>CM052900.1:18434793-18463249 GCA_028534135.1 Potos flavus | reverse complement strand
TGACCTGCTAATTTTGAAATACTATGCAGCCATCAAGAGAAATGAAATCTTGCCATTTGCCATGATGTGGATGGAGCTAGAGGGTATTACGCTAAGTGAAATAAGTCAATCAGAGAAAGACAATTATCATATGATCTCTCTGATATGAGGAATTTGAGAGGCAGGGTGGGGGTCGTGGGGGTGGGGGAGGGAAATAAAAAAAGATCGGATCGAGAAGGAGACAAACCATAAGAGACTCCTAAACTCATGAAACAAACTGAGGGTGGCTGGGGGGTAGGGGAGTAGGGATAGGGTTGCTGGGTTATGGACATTGAGGAGGGTATGTGCTATGGTAAGTGCTGTGAAATGTGTAAGCCTGATGATTCACAGACATGTACCCTGGGGCAAATAATATATTATGTGTTAATAAAAAATAAAAAAATTTAAAAAAAAGAAGCAAATTGATATTTTCCATCATGATAAATAACTTAGACTTGCCATTCCACAGAAAACTACTATGAAACTAGAAAAATATAGCAGGTACTTGTTTTTAGACAAGTAACAGTACAAGGCATTTTTTTTCAAAGAAGAGTGCACACAAAGCTAGGTTTCACATTTGAGCTGACTTTCTACCTGGGGCATTTTCTGCACCGTGCACAAGGAAGATGGAGCTAAGACAGAGTACAGCAATCTTTTCAAGCTGGGAAGGGAAGAATCAAAATTTGAGGCTTCTAAAACATCTGAAAATTTGAGGATAGGTATGGATAGAAAGAAACTGTGCAGACAGGTTTGGCTGTGGGATCGTGGCTAAGAACTTGACTGCAAGTACAGGGTGAGATTCCATAAAATCTGGAAAGTGTGAGGGACCTTAGAACTGACCAGACATGGAAGATTTTTTATTTTTTATTTTTTATTAACACATAATGTATTATTTGCCCCAGGGTACATGTCTGTGAATCATCAGGCAGACATAGAAGATTAAGACCAAACCAAAATAGACAAACTCTAACAAAGGAAAAAAAACATCATTAGTGGATCAAGTGATTCTGCTATTAATTAGCTGGCTGCCAATCAAAAGTCATCCTGACTCCTTATAATGGATGATGCATGTGTTCACCACACAATAAAAATATTATTAGACATGTGAAGAAGCAAAACAATATAACCCACAATCAGGATTTAAAAAAAAAAGCCAATATAAGAATCAACGTGATCTAGAGGTAGAAATTAAAAGGCAAAACTATGTTACAGTCAGTAGAGATATGTTCAAAGATTTAACAGAAAAGATAGGAAGAATGAATTGCCATGTTGGAAATTTTAATCTCAGCAGAAAAAACTTAAAAAGAATGGAAATTTTAAAATAAAAAATTTTAGTATCTGAGGTGGATATTATTTTAAGATGGACTTAAAAGTTTGAAGATAAAAAAAAAGTTTGAAGATAATAGAAGAAAAGATTAATACATTCGAAGACAGACTAATAGAAATTTTCAAATCTGAAGAGCCAAAAGAAATAATTTAAATTTAAAAATTTAAAAAGACAGAGTGGGTAGCTTCCATAACATGTGCAACAATATCATACATTTCTCATATATGTGTACTTGACTTTACAAAAGAAGAAAGAAGAGAATTATACCTTTGTTCTCTTTGAAAAAAATGAATGCTGGAAACTTACCAAATGTGGTAAGGCATCAATCTACAGATATCTGAAAAGTAGTTAATTCAAATAATACATTTAAAAAACAAAGAAAATCACAAACAAAACCTAGATATAGTAAAATTGCTAAATACCATAGTTGAATTAAAATTATTAAATTCAGCTAGAGAGTAAGGACACATTGTGCCTAGGCTCTATCCACCATTTAAACACACCCTCAGAATCTTGTAACACTGAAAAAATAAAATTAAATTAAAAAAAATCAAAGTAAAAATAAACAAACACACCCTGTGATCTCCATAAAGGGATCCTACTGCACTTAGTAGCTGTCTAACATCTCCTAGCCACTATACTTTTAGATCCACAATGCCATTGACTCTAAGGCTTTACTTCCTTCAGTTCTTCCACCTAACACAGATGGGATGATAGTGCTGGGCCATTCTTGCCTGTCGTGAGACTTCTTTAAATGGCAAACTTTGCTCAGAAACTTCTGATCAGTCTGGTCAAGACTTTCTCAGAAATCTCCTGGTAACATTCTTATCCAATTCTTTCTACTTTCACGGATATCAAACGTTCATTATAGTCTGTAGCCTCCTCTCACCTATGATGTACTCCCTCTCTCAGAATCCTTCATACACATTTCTCTCAAAGATTCTCTTAAATGTCCATTTCTCCTTGGCATCTGCTTCTCTGACACCAAAACTCATAGAAGACAAGCTCCATTCTCATCAAAAACGATAGAAAGTTGAAGATAATTGAATGATATTCCTAATCTGCTAAATCTAACAAATCAGTTATTCCAGAATCCAAAATCCAGTGAGATATTGTTTAAAAATTGAAATGAATAGGCTTTTACAGATGAAAACAAAACATATTAATGAAAGCTGAGTAGCCAGGAGAATTATGGGAGAAGAACTGCTAAAGCAGCGTCCTTCACGTGGAAGAGAAATGATACTCAGTGGAAGCTCAAATGTACAAAGATTGAAAAGAATGATAAATTGTATGTATGGTAATAAATACTAAAAATACTTTAAAATATTTTATCTTTCTCTAAAGAGAATAAAAATTTTAAAAAGCACACAAATTGATGAAATAGAAAGTGTTAAAAAGATAAGTTAATTATTTGAGAAATAAATAATACTGGTAAACTTGCAAGTTTGATCAAGAAAAGAGAAAGCAAATAACAAATATCAGCAATGAAAAGGGATGTCAATACAGATTACATGAATATTAAAATAATAGAATAGATTTAATTTATGCTAATAAATTTTAGGACTCATTGAATAGACAAATTCTTTGAAATTAAAAATTATAAATTTTAAGGCTTAAAATAGACAAATTGCAAGTTACAAAACTTGCAAAAAAGAAAAAAAGGAAATTTGAGTAGCCTTATATATACTGAAGAAATTGAGTCTATAACCAAAAACTTCCTCAAGAAGTTTGTACCAAAATTGTTTCATGCATGATTTCTATCAAACAATTCTCATAAACATAGACATAAAAATCTCTAACACAATATTTTTTCCTAAGACAATATTAACAGATTAAATCTAATAGTTTCTAAAATAGATAATATAACTAAGTGAAGTTTATTCTCGTAGTATAATATTGGTTAAATTTGTAAAAGTTTTTCATTATTTCAAGAGATGCAGAAACATTTATGATGAAGCCCAATGCTTAATGGTTAAAACTATAAACAAACAGGAATTGAAAGGAATTTATTTAATCTGGTACATCTCCTTAGCTATCATCATACATTTGGCTAACATATATATAATAGTGAAATATTGAATTTATTTCTTCTAAGATTGAGACCAGAGCAAGTTGTCCACTCTCCATTTCCATTCAGTCTTGTGTACAGCAGTTTCCTATAAAGTTAAACATACAAATATTCTATGACACAGGATTTCCATTCCTGTGTCATATCAGTCCAAGATAAATGGACTATCAATCCAAGATAAATGAAAACTTAAAACCATGAAAAATCCTGTACAAGAATGTTGCTGGCATCTCTATAAAACTCTCAAACTAAAAATAATCTAAAGGTCCCAACAAAAGAGTGATTTAATTATGTATATTTATATAGTAGGATAATAATAATCAGCAATAAAATACAACACACAAAAACATGAAAGAATCTCCAAAACATTATGTAGAACAAAACAAGCCAAACACACACAAAAAATAAATACTGTATGGTTTTATTTATGTGGCTCTGGAGAGATAATTAATCTCTGGTGGTAAAAAAGGTGGTAGAAAGAGGTGGTTTCCTCCTGGTAGGGAGAATTGATGGAATAGGAATAAGAGATAACTTTCTGGGATAAAAAAAAAAAAAAAAAAAAACTTTCTGGGATAATGACCTGACAGAAAGTTTCTATATCTTGATTTATATGTTCATAAAAGGGGCCTTTGTATTTGTCAAACACATCAAATTGTACTCTTGAGATCTTTGCATTTCATTGTATATAAATTTTACCTCAGTACAAAACAATTAATACAAACCTAGAATTAGAAAGAGACATGGTTTAAAGGTCCTATATCAAAAGTTTCAATAAAAATATGTTGCCCTAAAATACAGACCTCTCTCTCTCTCCCTGTCTCTCAAATAAACATGTAATACATTATCTAGCATACATCTTAATGTTGTTATATAGACAGAATCCCTGCTAAGAGTCATGACTTCCATATTCTTGTGTTTATGTCTGAATAAACTTGTGTTTCTCTAGCAGTAGGACACCATAAGGGCATCACTGTACAGATTAGAGCTAAGGATATGACATGATACAGTTGATAACTGACCCAGGCTCAGTGTACCCTGGGATATGTCTTACTTGGGTTACTATAATAGACACTTGCGGTCCACTTTTCAGTGCAAACTGCAGATTTCATGATAGCAGAATTACATTATGATACTAAGTACTGACTATATGTTAGGATCTATGCTAGATGCTCCACATACTTACTCTTCACAGTAACCCAATAATGTAAATAGTACAATTTTCTTTCTTTCAGGTAAATGAGAACTAAACCTTAGAATTGTTAGATAATTTGCCACTGACTATTATGCTCATGTGTGACAGAGCCAGTTCTAATTCAAAGAATCTGAATTGAGTGTTTTGCTCTTCCTTCTATGCTATTCTTTTAATTAAACATAAAGATGTTCTCTATTAGCTTAAACTACATTCTTCATTCTCATGCCATAAACTATTTATATTTGGTAGTGTTGCCATACAGTTTAGTAAACAACTTTGCCCTTGAAACTGACAAGTATCTTCAAAATTTTCCATAGTGAATGCCCTGAAGTTTGCCTTCACTGACAGTGGAAAGCCATTATTATTCACTGATGTTAGAGTACAACTAAGAAAAAATAATATTGGAACCTGTTTTGAGTTTTAGTGATAATGGATTACTCTTTTTTTTTTTTTTTTTTTGGTAGTGGATTACTCTTGCATAAAGCTAGCTAGACAATCCATCCAAAAAAAGACCACATTTATTATCCAGAAGTTAAAATACTAATAGCAATTTCAAGTAAATGTCTAATAATTTCCCATGGTATATTCTTCTAATACATAAGACTGTACATTGTAATCTCAGTCTTGCAATAAGTTTCTCAACTTGATGAAGTTGGTAAAATGTATCATAATTTGCAGTATATCAAATTTAAGTTGAGAATACAGCGCAAAAATGATTGTTGGCAAATATTTTCCAGATTCTTCTGAATTGTCTATTGCTAAATACAATAACTGAAAAATGAAAGACATTCTTTAGTTACAGTAAGCTTTATCTTTCTTTATAGTTGAGAGAAAAGTACAGGAAATAGTATGGAGAATTATGATTTGTTTACTAATGAATAAAAATAACTAATGTGGAACTCCATTCTGATAGCTACTACCTTGGCACTCTTTAAAAGTTAGCCTAACTCATAGACTCTTTCATGATTTTACAGAATGTCATATGGATGATTTATATGATTTATATATAATGATTTATTTCTTATAAACACCATGGTAGATGGGACTGCACATTAGGTCCAGGTTTACTAATCCATGTTTCCTATCTCTGGTTGGAATATGAGATTTATGAAAGTTGATGACAGTCTATTCCCCTGGACTTTAATAATAGGTGCTTTAAAGTCAAAATTCCCAACAGCTGAATCACCTTCCCAGTTTTGAGAAATCCATATTTGTGTGATTCTTGGAAAGAGAAAAATATTTTTCTTCAGAAAGAAGTTTGAGGGAACAGACTCCATCTTTATCCTTTGGCACCAAGCGTGAGAACATGTTAGCTAGGTTCTGCCAATCCACCAAGGATTTTGAGTCTTCAACACATGACTCAAGATCAAGGAAAAGTGAAATTAGAATCTTGGTGGTGAGGGGGTGGGGAGAGCAGTGTTGTTCTTATCAGCACTTGTATGTCCAGATAAAGACAGGGATATTTATTAGAAACAGCACTATCTGTATTCCAAAGCCCAGTTCTCCAATTATCTTCTGAAACCTGTAGGTTTATTTTCCTGCTAACACTAGAGCACGTTGCTAACATGTGCATTCAAAACTCTGGGTGAATGACTGAAACACTGATTGTACAATTACTCTTGACACAAATTTAAGTCATTGAGACAGCCGTATAAAACTCTAAATGCTAATGAACATGCTCTCGAAGTGGAGAAAAAAATTAAGACATGGTATTTTGGCAAAAAAAAAAAAAAAGTAAAGAAAACGAAAATACAATATGGAGTGGACTGATAGAGTACCAAGAGAAAAGTAGCAATATACCAACCAAGGACAAGATGAAATTAGAAAATGCATCTAGAGACTATCACTGAGGACATGTCCCTTAGTCAATGCATTGCCTAATGATGTTTTTGTCTGCCTGTTGAAGGAAGGAAAAATGGGTAAATAAAGTCAATCTATTCCTGAAAATGCCGACAGAGGAGTCAGATTTTTGCGGTTCTTTGATGGAATGAGTAAACCACAAGAAGTAGCATTGAAATGACATGATATTAAGTACAATTCAGTTCTGCAAGAACTGTAAGATTCTGTAAGATTCAGTTCTGTAAGATTAAAACATGAAATTTCTGAGTGCTGAGAATATCTCACCTTCTAAATGCACTAAGCTTTTACAGAACATTTTTATTGATTTGAATTATCAACTTTAAATTTCAGAAATTCTATACATGCCTGGATATGTGTCTGGAGGGTTGTATATGAAGCCTCTATTCCACACATCAATAAATGTTTATTGATTTGAATGAAAAGGGTATTTTCTTTATTCTGAGGCATCTTTGCTTAGAACGATGAATATATGAAGACAGAATCAGGAAATAATGTGCTGAGTAAGAGTTGTATTTTTTTTAAGATTTTATTTATTTATTTGACAGAGAGAGAGATCACAAGTAGGCAGAGAGGCAGGTAGAGGGAGAGGAGGAAACAGGCTCCCTGCTGAGCAGAGAGCCCGATGCAGGGCTCTATCCCAGGACCCTGAGATCATGACTAGAGCCGAAGGCAGAGGCTTTAACCCACTGAGCCACCCAGGTGCCCCAAGAGTTGTATTTTTGAGAGGAATAAATCATCATAATGTTTTGAAGAAAACCACAATGATCAGTGAAGCTCGTATTTTGAGGAAATTGTAATTAGATTTGAAAGTATTTGTAGAAAACGTGTAAGCCAAATCTGGTAAATATACTGAAGGAATGAAGAAAGTCACATCAGGTTTATATCTAATTGAATAAAAAAGTGTTTAGCATATACATATTTGAGAAATTCCCAAGACTTTTTAGTAATTTTGACAGCATAATCCCTGAAATGAATCATTTAAACACTGAATTAAGATCTCTTATCATATGTTAGCAATTCAATTGGGTTTACAAAATAATATTTTATTGAAAGCGACATTACCAAATCTCAGGACCAATATTAAAACATGTCAATATGTTTCAGAGATGGTAAAAACTTTGATGACTGCCAAAAATCTCTCACTGCAATTCATAAGCTTTTTGTATTATGATGCAGTCCCCTAGCTAGCCGTGCACGGCCTGTATGTTAATGAATGATACACAAATAAAGAGTCCAGAAATTCTCCCACTAGTACAAGTAATTTATATTTCTTGCATTTACCTGAATGATTTAAAACATATAAAATAATTTTATGATATCAGGACAATTATGTCAGAGCTATAGAACTGAATTATCAATGATTTACTGGGAGATTCTATACTGAAACTGTATTTCTACCAGAAGAGAGCTATGGCACATATGCAAATAGCTATAGATGACTTGTTGATCTTACTGCATTTTTAAAAAGAGGAACAATTTAAAAATATTTCGAGGTTTTAAAGTTTATAGCAAACACATTAGTAAATATAATTTATGTAACATTATTTTCATGTACAAAACAAAAATCAGTTAATAACCATTCACACGTTGGGTTATAAGCTATTCACTACTGAAAATTCTCCTCTTTGGTTTAGTGGAACATTATTTTAAGTTTTTAGGTACTTGGATCAATTTGATTTGCTGGAAGAAAATTAGTATCTATACATATTTTTACTCTTTCCATAATTTTTCTGACAGTCCTTTGAAAGTAACTTACGATGCTTAAAAATGAAAATCTATAACTAGCTTAAAATAATTATTTCTGGAATTCTTTTAAGAATCCAAAGAATTAATTAAACTTGATATTTAAATGATTTTATATATTCAGGAATGAAAATCATTAAAGCTTTGATCTTTGCTTCGTTATTTAAAAATCCTGATGTAGAAGATATTTTCAGAGGTAACCTGTTATATTCAAGCTCATGTCTTCACCAACTAGCAAAGAGCCCATTCAAAAAAAAAAATTATTCTCTATTAGAACTCACCCATTCTTAATAACCAAAAAATCAAAAATGAAACAAAACAAAACCAAAAAAATACCTGATTCCATTTTCTCTCCTCTGAGGGAGCCCATAGAAGCCCATAAAATGTAGCAGTTTATACACATTTTACAAGTTACTAGATTCGTCCCTAAAATATCTCTCATGCTTCTTCATAAGACTTTTGTGTTCCTTTAGTGTGTGAGTCACTTGGATGTAAAGATGAATAGGAATATTCCATGCCCTTTATGAGGTTATTAGCCAGTCAGGGAAACAAACATGTAAAATAGTAAAAAAAAGTGGAGTAAGTAGAATAAATAGAGCTCTAAGTAAAATAAGTTGGATTACAAAGGGAAGACTTAATAACTGTGCTCAGAGATTAAGATAAAGTTTCACAGGCAAGTTACGTTGAAATAAGTACTTGAAAGGTGGCTAGATTTAACGCGACTGAGAATGGAAGGATGCCCAGGAAGGAGGAAGTCACATTGCAAAAGTTTACACCTGTGAAACACCAAGAAATGCTAGAGCACTTGACCGCACAGATCCAAACAGTTTATACTGCTAAATTTTGTTTATTTAAAGGTTTTAATATTAAGCGTTTGTAAAATCTCCTTAACGTAGACAAGTCATGTTTGAGAGAATATAATTTTCAAACCTATATATTAAAAGTAGATAAAAAATCCCAGGATATTAAAGTTGCTTTCTTAAAAATTTAAAAATATATTAAATTTGATGGGTTCACTCCCAGGCGAAATTCTTCAACTGTTTATTAAGCATAGATTAGGAAGACGGAAAAAAGGAAAGAGACACTTCCAGGAAGTTTTCTAATAAGTTTTGCTAAGAACTACCCCCACCATTCTTTTTTTTTTTTTAACACTAACATTTACATTGTTGCATAGAATGAGGAGGAGTAAGTGATATACATAGTGATTTCAAAACATTAGTGTAGAATTTGATAGCCTCTTACTAATAAATTATAAGACTGTTTTTTCCCGATAGCCATATTGAAAAGGAAGAGAGGAGGGACCGGAGAGACAGAGGGAGACGGAGAGAAAAGGAAGGGAAAGGAAAAGGAAAAAAAAAAAAAAAGACTGAATTTTGCAGAGATGCCAATTTGGGGTTGATAGAGTATACGTTTCTAACAACTTGAGTCATATGAAAACTGTGTTCATCACAAAAGCACGTGACTGACCTGAAGCTGTTGAATCAGAAACACACATTTTTGGGGAAAAGATGGACAGGGTGATCTCATTCTTTTCTAAGGTTGTATTGTTGTAAAGGATCTGTTTCAAAATTGTAACATATATAGTGACTGTGGTATACATACTTTTAGTGATGGTTATTCTTCCCCCAAATTTCTATTCTCTAAAAGAAAAAAAGGGGGGGGGGCTGCTGGTTGGTGTGTTTGCTTTCACCAAAAAGACTCCATTCTTTGGAAATCATAGTTACCTGATTCATATGTCTGCTTGTGGTCCAGGAATGAATTCTGGTGAGCGGTTTCTCTCATTCCCCAGTTCCTGTCACTAGTAACCGGAAGAAGAATTGTATCATGTATTGAATGGCCCATTCTGTAAATTTAACCACTCACTGAGCTGTTCTTTAATAAAGGGACTCAAATCTCTCATCTCAAAAGATACGATGTCAGAAGCTTTATTTGGAAGGATTGAGGATTAGGAATGGTAATGTAGGTTAGATGCATACAGCAAGGACTCAATAACATTAAATACATTGTCTTAATTATTGTATTATTATTAGCATATTAGCATATTATTATTAGCATATTATTAGCATATTATTAGCATCATCATCCCTTTATAGGCATATATTATAATTTCTACATATATAATTTTATATATAATGATATATTTATAATGCCTTCTCACCACACTGACATATAAAGACTATTGAAGGAAGGAAGAATTGTTGGTGAGCGGCAAAGTGTACAAAGGTACTCTAACCTTTCTATTTCCTATAAGATCTATTTCCTGTGATAAGATTAAAGAAAAGGATAATCACAAAAAGTCAAGCAGGTGAGAAAGATATATTTATGCCTTCTTTAGACAGAAGTACAGGAGCGAAATAGCACCGAACCCACTAACAATTATGTGATATTTTAGTGGCAAAATGGCAAATTTAACCCATACTAATACCAATTCAAGATAATATTATTTCTGAGTTCTGCTAGATTCATAGCCAGCCTCAGATTACATTCTCTGTTTATTCTAGTTGTTCCAGCCTCAAAACACTGTAATTTTTCCCTTTCTTTATGATTCTACTACCCCAGATCATCACGATTATTATGGGTTTCCAAAGCATTTTTCAGAATTTTATGTTTCTTAAAGCCTGTGCAAAAGGTGAGTAGAATCATTTTGCAGGTGAATGAAATAAAGACATTGAAGCATTAAATAACAATGAGGTTTAACAGCTGTAACTTTTGATACATTGTGTAGATTCTTGATTTTTTTTTAAAATGCCATGTTAGTATTGCTGTCTTGATAATTTTCTATGCAGTATTGAGTCTCTAGGGCACTGTGATAGACTTTGTTTCCTTTCTTCCACCACTTGTGAAAGACTTGGCTAACTCCATACTACTTGCAGATTATATTCAGCACACACAAAAATACACCACGAGCTCCTCTGTTTTATTTGGCTATATTAAAACTAACACCTGCACCTCGTTTAGCAAATCACTTGCAGAGTAGGATAAAGTGATTAAAAAGATATATTTTACTGTTTTGGTGATTTTGCTTCTTTTCACTTCAACAACATGTATTTAGTGCCCACTATGTGTTAGAGGCTTCCTATTGGAAATCTTGGGAGATAAACATCAAAATTCCATTTCACAGATGAATAAACTGAAGTTGATAGAGAATGTTTTGGTGGAGGCCACAGAGGCACAAAGTGGGGAAGTTCAGTTCTGTTTGAATTCCAGTATCATGCTCTTTCCATTAGAGCTAAATTTGATGACTGGGATAGCATGTTATGTTTCATTTTGCAGAAGTGCTTGAAGAGGATGCTGTTCACAAATCCATTAATATTTCTGTTGCCCAAAATTTTTATTTTGTGTTCTGAATGAAAGTTGAAATAGGACAGAAGACATCTGGATTTGTATCTGTTAGCAATCTATTATCAAGTAATCTGAGCAAGTTAACTTTGATTTACTTGGATTTCAGTTATCTTTTCTGTAAATATGGAATTAATTAAATTTAGATAATAATTTTCATGATCAAATAAAATAATTTATATAAAAGCACATAGTGAATGGTAAAATAATCTATAGTTCTGGGTGTTTGGATGATATTCAGCTGATAGTTTTCAAATCAGAGTTCCAAAAAGAGAGGCAACAAATATAAACCAACAAGTAAATAATAAGTTTGTTGTATTCTCTTTACCAGCTAATTACCCTTGAGTAGGAGGACAATTTTTCTTGTTCTTCCGCCCCCAGTTATGAGAGTTCAGTTGTGAAAAATGTGGATATTGTTAAACTCCTAATATAAAGATTTTATTTTTAATTACCACAATTCTTGAGACTCTTCTATTCACTGCATCTGCTTTCATTACTGGCATTTCCTTCCTAAATCATATGAATCCAACAACTGTCCCCAGCTCCTTCTGGTGAAATTGTTATCACTCTTTGCTAATGGTTTCATTTGCAAAGCATTTTCATTATAGACTGGTATCACTGTTGCCACATTTACTCTTTGGAAACTATTTCCTTATTGGTTTTCCTATTGCTCTTTCTTGGTTCTGTCTTTTTGGTCATTCTTTCTGTTTTCATTTGTGCATATTCTTACTGTTACCCCTCAAATGTGGAAGTTACCAGGTGTTCATCTCAAATGCTCCTAACTCATGCTTTTCCCCAGTGATTCTATTTGTTCTCATTGGAATGGAGCATCTGCCCAACTCACTCCTAAGACATTTTCTCAACTTTGAGATCTATTTTTCCCTCCCCACTACTGCCATCAAGAACTTTGGCCTGTTTACTCCTCTTTTGGCATGTCTAATTAGACCAAATATATATATACATCCATGTTGGAGCGATTTCTCTCTTCTCTTTTCTTCTCTCTTCTCTCTCTCTCTCTCTTTCTCTACAGAATTGAGACTGAGAGATAAGAGGTAGCTATATGTTTTTTGTTTTGTTTTTGTTTTTTGTTTTCGTTTTTGTTTTTTAAGAACAGATAATGAAAGTTACCAAACCCTGATAGGAGGATAGAGAGAAAGAAAAAGTTGGTGAACAGAGCTAGATGCAGTTTAGCAGATGCCAAGAAAGAACTGAAGATGAAATATAGAAATATAATCTTTTGGGGCACCTGGGTGGCTCAGTCGGTTAAGCGTCTGCCTTCAGCTTAGGTCATAATCCCAGAGTCCTGGGATCGAGTGCTGCATCAGGTTCCCTGCTCAATGGGGAGCCTGCTTCTCCCTCTCCCTCTGCCCCTGCCCTACTCATGCTCTCTCTCACTCTGCTGTCTCTCTCTCTCTCTCTCTCTCAAATAAATAAATCTTTCAAAGAAAGAGAGGGAGGGAAGGAAGGAGGAAGAAGGGAAGGAAGGAAGGAAGGAAGGAAGGAAGGAAGGAAGGAAGGAAGGAAGGAAAGAAGGAAGGAAGAAAGGAAGGAAGGAAAGAAGGAAGGAAGAAAGGAAGGAAGGAAGGAAGGAAATATAGACCGTGCTTCTTAGGTTTCTGATATCTCATCAAGTCCTGAATCTTTTCCTTGAGTTTTGTGATAAACATTTTTCTTCTTATAACACATTCACTTTATTTTCTTATATAATAAACTGCTATTTTCTACTAATTGCAACTCAGCAATATTAACTAATATTCTAATGTGTTCAAGTAAAATCAGCATACTTTTGAATCTGAAATGTATACCTACAACATGGACTATAGGTTATTTCATATGGAAATACAAACAAAAACTTGAGCTTAATATGTCCATTACATTTCCCTTATCTTTATCTATCTCTTATTTCCTCTCTGTATATGCCCCAAACCAAAAGTTCTGACAAACGTTCTATATTTTGCACTTCAGAAAATGAGAAAATGCAGATTGTTAGGCACAGACATAGATAGAATCTTTCATAGAGTAAACTCAATAAAAGTAAGTCAATAAAATTCATAGAGTAACTCAGTAAAAGTTATCGATTATCAATTTTATAATTGCTGTGACCTACATGTTTTCACATATGAAGTTATTAAACTGAAAGCTGGGGAATGCTACCATAAAATGAAGTACTTACTAGTTTTTCATAGACTCATTGTTTTTGCTGAACGAAAGAAATTTTATCACAGTGAATCAATATGGAAAGTTTTCTTTCAGTCAACAGAAGAAAAAAAATTACAATTTTCATATTAAAATAGTGGTCAGAATGTGTTCAGAAAAGGTCAGAGAGAATTGATAAAACTGAAGAGCTATGTCAGTAAAACGAGAATCCATTACTGGGATTAATAGCAATGGGTGTGTCAATATTACAAATGATATTAAAACATATTGTCTCAAATTTAAAATATATAAAGACTGTACTTAAAATGAGCTTACTGCAAGATGAAATAACAAGAGTTTAGTATTTTCTTTAATTAATGGAAGAAAACATCCTCTATTTGTCCTCTGCACTTTTACAACCACATCACATAAAAACAGATGAAGGAGAGGTTTAGGATGGATTTACCTTAAATATGGCTCCTTTGTACAGTATCCAAAGTTAATATAGGTGCTCTGATATAGGAGGCTTCCCAACAAGGTAGGCACTAGTATAGTACAAATGCTTGAAATATTTAGTGCCACTAATAACAGAACTTAGTATTACTGATGCTAGTAATATTTAGTACTGATACTGTTATTAAATAGCTAGCATTCTAGCTTACAAGCAAGCTGTACAGAACTAGCCTACTTAGTTATATCGCTCTACATAAATATATACATCTATTAACTCTCTTAATTATTCCTCATTACAAATGTATTTTAAAACATCTTTGACTAAACTAGAATAAAGACAATTTAAGGGTTTCCCAAATTCTTTATAATCAGAAGCTCGTTATATGTCATTCAGTTTTATTTGCAAGTATGCCTGTGCTGACTACTTGTATGTTACTCTACTTTTTATATAAAATGTATTTCTCAATAGTTTTTTGGTTGATTGATGAACAACTATATTATAGTGCCCTCCAGATACTAACATTTATTACAACTAACAAACAAAACTGAACTGGGTGGAACACACTCTAATAGCCATACTATAGAAGAATGCCCTCTCCTCCGTGAGCTATTTAGGTTATGTGTATCTGTTCATGCTACCCATTTTGAAATACAATAATTTGTTAATGGGGTGAGAGCTCATAAAGCTTGTTACGAATTTTAGATATTAGCAAAAAATGTTAGAAGGAAGAGATTAAAACCAATTTAGGGAACAGTTATTTTAGAAATTTGTTTAAACATTTTGAAGTGTTCAGTTAAAAAGCTTCTAAAACTTTGCTTCTCAATTAATATTTAATATATTAAATATATTGGCTTTTAAAAATATATTGGCTTTTAAAATCATTTTTAAATTAACAATAGATTCCCTAGAAAGTTTTCTGTTACGAAGCTCTGGTTAGTTGCTTAGGGATCTAATGATGTTGGGGGAGATCATTGAGAGGACCTGTTAGCTTGTTGACCTATAAGCTGGCCCCAGGCAGTAGGAGGCCCTTTTCCTGTTCTTGGAATGTGCCTTCTGTCTACTGTTCCTACAGTGGAAGCTGTTCCAAGTACATACCTTTGAGGGAGTAAGGTGTCGGATGATACTATGTGGACTGAATATGTGACCGAAGACTGTTAACCTCTATATCAGCTTTTAAGATTCTGATGGGTAGGTGTGGAGATCTACTCATCTTGTAGATGCCCAAGACAAGCTTTGTATGTAAGTTCCCTTGCTTATTAACACTTTCACCTAGGAATCTGGAGTGGCCCAACTCTGTCTTCAGTCTCTCCTTGTCCTCTGTGTATGGTAGCCAGTTTGAGATTTCACCTTGAGAACCCCTGAGGTTGTGACTAACAAAGGTGCATTGTTAAGTATAAAGAAGAAAAACAGATGCCTAATTCTAAGTCTCTATTTCTTTATTTCTTATATATTTTAAAAATCTGCTTATCATTTCTGCTTTATTTAAACTTTCAGCAATCAGGAAAGATATATCTATATGTTCTTCATTTATATTGAATCTTAACTTCAGGAGTACACTCTAATGTTTCAAAAGGATAATATTCTTCAGTTATATTGGTAGTTAGAAAAATGTTTGCTTATATGCATATACATGGCTATTATTAGATAAGCATAAATATTAATATTTTTAAGAAATGTGTAAGATAATCATATTTTCTAAATTTTTTTGGTCTTTCCTATCACCTTTGTGTTTTATATAATCCTAGCTATGTGGTGTCATTTTAATTACATCATGTAGTTTTCAGTAAAGTAGATGAGATGAATTCATGTTTTTTATGTTATGGATGACATGAGCAGTAATAATGCTCTGGTGAGGGGAAATAAAGCTTTCTCAGAGTACTAAATGGTATTTGTTATTTGCCTTTTTCTCTAAGTAGGAGTGTGGAATATTTTTTTAAATTTCCAGTGCACCAACTAGAGTCTTTCTCAAGTGAGAAAATTCAGTAAGAGCCCTGACTTCCATCATAGTCAACCTTTGCCCCATCCTTGTTTCAGAGATGACTCTTTCTATAGAAAATGCTAATTGACTAATCACACATTGTGATGAAAAAAATTGTTGGAGCAAAATTGCACAGGATTTAGAACTTCAGTGTCAGAATTACAACTTAGTTTTGTTATTTTTCTTACAGTTTCTAAGATTCTAAAATCTACCTTAACCTGTCTGCTTCCTCCAATGATTATATTTATTAATGCATAAATGCATTTATTTTAAACTATTTTATTTAGTCCATATTTATTGAACACTAGCATCATGCCAAGCACTATATTTTTGGGAAAACTGAGATAAGATATCCCCTAATGACAGACAGAATCTTAATGAATATTATAAATTCCTAAAAATATTAGTCATATATTAAAAGGCCTAAATCCTTCTCATGTAGGGTAATAGAGAGGAAACTTGCTAACATTAGATAAAGCATATAGTAAACACCATATGACCTAAAATTATTACCTAATGATATTTATCCAGATCTAAAAAATGTAGCAATTGAAATCACCTAAATATTCTATATAATACCTCATGCCCTTTTATAATGTGACAAAGATTTTAGTGAAAGAGCTCTAATATGCTTGAGATTTTCTTAAACAGATTTCTAACAATCGGGCAGCCATTCCACAAAAAGAAATTGATATTAATATATAAAAATGATATTCACCCTTTTTATGATTTTCTAGATTGGATTTGCATATAATTCTTATTAAAATTTGACACCTATTCATTTCAAAGCCAATATTCTAAAAGGTTCTACTATATTAGAAATAATAAGTATGGTATATTATAACATCATACTGATGGAGATAGAAAATGTCTTATTTATTATGGTAATAAGTCAAGTAATAAAATATAACCTATGTTGGAGTTAGAGGATTAAAATATATTTTAAATCAATTTAAAACAGTAAAACCCAGACATTTAAAGTTTATGCTAAACTAGGACACAGAATTAACTTGGCTGGAATAAAATGCAACAGTCTTGTCAGGAGCTCAGCTGAACTAAGAGAAGACCTGAACTGCCAGGTGTAGGAACAGCCAATATAGAACAAAAGCCAAAATGACAGTCAAGGCTTTAATCACTTAGTGTGATTGTATAAGCAAGCACCTAAACTCCTCTCCTCTCCTATTTACCCACATGGAACAGCATTCCACAGCATTCTGTGGGGCAAAGTGAAATAGCAGAGAAGTTTAGATCTAGGTTCAGATAGATCAGCATAGTGGAAAGGTAGTTTATTGAGTCAGAGTGAAGAACTGTCTTCATTTTACCGCTTTCTCCCAATAAGAAAGTCTCCTCAGACGCTGCTGGCAAAGACCTTGGCAGAAGGCTCCAGATAAAGAGGTCTCTGAATGAAGGTGCTTGGCTAGCATTGCAGATATGCATAAGAGCATGGCTGGCAAGGGGGTGGTGGGGCTAAGTCTGGAAATGCAACAGCCTTTAGAGACTGCAGTGCCCTGGGTGTGCTTCAAGTCTGGTGTGAGGTGGGCAGCTTCTCTCCTGGGGCCAGGTAAAGGCTTTATAATTGCATATGGTTGGGTCTGAAAAATCACACAGGTTTTTTTGACCAGGAGACAAACCCCTCAATTCTATTTTAATCACTGGAGTCTTAGAGTTACAAATATATTGTTGAAACTCTTTTCCAATATGTGTATATACTTAATTATCCTAAGTCATTTTTCTTGCTTTTAGCATACATTTCTTGTCCAAAGAGATACTTCTGAATGTTTTCCCACTGAGACAATAATCCTTCTTCTATGCCTTGCATACTCCTGAGAAAAGGTCAATTCTATGAGGTAAAATCACTTTCTCATATTTCTAGTTTCTTCACATTTTTTTCACATGATTGTTTATGATTTACCTCTACCTTTTCTAAGTGGCCAAGTAATTCATTGAACTTATTGTAAAGTCCTTAGTGAGGTACCATGAGCCTAGGATTGGCATACTCAAGTTATGGTGTGGTCATTGATAAAATTATAAGTTAGACCTAATATAGTTTCAGCCTCTATATTCACTGTGCATTCCCTAGTTCTTCTCATGGGAACAACTGGATCATTCTATATTTGAAAATTTTGTCTTCTCATACATACCTTGAAATTCTATGAATGATCAGTGACATTCTGTTGTATTTAAAATAGAATTCAGTGATTAAGTTCTCAAGACCTAATGTACAGCACGGTTACTAGAGTGAATAACTGTAGCATATGCTTCTAATTTGCTAAACCTGCTTCCCCCTCTCTCTCTGCCTGCCTCTCTGCCTACTTGTGATCTCTCTCTGTCAAATAAATAAATAAAATCTTAAAAAAATATATTAAAAAAAGTTCTCTCTCTTACTAGGTTGTCCCTTTTCTGGTCCTTTTACTGGAGAGAGCAGGCTTTTATGCAGGATGTAAATGTGTATGTACATATGTATATTGAAATGATCAGGTTTTCAACCTTTTTAGTTCCTAGCTTAGGATACTAGAAACCTAGGAAACTCATGAACATGTTATTTGGATACTGAATTCCTTGACTGATCTATCTTTTTATCTCCACCTTTTAGTGTTTTCTTATGTCTGTTTTACAAATGATGTCTAAGTTTTATATATGTACTTAGAAGGAGGAATAACGGAAAGTATGTCTATCCCAACATACCTTCCCCAAGACAGTAGCCTCTTTTTTTTTCTTTTTTGAGTCATGAACAATTATGATCTTTGATACATTTTTCCTTAAAAAAAAAGTAGCTGATTCGTGTGTTTCCTTTTGGAAGTAAATTAATTTAATATAAAAATAAAGGAGTAAATAGGACTTGATTATCATATACAGGACACAAAGTCAGAATGAATTCAGCTTTAACCAGTAGCTGTTTATATATTTAAAGAAAAATATAAGGAAAATTGGGGGAAAAAAGAAAGCTATTACCTAGTGAAGTAAACCTACAATTAAGCTTACTAAAGTACTTAAAGAGAAACAAAATAGAAAACTACATTTAAATTCAGTGTGGTAGTTGGACTGATGCACTTTTTATGCAAAATATAGGAGTTTATAAAACTATTTACCATTACAACACTGTTTTGTTGTAAACAACAGATTTTTTCCTACTACTAAAGGAATAGTTAACTATTCACTTTAGATTCCATTCCATCTTGGTTGCTATATTTTAGTTTTGAAAGGGATAAGAATATGTTAATATTTATCGGTATCCCTCCAAAATAGCTTTATTTTTCATATATGCACATTGTTATCTCTCTTTCTATATTTTCCAAACAAGTAGTAATTTTAGTTAAGGGAAAAATGTCAATAAAGTACTTGTTTTTAAAAACATTTGCCTTTAGCTCATATTATTCTTGTAAATTTTTCTAAAATAAAGTATAGAAGACACATATTGATATCTGTAGTTTCTACTACATTGCATATACATGACTTAAGCATATAGACCAACTAAATTAAAGCTATATCTATACACAGCATTAAATATTTTACTGGAACTAAGAGTCTGTTTTGTGAGCTGACATAGTGCAAAATTCTCTCAAGAGGCGCTTTACTGTCCTTGGCTTTGTCTCAGAAAATGTATCTTGAGAATAATATTAAAATAGTAAAAAGCCAGAACTTTCCCTACCCGCATTCCCCAAAAAATAAATTAGCAATGGTTTGGGACTAGAGATAAAAATGCACTTTTAAATTTTTTTTTATTTGAATATACTTGACACAATGTTTCATTAGTTTCAGGTATACAATATAGTGCTTCAATGTCTATATACATTATACTATGTTCACCACAAGTGTAGCTACCATCTGTCACTATACAGGATATTACAATATTTCTAATTTTACAAATAATACAATCTATTTAAAATAGTGCATAAATTTCCATTGAGTGTTTTCTTAAAATTAAAATTCACATTTGAAAGCATTTTTGAAAGATCTTGTATTGGAATTTCTCTCATTATGGAGTCTTGGTCCCAGATAAAAATTTTTATGAAATGCCATGGGAAGATGCTAAACACTTGTCATTCTATATAGAAAAGACAATAACCAGGTAAATTTAAGAGTGCAAAAGACTGCCTGTCATTACATGATTTCGACTATCACTAGAATAACTGCATTCCTCAGGTCACAAGAAGTAGCCTTCCGATGGCTGTGTAGACGCAAAAGAAGGGGAGTCTTGCCCTGAAAAAACATATATTTGCCCATGCTTGTACTTAATTATTCACTCTCTCACTCAGTACACATTATATACCTGTGTATACTGGGCTTTGTTTTGGATGCTTTAGATATAAAGAAAAACATAGATTTTTGTCTCCCTTCAGATAGCTGAGAAACTGTGGGGATATTGACTATATGCCATTTATAAATACATATGGAAAGATATCTAAGATTAAAAGAAAACATAGGAATGATGTAGACAAAATAAAATTCTGAAAGGCAAACAAGAGCTTATTGGAGTCAGTTATACTTAAGATAAATGGCAAAGGACAGTGCACAGAAATCAGGTGCACAGAAAGGAAAAGGAAAGATACAGGTCATAGGGTTTTGCAACCTCAGTATTATTGACATTGTGGGCCAATTGCTTCGTTGTGTGTGGGTATTCTTACACATCCCCAGACATTCGACAAATGGCATCTGGGGGTGGAATTGCCAGATTTAGCAAACAAATATAAATACTATAGCAAATAAATAAAAGACACCAGTTAAATTTACTTTTTGGACAAAAGCATTTTTTTTTTTAGTTTAAGTGTGTCCCATATTTTGTATTGTTTGTCTGAAATTCAAATTTAATTGGGCATCCTGTATTTTATCTGGCAACCCTAACTGCCTTAAATTGCCCATGGTTGAAAACCTCTGAATTAGAGGATAGCATGATCAAATTTTAGATTTGACCCATCACTTGTGGGAGTCCATCAAGTGTGCATGAGGGGCGATGAGTTAACTAGGCTTCAGTGTAACCTTTTAAATAGATGTGGATGTCCTCTGTGCTTGGGACTGTTCTAGGTAGCAGATATAGAGTACAGATAGAAAAGTAGAAAAGAAAATTCTTTGTCCGATGGAGTTTATGTCATGAAGAGAAGACAACTAGTAAATACATAGTTGAGTAAATAAGATCCATCAGTCAGGAGAGATTAGGTTTTGCTACTATGGTATCAAACAACCCCAAAAATCTCTATAACAAACTCAATACAGGACTTTTTTCCCTGTGTTATATGTGTATCATAGTCGGCTGTAGCTGTTCTTCAAATGACCTTTCCTCTAGCACCCAACTGACAGAGCAGCCTCTATCTACAACATTTCTGCTTGTCCTGGGCGAGGGAAATGAGAGTGTGACAAAACACATGCTGACTCTGAAGATTTCTTTAGCCAAAGCAACCACATTTTTCTAAGTTAAGAAGGGCGGGAATATATAAAACTCTTACTGTACATTGTAAAAGCTATAAAGCTTTAAAGAAGCTAATAGAAAGTTGAGGATCATATCTCAGGTTGGTTTCCTGTAAAAACAGAACCTGAAGTAAGGACTTGATTTCAGATAGTTCATATAGGATGTTACTCTAGAAAGCCAGATTTAAGCAGAGGAGAGACTGAGTAAGGGAAGGAAAAAAGCTAATATGAAAGTGTCCCACAGAGGTTGCTGTTCTGGGCAATGGGGATTTCCAATGCCTCTCCTGGCACCTCCCAAGAAACACCTAGAAAATGTATTGGAATCCTTTATTTGAAAGAACAGGATGCTGAAGCATATTTTTACTGGCTCCGTTCTGCAGTGAGCAACACCAAATATAGGCAAACAGTAATATATTCTACTATATGTGTGATGTCAGGCATAGGAAAAAAAGGAGGAAAAAGAAAAGACAAAAAAAAAACCATGAGAAGACATAGGTAATGAAGCAAGTAAAAAGTCATTTTTTTAATAATATTGGTAAGATGGTTAGGAAAGGGGACATTTGAGCAAAGTTCTGAAGGCAATGTGAGAGATCTTTTTTTTTATTAAAGATTTTTTTTTTAATTTATTTATTCGTCAGAGAGAGAGAGCACAAGCAGGCAGAGTGGCAGGCAGAGGCAGAGGGAGAAGCAGACTCCCTGCTGAGCAAGGAGCCCGATATGGGACTCGATCCCAGGACCCTGGGATCATGACCTGAGCCGAAGGCAGCCGCTTAACCAACTGAGCCACCCAGGCGTCCCAGCAATGTGAGAGATCTTTATGAATATCCAGTAAAAAAAGAATTCCAGCCAGAGGAATAACAACTACAGAACACCTCTCATAGCATACCTGGCACATTCAGGGAGCTGGAACTGTAATGCTGCTAGTGAGGACAGCTGTAAAATATGGAGTGAGCAATATAATAGAGATCAAGAGATAATGCCGATTCATGCAGGCCATTATAAAGATTTAGGTTTTACTCCCAAGTGAGGTTGGGAGTCACTGGAGAATATCATGCAAAAAAAAAAAAAAGAATATCATGCAGAGGAGTGAAGTTATCTGACTAAATATTTAAAAGATTACTCTTATTGCTGTATTGAATAGACTATAAGGGATCAAAATCAGAGAAACTGGGTTAAGGCTATTATAATAAGAGAAGTGAACAAATACAAATGTCTAAACAAGACAGTAACAATACAGATAGAAGTGTTTAAACTCTGAGTATGTTATGAGAGTATAACATTTGGTTTTGTTGATGAATCAGTGTGCGATATAAGAAATAGAAAATCATCAACCTGGGGCAGCTGGCTGGCTCAATTGGTTAAGCATCTGACTCTTGATTTCAGCTCAGGTCATGATCTCTGGGTTGTGAGATCAAGCCTTGCTTCAGGTTCCGTGCTGGTGTGGAACTTGCTTGAGAGTCTCTCTCCCTCTCCCTCTGTCTGTCTGTCTCTTTAAAAAAGAAGAAGAAGGAGAAGGAGAAGAAGGAGGAGAAGAAGAAGAAGAAGAAAGGAAGAAAGAAAAGAAAAGAAAAAAAGAAAAGAAAAAAGAAAAGAAAGCAAAAAAAGAAAGAATCAACCTAAGCATCTGCAAGATGCTTCTCTGGTTGTGCTAAGTTTGAGATTCTTAATAAGTGTCTTAAACGGAGATGTTCACTAAGCAATTGGAAATGAAGAGAGATTCAGGCATGTTACGTGAAATGAGAATCATTAGTGTATACATTAGGGTTTAAATTATGAGCTTCAATGTAGTGGTAAAGGGATAAAGACAAAGTTTAAATAATTATTTCTCTTTTTATTTACTTAGAGAATCAAACATAAAAATCCAGAATAAGGAATAAAACTAGACTCACTTTATCTTTACTATAATATGTTATAAAAAGGACTAAAAGAACTGTTTCTATAGACGTAAAATTATTGTCCATAAAAAATTGTTCTGCGCCAACATTAGCATTTTTTTTTTATCATAGTCGTTGCTTCAGAGGCGGATAAGAAAGGCTGAACCGTGTGAATTATGCCAGAGATGAGAAATTTATTTGCAGAAATCGCAATTGGTGTTAAAAATTATTCTCTTAGCTCAAATCCAAAATCCCAATTTATACTGAAGGGTGACAGTTTTCCATAGATCTCTTGAATTTTTCCACATCTTTTGGCCAGACCACCTTTGTTCTAGTTTATCTTTTTTAATATGACTGTATTGCAAACAACCTTGGAATGCAGTTATACTGCCTCCTTCCTGAGCGAGGGGCAGGCATGCTCACTCCCCATTATGAAAGTATCGGTATCTCTCGCTCTGAGTTCCTCTTCTATGATGCAACCTACTCTGAGTCAGGTTACCCCTGGCTCCTTCTGCATTGCCCTGTATAATTTAGAGTTCAGAAAGCTGGTACAAGAAAATGCTGATACATTCTCTATTGCTATTGCCGAGTAATGAAGTTCTTTGACCACGGATACTTGTGTCTTTTGTTAGCATTCATGAAACTAGCAAAATATATACGTTTGTCCACACAGGGGGAGTAAATGCCATGTTATGATGGAGGAAGAGACTGCAAAGATGAGAATACAATACAAGGAAAGCTAAGAATTCCTAGCTACCACTGGAAGCTAGGAAAGACAGGGAACAGATTCTCCCTCAGATCTCCAGAGAGAACCCTGCTGATACCTCGATGTTCAGACTTTTGGCCTCCTGAACTGTGAGAGAATAAACATCTCTATTTTAAGCCACCCAGTTGGTAGTACTTTGTTCGAGCAGCCCTACTAAACTAATGCACAAATTAGAATTGGCATTTTGGGAAAAAAAATCATTCTAGTTGACAAATTGATGCAAAGTCTAATTAGTAAGCATTCTACACATAAAATTTGGGGGTTTTCAAATCCAGGCAGAACCTGTAGTGTTGTAATATTTCGTATTAGTTAAAAGCTGATCATTGAGGAAGAGTCAGTTCTCCCTCATGTTTGAGTTCCCCATTTATTTTTCTTTGTCATCATCATCATTATTGTCAGCTTTATTGTTATATCCATTATCATCATCTTCAGCAACACTATAAACAAATATCAAACTATTTAATCACTTCATTTAGCTTAGCATAATTTTAGATGTATCATCCCTGACATAAAGGACATAAAGAACAACCAAATATTGAACAAGCACATAAATAATTAAGAGTATACTTCCCTCCCTTAAGCCCATTTGTAGCAAACATCATTACAAAGAAATGTTCTTTTTAACCAAGTTATTTTGACCATGGGCAGATGGCCAATCCTGAGTGAACTCCAATAATGTGATTGAATTGAACCCTCTACAATGAATCAAATTATATTGTGGATGATTCCTGTGGTCTCTAACCCAGCAACAGCCATTTTCAAAACCAAAATTAGTGTAATTTCCATTATCAGAGTGAGTCAAGTGGATCCAAGCTCAGAAAAGTTGAGACAAAAGAAGTTGAAGCAAAGATCCCATTCTCTTTTTTAATTCTCTATTAATTTACATACACCTGATTGTCACATATTCCCATTGATTTTCCAAAAAAACTGTTGCAAACTTAAATAACATTCACGCTAAGTGTTCAGGATCTTACCAAAAGAGAAAGGGAGAGAAACCAGTGAGAGGAGAGCAGGGGAATTAAGACAAGATGGAAAGGGAATAAGAGGGAAGAACCTGTGGCAAGAAGAGAATTCTCTCTCCAGTGCACTGCATAGAGGTGACAAGAGCCTTTTCCCTTTTTCCTCTGCTGAGTTCAAAGCGTTTTGTTTTTTTTTTTCCATTCTAATGAATTAGAGAAACTGGGCATCAATTCAAATTTTACTCTAATTCTGGTGACTGGAAATTTGATATCAAATAAAAGATTCATTATAAGATAAGCCTATAACAACAACACAGTGTGGAAGTACTGCATTTCGTCATAATGGAATTTTACCTCTATAAGCTTCCTCAACATATTAATGAATTGTGGGATAATAGTACAAGTATTTGAAATTCTGAGAGAATTTTTGTTTAAAAATTATGAGTGATGATTACACATTTGGATCAGACTGTAGGCACTTATTTTACTCATTAAATAAATAAGCTGCATTACCATTATATATAATATAATTTGCATAAATTATTTTTAATGTGAAACATACATTCACTAGTCTAATGTAAGATAATTAATGCCATTAGTGTATGAAGCCATAGGTATAACTTTAGTTTCTTTCAAGACAGGAAATGAGAAATTAAAGACTATTTAAAAGTTAACTTTCCCTCACTTTTACACCAAACAATATTATACAAAATTTATATTGTATCAGAATTTTCCAAATTCTTATGAAATTTTTTTTTTCTCTTTAGGTATCTGAGCAGGTCTAGATCACTCACCCAGAGTCTCCCTGATACCTTGATACCACTTGGAGAAAGGAAGGGTGTTCTAGACTTCCTCTAAGCTCTGCTAAAGCAGAGATGATTAGAAATAAGGTCTAATCAGAATTCTGTCTCGTATGATGTTGGGTTATCAGGTATAGTCTTTTCTAGTTTTGTCAGACAGAAGTCTTTCATAGGAACTTTGAAAATTTTTATTTGTTCTGTTTCTTATAAAAATGTATACTTCATTTTTCTGAAAGAAATGTCCAAGGATCTTGATGTGACTTCACGAAAGTATCTATAAAAGGTCATGATTTATTATTTCTATGTTTACCTGAAAAAAAGGGGGCACATTAAATACAAATGAGAGGAAGCTTCAGGCCTAAAAAGAAAAATTTGATCAAGTGTTTCCTATGCCATTTAGAAAACCATATTTTAGCTTTGACCTAAGAGGACACCTTAGTAATAATAACAATGGATAATTATGTACTTTAGAGTTTACAATGACTTTTCAAATCTGTTATTTCATTTCATCAGTATAGCACCACTATGGAAGTAGGCATTGTAATGTGTTTTACTTGTGAGAAAATTAGCTCAAGGTCTAGTATATAAGTAAACAATTCATTACTTGGATTTAGGAATTCTCAGGCAATTCTCAGGGCTGTATAAAAATACTAAAAGTAAAAAAGTCCACAGTACTAACATGAACCATCAGTCCTACTGCAGAGCCTACGACCACTAAATACTGAACATTAAAAAAATGGCTCGACATAGTACAGGAAAAATAGCCAATGATATTGTAATAGCATTGTATGGTGACAGATGGTGTCTGTATTTCTGGTGAGGACAGCATAAAATATAGAGAAGTTGAATCACTGTATTGTATACCTGAAACTAATGTAACATTGTGTGTCAACTATACTCCCATTGTAGTAGGATTTCAAAGACAAAGTGTATGGTTTTTTCTTCTTCCTCCATATTGAGAGAAAAACAAAACAAAACAAAACAACAACAAAACAAACAAACCCTCAACCACTGATCTTGCAATTGCTCAGATATTTAAAAAACAAAAGCATTGGGTCCCTGAGTGGCTCAGTTAGGCATCTGCCATCTGCCTTCAGCTCAGTTCATGATCTCTGGGTCCTGGGATTGAGCCCTGGGTCAGGCTCCCTCTCTTCTCCTTCTCTGGCTACCCCTGCTTGTGCTCTCTCTCTCTCTCTCCCTCCCTGTCAAATAAATAAATAAATAAATAAATAAATAAATAAATAAATAAATAAACAAACAAATCTTTAAAAGAATAAAATAAAAGCAATGCCATTAATGTGAAACCTTGCATTTATACAAAGTTTCTTGGACAAACTTTCCTCAGAATTCTATTTCCTCTCCTTTCATTCCCTAGTACATATTTCCTTTTCTAATTGGAAGCCTTGGTTACAGAGTTTATTTTATTATTCTTATATCTTTGCAGTAATACATAGACTGACAAAAACTTTTAGGAAATCTGAGAACAGTATGGGGACTTTTTCTAAGGGGTTATTCCCTCTTTGTGATAGTCTGTTCAGGCTGCTCTAACAAAATACCATAGGCTGGATCACTTAAACAGTGGTCATCTATTTTCTTACAGTTCTGGAAGTTGGGAAGTCTAGATCAAGGTACCAGCTGATTTTGTTCCTGACGAGGCCATTCTTCTTGTCTTGCAGATGGCTACCATTTTGCTGTGTCCTCACATTACAGATATATAGAGAGAGGGCTCTGGTCTCTCTTCTTCATCTTATAAGGGCACTAATACTATCGCAGAGGCCTCATCCTTTTGAACTCCTCTAAATCTAATTACTTCCTGAAGATCCTACCACCAAATATCATCACCTTGGGGATTAAGACTTCACTATATAAATTTTTTTGGGGGGACAGGGGACACAAACATTCAGTCTGTAACACCATTTTACCTGTCTTCCGTGTTTAGAGCAATAAAACATATAATTTTTTTCTGCACAAAATTTTGGTAGTGGCTTCTTAGGTTATGATCAGGGATTTCTAAGATTACATCTCTGTCTGGAGACATGGAGATGGAATAATTATTGGCAATGAAGAAAAATAACTTTTATTACTGAGCACTTCCAGATATAAGATAGACATATCACATTCATCTCGTTTAATCCTCATAGCAATTCTGTGAAGTATATTTTCTTACTTTGATTTTGTATATCAAGATTATCAGTATTCATAAAGTTTGAGTAGATCTTTCAAATTACTCACCTTTTAAGTAGCAGAAACTACACAAGAAACAATTTTTTTAAATTTACAATATCTGCTTTTATCTATTGTAATATAGTATATAAAGTAGACCTAATCCAGGGACTTCTGGCTCCCATGAGTACATAGTTTTCAGGTCATATCAATCTCTTTATTTTATTTTATTTTTTTAAATTTTTTATTTTTTAATTAACACATAATGTATTATTTGCCCCAGGGTACATGTCTGTGGATCCTCAGGCTTACACATGTCACAGCACTTACCATAGCACATACCCTCCTCAATGTCCGTAACCCAGCCACCCTATCC
>CM052900.1:18414704-18434293 GCA_028534135.1 Potos flavus | reverse complement strand
AACCCAGCAGATTCCTGCCGCGAGCTACCGCGCTGCTCCTCCTGGAGGAGGAAGGAGGGATCTCTCCGGATCTGCCCCTTGTGGTGTCCCTGCTCGAAGAGCAGCGGCCTGACTGTGCCAGGATCACGGTTCAAGGTAAGCCCGAGCTGGTAGCCCACTGTTTGGCTCGGTCTCTGCCATTGGCTTCCCTGTTCTGATACCTGGGAGCTCTGCCACCCTCAGACACCCCCGGTCTTTCTGTGACCCCACGGGTCCTGAAACCACGCTGTCCCCACGAGGGCTCCACCCCCCGCTTAGCCTCTGGAGCGATGTCCCTCAGTGGAGCAGATTTCTAAAAGTTCCGGTTTTGTGCTCTGCTGCTCTGCGGCTTGCCGGGAGCCGGCCCCTCCCCCGCAGTCTATCTTCCGGTCGCTTTGGATTCACTTTTCTGCAAGTCCTACCTTCCGGAAAGTGGTCAATTTTCTGTTCCTAGAGGTGCTGTTCTTGTTCTCTTCTATCTCCTGCTAAGTTTGTAGTTGTTTAGAGTGGTTTGATAACTATCTAGCTGAACTTCTGGGATCAGACACTATCTCTGTCTCTTACTCCTCTGCCATCTTGCTCCTCTCCCCATATCAAACTCTTTAAAGCGGATATTTCTCTGTAGTAATAGGAGTTTGTACAAGGTAAAATGTGGCAGAAGTGGAATTGATTAGTTACCAGAGAAGGCTCTCTAGAGAAGGCTGACTTTGAAATGAGATTTAAGGTAAAGGTGATTCTATGGAGTAAACAATAGAGGGACCTTTAATCCAGATTGAGGGAATTTTGTGTGTAAAGGCACAGAACTTTCAAGTGTGTAGTGTAACAAAACAAGACAATACAAACAAATTTCTTCTTGTGGTGGTGGTGGTGCTGACAAAAGAAACATTTCAGAAAATCACCAAGATCCACTGAGTATACTTCTGTTGCAAAGAGGAGAAATGTATATCCCGAGGGGTACGTGGGAGAAAAAAAGCAGAAAAAGACATGGAGCAAAGCGTGGAGATGGGGCTGTGCATTTATGTCAGGCTAGTAACATAGTAGTGATATTGCAAGAAGATGCAATAATCACAGGAAAGATGTTGCACATTTTTTACATAAAATGAGTATAATATTAGTATTTAAAGTGATTAACTACGAAGAGTTTACTAGAGTTTTGGAATTTTTTCTACAAATTTTGTATATTTAAATACAAGTTTAACAACCATACAGAAATAGATTTTGCTTTTGTAATTTTAATACATTTAGAAAACAAAACCTTAAGTGCATAAAGGCATAGAATGTATACTCATGTGGTTATTTTACTTTAACCTTTTTTTTTTTAAAGATTTGTTTATTCATCTGAGACGGAGAGACAGAGAAGATGAGCTGGGGGAGGGCCTAAAGGAGAGGGAGAAGGGTAGCTGACTCCCCGCTGAGCAGGGAGCCCAAAGGGTGGGCTCTATCCAAGGGTCCTGGGATCATGACCTGAGGCAAAGTCAGATGCTCAATTGACTGAACCACCCAGGAGCCCCAAGACTTCTTTTTTTTTTTTTTATAAAAGAAAAATGTGACAGATAAATTCATTGTTCATTTCTTCTGTTTGATTTTACCTCAATCCTTAGAGGCAGCTCTCAAACTACTATGTATGGGATTTTTTAGGTTTTGTTTTTCATTATTTTTTTTAGCTTCATTATTTTACAACATGTATGTATTAATAAAAATATATATTGTTGCTTAAAAACTATTACTGCTGATAAACACTAGAAACTTACTTTCTGTTCCATCCATCCATCTTTTTTCCTTACCCAAACCTTAAGACTAAAACCTCTCCTTTGACTCATTTTTGGAATAAGAAGGGAAATGAAAGTCAAGGAGATTTTCCAGCAACCATGAAACTTAGCAACCTACTTTAATGAAATATTAGGAATAAAATATTTCAGAATGACATTGTTGAAGGAAAAAATCATGTATTTTTTAATGACTTGGTCAAAATATTCAGGTGACCAACCAACCGTATGTAAGTGGGGTAAAGACCAAATGGTGAGACCCTCATGAGGAGGTAGAATGAATCTGAGGGGTAATGAATAGATCAAGGCCAAAATGAGAAAACTCTTTTTAAAGTCTAATCAGGAAGTAAATTTATTTGAATGTATTAACAGGCACTTTATGAACACCTAAGTCACAATGTTTTGAATTTAGAAAAACCTCATATTTTAGTGAAGTGGCTGGGCATTGTGGGCACACGCTGCAGTTAATAAGAGGCTATAAAATTGAGAAACGTCTTTATAACCTGGCTAGGACTTTCTCAAAGAGATATTCCCTTGTTGAAAACAAGGCATTTAATTTCTTTGTTGTTCCCTCAAAACAGTTCTATATGGTTGTGTAAACCTCACAGTAAATAACAGTTTGAGGAGAATTAAAAAGGTGCATAAAATGTCCAGTGTTTTAGATAGCTGAGTCATAGCAAGTCAGAGATGCAATTCAGTAAACTTTGTGTGAATAAACATTTTTCCTGACATAATTGAAACTGCAACATTAATTTACAATTCATAAAGAAATCATTAACACCCATCAGGTGTAGCTTGTAGTATGTCTTTTAGGGCTAATTCCTATGGAATTAATTTACTTCACAAATATTTATTGAGTACTCCCCTAAGTACTGGTTATCACTCAAGGCTTTGGTGATACCACAGAAAATAATAATGGCAATAACACAACAATAATAATAAATATATTTCTATCTTTGTGAGTTCTAGTATTGCATCATATGTTTGCAAACTCAAATAGTCATACCTTGCATAACGATTAATGCATTTATTTGAATTTTATCTGACCAAATATGATGTTGAATAATTGGAAGGGCAGTATATCTATGATATGTACAGTACTAAGAGGTGATATAAATATAAGGATAAATAAGTTCTTGTTATTAAGATATCATTAAAATATAATAAATTGTATTATTTCCCTTCATGTTTTATTTCCAAAATACTATTTTCATTAAATGCCCCTCCAAAAAATTTTCTCTAGAAAATACTGCTCACAATATCATTCTTTAGGAAGGTTATAAATCCACAATAGCAGGTTAAGTCCTTTCAGGAATCATGCAGAATAGGTGTACATTTTTTATAGTAGTATTTCTCAAATATCTTGCCATGGGATCCTTTACCCATACATCAGCAATTAATTTCCCAGGAAACCACTACCCAACAGAGTATTTTGAGGACTATTTCTCCAAACTAAACCAAACTTTAGGATCACTATATCCATAATGAAACATAATATTTTCATGGACACTACTAATGTCAACAATATCTATTCTGCCATTTAAAAAAAAAGACTCCTAGTTTTTTTTTGTTTTTTTTTTCGAATACTTTTATTTTATTTTTTCAATGTTACAAGACTCCTAGTTTTGCCTAGAAGCTTGAATGCTCACCCACCAAGCACATTTCTCAGATTTCCTGCAGCATTTTATGGCCACATGACTGAATTTGGACCACAAAAATAAGGTTGGGCCAATGACTTTTGTAGAAAAGTAATGGATAGTTTTATGTCATATGTTTAAAGACAGTTTGCTTCTCATAGACTTTCTCCTTTACTGTTTGTGATGTGGTAGCAAGAACAGCCACCTTAGGTCCAGAGAGGGTGATGGAATTGTCTAACTAGACTGAATCCATCGACAATTTTGGGGAAAAGCTTGCTTTTGATGAACTGTTATATAAGATCAAAGTAAACTTTAATGTTATATGAGCTAGTATATATTGTATTTAAAAGGAAGACTAGACCAATGCTTACTTTAAGATTATTGAGTGCAAAAAGTCACATGACACAAAAACCTGGTATTATTTAATTCCTAATTTTACCAATTTTTTAAAAGTTATATGATTAAATAAATAAAAATAATACTTTACTTCTTTTTAAATTTTCATCAACTTCAAATATTTCAAATTCCAGTAAAACGATCTGTGACCAACAGACTGGCAATCACTAGTGTACTGGATCTTCCTAGATCTCCTAATTGGTTACTAATGCTACTTATGGTCCCTTTGAATAGTAGTCTATAAAGGAGGGGGCAGTAAACATTGTACACAGCAGCCTTTTATTATAATGTTCAGATGTTCAGAGGTATCACTCTTCGCAATCACTTTCAACCACCAACTCCTTTCTTATATTTCTATTCTTCCTAGTGTAAATTTTGTATCATTTTAGGGAAAATGATAACTAAATCTTCCTCATACAAAGTTTAATTAGAGCTTTTCTATTACATGGAGGTTAAATCCCACTTTGGAGGGAGGGGGCTGTTGTGCAACATGGTATATGCTTGTTTTGAGGATTAAATTAGATAATCCCATGAAGCATCTACTGAATGTTAAACTAAATATTCCTGTGCATATGAGTTAATACTGTCATCATTATCATCATCATCAGTTATAACTAACTTTTGATATCACCGTCCTCACTTTTAGTCCAGCCCAAAGTTGTTGTCACTTGTTTTTAAGCCCTTCCACAACTTTCCTCTGCTCTCTTCCTATGTAATCCTACAACTTTTTCAAGCACAGGACAAATGTTGTGTTTTCCATGAACACTGTGCCAATGAGTTTTTTCCTTCTTTTCTGCTTTTGCAGAGCTAATTTAACATATATTACTATTATGACAACTCTTTACTCTTCTTTGCATTGTTTATGTATCTTCTTTTTGCTGTATCACTTTAATGAAATAAACAGTTTTTTTTTATGTTTGTTGGAATAACACACACACAGAAGAGTGAATGAAGTATATTCATCTTAAGTGTACAGCTTGATGAATGTTTACCTAGTGTAATCCAATGAAACCAACATTCACATCAAGATGAAAGTCATTTCCAGGCACCTATAAGTTTTGCTTGTATGCCTTCCTAGTCTATATCACTCCCACTTCCCCTCCCAAGGGAACATCCACTTTTCTGACTTATGTAAACATAGATTAGTTTTGCCTGCCCTGAAGTAATGTATGGAATCTTATTATTCTAGTATTTTTTAAATGTTTGTCTTGAAATAATTATAGATTCAGAAGAAGTTGCAGGGAAATGTACAGGAAGATCCTGTGCACCACTGACCTAGCCTTCTCTAATTTTCACTCTCGGATAGCTCTAATGTAGTATCATAACAAGAAAAAAGGTACTGGTATTTCGCCAGTTATACATACACTCAATTATGTGTGTGAATTGTGTGTGTGCGTGTGTGTGTTTGTGTTTCTTTGCAATAAAATTGCATTTATATAAGTACCTAAAGCACAAGAAGACACAGAACTATACCATTACCATAGGCTCTCTGGTACTTCTTCTTTATAGCCACACCCATGCACTATTACACTACCCATCTTTAAACTTTAGGAAACACCAACCTGTTCTTCATCTCTATTAACAGTTTGTCATTTTAAGAATTTTGTGTATGTGAAATTAATAGTATGTATCCTTTTCAGATTGGCAGTTTTCATGCAGTGTAATTCTTTTGATATTCACTCAAGTTGTGTGCATATCATTAGTTTGTTATTTTTATTGTTGAATAGTATTTCATGGTATGTGTATACCATAGTTTGTTTAATCATTCACCTATTGAAAAACATTTGAACATTTTCCAGTTTGGGGCTGTTACGAATAAAGCTTCTAGAACTACCCAGATACAAACACGTGTGAATGTAAGTTTTCATTTCCCTGGGATAAATGCCCAACATTTTAATTACTGGGTCATATTGTAAGTTTATTTTTAGATTTATTTTTTTAAAAACACTAAACTCTTTTCCAATGTCTCATAATATTTTACATTCCCATTACGTTTCTCTTTATCCTTGCTATCACTGGAGTTACCACTATTTTTTTTTTAATTTTAGCCATTCTGATATATGTGTTTTATTTTGCACAGGACTGAGATTTTAATTAGCATTTGCATAATGACTAATGGTGTTGAACATCTTTTCAAGTGCTTATTTGTCATGTGTGTATGCTTTTTTTAAAGATTTAAAATATTTTATTTTTATTTTTTAACATAAACATATTTTTATTATGTTATTAGCCAATATATGTGTGTGTGCTTTTTAATGGAATGTATGTTCATATATTTTTCTAATTTTTAATTGGATTGTTATTTTTATTGAATTTTGGGTTTGGGGAGTTCTTAAATATTCCAGACATAAATCAAGATAGTGTGGTAGTTACAGAGTGATAGACATATAGATGAATGGAACAGAATAGAGAACTCAGAAATTGACTCACAAAAATTTGCGTAATTGATAAAAGTCCAGAAACAATTTAATAGGGAAGGGATGGACTTTTCAACAAATCGTGCTGGAACATTTGAATATCTGTAGGTAAAAAATAAACCTCAATCTAAGTTTCATATTTTACACAAAAATTAATTCAAAATGGTTCATGAAGTTAAATGTAACTCTAAATCTAATGTTTAGAAAAGAAAAAAAAAAACATAAGAGAAAATCTTTAGTTTTTGGAGTAGATTAAAAAAATACAGTAGACACAAAATGCATGGTTTATGCAAGTAAAAACTTCACAAATCGGACCTCATGAAAATTACTAACTTTGTTAAGAGGATGAACAGACAAGAGTAGACTGGGAGAAAATTTTTCCAAATGATTTTAACAGTTTTAAGGACTGGAATTATGTCTCTTCCTCACACTTATCTACAAAAAGTTCCTAAATATAAGTAGTATACAGTAAGTTTGAGATTACCTGTTGAGACCAAACCTGAAAGTTGGCTGACAGACATTCTCTTTCTACTTTAGTATCAGGGCAAATAATTCTAGAAAATGAAGAGAAAAATCCGATTTGGTATTACATAATTCGTGAAAGAAAATGCAAAACTTTTTGAGAGCTTCAATTTTCTGTGGGCCCTATTTCACAGAACATGTTTCTGTGAGAATGATATGCATTGTTTACCATGCACAGGTCATACTCTAATGTTCTTGTTGACAAGTATAATTGATTGAAACGAACTACTCTTGACAGGGCTCAGTCTGCTTGCTTTGCAGAATTTGAGTGTCCTACCACAGTGTTACTTCAAGACAACAGAAAGAAAAGTACCATTCTCCCTGAAAAGTCCTTTTAGATATATCCTGGCTATCAAATGTCAAGATAGCTGACAAAGTGGCCAGCAAACTGCAAGTACTAGATAGCACACAGTGATTATAAAAATTTACAGCTGTCAGCTAATATGAGAATATCTCCCATGGGTGTGGAAGTAAAATGTGAAGATTAGCTGATGAGGCATTCTGCTCTTTTTTCTTTCATGAACTAAGATCAGAGATGTGAGAATGTCATCCACAAGGTTCAACAGAATATTCACCAAAATTTAGAATATGATATTGGATTTATTTAAAATATCTTTCTTATATAAGACAGAATTTTCAAAGTACTTTGAAAGGCAGGGTGCAGTTGTTAGTTGGCAAGATAAACTCAGAAATGTTTTTTTTAAACTTGTTTTTTTTTTTTTTTTTAAAGATTGTATTTATTTATTTGACAGAGAGAGAGATCACAAGTAGGCAGAGAAGCAGGCAGAGAAGCAGGCGGGGGGGCGGGGGAAGCAGGCTCCCAATGCAGGGCTCGATCCCAGAACCCTGGGATCATGACCTGAGCTGAAGGCAGAGGCTTTAACCCACTGAGCCACCCAGGCACCCCAAAACTCAGAAATGATTAAAATGCACTTTAATTAGCATCACACGCTTTAAAAATGAATCATATTTCAAAGTAATCATTGCTTGTGGCATAGCTATTGCTGTCATGTTAAGGCTGCTGCTCATTTAAAGATAAATGTAGGGTCATCAGTTTTTTCAGTCATGTCCAGAGAGGTCTAGGGCTTTTGAGAAAAGTAGGGCTATCACTAAATTTAATTCAATATTTTCACTTCTCTAAAAGGAAATTTCTTATGATTCAGTGTATTCATGCGATAGTTTGGAAACATATCTTTATCAAGAAATGTGGATGAACTCAATACTTTGTTATTAGAATTTTGTCTGAATATGGATGGACCTGTCTAATATAAGAAAGTGGCTAATTCAGCATGGTATATAGATACGTGGAAACTACAGAAACTTCCTAGAGGTGGAGCAGACACAGATAAATAATGAACGACAACAACAAAAGGATGAGGAAGAGATAAAGCTTGTTTCTTTAGCTCACATATTACTCTATCAAGCCATCTAATCACCAAATTTATGAGATTAATCTACCTTCTTAGGACACAGTTCTCTGTCCAATCACTGCCTCTCCATTTCAACACTTTATTATCTCCCTTCAATATATGCTACCTGGATTTCTCTATCTTCAGTTTCTTTCCATCAGATCTACATTATTAGGTTAACTTATCTAAACCACAGCTCCGATCACAATATTTATATACTCTCAAGTGTTACTATCCAGTAAAGCCATAACATATTAGTAATACATTCAAAGTCATCATCTTTTTGGCCTTAATTTATTATTCCAAAGGTACTTCCCACTCTTTCCCTTCAGTTATGCAAGTAAATTAAATATGCCATGCATGGTACCCACTCTTAATATGACTTCTTTTCACTGGAATTTCCCTGCTAGCATGTATGATTTTATTTTCAGTATTAAACTTGGAACCAGTATAAAACAATGGAGAAGCAACTTCTTACAGTGCACTCAGAAAATATACAGTATACTGGGATGTATTTAATGACTTCATGGGGAAAGACAATCTGGTAAAAATGAATTTGTTTCTAAAAATTTTTTTTTAAGATTTTATTTATTTATTTATTTGATGGAGAGAGACAGCGAGAGAGGGAACACAAGCAGGGGCAGAGGGAGAGGGAGAAGCAGGCTCCCCGCCGAGCAGGGAGCCCAATGCAGGGCTCGATCCCAGGACCCTGGGATCATGACCTGAGCCGAAGGCAGATGCTTAATGACTGAGCTGCCCAGGCGCCCCATATTTCTTTCTAAAAATTTGAATGGGGGCGCCTGGGTAGCTCAGATGGTTAAGCATCTGCCTTTGGTTCAGGTCATGTTCCCAGGGTCCTGGAATCGAGTCCTGCATCGGGCTCCCTGCTCAGCGGTGATCCTGCTTTTCCTTCTCCCTCTGCCTCTCTTCCAGCTTGTTCTATGGCTTACTGTCTCTCCAAAAAATAAATTAAAAAAAATTAAAAATAAAAAAATAAAAATTTGAATGGGAAAATATCAATTGGATGAATTAATAAACAATGGGTAGTGGTGCTAATACATGTACATGTAGGATCTTAAAACATTTGAGGCCATGAGTAGTGAAGGTGAGCTAAAGCTACAAAGGGGTAGAATAAAATAATTAGGAGCATAAATGTGCATCCTTGTACAACTTGAGAAAGGACTATAAGAAGGTTGCCAGCAGGCATGAGCAGAAAATGCTAATTCCTGTACTGGAGGCAAACTACATAAGAATTCAGCAACATGAAGATGGCTCTACAAAACAGGGGTTACCGTGGCATTGTCAGTCAGAGGAAGTCTCCCTTGCCACCACTTCCCATAATATGCATCCAGTCCATAATGATTCTGCCTAATTGGGGTGTGGATTTCAATTTTCTTATGTTTATTGAGAAATTATCCTTTCCATTTCCATAAAACTTTTAAGTCTTTGACCCTTCTAGGTGGTTCTAGAGACTGTACCATTATGTGCACATAAGAAATAATGAATGTCTAAGTGCTTATCTGGAGACTGGTCCATTTTCAAGGTCACTAGTAATCAAGGAAGTTAGGCCATTCTAAGTTTATTCTTAAAATGAATCTTAGTATAGTTTCCATTTAGCAGGTTCAGAGCAGATTCCATTTAATAGGTTTTGGCTGTTTATCGTTAAAAAATAACTTTTACAAATCAGGCACAACCTAATTATTATGACTACTACAGTTACTTTTTGAATTACTCAATTAAGAAAATATAGTATATTAAGTAAAGTGAAGTCCGTATATTATTTTTCTCTTTTTGATCTTGGTTCAAGAATCTTGGGATGACTCAAAGATGTATAGATCTTAATGATACCCCTCATTAGCATCATATCAGCATTGATGATCTACCTGGAAAAAAATTTTTCTGTAAAAGAATAATAACGACTAATAAGTGTATATAATTAATAGAAAATAGCAGTGAAAAAGACAACATATACAAGCACAAACATTTGATGTTTCCTAGATTCTCCTCTTATTTGTGTGTATTTCTCTCTTTATTTTTATACATTGGCTACAAAGTTTTTTCATTATAGATTTAAAATCCATTTAATAAATATAATATTAGTATCTCACTATAACACCATTCTGAATTTCAGAAGTTAATTTGAAAAAAACAGAAAAGTATAACAAAATTAATGACAGGAATCATAATAGATTTTTAAAGCATAATACATAAATTTCAAATGGGATATTTTCTGTGTATATTTTCAAAATATTTTCTGGGACTCTACAAGCACTACACGCAAAATCCAAGTTTAAAGTTTGTTTGTGACAAGTTCTATTTGCACATTTTATCCCTCTTACATTTAGATAGTGCTTCCCCTTACTTTTAGAATTAACATCTAGTTATGTCATAATCCATTTTCACATATTTTGTTCCAACATGAAACAAATAATTCAGCAAGCGATAACTATAAAATGTTTCAGAATAAATAACTCTTAGGATCGATTAAAGGTAAGAAACAGATTCTTCAAATTTTCTCATTGAGATTTGACGTGCAGGGAGTAAAATCACCCTCTCCAATCTTTTCTTTCCTATCTTAGAAACCTAGTTTCAAATCTACATGCATCTATTCCTTATGGCTTAGATGCATTATGTTGGAGGAAATAACTGGATAATCCCATTTCTCTCAATTATTTCAGTTTATTTTAGCTCAGAAAAAAAAAAAAAAGATAATCTCCATTAAAAAAAAAATAGTGACTGTTATAGGGAATCTTCACAGTTGTTTACAATCATGTTTAAATGATTGTTTACAGATCATGGTGAGGTAATGATAGATATATTTGGTGTGACAAAATCAACAGTAATAGCCAAAGGATACATGTTACTTTAAGAATAGGATAAAAAGAACTTGTGTGTATGAAAATGATTTTTCATATTACTACAAAATTACAACTTGGGGTATCTCCTCTGATCTTCAGATTCTGTTAACTCACCCAGCTATATAAGTGTGATTGCCATCAGATACTTCAAGAATCTTCCTTTGTAATTTTTACCCTCTTGGTTCTACTAGATGAGGGACTAGAAAAGAATATAGGCTCTAGACTACTGACCACGCCTCTGTTTTAGTTTGCTTATACTTGGAATCCCTTTGTTTAGATCTATATAAATATGTCAACATTCAAGGATGAATTCCAATAAAATTTTCAGACAGCTGTGTGAGCATAGCTTAATCCCTCACCCTGCTCCAACCTTTCTTAAATAAAGTGATCAATAACTATAAGGAAAAACTTAACTCAGTTATGAACTTGAGACACATGTTGTATCTGTTGCTATCTGCCTGCTTAAAACAGTAGAGAATTTATCTTAGATAAAATATAGGTGAAATTTGATGGAAGGGGATGATTAAAGTTGATGCCATATTATTCCTTCAACTCGAAGATGAGTATACTTCAGCAATAATAAAATAGAGGACGAATTTGCAACATACCACTAACACTTCTAAGACCAGATGCCTGTATAGTAGAGAACTTGTTCCAGGAAAAAGCTATGGCTCAAGCAGAATCTTCCTGAAGAGACAGTCGCCAAGATGGGCCAAAGTTGTCTCTGGATAAAATATCTTAAGCTTTAAATGGAGAAGACCGTCAATATTGCTCATTTGAACCATAGTGTCTGGCATAATATAGATGCTCCAAAAATACCTACTGACTGTTTTTATTGAATAAAATCTATTTAAATCTGTATGCCAAAATAGATTGAATCCCATATTGTGGAATATTTTTCCACATTGTAATAGGAGAATGTAAACTAAATACACGATCATAATTTAAAAGAAAATAGTATGGTTAGGAAAAATTCCAAAGTGTTAAATAAAAGACAGGATTTTGTTTTAAACAGTGAAATAAACAAGTTCCACAGACCAAAACATAAAAATTTGATAGGAAATATCTCTAAAAATCTCATGGTACATTAGAAAGTACTGCAATCATCCACCATCTGGTGATTGTTTATAAAATGAATTGTACAGGGATCTAGACATTTCTATTAGGATTTAATGAGTTAGTTAGAAGAACAAGAATGCACAAAATATTCTCTACAAGTATAATTAGATGGTGTTCCAGTTTCACGCAACAAAAGTTACTGGTATGTGGATATCCGATTCTCCCTTCAACTTTATAATATGGGTGACTGCTACCTTGTTCATGTTTCAGATCCAGTATCTTTATAGAAGCTTGTGTATATATGAGATTTGAAGGTGGAATATGCATGGAAATATTTAAGGACTATGAGATTCTACTTTCACTAATTCTGGTCAAGATTAAGTGATAATCATGCTCTAAAATAAATAGATTCTGACAAAATGATAAAGATGAGTTTTCAATGTTCAAAAATTCTGCATTAATACAATTACCATTTAAACAAACATTGATTTCTCCTGAAACAAATAATACATTATATGTTAATAAAAATGATTTATTGAAATTTATATTTTGTTCACTTTTCCTTTTCTATGCTTAAAAACAATTCTCCATTCTCTCTAATTCAGTCATTACCAAGACAGCCGTGAATTTAACTGCTGCTTTGAATAACTTGAGCCTCTTCATTTTTTTTTCTCAAGTATTGTTAGAATCAGAAACTATGTTTGCCCAGAGGACTTCTGGAAGAATTAACACTGCTCTTTTTCACTACCATTTTGAGTTTATCAGTGATTATAGAGTGGAAAACATATGAATACATGAACTCTTGAGGAAATATCTCAAGACGTTAACTGGCATAAGATGTAGAGTTTTCTCTCTAATCGATCAGTAGGATCATGCCACCTTCAATATTCTTTATTAATTTTTCTGAACAATCAAAAATAATCTAAAAATGTCATTATATGTAAAGTAAAAATTGTTCCATTTTAAAAAAAGTTTGCTTCTATTACAAATTAGCTATTTTTACTAGCGACTCAGTTTAATAGAACAATGTGGAAGTATGCATATAGGTCACAAGAGGGAAATGCTTAATAAAAATAATAGATATAATAGAATCAAGATTTGTATGTAGAAAGAATAAATCTATTATAAGTTAATTATAATGTGAAAATATTAAATATCACTATACCTGTATATGTTATTTTATTATCTAACTAGTGACCATTAATTAATGAAATTTTAATATAAAACATATGGAATGTTCTCTCCTCTTAGGAATTTCTTCCCTTTGAGTGAATGTGAATTACAGTGGAACTGCATGATCATTGAGGCAAAACATTGCATTGTGGGGGATTGTGGGTCTAGAATGAAGGTCTGAGTCAGGACCAAGAGAGTGAAATGCTAGGACTATTTGTCTAATAATAGAAGATGTTAACTGACTTTCATTACCTTAGATGTTTTGTGGTCCAATTAAAAGTATTTAGTAGAGAATTTTTCTCTATATTATTTTATAAGCCATTGCTGCTTCCTAAGTCCATGTTAAAGGATGTTGAAAACAAAATATATATTTTTATTATGATTAACAACTTTAATTGTTTTATGTTTAAACAGGGGAAAAAGACATTTCAATCTGTCCCAATTTGGGGTTACATTGGGATGGAATATTCACATTTTATTTTAGATGAATCATATGCCTTGCTGAACATCAATATTTCCAGTAAGCCACACATGTGTAAAACAAACAAATCCATGTGCACGGTTACACTTGTCTGATTTTAGAATTAAAGATAAACAGAGTCAGCCTAAGGCAAATCTGTGATGAAAGAGATGAAAGAGATGTAATTGTACATCTACTTCCTTCTGTTTGCTTCCAGAATGAAACATCTTTTTCTATGCTTTGACAACCCTTTTCCTCCTTCTTTTCCATGCTCTCTATTATGAGATAGACCAGCATATTTATTATAGACCAGCATATTTAATATTTGAAATGAAAGAACATAAATATAATAATTAATAGAGAGCCCCTGTTGCTTTATTTTGTAGCCTAAGTTGTATGCTAATTGTGCAATTAATAAAACTAAAAAATAGTATGTCAAAACTTGTCTTGGGAATGAAAAGGCAAGAGAGTGAGCTCATCGAGCTCTATATTGTTCTAAAGTTTGCATGTGTGTGAAACAGAAATAGCTATAAGGACATCATATAGCTGATTATTTCTTTCTCCCAGCTCTTAAAATCTGCCTACCTTATGAAGTTCAGTAACACTAAATCTTTAGGACTTAATGTACAAAATCCCTGTTACACATCTTTCTTTACTAAAGAGGTTCTTAAAGTGTGGTCTGCCCATGACTGGTAGGTAGTCTAAGAGACTCTTGTCAAGACGTCCACAAGCTCAAAACTATTTTTATAATACTAAGAGTTTATTTACCTTTTCCACTATGTTGACGTGTACTTATGGCATAAAAACAATGGTAAATAAAAAATGATGGTTCCTTAGTACAAATCAAAGTAGTAGCCCCCAAAAGTACTAGTTGTCATAATGTTCTTCACTGTCAGAAAATTGTCTTAAAAAAAAAACATATCCATTTAAGATTGTCCTTGTTGAAACAGAAAAATTAATGATTGTACTTACCGGCAACCCTGAGTAAATGTGTTTTTCAATAATCTGTGTGACACAGGGGCCAGTAGACTAAAAGCACTTCTGATGCAGAGATAAGGATGATGGTTATATTGAAGAAAAGTGCTTGTGTGATTGTGAGATTTGTGAGTAGAGTCGGCCATTTTTTAATGGAACACCGTTTTTATTTGAGAAAATGATTGGCAGACAAAATTTGATTATTCAGATTTGTACATTAGACTGACACTTTTTGAAAAAAAAAGAAATATGTCTGTTGTGAAAAACAAATTATAATATTTATTGCCAGCTCTAAGATTCAAGCTTTTAAGGGAATATTAGATTTTGGGGAAACTTGTGTCACCAGAGATTGGCAGTTTATAGACTGAATACTTAAGTCTCTTTTTGATGAAAGCAGTGTTAATGATTGTGATTATTTTGGATACTATATAATGAATTGTGTCAAAATATGAGAGATCTGCCTAACTCAGTGAACCAATATTTTCCAAATGACCAACTCTTGATTTTGCTTTGCATGAAGTTAAAAAATATGAAATGGCAATGCAAAATGTTACAAAATTATCCGTGAGTAAATGAGCCAAAGTGTAAGATAGAATAAAAATTTTTCATATTTATGAGTTAGTATTCTACATTACAATAAACTTTTAAGAAATTCTGACTTGTTAAGTGTTGTTTAAAACAAAGAGAATTTTGATGATGATTTTAATAGATGTTAAAATAATCTTCCTCTTTCTTACTGCTATGTCTATGTGAAACCAGATTTTCTTCATATATTTTAACCAAAAATTATAAAACTACATGTGGAAATGCAGACAAAGATATTAGAAACTAGCTCATTTCAATTAGCCAAACATTTAAAAAATTGCAAAAAATTTAAACAATGCTTTTTTACAGGCTGCTTTCTTTTGTTTTAGAAAATAGATTGTTAATACATAATGAGATTATTATTGTTATATTTAATAACATAAATCAATGTTTTAAAATAATCGTTTGCTGTTATTAATACAATAAGTATTAATAGACCTAAGCCACCTAACCACTCTGCGTTCCTCAAAAATTTTCAAGGTTATAAATAAAGGGTTTCCAAGAACGAAAATTGCTAGAACTTCTGCTTTATTGTTTTTCACCTTCATACAACCTGTAATTGTCTCCATATTTGACCTAAAGCAGAGCTAGTTTGTACAAAAATTTTCTGATTATCATCCTTAAGGCGGTGTGAATTTTATATTACTAGAAGTGGAATTTTAAGAGGAGGAACATTTTTATGTCATTATCTCATAATTTCCGTAGATACTAAACTTTGATGAATAACATAATTTTGATCAAGTTTAGTTAAGGAATTTTTTTAACTCTTGGTAAATCACTTAAACTTGTTATAATTCAGCTTGCCATTATAAAAACTACTTCCATTATTCTTATTAAATTATCATGTGTCAGGGACACCTAAGTGGCTTAGTTGGTTAAGCATCTGCTTTCGGCTCAGGTCATGATCCCGGGGTTCTGGGTTGGAGTCCTGCATCAGGCTCCTTGCTCAGCGGGGAGCCTGCTTCTCCTTCTGCCTGCCTCTCCTCCTGCTTGTGCTTCCTCTCTCTCTCGCTGACAAATAAGAAAATAAAATCTTTAAAAAAAAGCTTATAAAAATAAATAAATAATCATGCGTCAGAATAATTAATTAACACATACTTGTCAAATAAGTTTTCATGTGTAGATTCCACAGAAGTCCTAAAGATAATGACATAAATCTATACAAATGATACATATGAGAATGGTAATGAATATGTTCAGAGGATATGGAAAAGCAAAGAAAATATTAAAATTTAAAATATTTGCTATTGCTTATAAGGATAAGAGAGGAAATACAATAATGTTCAAAAGTGTTTATAGTAATAAAATTATTATAGAAAAAGATTGTGCTGGAGAGATATGACTTTGGGTATACAATTAAATAATAAAATAATATTGCATACAAAATTTTCCAGTTTTCAAGAACCATGGTATTTAAATTGCCTTTCAAGAAAAAGTAGCAGTAAGGCTCATTACATAAGAAATAAGAATTAAGTCATCTATAAAAGTATCAGAATGTTTAGAAAGAAATTTCCTTAAAGTATATCGCAAACTTTTAAAAATTTCCATAACAATAATCTACATTACAATTAAATATAGTTTCTTGAGTGTTTTATTTTAATATTAAAGTCTATCTTATATCTATTGAACTTTATTATATTAAAATTCATTTCACATGTATAATCATTTTAAGAGTCAGGTGTAAACCTGACACTATTTCAAGGACTTATTTATAAGTATATTTATATATTATATGTTTGTTTTCAACTAGTCAGTTCTTGAAAGTAAAGATAATGATGGTAATGCTACCTAACATTTCTTGAGGGTCTAGTATACACAGACATGTTGGCAAGTATTGTCTATTATCTGTAAACTTACAGCTATTCTGTGGTATAGAGATTGACACAATTAATAGGACACATTGTCCTTTGAAATCATGGCCCCTGGGATAAAGAATATGAGGATACAGTAACAAGACACTTTCACCTGGCAAATTATTAACTGTATGGTGTTCAAGTCAATAACATAGGAGTCAAACTATGTGTTGTTCCCAGACTGATTCAGGTAATTTTATATAATTTATACAATTTCTAAATGATAAAAGTTTAACCAGTTATCTCTTAACAGTTGCATCCCTATCTGAAAACAGCCTCTAAACTACCCAGAGGCAAATAAAAGGACAGGAAAGAAAACACCTTATCAGACAGTTCAGATGGCTGCTGCATTTTAAAATTCTAATTATGTTGATGTTATCTACTAATGCCTGAAATACTTCATACATTCCTTCCTCTTATCCACAGTATAAATAAATAAATAAATAATAAAATCCTAATTTATAAATTTTGCATAACAAATCATGGGAAATTCTTAACCTTTTACTTCAGATGTAAAGGCAAAGTTATATAGTAGAGACTAAGTCACCCAATTAAGTGTAAAGACTGAAAACATTACAAAGTTAGATACAGATTATGGTAATTCGGGACAAGAACGTGTAGAGTACATGTAGAGTACATGTTTACTAAAACCTTTACTTTTATTGTATGTTAGTATGTATGCAACTGATTATAAGAGTATTATGATAGTATACTAGATAGAACATGTGTAAAGCATGCTAATGTGCTTTATATTCCAATCGTCATTGCTGTTTCACTACATATGTTTTCTAACTAAATCACACTAAATAGACTGGGAATAACTAGGTATTTGGGACAATATGCTAGTGTTCAAACTGTCTTTAGGAGGTGGGAAAGTCTAAAATCAATTTAACAAGTTAAATCTAGAGGTAGAGCATATGAGATCGTTCCCTTAGGGAGAAAATGTATCATCTAAAAATAAGTCTGTATTATCTATTGTAGGATTTACTGTGATTTTCTTATTTTGAGTACTCATACTTAATGCCACAGCAACCTGAAGAAAAGCCAACTCGGTCTCACTTTTATTTGTGTTTTCTTTTACTGAATAGAAAGCAAATTCATTGAAGTGCTTCTTTTATTATTTTTTACTGTCAAATACAGAGGTAGAAAAGATTTCATATATATGGCTTAATATATTTGGAAAGGTGAGCCATAAATGCATATTTTGGTGGAAATTTGATTTTTATAGTATCAAATTATAAACCCAATTATTGGAAAATTTTACAACAAAGAGAAGCACAGAGGAATTATATGAATTCTTGTCATTGCACATTTCTCCATTGGGATTTTTGTATAGTTAAGCTTTCATGTGAATAGAGATACAGATATATAGATAGATCTATAGATTTATATAGATATATATATAGAGAGAGGGAGATTTATATATCTATAGATATAGCGCTCTCTATATATCTAAACATCTATATCTATTGCATGTAAAGATTTATTCTGCTGAAAGACCTGTGGTCAGGTTGTGTTTCTGCTACTTATTGGTAATGTTATTTTATAAAGTCATTTAATTTCCCTTGAAGCAGGATCCAATGGGTTATATGTGACTTAATTTTCTGGACTTTGACCAAAAAGAATAGGTTCAAGACCCTTTACATAAGACAATCCAAGAAATTATGAAACCTACTGTGTGACTCATAGTTCATTCCTCTTCTAGAGTTTATAAGAAAAGTCAAGGAGACTAATCAAGAGATGACAGAAGTGGGGATTTCATACAGAGAATTGACAGTATCAGTCCACATCAATGCATAGCTCTGTGGGGAAAGAAATGACCATATTCACCCATGTTCCAAAATAACTAAGGTAAGCCTTAGAGAAATTTAAGGCAGCTTGACACTGGTTTCTTTGGATTTGTGTGTGTCATATGAAACTGGTTCTTCCTCATATTTTAAAAAGTCTGGAGACCAGGGCTGGCTAGACCTATCCCTGATTTCAGAAAGAAGGGAAAAGGCAAGAACGGAAGTACAGCCATCACTAATGGCATGACAAAGATTTCTACTTCCTATTTGTTGCAGATGGATGCCAAGAATCAATACTTAATCAAGTTATTTTGAAAAGCGCTTTCATCCAAGGGTATAAAGGAAGTGGAAGTGACAGTGAAAAGAAAGTTTATGTGGAGTGGTTGGCCAAATACCTGGGGGGAGTGGGAAGGAGTAATTAGTTAGCAATGAAAATGATCAATTGCATGACCAAGAAAGAGACTAAGTTCCATAGTAATCCACAAAAGTGTTTGGGTGAGGAAAAAGTCTGCATTTAGATACCTACCATACTTGAGGGCGATTGCCAAGAAAGAACACTGATATGTTATAACATGAGGAATTTTTTTTCTTTACCCCTCTTGCAATCCTGTTTATTCCTTGAAAATTCAGGGAAAGGGGGTAAATGGCTAAGCCAGATGAAAGAAAGAAAGAAA
>CM052900.1:18388341-18414204 GCA_028534135.1 Potos flavus | reverse complement strand
GAAAGAAAGAGAAAGAAAAGAAAGAAAAGAAAGAAAGGAAGGAAGGAAGGAAGGAAGGAAGGAAGGAAGGAAGGAAGAAAAGGAAGGAAGAAAGGAAGAAAGGAAGGAAGGAAGAAAGAAAGAAAGAAAGAAAGAAAGAAAGAAAGAAAGAAAGAAAGAAAGAAAGAAAAGAAAGAAAGAGAAAGAAAGAAAGAAAGAAAGAAAGAAAAGCAAGAAAGCAAGAAGAAAGCAAGAAGAAAGCAAGAAAGAAAGAAAGAAAGAAAAGCAAGAAAGCAAGAAGAAAGCAAGAAGAAAGAAAGAAAGAAAGAGAAAGAAAGAAAGAAAGAAAGAAAGAAAGAAAGAAAGAAAGAAAGAAAGAAAGAAAGAAAGAGAGAAAGAATAAAAGCACACCCATTTTTTGTCTATCCTTTGGAGCCTTTGGAGCCTGACTTAGGACTGAACTTGAAGGAAGAAAGTATTTAAAATAGGTAAGAGATAGATACTAGATTTTACTAGACTTTTAAAAACTGAAAAGAAAGTTAATATCTTGAAGTTAGTAATATCAGCAGTGATAAGACAGACTACTAATGCTTACTATGATATTCATAATAAATAGTTTAATATTTCTCCCACACACACTCAATGAAAGATATAGTCAGTTGGTTTTGATAAAAAATAATAACAAAGCATTTATTGTTTTCTCTTGCCTATTCATATAAATGCTTTAGTGTACATATATTGATATTTCAGTAATCATTAATGGTGGATATGATTAATATACCATTTGACAGAAGTACAGACAGACTTAAAATGATTAAGTAATAATTCTAAAGGCATACAGCCAAAAAAAGAGAATGCCTGCATTTTGACCAAGGTCCCTCTGACTCCAAAGTCTTGACTATGCTCTATTAGGCCATTTCTCAGTTTCATTTAATATACTCTCTCCATGTATATTATTAGCCAAACTTTACAACCAGAATAATTTATGTTCACCTGACCTAACTTCATGGTAAAATTAAAAAGGGCACTATCTTCCTGGCTTCACTTTTATGAATGCCTTTCCCCAGGGCTATTTTATAAGCTCATTACATGGAAGAGATACAGGGTGGCACATGATAAATATCAGCTGAGCACCTCCATATCAATGTAAAAATTCTACTGACTTGTCTTAAAAGCTGAGTCAAGAGGACAACTGTGTAAATATTTATGTTAATGAATCAAAGTTTAGTAAAAAAACCAACCCATGTGGCGGGTTTAGAAAATTGTATTAGTTTATGTTTCCACTTGATCCCATATAGCTCTAAATAAAATCTGTTTTTATCACTGAAACTTAGCAAATGATAATTAGATTTTGAAGCAATTTTCTCAGTTTACTCTTCTGGGGTTGGTGATTCCCAAAATTGATATAAAATTCATATAGTGAGGTAAGTATTTTACCTTTCTAATGCACTTTTGCCAAAGAGGACTTCAGACAGAACTAAGTTTCCATTTCAATATTAAAGGGAATATTTTAATCGAAGTAATCAATCTTTCCCTAATTGTTATAGCAGGTATCCGTTAGTACATTGTACCATCAAGGCATATTGTTATGGGCGCCTGGATGGCTCAGTGGGTTAAAGCCTCTGCCTTTAGCTCAGGTCATGATCTCAGGGTCCTGGGATTGAGCCCTGCATCAGGCTCTCTGCTTAGCAGGGAGCCTGCTTCCCCCTCTCTCTCTGCCTGCCTCTCTGCCTACTTGTGAACTCTCTCTCTCTCTGTCAAATAAATAAATAAAATCTTTAAAAAAAAAAAGATATTGTTACAAAATAAATTGCTAAAAAAATCCAAAATCTAATTTACAAAACCTGCATGATAGTTTTTAAAGTTTCTTTTTAAGGATTACAGGTGCACAGAATTGGCTTCATTAAAATCTTTTCTTCCTGAAGTATATCCTTATTTTCCATGAATGATATTATTTTGTTTTATTTTCTCTATATTGTGTTTTACTTTACTTTATTCTCTAACAGTAGAATGAATACCTATGTACCCAAAACCAGAGCATAACTAAGAATTTATACATAGTTGTGTGCTCACTTTTACCATCTCCTTGCATCTCTCTCATAGTAAACATTCTAATTTTTGCCTTTATTATTTTCTTACTTTGTGTAGTATGTGACAAATTTTGATTGGTCCTATTGTGTATAGTTTAGTATCACTGATTCTCATGGCTGTGTAAAAGTTCATTATGTACATATGATGATTTGGTAACCAAATCTTCTATCTGCCGGTATGCACTTAAGTTGTGTTTTTTCTGGATTTATTTATTTTTTTTACTATTGCATAAGAAGTGATAAGAATGTTAGGGGCCCCTGGGTGGCTCAGTTGGTTAAGCATCTGACTCTTGATTTCAGCTCAGGTCATGATCTCAGGTTGTGAGATTGAGCCCTATGTCAGGCTCCGTGCTCAGTGTGGGCTGCGACGCCTGCTCAAGATTTCCTCTCTACTGTATGGTGACTAACATAACATAACAAAAAATAATAATAAAGACTCTTAAAAAATTTTTTTCTCTCCCCATCTCTTTCCCTGTGCCTCCCCCCACCTACCCATGTGCATGAATGCACACACACTCCCTCTCTCAAAAAAAAGAATGTTATCATATATGCTCCCCAATATATATGCAAGGATTTATGTGCTAGGTTGTATAGTAGGCAATGTTCAATATTACTTCAATTGTTTTCCAAAGGTTATATAAATTTTACCCCACAGTAGCAATCTGTAAGAGATTCAGTCAGCCATTGACCTCTGAAATATTTGATTTATTTGGTATATTGATCCTGAATTTTTTACCAACTGATTAAATGTAAAATATTATTTCATTGTAACTTCAGTCTGCATTTTCCTTATCACTATGAGGACTTAAACCTTTATATATTAGTTGGCCATGTGTTTTTCTTTTTTGTACTTTTATTCACTTCATTTAAGAAATTCTAGTGATTATACTGAATTACCCCAAAATGCCAGAACCTGGTGATTCTCCAAACACATACTAAATGTTTGGATTGAGGTACTTCTAAAAACAAGTAAATATAAAATAGTCCTAAATAAAATAAAGAAAAATGACTTTGCTTTTGGCTACTCCCTGGGCCAATAAAGTAGCCCCATTATGTTCTGTAAACATACTTGTTATTTAAAAGAATATATACCATCATTATAAACTTAGTTTATAGTAATCCAAATTATAGATATATGAATTAACAGAATAGGATACTAAACCTAGAAATAAATTATGTTCTATGATATTTTATTTCAAATAAAGAAAGCATTGCATTCTATTATGCAATATTTTGTTTCGGATACAGCATTGCATTTTATTATATACAACTTATTAATAGTATATGTATATAATAAAAACATATATATATTTAAAGAACATAAGTACCTTAACTAGGCAAAAAGATAAATAGGCAGTTTGCAAAGAGAAAAACAAAACTAAACTAACAAAGAAGAGGTGAATGATTAATCTTTTAGTCATCAAATAAAGTACAAATTAAAACATAGTATAATTTTATGCTTCTTTAGAAAAATGGATTCTAATAGTCACTGTGGGCAGGGATTAGCCAAGCAAGTACCTGTATACTGTTATTACTGGTTCTTATGTGTATAACATTAAAGGGAAAGTGGATTATGAAAATGAATTAAGAACCTTAAATGTTTCATAACCTTGACATAGGAACTGGCTTCCAGGAAACTTATCTTAAAAAAATAATTTAAAGAAAGAAAAAAAAAAAACTGTGGGGTAAAACTTCCCATGGTTTTAATTTAATTATGGACAACTATAAATAGCTTAGACATCGAATATATATGTGAAGTCAAGTTAAATTACCCCTTGAGGCTGAAAGTCCTTTATTCTCCAGCTATAGAATTTCAGTCATCTATCTATAGCATCATTTAATTCAGGAATGGGCTTCAGACACTCTCAACCTATCTCTACCCTTTGACTCAGTCCTGACTTATCTATCTTTTCTATGTGGCCTCACAGTATCCTGTGAGTGACTTATCTTCATTAGAGCTTTCATTTAATTTCCTGGAAAGTAATGCAGATGTCAGCTGGGCACTTCTTGCTCTTTTGCATGTAGGTAGACTTATTATTGCCTCAGTTTCTCTATTTGCAAATGCAAACCTATTCTCAAGATTTATGGACATTGGGAGAAGGAAAGGAAGGGTCAATTGGGGGAAATCAGATGTTGAGACGAATCATGAGAGACTGGACTCTGAGAAACAAACTGAGGGTTTTGGAGGGGAGGGGGGTGGGTGTTGGGTGAGCCTGGTGGTGGGTATTGAGGAGGGCACGTATTGCATGGAGCACTGGGTGTGGTACATGAACAATGAATCTTGGAACACTGAAAAAATAAAATAAAAAAAATTTATGGAGAAGCATACTTTTTCATGTTTAGCTCTGGGCTACTGCTACATGAAAGCCATCTCTGTCCTGACAAAAATGAAGGGAAACCCTTTATTCCACAAGTGTCCATTAACCATCTGGAATCTTTTTCAGCAGTTTTGAGTCTACATCTCAGGAAAGTGAATATTTCAAATTATTTGCAGAAATTCCATCAAGGAATTTCCACCACTTCTCCCTTTACTCAGCATAGTTGTCTGACTTGTAATGACTTGTTGCCTTTTTTTCACATACCTACTGCCCTTTCCTTCTCAAGATCAAAGTCAATTTCTCTTACTGTTTCATTTTCTCAGGCCAGGTAATTCTGCCATCTCCCTTCTTACCCCAGATACCCATACATCAATATCATGGGGGTGTCATTTTTTTGCCTCAGTTATTTTATTATTTTTCTAAGCAGACAATATTTTAAAAATAACATTTTTACTATCTATGTTTTTTTAGTATTTATCATACATATATGTTTACCTCTCACTTCTCTTGTTCACTATAAATCCAGTAAAGTCAGATAGCACTACTCTTTTAAGTTGTTACACATGGCATCTTGAAAAATCCTTTTTATAAGTGTTCAAGAAGTATTTTTAGGTGCTTAATAAATATTCATAAATGAATAAATTAGCAATATTTTGGGTGATTTTTTCCATTTCATTTTCATTTTATTAATTTCCTTTTTGTTTTATTGATCTACAGGCAGATGGCATGTGTTCTTTGTTATATAAAATAAATTAATATGAACATGTAATGACTAAAAATGCATTATATAGAAAATGCTGTGGAGAAGTCATAGAGAAAAAAATTTCAAATAAAACTGCCATCTGATCAATGACACACAGCACTGTGTAATGATTCACTACTCTGTTTAGAAAAACATGGTATCCTAAATATTAAATAGTAATTATGGTATCATTGACATATATACATGATAAATTCAACTGAAAAACTACCTAGATTTTGAAACTCAAACCCATTTTTGTTGAGGTTTAGTGAGACAGAGGGGAAAGGATATTAGCCTACAACTGAGAAAACCTGGGTTTTGTGTCTGATTAAAAGATAGTATAAATTAGTATAGGTCAGAACTTACTATTTTGGGTTGACATTCTCCATAACAGGAGCACGGAATTAGGATCATAACTAGATTGAAACAGAAACTGTGGTTCAAGGAGTTGTCATAGACAAGTGTGTGTGTGTGTGTGTGTGTGTGTGTGTGTGTGTATGTGGCGTGTTACTAAAATAGAACTAAAATAGAACATAGAGAGCTTTGATTTCTTTAAAAGAGATACAGTTATAAGGATTAAAAGAGAAACAGTTTGTATGAAACCATTGTTTGGCATTATGAAAAACTATAGGTTTAAAGGAAGAGACATTCTAAAGCATATGTAAGTAGGGACAGGGGAGGTGGAGAGAAGCAGAAATGACATCATTTCAGTGTCAGGAGAGTATATACATATCCTGGCCAGCTGGGGAAATAAGCTCATTTTCGCTTAGCATAATGTCTCCCAGTTTCATCTATGTTGTTGCAAATGGCAAGATTTCATTCTTTTTATGGCTGCATAATATTCCATTGTATAAAAGACAAATACTGTATCATTATACTTATATGTGGAACTTAAAAAAGTCAAACTCATCAAACCATGGAATAGAATGATGTTTGTTAGGTGGTTACTGGGTGTGGCAATGAGGACATGATGGCTGCAAGGGTACACACTTTCAGGTATAGAATGAACAGGTTTTGGGGATATAAAGTATAGCATTGTGCCTATAGTTAATAATACTATATTGTATACATGAAATTTGCTAAGAGTTGATCACTTCATACACGCAAATTATAATTACAGGAGGTGACGGATATGTTGGTTAGCTTGAGTATAAGTCATTTTATAATGCATGCATGTATTAAATCATAATGTACACCTTAAAAATCATGTTGTACTATGTAAATATATATATAATTTTATATGTGAATCATACCTCAACAAAGCTAAGGAACAAGAATGAAAGGAAAGGAAAGGAAAAAGGGGAAAAAAAGAGGCTCCTGTTCCCCACATCAACACTCAACTGCCATGGAAGAAGAGGGTGGGATTTCAATTTGCTGTATATCCCTCCTATGCTTTACTTTTTTTTTTTTTTTTTTTTTGAGCCGAGAATTTATAAAATTAATGATTTGGCTGTTTGAAATTTTCATTTATCATAACATAACAGATACAACTTTGGGATTGATATTTTAGGTTTCGTTCCAACAAAGAAAACTTCCGTGATATTGAACAAATCTAGGGAGTTTCATTTCCAACCTGTGTTCTGACACTAAATAATGACTACAATCAAGTGATTAAGCCTTTTGGGCCTAAGTCTCTTCATCTTAAAATGAAAATGTTGGGAAAAAAATGAAAATGTCAGATTTATTATTTTAATGTGTTTTTTTTAGCTCTCTCATAATGCTTAGGAAATTATGCTTAATATGTATATGCATCTTTCTCTGTTTTTCTCTCCTTTGGTAAAACTTTGAAAAAAGATATTTGGGGGGCACCTGGGTGGCTCAGTGGGTTAAAGCCTCTGCCTTCGGCTCAGGTCATCATCTCAGGGTCCTGGGGTCGAGCCCCGCATCGGGCTCTCTGCTCGGCAGGGAGCCTTCTTCCCCCTTTCTCTCTGCCTGCCTCTCTGCCTACTTGTGAGCTCTCTCTCTCTGTCAAATAAATAAATAAAATCTTAAAAAAAAAGATATTTGGTACTCTTTGCCTGGTGAATAAAATTTTGTAGAATTAGCAATAAAAATAATAATTTTATTGTTAAATTATTATTAAATTATTAGTACTTTATATATGTAAAATTATCTATATACAAAGAGTATTTTAAATTGAGAATTCTACCCATAGTTGCATCATGGTTTTGGATTTTTTAAAAAGATTTATTTATTTATTTGAGAGAGAGAGCACAAGCAGGAGGGGCTGGGAGAGGAAGAGCCAACTCCGTGCTGAGCTCAGAGCCCCACATGGAGCTCTATTTCACGACCCTGAGATGAAGATCTGAGCTGAAACCAAGAGTCCCAACACTTAACCAACTGGGCCACCGAGGTGCCCCATAGTTGCACCACATTTTATTTTTCTGTTCAATTTGATCTAATTTAGTTATATGAAATCCATACTGTTTTTTATACTTGTGAATTCTATTTTGAAGAAACATTACAGCACATGTTCTAGACAAAGGGTTTTTTTTTGTTGTTGTTAGCTTTCTATTTTTTTTCCATATTCAAACACTTAAAGACATTATTCATATAAAAAATTCATATAAGGGACTTTGAATGACATAATGGACAGTCCTCAGCAACAGTTGTAAAATAGAGTTTAAACAGGTTCCATTGGGCTGTACAGCCCTTAAAAGCAGAGTGTATAACATTATAATTCAATAAAGGTGATTCTGATATGGAAGATATAACATTTGTTGAATAGCCATTATGGGTGAGAAATTCTACATTTATTATCTCAATAATTTCGATATCATTACGAGGTAGATGGGACATCCCAAAGGAGAAGTGGAGAAAATGCCAAGGTAATGGATATAATGTTGGACAACTTGGGACTTGAATTATGAGTCCAAAGTCTGCCCTATTTCTACCCAATCAAAGTACATCTGCTGCTCTGGTCTGAGTCAGTGTTCGTCTTCTGATATCCTGATTGGTTAATGATTGTACTTAGTGTTCCAGGAGTGGTGGATCACTTTATTCAAATTTTAGACTCCATCAGGGCTTGTTGAGACAGATTGCTAGACTTTACTTCCAGAGGTTCAGATTCAGCAAGTATGTGGTGGGGTTCTTGAATTTTCATCTTTAACCAGTTGCAAGGTATTGGGACTGCTGTGGTTATGGTGACTATGCTTTCTGAACATCTAGTTTCTATTAATGCACTCCAGTGTATAGAAGATGGTTCCAAAAAAAGAAGTTAGAATGCTTAAAAGAGTCAATAATCTCTTATGGAAATAGAAAACTAATCAATAATAATAATAACAATAATAATGATAGTAAATAGCAAGGGGATTATTATATCCTTTATTGTGATATATAGAGCAAGGATTACTGTTGTGCAAATACTAACAGGTATTCAGATAAATGCTTTACATGGAAGATGGTCTTCAAGATACTTACGAAGTAAATCAGTGTAGAAAAAGTGGCAATTACAGCATGAGTATAAGGTTCGAAGGGCAGTGTCTGTTAGTTAACAGTCCATTTGCACAAAGGAACTGGGCAATGCTCTGTGGAAGAACCAGAGGCACACACATCATCCATTGCCTTGCTGTTTAGGCAAGAGGCTTCTTTTGATAAACCTCTGACTGAAGTTATTCTAGTTTGTCTTCTTGGCTACCATTGATTAAGTTCAGTTCCCTTTAATTTAGTTCAGTTTGGTTTAGTTTTTCCTTCTCTTCCCAGAGAAAGAAGTGAAAAAAGTTTTACAATAGCTACTCTGCCTAAAATATATATCCTTATTTTTTCCTTGCACATCTGTATCACTCTCCTCTATCTCACCTCTTATTCTCAAAACGCTTTTCTTTTCTCTTGTCTTCCTAAAATTAGTTAAATTAGTTAAATTAGTTAGTTAAATTAGTTAAATTAAATTAGTTAAATTAAATTAGTTAAATTAGTTAAATTAGTTAAATTAGTTAAATTCCTTAAATTAGTGTTCTCTAGAGTTTTATGTTCAGCCCTTATTTTCTCTATAAACCTCTCACACCTCTAACAGTTCTAAAATATAACCCTTTCATGATTGTTCATGTATTTATGCTTTTGAACTTTCTGATTAATGTTCCTGAGCTGTCCTTTATCTTTCTATCCATCCGGCATATTAGTCTTCAGCTCAGTTTTCACCCCTACAATGCTACTCCAGTCTCCTTTAAAAATTTCCTCTGTGATTTCAAATACATTTGCAAAGATCTTGAATATTCTGCATCAATTTGTACATTTATTTGCCCATTTATTTATGTTTCTAATCTCTCAAATGACCCTGAGGAGCAGCTCCCATGGTTTCTTAATCCTTGTGCCCTTCCCTTCATGCCCTCAGGGAGTATCTGCTCCGTTTGAGCAATGTAATGAATAAATGGTTGATATCATCAGCAAATTACAAATAATATATTAGTATGTTCTCAGTACCTCACAGTAAAAGCCCTTAAATAAGAATAACCAGCATATTGCAGGTGGTAAATTATTTCACCATGTATATTATCTAGAGCTAAGCTGCTATCTAGAATATTCCCCTACGTGCTATAAACCTCTGGGTTTTGAGGCTATTTTGTTTTCTGTTTCATTGTCAAATTCGTTCTTTTGGTGCAAAAGCCCTGGGAAGAATTCTGTTTATGGTGAATGGACAGATTTCAAACACATAATGTCCATTTTCAAAAACATTACTCAAGGAAGTAGATATAGTCAGGATTGAGGCATAAGGAAATCAGAGATATAGAAAACCTATTAATGAAAACCCAGCAGGTTTAATGTAGGGCCAAGTTCATGAATGTGCACCAAGTATATAGTCATACAAAAATGACTTAGAAGCAGTGGTATAACAATGGGTAGCAGAGTCCCAGACATGGTGATAGGGATCTGGAACCAGATATTCTACAACAAGGTTAAGAGTATAGATTCTTGGGGTGCCTGGGTGGCTTAGTTGTTAAACGTCTGCCTTCGGCTCAGGTCATGATCCCTGGTCCTGGGATCAAGCCCTGCATCGAGCCCCGCATCGAGCCCCCCATCGGGCTCCCTGCTTGGCAGGAAGCCTGCTTCTCCTTTTCCCACACCCCCTGCTTGTGTTCCCTCTCTCGCTGTCTCTCTCTCTGTCAATTAAATAAATAAAATCTTAAAAAAAAAAAAAAAAGAGTACAGACTCTTGGGTAGAAGAATGAAAACAGTGTGATCAAATGTAGGCTTGTCTTGTTTTGTGGCTCACTAGTGAATCTTCTCTATCTAATGTTAGCCTGTGTCCTAGATTTGTGCGCAGAAGTTGAGTGAGATAAAACTCCTAGGTAGTGGTTAGAGGGGGGAAATGTCAAAGAACTCAGATACGCATTGTCATCTTTTCTTTAGCTGTTATGGATACAGCATATGGGTTTAAGTTAGAAAGATCAAGATCTTACTCACTTTTATGGCCCAGTATATAGCACATGGAAAATTTTCAGCAAATCTATGAAAAAACAAATAAGTGAATATTTAAAAAAAAAAAAATGGCTTCTCACCAAAATACATTCAACTCAGTTTTCTTATACAAAGGTCCAGCAATCCTCTCAATTCAACATTTTATTTGTTTATTTTCAATTCGGCACTTTTACGCTTTCAGAAGTTCCTTAGGAAACTGTTACACTATTTTCTGGTGAATTATAGGCTTGGGATGACTTTGAGAGTTCCTTGGATCCATTATTTTGCCTCAAGGCAGTACTAAGACTAAATAAACTGAAAGAAAGAATGGAACATTCTGAGTTTTCTCTAAAACTTAGTTGTTCTACACCACAAAATAGCATACTTCGTAGTTGTCTTTCCTTTTTGATTGATGTTAAAGTCTTTCCAGGGTTACCAATTAGTTGCATATATTCACTGACCTAAATCATGTCATTATAAAATAAATGTCATTTTTTTCTGACTTTAGACAGTTTCTCATGGCTAAATTTCAGGTAATATTAAATACCCCATCATGCAGAGATGTAATTTCATCTCTTGAAAACACACACTATCAGTGTTCCAAAGTGTTATAAAATAATTGTTTCTGATTGGCATTGATCACTTTAAATAATTGTTTCTTCTCTATGCATTCTGAAATCACTATATGACATGCTCAACTGCATAGGAACAAGCTAAACCTGCAAAAAGCATGTCGGTAAAATTTTTAGAAATAATTAAAAATTATGTAAAAAAATGTGTCTCCTGATTAGGTGAATGTTTAATGAAAAATAGTGTATTTTTATATACAGTGTAGAGATACATATACACTCAAGGGCTTTATTTATGATATATATTAATTATACATTAAAATATAAACTGCAGCTATTATTAACTAAGCTACTTAAACATTTTAAAAGAATATAAATTTTTTTCCAGTTACTAAATTTTCCTTGATCTCAGGGATACAAATTCAGGAAGGACCAAATTCTTAGTCTCAGTGATCATAACCTTTATTGTGGAAATATACACAACAGTTAATTTTAACATAATATTGTGAATAAATGTAGATGTATGTATAAATTCCTTAATCAGCACAGGAATACTTAAATTATCCTGGGTTGGGGTAGGTCAGTAGAGAAAGATCAGAGTAGATTTCAAGGAAAATGATGATGTATAGTTGAATGTTGAATGATCAAGAGTTAGCTAAAAGAAATTATCAAATTTGTCTATCCACTTTTCAACATTTCCATGTTTACTGCCACTGTCTAGCCAATATCCTCATGTACTTGTATTATGTAAAAAGCTTTTTAGTCTCTTGTGTCCCTACAAATGATTATTTCTATGGCTGCCAAAAAAAGATTATACTGTTAAAATGTAAATAAGATAATGCCTCTACCCTATATGTTTTCCAATAGCTGGAACATAAAATAGGATCCAAATGTTTTATGGCCTACATAATGGCTGAAAATATTCTAAAAAATATGGCCTCTGCCTACTACACCTTATTTTTTACTACACTCAGGCAGTTTGACTTTTTTCCTCCTTCTCAAAAAGTTAAAACATTTCCCACTTAGAGATTTTAGATGTATTTCTTCCTCTACATTAATTAACGTTTCTCACAGCTGGCTGACTTTAGGAGGTTTTAAAATATACCCTCCCCTTTTTATTTGGCATTCTTTCTGTAGATAGATCTATGCCTTGGCCTCCTGAATCAAGGGGCTGGTTTGACCAATGAGTGTACCAGAAGTGATGCTGTGTGACATCTGAGGTCTTTCTGGCTGGAGCACTCATGCTTAGGTCTTGAGCTGTCATGTAAGAAGTCTAGTTATTGTGAAAACGCATTGCTTCGAGGAAGCCAAGACACATGGAGAGTCCACTTATATATACTGTAACCAGCAGTAAAGGTCTTCAAGTCATCCCAGCCCAGGTACCATAAATGTGAGTGCAACTTTAAACTACTGCAACTCAGCCACTCAGCCATCTCCAATCTTTGAGCCTTTCGAGTTGAAGTCAGAGATATGAAACAGAGATCAAATCATCCCACTGTGCCATGTCTGAATTTTCCACAAAATTTATTTGCATGAAAATTGGTTTTTAAGCTATTACATTTTAAGATAATTTGTTACGCAACAACAGTAACACGTATATCATATAAATCTTGTTGCAATAACACCTCCTCAGAAAAAGACTTTATTTAAAATTGGGATGACTTTGAGAGTCATCACCAAGTTTCATTAAACACTATATTCATAGCCATACTATTTATTATAATCAAAGGCTGAAAATAGCTCAAATGTTCATCTATAATTGAATTAACCATTGGTATATTTACACTCTGGGATGTTATACAGTAATTAGAATGGGAGATGTATATTTACAAGCAAAATCTCAATGAATTCTCAAAAACGCTGAACAAAAATAATCGATGCAAAAGAGTGCATTCTATGTAAATCCTTTTATGTAAAACCAAAAAAAACAGTAAAATATTTCTTGTATAACTATTTATTGCAAAAATGACAAAAGAGCAGCTTCTGGGGTGCTGGTAGTATTGTGATCTGAGTCTGGTGGCAATTTGTACACTGTATGCATAGTATATCACGACTTTAAAGTATTGGCCTTTAGCTATTTCCCATTTTTATAATATATTTTTTCTTTATAACATAAATTATTGAGAATTATCTGGTATTATCCAACTAATTATTCATTTATGACTCCTCATTACTGTACTAGACTGCATTGAAGGCAAGAATTAGTCTGTTCTATTTATTTTCATATGTCTTCGTCAGTTGAATTGAATTAGTATCAAACTGTGTAATATTAATATTGTGTAATCCTTTGTAAAGTATATTTTTAAGAATGCATTATATTATTTGCTATCAGTTTAGAAACATTTAAAAAAAAGAGCTATTTGGAGTGAATCATGGTAGCTTCTGCAATTGAATTCAAGAGTATTTAACCTTTAAAATCATAAAAACATATTGCTAAAAACTACCATGTCCTATCCCAATTAAACTGAGCTGAATCATTGTTTTGTGCTAAAATTCCAAGTTTTAAATGCAATATTACAAACTGGAACATCTTCAGAGGAAAATAACTAGAAAATTCAAACAACTCCAAAACATACGCTGTGCAAATAATTGAAGGTTACCAATTCTCACTTTGTAGCTCTGTCTCCTGTTTTGTGCCTATATGGATTCGACTTTATTTATAAAACGTGGCAGACTTTTCTGTTCTCCTAAACAGAAAACCCACAGTGACTTATTAATTCAACCAATCATTAAAGAGAAAATCTTTACCAGACACTTAGCAACCTCAACTTTGATCTCTCTCTCCTCATGTCAGGGAGCATCTTGGAAAGAGTGCTGGGCTCTGCTTGGTTTCCTTCTGCCCTATATTCTTGAGACTGCCCTAGGCTATAAATTGGGGCAAAATTAAGACTTACTTTGTTTATTTCCCTTCTCTCAGTAATTAAAATTGTGTGATATCTTTCCAATATGTTAAAACGGTTTTTTTTTTTTTAGTTTTTTAGTTTTTTAAAATAGGAGGACAATCAGGTGCCCATTATTATTTTACATTTGGATGCAGAATCATCATCATAGTGTTAAATTAAAGATGTAATTTTTACTTTTATATAATGCCTGCCTCTATCCTTAGACTGTAATATCTAGGAGAATAGAGTCCTAACCATTTTTTTAAATAAAAACAAACTAAGAACAAACACTTCTTAACCTGCATCTTGCACACTGCCTAATGTGTGCAAAGTAAATATACACTGAATGAATGACCATGGAATAAATGACTATATATCCAAAGGATTGGATCATTTCACACCATTATTCATTTGGTTATCACAGGAACATATATTTAAAGAGGATAAGTAGTACATCTAGATACTCCATATTTATTAGGTATCAAGACTCACCTTGTTACAAAGGAAATGAAAGTACTATATTTTCTGCCACATTATAATTGCATTTAATTCCACAATAACCCTAAGTAAAATTACTATACTGATAAGTGAGAGTCATAGGATTTGCCATTTGTCAAAATTTTCACAATCGACAAGTGTCAAGATCTCAATATGATATTATTTCTTTTTACTTCAACACACTGCCAAAATTATCCTGCACTACATGGGCATGATTTGGTGTATCAAATATACCATTCATTGCTTTGTACTCTTCTTATGAAAAAAGTTATTTTTTCACATGTTCCTTATTTCTTAGGAGTAGTACATTGTATGAATGTAAATGTATTCATTAGATAAATTTGTAATTATTTTTCCAGCCATACCTCAACTCTTATTCACGAATGGCAAGAATCATTGCATAATACTTACATACTTATATAATATGTGTGTGACATGTAAGTAGTTAGTATATATTTTGAACTGATTATATAACATTAGATTAGAACTATTACAGTATTCATTCATTGTTGCTATATATATTTATGCAGTAAACTGTATATCTTTACATCTCATGTTCACCAAAACTAATAAAATTCCATCCATCTGCCTCTCAAAAAAAAAACAAAACAGGAAATGTCTGGTGCTTAAGCCAAGATGACTTATAGGTATACCATGTGAATAAAACACATATTCTTCTGGTTCTTTTTAAGCTTTTATTTAAATTCCGGTTAGTTAACATACAGTGTAACATTGGTTTCAGGTGTACAATATAGTGATCCAGTATTTTCATGTAATACCCAGTGCTCCGCAAAAGTGTACTCCTTAATCCCCATTACCTATTCCACCCATTCCCTCCACCCATCTCTTTCAGTTTTGAAATAGCATCTGTCATGTTTTCCTCTTCTGATCTAGACTGCTTTCATATCGTATCTACAAAATGCTCTTCTACTAGCAGGAGCTCTTTAAACCCTAGTGACTGCTATAACTGTAGACCATGAGGTTACTAATGTCCAAGGTAAGAAGTCCTATCTCCAGTGCTCCAAAAAATACCCATTTGCCTTCCTTTTTTGGTGCTGATTATTACTGATATAAAATTCATGCTGAGGCAAGATACGTGTGAGATTTTCTCTGCCCATATGATGGTTTTCTCCTAAATGTCTGTCCAGGCTCTTTTTCATTTAGAAATTGACTTTGCTATTGAATCATACAAGTGGGAATTACAAAGATATACAGTTGGGGTTTAAACTGGGGATCTCAGTGCCTTTTATATAAACAGAAAGATAGGTGTGAATGTGCCATTCTCGATTATTCCTTTGTCTAGATTCATTTTCTTGGACTAGTTTTTATAACTGACATAGTAAAAAAATAGAGCAATATGATAATTTCAAAGTGACAATGATAGGTGAGTGGGGCTTAGTGTGAATTTCTTCTCTTATTCAAATATTTCCTTATCTACAAAGCAAAGTTGGAAATATCATCCATCAGATTATCTCAAACTTGCCATATGATTTAATTAGTTTGTTAATGTAGACTTCTAAATGTGCATACTTCTATTTTTACAGGAAAGGTTTATATAAAAGAAGGTCTCTGTTTAAATTAACTAAAGTCTTTCATCAATCTCTGCCCAAATGTGCACAGAAGAACACTAAAACAAATAGCTTTTATGTGATGGTGCCATGACTGCTGGGGAGAATTAATAAATATTCATTGCAATATTAATTGAGTCATTTGAAGTGAACACATATAGGACACTTCCTGGTGTCAGTTGCTTAAACTATTCATTTATTGTCAACCCAAGATTAAAAAAAAAATAGGCTTACAAGACAACTACAAAACAGAAGCATAATACATGATGTAAATACTTGAGGGTTCTTCTAGGCAAAATAAGTGTAGATTTTTGTAGATACTTAGGCATATGGGACTGACTTCAAGAATCTATGTACTCTCTAAAACTGCATGTAAATATTTAGGTATAAGTAACTACTTGTATGAATTTTTCTGAAAACAGCTTCCATTGCTTTTTAAAAACCCTCAAAAAAGGCCATATATCATTATTCTGTTTCTTAACTCTACAATGATCCCATAAAGGTCTGTTCAATATGTAATAATGAATCAAAAATAGGATACTTGCACTGTTAATTCTCATCTAGAAAGAAGTGAATGGGGAAAGTCCTATTCCACATAACTTCTTATTTCCAAATCCATGCTTTCTAGTTATTGTAAAGAACTCATGTTGATTTAGTTCATGTACCATGACTAATAGTATAAGCTGTATGCTTTGCAACATATGGAACCCGGGTATTACTAGAGAGAGTAAATCAAGAAAAAAGAATACCACTTTTGAAGTAAACCACTTTTGAAGTAAATAAATAAATATAGAAAATGAAAATCGTCAGAGACATTACAGGCATGCTTAAATGTTTAGTAAAGCAAATAGATAACAAAAGGTTTTTTTTGGAAAATGATATTGAAAACAAGAAGATTTCAGGTAAAGAAGATATGCTCACCTTTTACTAGTAATAATAAAGAAAAGAGTTGAATAAATGGAGCTGAAAACTATATAAACATGTAATAAGAGTATGAGTAAACTTCTGAATTACTAATATGTGGAAGGAAAGAATTCAACAGCACCACTAAACATAAGCCCTCATTCAGAGTGCTGCTGTACGAGATCTCTGATGAAGTTTCTGCCTTGGGTAAAAAGGAGGGACTTCTGTGGAGCTTTAGCAAAAGTTCAGCTAATATCAGCAATAGTTGGTCAAAAATGGTTTTAAGAAGGGGTGCCTGGGTGGGTCAGTTGGTTAAGCATCTACCTTTGGCTCAGGTCATGACTCAGGGTCCTGGGATCGAGCCCCACATTGGGCTCTCTGCTCAGTGGGGGGTCTGCTTCTGCCTCTGTGTTCTCCTCTCTCTCTCTCTCAAATAAATAAATAAAATTTTTAAAAATGATGTTAGAAAGAGGAAGAATTATTCTTTTGATTATGAGCAATTGTTTCTGCAATTTGATTTTATTGAGAGATTTGAGTCAGAGTATTTGTAAGAGGTAGGGTCATATGCGGGAGGAGTAGGAAGGAGCAGCTTCAGAGGCCAAGGGAATGTGAGAGCCACAGTCAATATGTCTTCTGGTTAATAGGGAGATTAAGTCTCATTGCTCAATTGCACCAAGGTTTGTTCAGAACTCCAGATCTGCTGCTGATGGCAGTCTAGAACTTGGTGAGAATTGTCATCATGTTTTCTTGTGACTTTTGTCTTTGCAGCTGTGTTTCAATCATGTATCAGTAAGTGGCTAGAAGTGTCAGAAGTGGATAGAAGTCGTCTCTGGAGAAAAACCAATAATATACAATACAGAAAACAAGTTATTGACTTGATGATTACCAGAAAGTCTTGGACAATACCTCTTCGCCAAGGTTCCATTACTATTGGTATTCAGTAGGAGAATAGTTCTTGTCTCTATCCTGAGTCAGTAGAAAAGAGAACTTCGATATCTACAGATTTGCAAAAACGTCCTTTATCCTCTAAATTTACCCATAGAATCAAGAATAGAAGAAAAACTTTAAAATCTAACTTTAACAATAAAAATTCTTAAGACAACATAGTGGGAAAATCATGTCCTTAAAAACCAAGTTAAAAAAAAAAAGTGTAGAATTAGTGATTTCCGTCATTTGAGGGTCTTAATCCAAATATCTTAGAACTATAATATCAACAATCTGCTGCCTGATCTAAGGTTTGATCTAGTTATCAGACAGGTCTTATGTAGGTATTGCTGATTTAATGCACATACCATGACTAATAGGATCGGCCATATACTTTGTAGTATGAGAACTCCAGTAATACTAGGGAGAGGAAATTAAGAAAATGCTGACCTGATGCTGATAGCTTCTAGAGAAACTTGAGATACTTTCTGTTTTAGATCTCCTATTGGCATAGAATCTAGGAGGTGGTTTTATGGTATTTTTTTAACTGGAAAACATGAATGCAAAGATTGATTTCCTGGAGTTCCACTGAACTCTCTGTGGTTAATACATGATAAGTATCTTTCAGTGAGGCTCAATATTGGTCTTACATTGCTGTTGTAGCCAGTAAACCAGGACTCTGGGCCAAAGGTCATGCAGGAATTCCTGTGATTTATCCCAGAAAGAAGCCACTGGGACATGCTGATGATATGGTTGGGGATACTATATTAAACACCTACTGATTTATTTGTATTTAATCGTATTTGAAATAGTAGAATGAAAGACAGAGGATGAGATCCCCAGTTGCATGGTCAGTTCACATAGGGCAATCTGTGATGTTTCCGCTGTAGTGGATCTGAAGGTTTTGAGAGGTTGGGACAAGGCAGCTGAAGTTCCCTTTTAGTCTTGTAAGTTTCAGCTTCAATGGGTCATACATTCATTCTGTTTTCTCTGAGGACTTGAGGTAATAGAGGCAGAGATACTTCTGTGTTAAAGGCAGAACTTCATATAATTTCTTCTTTATCATTGTTTCAAAAATTGTATTCCTTTCTCAGTATATAAATGAATACATATTTCTCAATATTTCTATTGCCAGAACAGTTGCTTTAGGCAGGGAAACACCTTTTGCCAACCAGAAAACAAGTATATTGGTATTGAAATTGAATAACATAGGGAAGATTGTATCTGAATAAACCTATTTTAGGTATTCAAAAAGCCTACAGGTTTTAACTCCTGTCCATGTCCAACCTGTATAGTTTTCCCAAGACTGTGTTTTTGAAAGGTGAGAACTGCCCCAGGGACATTCATTTTAATCTTAATGAAATTTTCCCACCAATACTCATTTATGATGATTCTCAATTTATTTTTTTTTCTTTCCACAGAAGAAAGGAGGTAACATTGAGAGACATTGTCTTAGCATTTTAGAGTAAACCAAGTAGTAGTCTTATTGCCACCAAAGACCATCTGGTTGGAACAGGCAATGTGATCTTTTCCTGAGTGGTACTGGAGAATCAAGTGCTTGAGATTAGAGTTGACTCCAGACTCAATGCCAGTAGTCAAGTTAGTTTGGGCCTTGATTTTTGAACTTTGTGGATAGCATGAAACTCGTATAGCATAATAATCATCTAAAGAAATGCCTTTTGCTTATTGAGTATGCTTTATAGTATGTGCCTCCTCCTTATTATAAGCCAGTGCCTTTGGAGGAAGCAGCTACTAGGGTTTTTACATGATTGTAATATTTAATAGAGGTAGCAGCTTCAATTAAGAGGTTGTGTTGGTTCTAAAACTAGCAAAATATTACCTACTTGAAGGGATTATCTGATGTCTGTATAGACATTTCCTCTCTCTCAGTTAACTCTCTAGTTAACTGATGGTCTCAATAAAAGCTACAGTCTGACAAACCACTGAAGATTTGGCCCTCGGAAGTCCAGATTCAAGCAATTTGAGTTGATTGTGTTTGCAAATCCAGATTAAAAACCTCCATTTTCAAATTTCAAATAGAAGCTATCCAAAAGCAATTCTAAATCTGAGTTGTCAAAATGGATCGTTGAAGCCAAAAAAATTTCTCATGAGTGCATGAATATCCCAAGATGTACCATCTACTAGAAGTGGAAAATTATCTGTAGGGTTTAGAATCTTACAGCAATGAATGCAAATATATACAGGGAAGAGAGGAAGCATTTTGTATGAGTTCAGTCTAGTAGAAGAAAAATATCTGAATGATATGAGGAAATAAAAGGTTATGTGGAGATGTTAAGATTTTAGTTGTCAGAAGTCTCAGTTAGCTTGGAATTTGTTGCAGTTGTGCCTAAATAGGAGGATAGGCCTTTGCTACAGTGTCAATAAACAATGGGCCTCTGATTTTTATTTTCCTGTTGAGATGGAACACAAAATCTTATCATGATCTTTCATGTACAAATAGAAAGAAAGGTTCATTACAATGCAGAAGCTCAAGAGTAAGAGGGTTTAATAAGAGGGAGTGTTTTATATTACAGAATACAACCTTTAATAAGTCTGTCCAGGGCAAGACATAGTTTGTGACAGTTTTTGTCAGGTCACATATTGGGCTAGCTAATTCAAAAAAATTAGGAATCCAATGTCAGCAGTGTCCTGTGACCAGTATCCTAAAGTATTCAACTGAAGAATTATCCAAGAAGCCTTTGGTAATTAGCCAGAAAAGTCAAGAATAACATTTAATCTTTGAAGCACCCCAATATGTGTGGCAGGGGAGACATAGACAGTGTCTATGAGTGGCAGTCCTTCAATAGTCTTGTTTTAAAATGAGTACGGGGCCAGTTTCAGCAGATCAGCTGAGATACTTGAGGGTTCATAGTCCCTCGTAGTCCCATACCTTCTTTCTTGGGCCCTGATGCTATTATGGTCAGATTTAAATTCTGAGACATTGGTAGGAGAGACATCAGATAGAAAATACTCAGTTTGAGACATTATTAAATTACGGTCTGGGAATTATTTTTCTGGATGTTTCAGAAGGAGGCCTTCTAGTCCATATTTAATAGTAGTATGCTGTATGCAAAATAGATCTATGCTAAAAACATTCAGCACACAGCAAAGCGTATCACTAGTGAAAAAGCCCATAGAGGCAGGAAGTGCCTGAGACAAATTCAGAGTCTGAGGGTCATTTGAGATTCCTACTCATTTGCTACCCATTTGCTACTCCAAGGACAAATGATGGAAAAGCAATAAGGCTTATGGTAGAGAGGCTAGACACAGTATCAAATAGAAACAGAACATTTTGTATTTGCAGTTGCGTTGAAATGTCTCCCTTTTTATTAAGGGAAATTGTGGGATGACCAGGGCAACTAATTCCTCAGAGAGGTGTTATTCTGTCAGACAAAGTTTGTCCTTTGTCTACTTAGAGTCTGTCTTTCAAGTAAAGGCAGAGTAATTGTTCTTTCACTGACCGTTGCTTGTACAAAAACTATAGGTATATTTGTCTTTCTTGATTTAAACATGGACATGTGTTCATGTACATGCTTAATCAGAAGAGCTATTAATTGGAGTCTAATGTTTCTTTCTAAATCAAAGTATGTTCAAAGTGCACAGCAATCTCTTGATGTTTCAGGATTAAGACCATCCCCAAAGATAGGCCAGTAGTAATATTTTCTCCCTGAATGAGAGTGGAATATTCTCTGAAGGTAAAAGTGAAATAGCCTTTAAAATCTGGACTTTTACATTTCTCTCCTTAACAGCATTGGATATTGATCTATCAGTATTGACAGCAAAAATCTCAGCATCCGACACTACGAGATTGTCTTCTACTTTTATACTCTTCTTCTCTACCCTTGGTCAAACTTTGATACATATGTTTGATTTCATTTGGGTCTCAATCCATCCTGTCTTCCTTAACCAGTTGCTTTTTTTCCCCCCCATAATTCTTGTGCCTATAAGATGATGGGTTCGATTCAAGACTTGTTATAAGCTGCTAGAAAAATCCTGTATTCTGTGAACTTTCAATCCTCCTCATAAGGGTTTGGAAAGTTCTCAACTAAACAAATTAATTTTAACCAAGCTTTAAAGTCATAAGACAAGCAAGGTAGGTCTCATGTCTGACCACAGTATAAGAAATCAAGAAGAAATAGTGCCCAATGAGAGGTGTGGTAGAGGAAAGAGGAGAGGGTCCATGAAAGTAGTGAAAGAGCTGAAGATACAAAGCTATAGTGTAGGAAGCAGAATTCTAGATGGTTCACATGGCCTCCTGATGTTACTTCAGATATTACATTATTTTACATGGCAGAAGGGATTTTGTAGATGTAATTAAGGTTGCTGATCAGTTGACTTTAAGATGGGGAGAATGTTAGGGTGGGCCTAACCTAATCATAGGAGACCTTGAAATTAGATAATGTCCTTTGGCTAGTGACAGAAGGGGCAGTCAGAGACATCTGAAGCTTGAGAGAGTATGGATGTGCTATTACTGGGTGGGAGATGAAAGGCACTTTGAGAAATGAATGTAGGTGGACTCGGGAAGCCAGCGAGGAAATGGGGACCTCATTCCTCTGGCTGTAAGGAATAAATTCTGCCAGTAGCCACAGTGAGCTTCCAAATTAAAGTGCAGCCTGGCAGACCAATGACTTTGACCTCGTGAGATCACAAACAGAGGACCCACCTGGACTTCTTACCTATAGGTCAATGAGGTAATAAATGGATGTTGCATTAAGTTGATAAGTGTGTGGTATTTTGTTATGCAGTAATAGAAAATTAATATGAATAGAGAAGAAGAAGTTGAGGTATAAGGGGCATGATGGTTGGCCAGTCTGGAGTTGAGTCAGAAGAAAGAAAGGAGAGTTTTGAGTTCTGATTTTTTTTCATATTTTTATTAGTTTTTTAAATGAGTCTTTCAGGGAAGTAATTTTACAATATTCCTGTAGTTTAGAAGCCTCTACATATCAAAAAATAATTATGCCGTCCATGGAATAATTGTAGTCTAAGATTTAAATCTAAGATGTGACATAGGTGAATTACTTTCATCTCAATTTCCCTAAGTGGCAACTGAAGTTTTAAATTGTTGATGGTAAAATCCTATAAGAGCTTCACTATTTAGTGCTGTGGCACCATAACATTTGTACATGTAAGATGCTGGACACTGAATGTGAGTTTCATTGACTGTTGATCAATTCATTCACTGTTCTACTAAAATAGAACAAAAAAGAGATAGATAAGAAGATTCCATTAATCTCAGTTCAGCATCTCACTTCATCCATAACAAGTTCGGAATAGTGAAAATGATTTTCATCAAGAGACCTATCCCAAGAACTCTAAAGAGAAAGAGTCAAGTTTAGGTGGTATTCACTACAGCACTGGTTAGAAGCAAGATCCAAGAACGATAATAAAGGTATAGGTCCTTTGCACTTCAGCTTTGAAGAAATGACCTTGGCTTAGAAGCATCAGATCCAGCCCCTTTCAAGTCATACCAAAAACTGTAGAAGCAACATTAACTGGAGCCCTTCTAGGTATCAGCTTTAGTTCCAAATACCATGGCCTGACTACAACCCAGAAAGAGGGGCCTACCTTGGGGAAGAAAGGTAGACTTTAGCCAGAGGGAGCAGCTAAAGCTCAGCTGTTCAAAACTCATTTTCACAAGGGAGATGGATTGTTTCTGCATTTGAGCAGCTGTCATTTTGGCCATTTGGGTTTAGCAAAACAGTGGAAGGTGGAGAGGAATAGTTGTGGGCCCCAAGGTTACCCAAGAGTCATGCTGGAAATGTTTAAAGCTGTCAGATCCTTCACAAATGAAAAGTTCATACATATTCCAGGGAGAAAATTATATGAATAATTTACAAAAAATATATATCTCAGGCACACTGACAAATACAAACCTATCTGATTCTCTCTTTTTGTCTCTTTCAAATATGTGAATAAACTAGTATCTGGAATAAAGTTTATGAAATATTGAGGTTAATGATTTTGGCTTAGGTTAATATGAGACCAGTTGGTCACTTTTTTGCTTAGTTTCTATGTGATTGGAGGGTTTTTTTTATTACTATTAGCAATACTATTAAAATTGTATTGATAGACATATTTTATAAAATGATTTAGTCAATAGATGATGCCTAATTATGTTATTTTGATTTTAGTTGTTCTTGTTAATTTTATCACTTTTATGCATTTTAAAATATTATTTCATTTACATATTTTGGTCTTTATTTCTACATTCTTTTAATGAAATATTTTGCATCTGTGCTGTTGACAGTATTGGAAAGTTAGAATTTTAGTTTTTCATAAATACAGATTGCATGGAAATATGTAAAGCTTCTAAAATTGGTATATATCTTACATATATTATAAGAGCACATTTAACAGTATAATCTATCTTCCATTTCTGGGGGGAAATAGTAGTATAGTCATAGGCTTCCTTGCAATAACAATGGGAACTCTGATGTCCACAGGCATGGGGAATTAAAATGCTTAAAGAGAAACATAATTTTTACCCTTAAAGTTAGATTTCCTCTAGTGAGCACTGGTCCAATCTGAAGAATGTATCTGTGTGTTGAATGTCTATTTAATGCCAGTGAATGAGGAATGAGTGACTATTTATAAAATATATTTAAATAGCTATGTATATCAATTTATCAATAGTTTCTAGTAGAGTAAAATTATTGATTTTAAAAAAGTTCCTTTTTAACTGAATTTTATAATTTTATATAAAAAGAAGGTATTGTTTTCATAAAAGTAGTAAAATAAATAATAAATAAAATGAAAATAAGAAGGATTTGAATTTTTGTAAATAGTTTATTTTCTGAATACATGAAAAGCCAAATGTGCCTTCTCATCACTTTTGTTGAAAATCAGCTTGCTCTAAATAATTTTCTTTGTTGAACACTCATATTTCATAGATTTTTTTACTCAGTTTTCAGAACCTTTGGGATAATAAAGGGTGGTGAAAATAAATATTTGGTTAAAAATGAGTTAAAAGCAAAGGAAATAAATATAGTGTTAAATTTACAAAATTCTTAAAAATGAGCATGGTACTTAAAGATGAATGAAGAGAGGGGCATCTGGGTGGAGGATTGGGTCGAGTGTTCACCTCTTGGTTTGACTCAGGTCTGATCTTAGGGTCAGGAGATCAAGCTCCATATTGGGCTCAGCGCTCTGCACGGGAGTCTGCTTGTGTTTCTCTCTCCCTCTCCGTCTGCCTCTCCCCTACACTCTCACTCTCTGTCTCTCTCTTTCTGTCTCTCTCTCAAGTAAATAATATAAATCTTAAAAAGAGATGAGTTACAAAATCATTTCATGCTAAACACACACACGACATACACACACACTCACACAGAAATATACACACACATTTAAAGAAAAAAATCATATTTTTTTTCCAAATTATCTTATTTACTAAGTTGGTATTTTACTCAATTTTTTTATTTTTATTTAAAAAAATTTTTTTATTAACATATAATGTATTATTTGCCCCAGGGTACATGTCTATGAATCATTAGGCTTACACATTTCACAGCACTTACCATAGCACATACCCTCCCCAATGTCCATAACCCAGCCACCCTATCCCAACCTCCCCTACCCCCCAGCCACCCTCAGTTTGTTTCGTGAATTTAGGAGTCTCTTATGATTTGTCTCCTTCCTGATCCCATCTAGTTTCATTTCCCTCCTCCAACCCCCACGACACCCCGCCCTGCCTCTCAAATTCTTCATATCAGAGAGATCATATGATAATTATCTTTCTCTGATTGACTTATTTCGCTTAGCATAATACCCTCTAGTCCATCCACGTCATTGCAAATGGCAAGATTTCATTTCTCTTGATGGCTGAATAGTATTCCATTGTGTATATATACCACATCTTCTTTATCCATTCATCTGTTGATGGACATCTAGGTTCTTTCCATAGTTTGGCTATTGTGGACATTGCTGCTATAAACATTCGGGTACATGTGCCCCTTCAGATTGCTACATTTGTATCTTTAGGGTAAATACCCAGTAGTGC
>CM052900.1:18334916-18387841 GCA_028534135.1 Potos flavus | reverse complement strand
AGTTGTGAATGGAATTGATTCCTTAATTTCTCTTTCTTCTGTCTTGCTGTTGGTGTATAGAAATGCAACTGATTTCTGTGCATTGATTTTATATCCTGAAACTTTACTGAATTCTTGGATGAGTTCTAACAGTCTTGGGGTGGAGTCCTTTGGGTTTTCCACATAAAGTATCATATCATCTGCAAAGAGTGAGAGTTTGACTTCTTCTTTGCCAAGTTGGATGCCTTTTATTTCTTTTTGTTGTCTGATTGCTGAGGCTAGGACTTCTAGTACTATGTGAGTATCAGTGGAGATAGTGGACATCCCTGTCGTGTTCCTGATCTTAGGGGAAAAGCTCTCAGTTTTTCCCCATTGAGAATGATATTCACTGTGGGTTTTTCATAGATGGCTTTTATGATATTGAGACATGTACCCTCTATGCCTATACTGTGAACAGTTTTGATCAAGAAAGGATGCTGTACTTTGTCAAATGCTTTTTCAGTATCAATCGAGAGTATCATATGGTTCTTGTTCTTTCTTTTATTAATGTATTGTATCACATTGATTGATTTGCGGATGTTGAACCAACCTTGCATCCCAGGAATAAATCCCACTTGGTCGTGGTGAATAGTCCTTTTAATGTACTTTTGGATCCTATTGGCTAGTTTTTTGGTGAGAATTTTTACATCTGTGTTCATCAAGGATGTTGGTCTATAATTCTCTTTTTTGATGGGGTCTTTGTCTGGTTTTGGGATCAAGGTAATGCTGGCCTCCTAAAATGAGTTTGGAAGTTTCCCTTCCATTTCTATTTTTTGGAACAATTTCGGGAGAATAGGTATTAATTCTTCTTTAAATGTTTGGTAGAATTCCCCTGGGAAGCCATCTGGCCTTGGGCTCTTGTTTGTTGGGAGATTTTTGATGACCGCTTCAATCTCCTTACTAGTTATGGATCTCTTCAGGTTTTCTATTTGTTCCTGGTTCATTTTTGGTAGTTTATGTGACTCTAAGAATGCATCCATTTCTTCCTGATTGTCTAATTTGCTGGTGTATAGTTGCTCATAATATGTTCTTATAATTGTTTGTATTTCTTTGGTGTTGGTTGTGATTTCTCCTCTTTCATTCATGATTTTATTAATTTGGGTCCCTTCTCTTTTCTTTTTGATAAGTCTGGCCAGGGGTTTATCAATCTTATTAATTCTTTCAAAGAACTAGTTTCGTTGATTTGTTCTACTGTTCTTTTTGTTTCTTTTTGATTGATTTCTGCTCCAATCTTTATTATTTCTCTTCTCCTTCTGGGTTTTAAGGTTTCTTGGCTCTTCTTTCTCCAGCTCCTTTAGGGGTAGGGTTAGGTTGTGTATTTGAGATCTTTCTTGTTTCTTGAGAAAGGCTTGTATTGCTATATCCTTTCCTCTCAGGACTGCCTTTGCTGTGTTCCAAAGATTTTGAACAGTTGTGTTTTCATTTTCATTTGTTTCCATGAATTTTTTAAATTCTTCTTTAATTTCCTGGTTAACCCATTCATTCTTTAGTAGGATGCTCTTTAACCTCCACGTATTTGAGTTCTTTCCAACTTTCCTCTTGTGATTGAGTTCTAGTTTCATGGCATTGTGGTCTGAAATTATGCAGGGAATGATCTCAACCTTTTGGTACCATTTGAGACCTGATTTGTGACCCAGGATGTGATCTATTCTGGAGAATAATCCATGTGCACTAGAGAAGAATGTGTATTCTGTTGCTTTGGGATGGAATGTTCTGAATATATCTGTGATATCCATGTGGTCCAGTGTGTCATTTAGAGCCTTTATTTCCTTGTTGATCTTTTGCTTAGATGATCTGTCCATTTAGGTAAGGGGAGTATTAAAGTCCCCTACTATTATTGTATTATGTTGATGTGTTTCCTAACCAAGTTGAAATAAAAAAAGCCATTAATGAAGTATGATCAAAAATGGAGGCTCTTACTGCTAGGATAAATGAAGCAGAAGAGAGAATTAGTGATATAGAAGACCAAATGACGGAGAATAAAGAAGCGGAGAAAAAGAGAGACAAACAAGTACTGGACCACAAGGGGAGAATTCGAGAGATAAGTGATAACATAAGACACATCAAATTAGAATAATTGGGATCCCAGAAGAAGAAGAAAGAGAGAGAGGGGTCTCATTTATCCTAGCAGTAAGAGCCTCGATTTTTTTTTATTGTACCTCATTAATAGCTTTTTTTTATTTCAACTTGGTTAGATTTTAGTTCTTTTATTTCTCCAGAAAGGGATTTTATTTCTCCAGACAGGGATTCTCTAATATCTTCTACGCTTTTTTCAAGCCCAGCTCGCACCTTGATAATTGTCATTTTGAACTCTATTTCTGACATCTTACTAATGTCCGTATTGATTAGGTCCCTAGCCATCAGTACTGCCTCTTGTTCTTTTTTTTGTGGTGAGTTTTTCCGCCTTGTCATTTTGTCAAGATAAGAATAGATGAATGAGAGAACAAAATACTAAAAGGGTAGCAACAACCCCAGGAAAATTAGAAGAGAGCTGAATCCAGGGGTTGAAGAAAAAGCGGGGAGGGAAGAAAAAAAAAGAAAAAAGAAATAAAATGAAATAAGAAAGAGAAAAAGAAAAAAAAAATATATATATATATATATATTAGACTTGTGATTAGAATAGAGCCCAGCACCTAATTTTGGGTGTTTTTGATCTGTTAGAAGAAACTACCTCCCAAAATTTTAAAGAAAGAAAAACTGACAAATATACAAAAATAAAGGTAAACACTATGAAGGGATGGAATATAAGTGTAACGATGAAAATTAAAGAAGATTCTAAAAAAGGGATTGATAAGAGGTTGGTTGAAAAGAGAGAAAAAAAAGGAATAAAAGAGGAAAGAATGTGATGAGGCTGGAGACTAGAACCAAGCCATGTGCTAGATTTAGGGTATATTTTGATCTATTAGAAGAAATTGTATCCCAAAATTTCAAAGAAAAAAAAAACCCTATATGTATACAAAAAATAAGATTAAATACAATGAGGGGATAAAATACGAATGTAACAGTGAAAATCAGAAAAGATTTTTAAAAAGGTATTGATAAGATACTAGTTAAAAAATGTTAAAATAGGAAAGAGGAAAAATAAAATAAAAAATAAAGGAAGGAAAAAATAAAATTTAAAAAACTTAACTCTGAAAGACTAAAGGATCATGGGGGAAAAAAAGCCATGAATTCTATGTGTTGTTTTCCTAACTCTGGAGTTCCGCAGTTTTCATTGATCGATGAACTTGGTCTTGACTGGATATCCTTGGTGATCTCCTGGGGGAAGGTCCTGTTGAAGTGATTCTCAAATGCCTTTGCCCAAGTCGGAATTGCACCGCCCTTGCCAGGGGCCGGACTAAGTAATCTGCTCGGGTTCCCTCTCAGGAGCTTTTGTTCCCTGAATGCTTTCCGTAGAGTTTTGGAGTATGGTAAAGAAAATGGCAGCCTCCTAGTCTCCGGCTCTGTAGGAGCCGAGAGCTCAGGGCCCCACTCCTCAGTGTGCCCTCAGAGAAAAGCAGTCAATCACTCCCGTCTCCCTGGTCTCCGGCTGCACTCTGAGCTCACCCATCCCGCAACCAAGCGTTTCTATCTCTGGTGCATGGCCCCGTTTGGAGTCTCCAAACGCAACAGATTCCTGCCGCGCGCTGCCACGCTGCTCCTCCCAGAGGAGGAAGGAAGCGGTCTCTCCAGATCTGCCCCTTGTGGGGTCCCTGCTCGAAGAGCAGTGGCCTGATTGTGCTGGGATCACAGTTCAAGGTAAGCCCGAGCTGGTAGCTCACTGCGCGGCTCCGTTTCTGCTGTTGGCTTTCCCGCTCTGATACCTGGGAGCTCTGCCACCCTCAGACGCGGTCTTTCTGTGACCCCACAGGTCCTGAAACCACACTGTCCCCACGAGGGCTCCACCCCTCGTTTAGCCTCTGGAGTGATGTCCCTCAGTGGAGCCGAATTCTAAAAGTTCTGATTTTGTGCTCCGCTGCTCTGCAGCTTGCCAGGAGCCGGCCCCCCCTCCCCCCCCGCCCCCCCGCCATGGTCTATCTTCCCGTCGCTGGTCAATTTTCTGTCTTACTCAGTTTTTAAAATTAAAAACATGGTAAGACTATTTTTTAAACCAAACTATAGCTTAATGAAACATATAGCATGTTAATTATTTCTAGTAGTGTTACTTTCCTTCCAAGCACTTAATATTTGTTTAAGATGTGGTACCAGCCATCTGTTTCTACATATTTTATATGTAGAATTTAACATTAATTATATTATTAATTATAATATGAAAAATTAACATTAATTCAATATCAGTATGCTCAAAACTGACTAAATAATATATTAGCAACATTTCATGCTATCCCTTCTACAATAACATATTACAGATTAAGATTAAGGCAAGAAACACACTTTGAAAGAGAAATTCATAATAAAGAAGTTTTGGGAATTTTTTAAAAGATTTTATTTACTTATTTGAGAGAGAGAGAGAGCACAAGCCAGGGGAGGGGCAGAGGGACAAGCAGAATCTTCACTGAGTGCAGAACCTGTTGTGGGGCTCGATCCCAGGACCCCAAAATCTTGACCTAAGCAGAAATCAAGAGCTGGTGGCTTAACTGACTGAGCCACTCAGACCCTAAGAAGTATTTGGATTTTGCTTTGATTTTAATGCACTTTCATTTTCAGTAAATTACCCACCCAAACTACTTGTTCCCGTAGAGTGTGTAAATTGTGTAAGATTCTCCATCGGTGAATTCTTGACTCATAAAATAGGACACTTTCAGGTTTCTCCATTAATATCATTCAGATTATTGATGGTGTTTTGAAAATTACCTTTCCTAGTTTTCTTTTTTGACTTGAAAAGTCTCATCTTAGTGAGCTCTATTCTTTAACTAATGTCAAAATAGGTTTTAATGAATGATTATATGACTTTTTGGAAGAAAAGAAACAGTGAGATACTGGGTCATTTTTTTCCCATTACAAAAGAGCCCTTATCATCTCTGATATGTGAGACAGAGACTACCTTGGATAATCAAAAACTTACTTAATAAGAAATGACTAGGCTGCCGGTTTTCTAGAGAGCTGAAGATCCATGATGACAGTTGGTATCAGGGATACTTCAGAGAATATTGTCATTTAAGGGGCTACTTACATGTCATCAAAACTAAAGGAAGAATATCAGAAGTGGGATGTATCACATGTAAGTTGTCTTTGTTGGTACCAACTTTCAAAAATGTGAACAATTCAAAAGTTTGTTCAGAAAAAATATTTCTAGCATATTTTCCAACATTCATAGATTTTATGTATATAATAGTCCTTACTGGAGCTTCACGTATTTTCACATACATTTTTATCATCACATGCATTTACTTCTGATATAAACATAGGTGTCCCCAACCTAAAGCTGGGGATATAAAACAGAGAGACAAATTGCTGCAATGTCAATCCACCCACCACAAACAAACGAAAAGCTTGACTTTGAAAGCAGGCTTTTGCTTTTAGGTCTAATAGTTTTAAAAAGAATTTATATGCCTCTCAGTATTCCTTTAATTGTCTGAAAACGACCCAGATCTCTTCATTTGTTTTAATCTCTCCCTAAGTCATACTGTGGCTGGCATCATCATCAGTAAGGAATTGCAGAGCTCTTTTTCGTTGTTTTTTTGTTTTTTGTTTTTTTCTCCTCTTTTTTGAAAGTACTGCTCATTAGCCACTTATCTACACTTAAAGATCTTAATTATAGTTTTTTTTAATGTAAAACAACTTATGAAGTATACATAACCAAACAAGGCATTCAAAAGCATTCTTATGAGCAAATTGATAGGCCATTCTCACGGGATTTTGTATTATCTTTTAAATAAATAAATCTTTGTAGGAGTATTTATAATGTTTGCCTTAATGGTTCTGCCTAGGCAGTAAAAATGTAAACTTTGGGTGGTTTATTTGCAGCTGAAAATATGCACCCACCCACTCACCCACCAATCCTTGCCACTTCCAGAAGAAAAAAAAAAAAAAAAAAAAGCTTACTTACTTGCCATGCTAGGTTTTTCCTAGAGAATTTATTTTAAAAGTGGTCTTTGGTTGTAGGGTAGTACCAAGGAGAATTCTTTGGGGTGGCACATTGAACAAAGTTCTTTTTCTTCAATAGAGCATTTTCATTTTGTTCTATTTAAGTTATGTGATGTTATTGGGAGAAGACTTCTACTGCTATAATAAACTTTGGAAAATAATGCATTGTACCATAGCCTGGAAAGGAACACAAGATGGTGAATCAAACTTTATATTAATTCTCCAAACATGTGGATGTCATTTCTTCCCCTTTTTTTTCTTTAGATTTCATCAGTTTATTTCTATAATCAGAATTAAAATGTATTATTTTAAGTGTTTTCTAAACAATACTTGACAAATATAAAATATGTAGTTTTAATGTGAACACACCAAAAGTAAATTTTTAAAACCTATCTGCTTTATAACTGAAGGAATAGAAACATTGATATTACCTTTTTCAAAATCATGTGCTTCAAATTTGTTTATGTGAAATTAAAGCTAGCTAATTCATTTAAAGATAAATGAATAAAATTAATCGCGTGTCTGCTATATGCAAGATAAGTGAACCGGAGCCTCTGTTGTATAGAAACATCAATGGTAAAAAGCTATTTCGACTATTGAGGACCCCACATTTTGATGGTAGACACCATCACTTAGTAAAATATAAAATCAGATTAAGATTATTCAGAGAAAAATGTGAATGATTTAATTTGTTTTGATTAATCTCCACGAAGGCAGGGACCCTGTAAAGTTGTATTTTGTACTACTGTGTGATTGGCAAATAGTAAGTACTCAGAAATGCAAGCTGAATGAATGTGTGTTATTTTTAGATATAAAACACTAATGGCAAATTAGCAGAGAGACCAGCAGAAAGTAGATGCAAGAAGGCTATTTGTAGGAGCTTACTGCAGTTGTCTGGGGAGAAATGATATCTGGTATGGGAAAATGGCAAAGGGAAGAGAAAGAGAAGGAATATTAAGAATATTTCCAGATGCAAAGCCAATCATGTGTAGCAAGTTATTGGCTGTGGGTTTGGTGAAGCTTGACTCTGAGTTGAATTTCTAACAAAAGAACTAAAAGAGTTATTTGCTAGATGGAGAAGAAGCCGGAGGAGGAAAAGTTGAATGCACTATGGGGAGAATAAGGTTATGCAGAAAATCAAAGCTGGATAAAATCAAAGGAGCAAATGTAGGGACTGTCCAAAGGAGCCAGTTGAGAAATTTCTTAACAAGTCAGTTATCCAACCAGAAAAGAAGGAACAAGTAAAGTTGGAGAAACAAGTTATAGAATGCTTCAGTCCTTATATATATATATATATATATATATATATATATACACACACATATATATATATATACACACACACACACATATATATTATGTATATACACGTATGTATATGCGTGTATATATATAGACATTTTAAATGTAGAATGGTTCTGTGGAGATGGTTATATTGTAAGTGAAACAAATGAAGTTACATTTGCTGTATTATCTCATCAGATCTGATCATTTGATAATTATCATTGGCTACTTCAATATGGGAAAACTGCATTAATCAATAAAAGACAAGGAAATACTATGCCCATGATCCTTTCTCTCTCTCTCTTTCTCTCTATATATACATCTATATAGATATAGATATAGATATATATCCGTCACTTGCTCACTCACTCTTTTTTATTGTTTTTTAATGTAAATAGAGCTCTCCAGAATCTAGTGAACACTGGTATTTTCCATATAGGGAAATAATTTCCAAGATATTTTGTTTGTAATTGTGCATGTGATTTAGAAAGATTATTTTTCTTGTATCAGCCATATCTTCTTCTAATTTCAAAATCTGTAATAAGATGAAATATTCCTATGATACATTGTATTTTCTTAAACCATGTCCAGAATTTTACATATTACAAAAGAATGATATATAAAATAAGATGGTACTAACAGAAATCTGTTTCCAAAACACTTAAAAATGTCTTTTTTTTTAAAACCTTTAAGATAATTTTTATTATTATAATCCCAAAAAAGAGAAGAAATAAAATGAGATATACTCTAAGTTACGATGAAATGGAGGAGAAATAGAATAAGACATACATTGCTAATAAATAAAGGGAATGTTAGAAATAAGTGCTAAAAGGAAGCATAATATCCATCAATTGTGGTATGAATAGAGAAGAAAGAAACTGGAAAATTATATTTGCAGCTTCCATTTTATTTTTAATTTTGGACAGTAAAGAGTGAAGGAATGAGGTTAATATTTACGAGAGAGGATGAATAAAATTTTAAGAGTAATATTTTGAGTAAAAATGGCATAAAATAAGCATTTTTAAATTCAGATCCCTAGATAGGGTTCTGTTATTGCCTATATCACTCTCTCTTTTTTGTTATTGTGTTGTTAATACAGATTTTCTTTGTTTGCTTTTGTTTTATCTTATTTGAAAATATCATTAACCTATGAGTAGGATTGAAGTGGTTCTAACAATGAAAACTAATATTTAACTCTTCTGGTGAATTTCTGATTAGTTTTAATCATTTAATTTAATGTTAAAGCATAGAGAAGATCAAGATACATGACAATTTCATGCTTCTGTGCAAGTTGAAGAAATCATTACTTAAAACATCCCCTTATCCTCTCACTTTTGTCATTTCTTCAATTTCTCTTACTGGTTCTTCTAATTATTTTATTTGTCCAGAATAAATAATAAATAAGTTATCATGCCTTCTCTGTAATCACTCTATTTGAACTGTTCTGCTTTACAATACGATTATTTCTGTTATTTCATAATATCTGGTAGATATTTTTTCCTACATAATCCAAATATTCCTCATTATATTTGATGACTTTATAGGAAAGAAGATATATGGCATTATGGAAGATTTTTTTCTGTCAATCATTGTCCATCTGAATAACATCTTGAAATAATTATTTGATCATTTTAAATAAGATCAGTCCAGTTAGCGTATGTATGGCACTTTACTACTTAGAATCATATAGTTCTCTGAGAACACTGCCATCTTGTGGTTAGTGTCTTAAAACGATTAATGCATAGCTGCATAGGCTGTAAAACTTAGGTCATTTACCAGGAAGCACCAACTTTCATTTAAATGGCCAAGAGCATTAGAATTTTTGAGTAAATTACTCATTACTCATTGGAAATTTTAAAATGCCAATGCTAAGGAGAGTAACAAAGGCCAACAAAAAACATTTTCTTAGGACAGAGATAGTTATTTAAATGCAGTCTAAGTGAGTAGAATATAGCTAGAATACAAATGTACCTAAATGTCAAGATAGTAGATTTCTACCATCTGTGTAATAATAATAGCTAATGCCTACTTGGTTCTTAATATTTATGAGATTCTGTTCTAAGTTCTGATGTAAACTCAGATGGGTAGCGTACTCATTCTCTCTTCCTCTTTCTCTTCCTCTCTCTCTCACACATACACATATACTCACAATATATGCTATATATTGATATAGCATTACATATGTTATATATAATGTTTTATGGCTATAGTATCATTAGAGGATATGATTAGAGTATTTCTTTAAAATACTCATATGTATATTTAATGAGGTTAATATCCAAAATATATGAAAAACTCATACAACTTAAGACCAAAAAAAAAAAAAAAAAGAGAAGAATCCATTTAAAAATGAAGAGAAGACCTAATAGACATTTTTCCAAAGAAGACATTCATATGGCCAACAGACACCTGAAAAGAATGCTCAACATCACTAATCATCAGGAAAATACAAACCAAAACAGCAATGAGATATCACTTTATACCTGTCAGAATGACTAAAATCAAAACCACAAGAAATAACAAGTGTTGGCAAGCATGTAGAGAAAAATAACACTCACATACTGCTGGGAATGCAAGGTGGTGCAGCCACTGCAGAAAACAGTATGGAAGTACCTCAAAATATTAAAAATGAAATCACCATATAATCCAGTAATTTCACTACTGGGTATTTACCAAAGAAAATGAAAACAGTTAATTGAAAAGATATATGCACTCATATGTTTATTGTTCTATTATTTACAATAGCCAAGATATGAATGCAACTGAAGTGTCTACGCATAGATGAATGGATAAAGAAGATGTGGTGTATATATACAATAGAATATTATTCAGTCATAAAAAAAGAATGAAATCTTGTCATTGTTAACAGTATAGATGGACCTAGAGGGTATTATGCAAAATGAAATATGTCAGTCAGAGAAAGACAAATACCATACGATTTCACTCATATGTGGACTTTAAAAAACAAAACAAATGAACAAAGAAAAAAGAGACAAACAAAAATACACACTCTTAAATACAGAGAACAAAAAGATGGTTTGAGAGGAGAGATGGGTAGGGGATGGGTGAAATATATTTTAAAAATACTCATACACATATGTATGAAAATAACTAGTATATTTGCACTTACCTGGAACAACTTAAATAATACAGGAATGGATAATGATTCTCCTACTCTTGCTTTTCAGTTTCTCTTCTCAAAAAATGACCACTTTTATAATTTCATGGTATACTTCTAGATTAATATACAATTATATATGTGTCTGTGTTCATACATAATATGTGTGTGTGTGTGTGTGTGTGTGTGTGTTCAGGCATGTGCATAATATCTGGGAAAACTCACACATATTTACTTTTCTTTTAATATACTGACTTTCCCCTTCTAGCTGCATGATTTTGAGCTATATACTTAATATTTCCATTCCTCAGTTTCCTTTTTTTGCAAGAAGATACTAGTATTGATACTTACTTCATGGAATTATTGGGGGAGTTAAATAATAAAATTTATTTTAAGCTCTCATCCTATTTCCTTGCATTTGATTGTTCTTAAATTAGTAGATTAATTTTATTGCTATAATCATCATTAGTGTTATCATTGGATTTTATCATTACTTTAACTACTATTATGATAATAGAAAAGGAATTTTCAAGTAATTTTCTCACATTAATCCCACTATAGGAAACACATCATAGATCTATTTTATTAAAAAGGCTTTTCCATGTAGATACATATTAGCACATTAATTCTAGAAACTAGGACACACCAATGTTTAAAAAACCTTATAAAGATTTTCTTAATTATATGGAGTTAAAAACACAATTATTTGTCAATGATATAACAAAGACATTTTTCAAATATTGTGTTTTAAATCATAAAACAATAATTTAAATAATCATTTTTTAAATATATCATTTATTTCTGCATATGACTTTACCTTTTTAAAGTTTACTTTAACAAAGATAGTAAAGGATTTTGAAGTTACTATAATGCTCATTTCTCTCTAAATGTAATAACTTGTTGATGGTAATCAGTGATTATATAAAATCAGGAAATAATTTTCTGACAGTTCTCTTTTTACTTTAGTCTTAACTATCTCTAATTTTATGAAGTGTTTTTATTTCTGATGTCAGCGAATGTGTCATTGCAAGTCTCACCAGGAATGCCAGAGCTTGCCAAGAGGACACATTAATTTCTGGGAATCAAATCAAGGTCTTCCTAAGGTTATCAGGAATTGCTAACAACCAAAAAATGGTGCAGTGTCTGTATGTATGTCTGAGCATCTGATTTTAAATAAGTCTTAATTAAATCTTACTTAGGTGAATCTTAAACACAGTGACAAGCCGTATATAATTGACCAATCACAAATAAGCTTCCAATTCCATAATCTAACATTTTTCCAGTACACAAGTTTCTAATGTGAGCAGTTATTTTGCTATTTGGGCATAATAGTCTAGGACCCTCAAAGCATGAAATTTCAACATAAATTTGAATAGTTAATATAAATGTTTAATAATATGCCTTGATATAGAAAAAGTTAAAAAAATAGTTTGTTCTTTTCACATAATTCAAAATTAAACATAGAATTAATTCTATGAACTTTAGCTTTCCCATCAGTGCCCTGTGCAGTGACATCATCTTAAACAAGTATCAAAGTGATTCTGAAAAATAAAATACAAGATTTTGTTTTATTTATAAAAGCAATTTATAGTCTTCAAATATAGTTTATATATATTATTTTTTCCTTTTTCTAAATTCATTTTTTATTAATATGTTCAATTAGCTAACATATAGTACATCATTAGTTTTTGATGTAGTGTTCAACTATTCATCAGTTTCATACAACAGTGTATTTTTTTTACCATTCGAAAAGGCAGGGAACTTCATAGTTAAACATATTTGCATTTTTAAGGAAAAATGTTCTAAGGATAATTAATATTCAACAACCTTTTAATTCCAGTTGTGAAAATTGTCAGACTACTAAGAAAATTTATCTAGATGGCATACTTCCCATCTTACCCATTTCTGGATATTTTAAATATAAAATTAATATAAAATATAGTGCTTTCCAGTTTGAACTGATATATATTCATGTTTATTACCTGATACTATTTCAACAGACTTTATATTAAACTGGAAGTGAATTGTTCCTCAGGTATGTGCAAAGGTTATGAACGACCATGCACAAAACATATGTTCTTTAAAGTTGAGCTAAATATCACATCTAGTTCACACAATCTCATTGAAGTGATTCAGCAGATGTATTAGAAAATTGTCTTTCAAGTGGCCCTGGCTGATTGTCAGGATTTTCCGCTGAACCCTCTGCAAAGTGTAGGCCTTTCATTTATTCTCATAGAATGCAAGGTGAAAAGCAAAAAGTAAAATATGTCTGCTCATAGAGTTAGGGAGTTCTGACATATGGAAAGAAAACAAATCAAACCAACATGTGGAAAACAACTAAATATAGCAGAGATGTTTGCGCTCTTGTGTACATGATCTTTTCTCTTTTTATTCCCAGATTTAATGGAAATATTTTATGGCCACTTAATTATCACCTTTCAAGTGATTGAAAATTATGACTACTAAAGTGGAAATAACTACTCAAACTATTAGATATCTTTGGATATCTAATAGTCTTCAATTTTTTCTGATAAATGTTTTGGGCAGCAAAATTACTTGTAAATGGATCTATAAAAAGGTAGCATACTTAGGGATACATACTTGGCATCCTAATTCTGTTAGTCATCTGATCTATTCATTCAACAAGATCTACTCAAGATTATTTCTTCTGCAGGAAATTTTTTTTTAATTTTTTTTTTATTTTTTAATTAAAGCATAATGTATTATTTGCCCCAGGGTACATGTCTGTGGATCCTCAGGCTTACGCATTTCACAGCACTTACCATAGCACATAACCTCCTCAATGTCCATAACCCAGCCACCCTGTCCCTACCGGCCCCTACCCCCAGCCACCCTCGGTTTGTTTCATGAGTTTAGGAGTCTCTTATGGTTTGTCTCCTTCCTGATCCCCTCTTGTTTCATTTCCCTCTCCCACTCCCCACAACCCCCCACCCTGCAGGAAATTTGATAACAAAAATTAATGACATAAAGTTTAAGTCATTAGAAAGAAGCTTCTTTTTCATCACCTATCAATGCAGGTTATATAATAAAGCCACTTGAATGATACCATCTGTGACCTGTATCTTTCTGAAGGGGTTTGCCTTTTGATAACATTAGCGAATGAGTTACTGAACAGACAAAAGAGGAAAAAGAAGAAAAGAGGAAAAATTGAAGGAAATATCTCAAAGTCGAGATCCAAGTAACCTACTCCAAATCATGTCCTTTAATATGCTGCCTTGTCTCTTGAGCCTTTAGTTGTGACTATCTCAACAGATGGATGGATAAAGAAGATGTGGTACATATATACAATGGAATATTACTCCGACATCAGTAAGGATGAATACCTACCATTTACATCGACATGGATGGAACTGGAGGATATTATGTTAAGTGAAATTAGTCAATCAGAGAAAGACAATTATCATATGGTTTTACTAATATGTGGAATATAAGGAATAGCACAGAGGATTACAAGTAAAGGAAAAACTGAATGGGAAAAAATCAGAGAGGGAGACAAACCATATGAGACTCTTGAGTCCAGGGAAACAAACTGAGGTTTGTGGAAAGGGAGGTCGGTAGGGGGATGGGATAACTGGGTGATGGGCATGAAGGAGGGATGTGATGTGATGAGCACTGGATGTTATATGCAACTAGTGAATTGTTGAACATTACATCAAAAACTAATGATGTATTGTATGTTGGCTAATTGAATTTAAATTAAAAAAATGATAATATCATATTTCTTAGGATAAAGTCCTATATACCTCTGTGAAACAGTAATCCGATTCTCACTTCTTTGGTAAGAAAGAAGTCTGAAATATATAACCATGAGAGTGCCTATGTTTTACTCTAAAGGCAAGCAAGATTAAACTTGAAAACCAACTGTTTTTAAAGAATTGTCAAAAATTCTAAGACACTCTTGTCTTGATCGAGTCTTCCTCTTCACTGTATCCCTTATCTCCTATCTGCCCATCCCAAAATGACTGCACTCATAGGCTTATCACATACAAAGAAGACTCACTGCTAGAAGTCCATTCTTAAAATTTAAATGGTTCCTTAATTATCAGAAAAGAAATAATTGGTCAAAAATATGAAGTCTAGGGGTGCCCGGATGGTGCAGTTGGTTGAACGTCCAACTCTAGGTTTGGCTCAGGTCATGATCTCAAGGTCATGAGATGGAGCCCTGCATGGGCTCTGCACTCAGCGGGTGGAGTCTGCTCAAGATTCTCTCTCTCTCTCTCTGCCCTTCCTACTTGTGCTCTCTCTCTCTCTCTCTCTCTCAACCTAATAAGTGAATCTTTTTTTTTTTAAAGATTTTATTTATTTATTTGACAGAGAGTGACACAGTGAGAGAGGGAACACAAGCAGGGGGAGTGGGAGAGGGAGAATCAGGCTTCCTGCTGAGCAGGGAGACCGATCTGGGGCTCGATCCCAGACTCTGGGGACTGGAGCCGAAGGCAGACATGTAACGACTGAGCCACCCGGGTACCCCATAAGTAAATCTTCAAAAACAAAAAGAATATGAAGTCTAGTCACTCTTTGGAAGATTTTAACTTTTATTTATTTAATAGCTTACAACATGTACCAGCTTTACCACATAACTGCAACTAGCAGGATCCTGAAATGCAATGCTAGTTGAGCGGTGTTTTATGTTGTTATGTAATGTTGGACAATTTGTGGGCAGCTGGATTTTTTTTAAGTGTAAAAGGGAAAGGATCCTGTTGATTCACCTCAAAGCAAATAACTCATATAAATCCTAGTAAATAATAGCTTTCAGATGAAAATCGTCAAGTACACACAATTTCAAATAATGAAATAATGAAACATTTAATCAATATATGTCTCATATTATGAGCAGAAATTTCTATTTTTAGTGAATGCACTTACTCTTTATTATAAGTATCTAATACTATACTTTAGGGAGAATTTTATCAAATAACATCAAATATTAATTTTTATTTTGTATTTAGTTTAGGATGTCTTTTCTGTCATTGCCGTCACTTAACAATTGACCTCTTAGTTGAAAAGATAATAATAGAGCTTATTTCTAGAAATAAAATTATCTATGATTTTTCTTTGGCAAAGCTCCCAGCTACTTAAAGTTGGTAACTGGGAGTCATCAATGTGTTTATATAGAATCATCTCAAACAGAAATGGCCATTTGAACATGAACCTAGTTCAGAAGGATTACCTACTCTCGGTCTACCGATGTTAATACATATATGGGTATATATTATGTGCTTAAGTATATAGTGACAAATGAGATAAAGTCTGTGTTCCAAGAGCTCACACTCCCCTGGAAGAGGACAGCCATGCACAAATTAAATAATATGGACTCTAGAAGAGTTGTCTGAGAGGTGTATGGAAGCAAGCTCCTGGCCGAGCAGAGAGCCCGATGTGGGGCTCGATGCGGGGCTCAATCCCAGGACCCTGAGATCATGACCTGAGCCGAAGGCACCGGTTTTAACCCACTGAGCCACCCAGGTGCCCCTGATTACTTCTACATTTACATAGATTGAAACAACAGTTGTGGTGTAAGTTGACCAAGATAGCCTTAATGATTTGCAAAGCCTGATAAGTTTAGATGAGCTTCTTCCTGACTTCAGGCCATGACTTCTCTTTTCTTAGAGTATTTACTTTAAAACTTTTCGTTTTAAATATTTTCTCTGCCCCTTTGGGATGTAAACCTTTTAAAAATCTTCTTGCCTGTTTTATAACCCAGTAACGCCTTTCCCAGGACCTGGGAACCATTTCTTAAACATAATCATCAATGTAGATAACACCTCTGTGTTCCAGTTTCTCTGAGAGGGTAAGAGCCTAACTTCTGCAGATGCCTGGCTCCAAACTGTGAAACTACCTCTTCACAAACTGTGAAGCTTACGTTTCATTGGATAAAGCCAGTTAATAAACACATATGGCCTAGAAACCCCCAACTCAGCTCAGAAAACCTCTCCAGTGCATTCTTTCAGGGAAGCTGAATTCAGAACAAGCTCTGGTCTCTCTGTCATCATCTTTGCCTGTTTAACTTTGGTGCAATTTTGGCTTTGATAAAGTGAATCACTTAAAGTGAAAACCAACAAATGACTCACAAAATTAGAAAAAAGAAATAGATGAAGATGTGTGTTATTGATTGTATAGAAATACATGTTGGGAGAAACAGAAGTTGTGAAAGTAGTTGTCATTAGGGAGCAGAATAAGAAAGTGGGTAAATTTGGAGCAGAGGACAGGAAATTTTTATTATATGCCTTGCAGTACCATTTTTATTTATAAATTATGAACATATATTACACATTGAAATTTTTTTAAATTAAATTTTAAAGATACAAAAGCAAAAATTTCAGTTAATTAAGCATTCAGGATATTACATTAAAATAACCTCATAAAATTTAACATATATTAAATTATATGAAAATTGCAATAATACTTTTCTTGCTTACTAAAATGCTGCCTTATACATACTTTCTAATTTTCTTCTTTAAATAAAAACTCCCAATAATAACAGTGACGTCAATTACAATATTGGGCATTTTATAGTACTTTTTATTTTTCAGTGTGTTTCATGTAAAATTTCATAATAATTGTATTGGTTATCTCCCTTACTAAACTAACAAAATAGAAACATTTTCAGGAGAGGGAGATAAGGAAAGAGAGAAGTATATATTTAAGCACAATGTACCGAAAAGGACATCTTTTTTTCAATGTATTGCAAGATAAAAGGTGAAAGAATTCAAATGTGTGAGTTCATACCATGTATTCTACCCTATTTCACTGGTCTGTCTTGGCACTGATGCCATATCACCTTCCTCAATGTAGTTTTTTGATAATGTTTGACATCTTGAATCTCCAGCTTTATTTAAGATTATCTCATTCTTCTTGCCCCTTTTATTAAATGTACAATTTAGGTTTAATTTGTCAGTTTAAAAAAAATCTGAGATTTTACTTGGGATCAGCTTAATCAATTTGAGACGACTAACATCTTTAAAATACTAAGTCTACCAATCCATGATTATTATATTCTTCTTCTGTTAATTTGTTTCAATGTTTGATAGTTGATCTTAACTATAAATGAAATATTATAAATTTTATAAATTTATTAGTTTTGTAAATATTGTAAAATTTTGAAAAATATCTGCTTTTAGTATTATATTAACTCTTTCTAAGATTTTTTGCCACTATGTCCTTAAACACCCTTACCACTTTCCTCTGTGTATTTGTTTTTTGGTATGCTTGAAGACCCTGTGCAGGGTGTGCACAGTCTGAGAAATAGTCTTTGCCTTTGTTATCTGCCACATAATTATAACTCAGCTATGGACATCTCAATGATGATTGTTGTCTGACATTCTTCTACTTCCCAACAAAGTAAGTAAAAAGCAAATTAATGTGTTGCTTTTGTAGAGTGAAGGGAAAGTAAATTACAGTACATGTACACATTATGTTATTAGTTCGTTATTAGAAAAAAAACTTGGAAGAATTTGATATTTCTTTTTCAGATAGTAAACCACAAAGATAAATGTCTTGTATAAATGTTTCCTATAGCAAATTTGTATGCCTGAATGGTGTGTACGTGTTCTTTATGGACTTGCCCATGATGTCACATTTCCCCAACCCTCAATTTCCCCATATCTAAAGCCAACGGTAGGAAAACAACTTACGACTGCCACACACTGAATTTTCTCTATAACACATTTAATAAAATCTATTCCTGCCCTACTTGCCTCATTAGGAATATAAAAAAATAAATCTTACAGGGCATATTTTGAAATTTATATTCAACTATGTCTTAAAATGATACCCTGCCAATTACAAAAAAAAATATATCGTGCTATTGAGTAGGATCTCTCAGTGAAATTCATGTTGGTGCACCTCAACTGAATATAGTTGTAGAGAAAATAGTAATATGGAAAATGATGAATGTGAACATAATAAATATAGCCATTGGAAGAAATAAAAGTCAACCTCGTCTTTTTCTTTTAAACCAGAGAAATCAATCCATTTAATTATTAACTTGGAAAGAATAATTACCAGTGGCCTCCGCAGTTTTTTTTAATTTACCAAATTTACCAATAATTTACCAATGAAAATTGACCTCAGAGGTGTTATAGTAATATGTCCAAATTCAGATAGTTAATTAGTACACAATACTAAAATCAGAATATATTTTTCTAGACTTACTTTTTTTTGTCTTTTTGATACAAATTGACTATTACAGTACAGTCTTAGAAGCATAAGTAGTGCAGTAATTGTTCTTCTTAAATAAACCAACCACAGAATTTAGAAAGCTCATAGACCGTATATAAGATTAGACCCCCACCTTGAAATCCACTCATAATAAACTTTATGAAAGTCTGTGATAGACAAGGTGTTTATAGCTGTCATTCACCCAGCAAGTGGTTCCCAGAACTAGAGGCTGTGTCTCCATGTATAATACATGAACTCTCAGGCTGTCGAACCCATGCATGTCAGAAATGCAGTTTTACCAAGTTTTATGCTTTCAGAATATACTGCATAACTCACCTTCACCTTCAGGCATCCTTTAGATGCATTCACAAAGCTGGAAGAGAAATTTGTTCATTTTAATAGTCAGCCATCCCACAAGTAAGTGCATCAGGAGATGAAGTTAAGTAGAAGGAGCTTATTCTCCTCTAGGCATATAACAGAATTGCTTTTTCCTGATTTCAACCACTGTTAAAGAAGCTTAAAGATGATGCCATAAACTATGTTTTAAGCAGTCATAGACAATATAATAAGCATGCCACTTTGTCACAATATGAAGAAAAAGGAAAAGTTCCCAAAACAAGACAGTTGATACTTACTTGCTACCTAATGACAGCATAGGTTTTAGAGTTTGCCAAAGCATTTGCTGTTGAGTTTAGTGAAATGGTTATATTCATGGTCCCTGGAATCATAGTGCCTAGTTCTGATCTTGCTTCTGCAACTTAAAATTTTGTGACTTTGGCTAAGTTTGTTAAAAACTACTGTATTAATCAGTTTTTCCTCTTTACAAACTGGGGCTGATAACATCTTTCTCATAAGGTTGTTTTCAGTATTGGGTCATAACCTTTGCAATACTTAGAACATGCTGTACCTATAGTAAATGTCCAGAAAAATATTAGCTTTTCTTAGGAATATTTACTGAATCCTTAACTCAAAATTTTAAAGTAATGCAAACTAAGCCATAGTATTTATGCTCGAGGCAGAGCTGTCATTTCCCACTTTAGTACATTGTCTGCTCAAAACCAAAGCAATGTCAAAAGAAATATAAAAACAGAGAATCAAAAAGACATTTATATGCTCAAAAGCAACACAGACATCTCCATTGGCCAGAAATACAACAGAAACTAAAGGAAGTAAAGGTCTGAAACCACTGCTCTGCAGGACGCTGAGCAAGAGACTTTCGGTTGGAGCCAAGAGATTATGCAGAAGAGACTGTACATTCAGCATTTGAGATGCTGAACCCAGACTCACTGCTTTAGTCAAATGGCAGTAGAAGTCCTCATGGATGGCGATGAAATAATATGACCACCAACGTAGGGCTTTGATTTTATCAGAAGCTGTGGATACAAGGTAATTTAGAATAAGCAGGGAAAGGCACAAACACCGCCTTCAAAGAATGTAGCCAACTCCTACTAGTTTCATGACAATCTGCAATAACTACAAATATATAAGACTTCATTCTAGATGGGACTGACTGGGGAGGAGAATGCAAAATGGCTCTCAGAAAGGAAAGAGAGAAAATAAATAGAAATAATAATAACAGGAAAAGTGAAACTGAAGAAAAACACTGCAAAATGAGTCTGTAAACAAGAATTACAAAATACATGATGGAATAAAGTACTACAAATATATTCTATGAAAATCAATACTTGAGACACGAATTCACTTAAGATGAATTTAATTTGTAAGAAGTAGTCTAACAAAAATTTAAAATACACATATTTTAAAGCTGAAATTGATAAAGGAAACCATTAAAAATAAATGGTGAAGGCGTATTGAAGTGTTGGATCACTGTATTGTACTCCTGAAACTATTGTTACACTGTATGTTAGTATTTAACTGGCACTTAAATAAAAACTTAAAAAAAATTAATTGTGAAAACTCATAAAGGTAGATATGAAAAATAATAGGAATGAAAAATATAAATGAAATTAATATGTAGTAGAAAATAATTTTTATTCTGGTTGCCTGTGAAAATGTGATTAGTGAATTTAAGTGTGATATTTAGTAATTAACTCAGAATTTACCACAGAGATATAAAGATATCAAATGTACTAAAGAAAAAGTTAAGAGGAACAGAGAAGCTGGTATGTACCTACATTCCTCAGATAAGTGTTCCAGAGAATGTAAGAAATGTCAGTTACAATGATTAAAGAGATAATTATCAAGAGTTTAGCAGAATTAAGAACAGACAAGAAATGAGTTTCAACTGCAAGATAAATATAAATATACCTTCAAACCAGCACACATAGAAATACTGAAGAAAAACACATGTAGAAGAAGAAAATCTTTAAAAATTACATAAGAGAAAAACAGATTATTTGCAAAAGAAGTTCAAGTAGACGGTAGCAGATATGTTAACAGCAATAGGTTTCATTACCTAATCAAATATCAAGTTCCTACTGTTTGCCTGATACTAGTATTCATGCCCTGGAGAGAACTTTGAACAAGAGACAGAAATCCCTGCCCTCATAGAACATATTACATTCCAGTTTGAGAATAAGAAAATAAGAGAATATACAAAAGTTCTAGGTCAAATTAGTGTGAATCTGGTATGTGAAAAATAAACCATCATAAAATGATAGAAAAAAGTAAAGACATTTTCCTGCATTTGAAAACAAAGGGAATTTATAAAAATATTTATTGTCAAGTAAGGTATAACTCTAGTGTAAGAATACTACAGTATAAGAATGATTCTACGTTTATGAAATCTATTGATGACAAGATTCAGAGAGAAAAATATTTGTTCATTTCAGCAAATACAGAGAAAAAACATTAAAGTACAATGCTTTTCCATGATTTTTTCTTAAAAAGGTAATTGCATGGAATCAGTTATATATATTGGAAGAGGCTGAGAAGCTAATCAGAAAACAGACTGTCTAAAAATTTTTAAAAGCGGGAAGACATAATCATCCCTAGACCAGAGCATCAAATGGAGGAAATTGGATTTACTGAGCAGAGGTTCTGGTATCAACTTACAGAAGTGAAATTTTCTGGACTTGACAGGAACTGGTCCTATAAAAGAGATATAGCCAGAGGCAGCTTCCAAGCAGAGGAAGAAAGAAATATATTGATCCCCTCCCTTCCAGTCTTCCATCCAGCTAGAAGTAGGCTGTCATTAGGACTCAAAGGAGCCAGCTCTCCTTTCAAACAGGAATGAGAACAAGGAGAGTAAGAAATGTTTCTTGGAGCAAGCAATGTCAGAAAAGAAAAAAAAATCCTTAATTTAAGGTACACAAAAATGGAAGTCTACATTGCTAAAAACTCAAATATGAATAGGAAAACTTCTAAAATATTAGATAAAACATTATTATTGCAATCTTTTCTGGGACAGTTTTTTTTTTAAAAATATAGAACACAACCATGCATATTATAAATAAAATATTGATGCATTTTGCTACATTACAATTGAAATTTACTTTTCACCCTGACAAAATTTTTAAAAAATCAATTAGAAGAAACCTTTCAATGCATCTATCTTCTTATGAGTTACTCTTCAGAATATATAAAATACTCAAAATTAATACAAAAAGGTAAATAGCCTAATATATAACTGGGGAAAGGATATGAAAGGAAATCCAATAGACCAATAAGATATAAAAACGTATTCATACTACAGCGCACAATCCTTTCACACTCATCAGATTGGCATACATTTTAAAACTGAAAACATAAATATTGATAAAAGTCCAGAGCAGAGGAAGTGGTCATGAACTGCTTGTGGGAAAGTCAGTTGGAATAACTATTATGAACAGTTTGTTGGTACTTAGTGAAGTGAATAATGTATTGAACTGAGGCTTAGCTAGATTATGTCAGTCAGTAAGTGGGGAACCTGGATTTGAATTCCATTTATGATCTTAAAATCCATAGCCATACTCTTAGAATTTTGATAATAAATAATGTAAGAGTATTTGTTATAAAGGACAATAAGTTTCAAAATAATCAGTGTTTGACTTGTTCAATAAATTTGCCTACCAAGGCAAGAGATTGTGTAAAAATTGATAGAATTATTTTTAACAAAGTTTGCATTGAGGCAACTCTGCTAACTAGAAGATACTCTGGTCTACGTGACACGGACATGCATTTTCCTTTCTTAGTAACATTCTCTTTAATGGAGTTTCTTAGAAATCTTAACAATTTTCCCCATCCCATTTCTGAGTGTGTATTATATATGTAATACATTCTCTAATCAGATGTGATGCCTCTCTCATCCTACCCTTTTATGAAGCTTCACTTTCTCCCCATTTTCCTCATGTCTGGGACTAGGTTTCTTAAATGTTACATGATTCTCACAACTGTCAGCATTCTTGTCTAAAACTCTAACTCCTTTACCTGTACCTTATCTTTTATATTTCTAGCCACATAAATATTTCTTCCTTCACAAAGCCCTTGTTTCTAGTAAAAATGTCTCTTTTTTATTTAAAGATGTGGGCACTCTAACAAACTAAGAAAAAGTGATCCTTCAGATAATTCCTAGAAACAGCTAAGGTTTTATGAAATCATTTTTCAGTGCACCATTTCTGCCCCCTCCCACATCCTATGCTAGTGGAATTGTCTTAAAATCGAAATTATGCAGAGATAATTTACATAGAATTCTCTAACAGGCCTAATTTCTATCAAGAAATTAAGATAATCTGTTTGTCATAAAGTGCCTTGCCTAACATTAATTCACATTGACCTCAGCTCTATAACCTTATCTTGGTTCCTAAATCCTATGGTTTGCAGTAAAATGTGTATAAAAAAATCATTTCTTATATAAGGATGAAAATTAAACCAAATGTATTTGCTAAGAGTTTTTCAGCTCTGAGATCTGTCATTTTAACTTAACTTAACCATTTGTTGCTACTAATTGTATTATTCAGTGGTTTTGGAAAAATATTAAGTACACTGATGCTAGACCACACTCACTGATCCTACTACAGTACAAGTTTCCAGGTAACCTATATTCATGGCTCTAATCCACTTGGACAGGACATTTATAGATTAATTTCCATAGTAAAAAACAAAAACAAAAACAAAATAACAACTTTAAAATCATTAATATTTAATGTTATATTGTTAAATATCTACATGAATTATAATATTTGTTTCAGAAAATTTGAAAAAACAAAATATCTTCATTTGTAAATATTCACACATGCTGTTTGTATAGAGGGAAAAAGTAAAAAAAAAAATAACACTAATTATTATCTATCAATTTATAATTGTCACTCAGGAATGTGTAATTCTACTTCAGAAACTTACCTAGAAGACAGCTCTTTTTTAATGCAAAGACTTTACTGAAAACAAAAACAGTCAAATAAGATGATTTGTATTTAAATATTTCCTCATGTATAAGAAAAATACTTCTTTCATATTAAATAGCCCATTTTAGGATAATTCATTTTCAGGTTAAGGGTTGTCATGTTATATGTTTATTTAACCTCAAATTGGATTAGCCCACCAAATGTTGTAAATATCATCTTATCTTCATGCCATGAATCTGAAGGTAAGATGACCTCCTCTATTATGAGATTGCTTCAGTGCCAACAGGAATGAGTTCCCTGTGGTGAGCATTTGGCTCATGACAGACTTGTTTTCTGTGGATTCTGTGGATTCTTAGCAGGGTAGGAAGCAATGGGAACACACAGAACCATCCAGCTGACAAGAAACACACTTTATATAATTTGGTGTTCAGTAGAAAGATGAACTTTAGTCATTTTTTCCCACATAAAATATAATTACGTAATTGAAGAATGTCTACTTTGTCAACTCAGTGATGATTAATAATATGTCTTTTGAAATTGGAAAATGAAAGAAAAATAAAAGAATGATGGGTCTATTTGGTTACTTTTTCAAAGAAAAAGTTCTGACTTAAATGTACATTTCTATTACAAAGTTGGTTTTTTTTCTTTTTAAATTTTTTATTTACATTCTACTTAGTTAACATGTAGTATAATATTGGTTTTAGGAGTAGAATTCAGTGATTCATCACTTACATGTGTTGCCTAGCACTCATCACAAGGACCCTTCTGTAATACCCATCCCCCACTTAGCCCATTTCCCACCCACATCCCTCCAGCAACCCTCAGTTTGTTCCCTATCCTCAAGAGTCTCTCATGGTATGTTTCCCTCTCTTTCTTACTCTCTCCTCTTTTTTTTTTCTCCCCTTCCCCTACGTCCATCTTTTTTGTTTCTTAAATTCCACGTACGACTAAAATCTTATGGTATTTGTCATTGCATTTGGCATTGCAAAGTTTTAATACACATTCAAAATGAATATATATTATGATGTCTATTTTAGAGGAAAACTGCTATGTATCTGCTAAACTGTATGATACTATGCGTTGTACTTTTAAGTTATGTTCATTGATTTTGAAGATGAAACTTCAAGGTTTTGAATCAATCTGAATTAAGCCTACATCTCAGCTCTCCCATTTAATTTTTCTAAGCCAGACATTTCTTTGTCTGAAAAAAAAAATCAAATTTTTAATATTGGAAATTGTGGTCTAGGAGGTTTAAATGGGAGGGTACAGATTCAGCATTTAGCACAGTGAATGGTATCCATAAACACAAGCTATTAATGACCTTATTGTATTTCCTCTTCAGTAATAGCACACTTAGAAGTAAAATGTACACATATTTGTGGTGGACCTTTAACTTCTAGCTGACATGCAAACCATATTTTAAATAGAGATGAATGCAGACATGATTCCATTGTTATATATTTTTAAAGGTTTTAGTAGAGATAGTGAGAATGATACAGGTTAATTTCTTGATCAAAAAAGGAAGCAAGACAACAGATAAAACTAAAAATATAACTGGGGACCTTCAGATTCACAAATAATTTTTTTAATCATTGGACAGCTTGACCTTCATAGAACATTAATAGCATTGATCAGTACATTGCACTAAATAATTATTTAAATTGATCTTTGTTCTGGCCTACTAAGGAGGGTTTTGTTTGTTTGTTTGTTTTGTTTTTAAGCTTTACCTGTAGCTTACTTTTAAAAAGTATAACCAGTCTTGAACTTGTAAGTGTACTTTCTTCTCTAAATTAATTTTGTAGAATTTGAAATATTTTCCTGTGGATGTAACATTGTAAATATATGTTGTTACTTACAAAATTAACTCTCCAGAGCCAATGTATTTAAAATATCACTGAATTATTGGAATGACAGATTTAATCTCAGTTCTGGTTTCTGTACAGAGGTGATGTAAAAGAGAGCAGAAGATGGGGAAGGGGTATTTGCTTCTTCTCCCCCCCCCCCCCAAGGGCAGCAACAACACTAGAAAACTTCTCCATTTCTTTTTACCTTTATTTTGTTGTTGGTGGTGTTTTATTTGTTCTTATTTTAATGTGATTCTAGTCTTTGGTTGATTTTCCTCTCCCAGCTTCAACTCCTTTCACTTCTTGTGATATCCTTTGCCAAACTGTCAATGAACCAGTGCCCTGGCAACACTCTCATCCCACAGTACCAAATCTACCATCTATTCCAAAGTGCTCCAGTCTTCCACATTATGTGTCTCATCTTCATCTCAGACCAAGAACCCACCCAATTGCCATTAGGCAAATTTGGAACTGAAAATGATCTGCCTGAAATTAATTCCACATCAAAGAAAGAGGGGTATTTTCTCTTTTAAAAAGAACCCTCTTTAAAAAAAGAACCCTTATCCAGTCAATTGATTTTTTTAATACTAATATATTTCATAGACTCTAATATCAATGATGTGACTGTGGCCAAGGAGTCCTGGGAGAGTAATTTATTGCCATCAAGAGCATCAGAAAGCAGCCCAGGCTCTTTGAATGCCTGTTCCTAAGAGGGGCCTTCCTAAACTCTTCTTGGTTTTCATGGCTTTGCCTCTTGCTCTTGGCACTGGAAGCAAAAGATGTTGATTAAACAGGGGCACAGGGATTCTTTTGGGAGCAAACAGATATTTAGAGCAGTCAATCAGGGAAAGTAACTGCAGGGACCCAAGAGCAAGAGGTCATGGGAGAACAAGAGGCAGATGGCATTAATTTGCATCCTGACTGGTGGTTTGAAGAAATACTATTTACATATATAAATAGGAGTTTCAACAGGGAATTAAGATTCTTTCACAGCTAGTTATTAAATGTTTATTTCAATCATTCATTCAATCACTCATTCAACAATTATTTATCAAGCTCCTCTTGTGTGCTGTGCACTGAGGATATAAAGGTGTTTAACACAGATACAGTCTGACTTTCAGAGATCACAGAATCTAACAGAAAAGACAGATAAATGAACAGCTTTTTAAATGAACATTCTTATTTTGAATAGTTTTAGATTTACAGGAAAAGTGAAACCACAGTATAGAGAGTTTTCCATATATTCCATACCCCATTCTCCTATTATATTTATTATATTATTATTACTATTATTATTATTTTTTAGAGAGAGGAAGCAGGGGAGGGGGAATGGGAGAGGGAATGGGAGAAACTTAAGCAAGCTCCACACCTTGCATGGAGCCGAATGCAGAGCTCCATCTCATGACCCTGAGATCATGACCTGAGCTGAAATCAAGAGTGAGAGGCTTGTGATACCTGGGTAGCTCAGTCGGTCAAGCATCTGCCTTTGGCTGGGGTCATGATCCCAACGTGCTGGAATGGAGTCCTGCATCAGGCTCCCTGCTCAGCAAGGAGCCTGCTTCTTCCTCTGCCTGCCACTCCCCCTCCTTGTACTCTCTCTCTCTCTCTCTGGCGAATAATTAGGTAAAATCTTAAAAAAAAAAAAAAAAGTCGGAGGCTTAACTGACTGAGCCACCCAGATACCCCTTCTTCTATTATTAAATCTTATATTAGCATGGTGTATTTGTCATAATGAACGAATGTGGATACATCGTTAACTAAGGTCCGTAATTTATTTGTGTTTTCTTAGATGTTACCTCATGTCTTATTTCACATGTCCTTGGGGTCCTCTTGGCTGTGAGAATTTCTCAGACTTTTCTTATTTTTGATGACCTTGACTCTTTTGAGAAGTAATTATCAGATATTTTGCAAGATTCTCTATATTAGGATTTGTCTTATGCTTTTTTTTCATAATTATCAGGAGATAGAGGTTTTAGAAAACAAGAGGTGAGGTGCCATTTTTATCACATGGTATGAAGGGAACACACTATCAGCATGACTTTTTACTGTGGATGTTAACCTTAAACACTTCACTGAGGTGGTGTTTGCGAGATTTCTTCAGTGTAATGTGAATCTTTTTTTTCACCTTTCTATACTGTACTCTTTTAGAAGGAAATGACTATAAACAGGTTTTTAATTACAAAGCGGGGAGAGTGCAAAGGAGGAAGGTACAGAGAGTTGTGAAATGTGTTAAAGGTTGAAGTAACATAATCAGTGGCAACAAGAAACTCTCATTAAGAAATCATGCTTAAATGATATTCAAAGGTTGTAAATTAGTCAAAAGAAGTATGAGATGGTGGGATAGAAGAGGTATGCAGTTATGTTGGGCAATTTTAATATTTCCTGTCCCTCTTGAATAGGCTAATGATCTCTGCAATTTATAAAAGTTTTATTATCTAAGGTAAATTTAAGCCCCAAACCTATATGAGTAGTATTATATCAAAAATAATTGGTATGATGAGTTTTTTATCTAAATAGAATATTGTATCAAGTGGCTAAACTTATACAATGTATGTAGTTTGGGTTTATACATTATATCTCACTTCGTGACAAAGTGTATTTTTCTAACTTTTATTTACCACAGCCTTTGGGAACTCAAGCGTTAATATAAGCTATTGGCAAGTGTTGCTACTCAGTCTGTCCTTTCTTCATAATATCTTAGACGCAGGCATTAACCCTGGTGTTTTGATAGACTAATAATTACTAGGAAGGGAAAATGATCAGTGTTGTACAAATAGGGTGGGTGGTGGAGGTGAGTGTGGCTTGAATCCATTGTTCTAATTCATCTGTATTTAACCCCTGTAAAGCAGAGATATGAATACCATGGACAAATACAAATGAGAAATGAGTAATTGTAAGAATTTGCAATGGTTCTCTCATTCAGCTGATATTATTCAGAGCTTACTATGGAGTAGACACAGTTTTATTTATTGGAATTAATATGAACATAATCAGACACAGTCCAAGTAGCTTTAATATTCTAAATACAAATATACCTCAAGGACTTGGTTTTCACATTCTACCACTTAACTACCTATGCATTCTTAAGTCATTAAGAGTAAAAAGGATCGCTTTACACATACCTTAGAAAGCTACATTCTTTGAGACTGTAAGGAAGGATTTGTTCAGAACAGAACTTATACTGGGATATAAAAGGTTTTCTTCAAATATTATCCTCTAAAACCTGCTTCAGAAATATTTGGGTTAGCATATGATGTGAAAGATAAAAAAACAAAGAGAGAGAGAGAGGGAGAGAAAAGGATGGAATCCCAACAGTCATAAAGAATAAGGATTTCTGAGGAGTAGGGCTGAGAATTGGCATTTTGAACAAGTTTACCAGGTGATCACAAAAGCACTATATCTTGAGATTCCTACACTGAATCTCAAAATATAGCAATACCAAGAAAGAAGAAAAAAAGAGAGAAAAGAGAGAGGAGATTGAAAAGGTAGAAACAAAAAAAAATGTATTTCATTAATTTATAGGCATGCACAAAGCTTTCAGATATTTAAGAAATAGAAGAGTATTTTTTTATGCAATAGTAAGTGTGTTTATGTCTCCTAAAATGGTATAAATGCATATTAAATCATTGGAAGAGTGGGAATATGTATACTTAGTGGTCGAAAGCATAGATTTGCTCTGGGAAATGGTGAAGAAACGATGAGAAGATACTAAAATAATGATAAAAAAAACTATTTTCTGAAAGGAGTGGATGTTTAAATATGTATAAATCATTATAGAAACAAAAGATAATGCTTCAAAGGCTTTTAAAAATATGAAATCTTGAGGGAGCTATGAATGTGTGATTATTTAAAGAAACTTCCATGTATGTATACAATTTGTCTTTCTTGATACTCAGTTTTCCACTCACTGTCTTTTCACTCAAACTCATGATGTCTGTGTTAAAATTCAGATTTTAATGAGAGAACTGGTTAGGCCCTTTTAAACTCCGTAGGCCTATTTATTCCCATAGGTTAGTCTGCTGTCCTGACTCTTGTTGGGGTCTTCTATTTTGCTTTATTTCTCTTTTCCAATGATCTGATCCATTGCATCCTTTCTACCTTCCAAATGAGAACTCTTGCTTCTGGCCTGGAGGCTGGGCCTCAGCTGTCCCTTGAAGTCCATCCTTAGCTTGTGTCAGAAGCATTTATGGGGTTCTGGTTCTGAATCAATTCCATGCTGCTCTAGTCTGATATTCTCATTCTTTCAGCAAGCAATTATTGAGCATTAACTGTGGCAGATTCTGAGATCAGAACTAAAGATGAAAGCATCTAATTTCCAGCTGTACCTGAAAAATCATTTAACTTGGATAAACCTCATAGTCTTCAAAAAAACAGGGTAGTATGCTACATTGTAAGATTTAGTGAAAAGTACATAAAATAGTAAATGTAAAGTGTTCAAGATATGACATTATCAAGAGACTGAGAAGTAGTGGAGGCTATTATCATTATTACCACCAAATAAAAATATTAGAGATTCACAGTTCTAGTGTGTTTTTCTGTTATCACAGCACTCTGCATCAGTTTATTCCATAATTCCTATGTTTCCTGTTTTTAAAACTCATTCAGCAAAAGAGCTTCTCTAGGACTTAAGCATAGCTTGACCACTGACTCTCATGGGGAACTGTAATCAAAATCAAATTATATTTATATGGTAAGAACTATGATAATTTCTTTGAGTGTACCCTACAAAGCCACATGGTCGAGGGACCATCTATATTAGGCTTAGCTGAAGGTAGTTTAACTCTCCTAGAAATAATGAATCAAAGTCTCTCAAAATAGAACATGAGTTTGTGAATTTATAAAAGTTAATCAGCTGAATGTTTATGCACCATTATATATTGAATTTGCATGCCTGACTTTGTCCAGCCATCACCTACAGCAAATAATTGGCAGACAAAACTAGAATCCACCTTTCTAATTTCTAACATAGTGCAATTTTCCCAACTCCATACTACTTTTCAAAAGACAATTTATTCCTGATATAGAAATTTCTTTTTTTTTAAAGATGTATTCATTTATTTGAGAGAGAGAGAGAGTATGAGCAGGGAGAGTGGTAGAGGGAGAAGAGATAGAGAATCTCAAGCAGACTCCCCACTGAGCATAGAGCCCCACCCATGGGCTCAACATGGGGCTCAACATGGAGCCCCACACAGGGCTTAAGGTGGGTCTGGATGCAGGGCTTAATCCAAAAACCATGGAGAACATGACCTGAGCCCAAATTAAGAGTTGGAAACTTAATAGACTGACACACCCAGGTGCCCCCTGATACAGAGTTTTTTAAACATAGTTACATCGTGATGTTTTAGGGATACTTACTGCATAAATCCTGAGAATTTTGTCTTGTGACCATCATCATGTAATATAGGATCAAAAGTAGGATGAAGGGATAAAAGGAGTAGCGTGAGGGGAGTAAGGCACTTACCTCAGGTGCAAAATTCAAAAGGACACTAAGAAAAACCAATAATTCAGATAAATAACATTTTAATGCAGTATTTTTAAAAAATCAAAGTTAATACAAAAAAAAATCTATGATGAGCAAAGTATCAAAACTTTAGATAAAAGCATGACCAGCCATTGTTTTTGATTTTTAATTTTGACCTAGATTCTAATATGTCTTAACATCACATTGATGCTAGAAATACATATTAATTAAAATTGTTTTATTACTTTGGGGATATATGTATAAAAAGACAGCATCTTTTCCATGATCTATTTAAAAAGTTGTTGAGAGATAGACAATTCAACACAACACAACTGAAAAGATCTTTACTGTATCTTATGTCCTTAAGAACATTGTTAGGGACTGTGTTATATTTCCCCACATTCTTACATTGAAGCCCTAAATCAGCACCTTAGAATGTGACAGTATTTGGAAATAGGAACATTAAAAGGTGATTAAGCTAAAATGAAGCCCTTCTGATGGGCCTTCGTCCAATATGACGGATATCCTCATAGGAGAGGGGGAGAGGACAGGGGGAGAGGCACCAGGGTCTGTGCACACAAAGAAAAGGGCATGTGAGAACACAGTGTTAGGGTAGCCACCTGCAAGCCCAGGAGAGAGACCTCAGGAGAAAGCAAATCTGCCGGTGCCTTGATCTTGAACTTCTAGACTCCAGAACTGTGAGAAAATAAATTTCAGTTGTTTAAGCTATTATGACAGCTCAAGCAGACTAGTAAAATCCCTTTTTGTGTGGTGATGGTAGTGGTCATACTCCTTTCAGGAAGTAGTGACATCAGAACCTTTTTTGAAAGAGTAGTAACAGTTGGTCAGGGGGAAGACACAGGAAAGAGAATTTGCCAAGTACATTAATATTTGAATGTTAGAATGAATGAATGAAATTCACGAATGCATTCTAGGCAAAGAAAATCCCACGGGCGCATAGGTTTGCATTTCATGACATCACTCTGTTATTAAAGTACCATATATCATCAATGAATTTATGATGAGAAATGCAAATATGGCATATGATACATAGAATTAAATATAATTCTGTGTCAAAAAGTTCTGTGTAAGGGAATAAGATCTTGTGGAACAAGTAATTCCCTAAAAATTAATATAAAGAAGTAAAACTATTTATAGAAGATGAACAAAAATATGTATGAAAATTTGATAGAAGGGGAAGGGAAAAATAAGCATAAAATACGGCCAACCTCAGTAATGATCAGGGAAATACTAATTAACAGCATTAAAACATTATTAGATATCACCTCACAATGATTATATTTTAAATATTACATAGCCTAATAATAACAATTATTGGTGAGAATGTGGTACAATAGGAACTCAATAATACTGCTGTTGATAGTATACATGGAAATAACTGCTTTCAAAACAATTTAATGCTTTTTGGGGTTTTTTTTTTGTGCGTGTGTTTTTAAACAATTTAATGTTTTACATAATAGCATTGAATATTCATTTTCTATACCAAGCAAAGCCAAACCAAGGTGTATATATATATATATGCTAATCAGACTGAGGATCAGATGTAACAACACTCAGACCAGTATTTTCATAATAGTGAAAATGTGGAAACCTCCCAAATGTCCATCAGCAATACAACTGATAAATTATGCCATCTTCACATAAGGAAATACAGGAGATTTTATAGCACTAATAATGAATGAACTGACTCATCAACTTAAGGGCATCAGTCAATGTATTTCAAAAATATAATGTAGAAAGGGTGGCTCAGTTGGTTAAGCATTGGCCTTTGGCTCAGGTCATGATCCCGGGGTCCTAGGATCAAGTCCTGCATCGGGCTCCCCACTCAGCAGGGAGTCTGCTTCTCTCTCTGCCTCTCCCTCTGCCTCCCTGCTCATGATCTCTCTCTCTCTCAAAAGGAAATGAACAAAATCTTTAAAAATATATAATGTAGAAAGAGGGAAACACTAGAATACATATAATTTAATCCAGTTAACCAAATTTATAGATTAGATAGGTTTAAACAAATATTTGGCAATGAATAATACAAAATTCAGTTGGGAATGATGAGGTAAAATGTGAATACTATGAGATTCCTAAGTGGGGGGAAGGGGTTCATGCTGGAACACTATTTCTTAACTTGTTTAGTGTGTCTGTAGAAAAAAAGGTATTCATTTTACCATTATCCTATGTTAGAATATAAACTCTCTACTTCATGTGTTTGTACCATACAGATGAAAATGAACATGAAGAAAACCACAAACTGTAAGGATGAAAATACCTGAGAAACAAAGATATGGCTCACTTTGTAAATTTGTGTAAAGTTCTAACACTTGTGAACTATTTTACCTAGCAAAACCTATATTAATGAGATTAAAAGCTATGTATCAAAAATAATTGGATCTGATTTAGATAAGCTCTGTATAGAAATATAGTAGTTCCCCATGAGAAAGGAAACTGCTTTGTGTTGTTTTTTTTCTAACACAATGAACAATATTCTCGGTCACTTCCCCCCAAATGTTAAAATAACAAGAAAAAAATCCTTCTGATATTATCTGACAAAATGTAAACTAGAAGGAAATGGTGTGCCAAGGATAGTAGGGCACCAATAACATTTAGCTATGTACATTCAGTCTAATTTCAGTTTTGTTTCTTCATACTTCTCTTGCCAGCTTGCTCTGAATATCTTTTAAATTCCATTCTCCTTGCAAAATCTACTCATTTAGTATTAAATTAAAATCCTGCAGTCAGAGTAAGAAACAAAGGAGAGGAAATAGGTGAGCAATTTCAAAAGAATCAATTTAGTTGCCTCTTTGCTAAACAGTTTTTTAAATTGGTGTGTATTTAATTGGGTTAACATGATAATTAAACATGTATTCATATATAAAACCCAATACAACTCCAGTCAAATAATGAGTGCTCAATAAATAGTAATTATTATTAGGTCTATAAAAGATCCTTTGAGAAAAATTATGTGCATTTGTTTATATTGTCACCTCTTTTGTATAGACACCTTATTTTATTAATTTGTTTGTACATTTCTCCAGGACCATTACTATAACTTTTCCTTCCTATCTTTCCCTACCAAGCACTTAGCATTTTAGTGACTAGATGAGAAAGACTAAACAGCTGGAATAACTTCTAATAAAGCATATTTAATCCAATTAGAGAGGACCAAAATATTTGTATATCAGATATATTTCCAGAGTACTTCTTTTATGAAAAAAACTTAGAAATATAAATAATATTTTCAATGTTGGTAAAATTCATATTTATACATGGAAATTGCCTCAAAAAAGATATGTTTGTGAAAAATAATTGATTTTAGACCTCATTACATTATATTAGGAATGATATGAACAAAATGATTGATAAGATTGATTTTGGCAATACAGAGTAGTTTAAGTAATTTTTAAAATTTAATCATACATAAATATTCTAATGAGGATCAGCAGTTGAATAATGCCTTACTTGTTTTTGATAAGTAATGGTGAGTAATGATTCAAAGGGCAACCTTAGATTATTTAGAGAGCAAAAAATGTAATTTATGATTGTAATAAGTTTGATTCTTTGACTTATAAATAGTCACTCATCTTGTATTTCATTTACTTCACTTAAGCCCTTGAATTCTAGTGCTCCAATAAAGGAAATAACGTAGTCAACTTTACCCAGAGTGCCATCTAATGGCACTGTTGTCTCAATTTAAACCAATCTAAATATGCTGCTTTACATAACTAATTTCAATTTAAAAGAAGTATATCAGACATTAGATATTATTTTTTTTATAACTGGTTTTTCCAGTTTCTCTTTATAGAAGGATGAAGTAGAACCATAATAAGGACAAGTAAAAAGAAAATTATAAAGTAAAGGCAAATACAGTATATAGCAGAAAGTTGCAACACCGTGGATTTCTGTGAAGTACAAAAGTAAGCTTATCTGTGCATACAATCATGGAAAAAATTGCAAGTTGACAGGCACAAAAACAGAGTTAGTGATAGACAAACATTTATGCATAGTAATTCAAGAGGAAGTATGAAAGAGAAAACAAGTATTCCTCCAAAACTCTAGCAGTCTTGAATTGTATTTAACCTTTATCATTAACTGTAAAACCTTGTGGAAATGATCAATCTGGCTTATCTGTGTGTACTTATGTGTACAATTACAGTAGTATTTTCCCTAGCCTAGTTTTGTGACTATTATAATGAATGAATAAAAAGGGAAACACTTTGCAAAACTTAAAAGTGTTATATGAATTTAAGAGACTATTATCAGATCAAAAAAGAATTTATAAGGAAGTAATGATGATACAGGCTTGCTGGGTCTGAGGATCCAGAGTTCCCTCAGGACCAGCCAAAAGGGTCCTTGGCTTTGCACAGGATAGGAATCAAACAGGAGCCAAGAGGAAGTGAAAGCAGAGTTTATTGAAGACAAAGAGGTCAGATAGATACAGAGAGTCTAGGAGACTTGGAAAGGAAAAGGAGAGTGAATCTCATCTCTTTACTTGGGATAAAGCAAAGGGTATGCGTTTTTTTTTGAGGATTGTGGTCCAGTGGACTGTCTTCTCAGGCACCCAGGAATTGGTTAAAATAAAGACAGGTGTTTAGGTGTCCTCCATAAGTCACTTAGTCTTGGAGCCAGGGGTCTTGGTGAGTCAGTGTTCTGGAAAACATGCATGATGAACCCACCCAATCATTCCTTAGATGTTATCTATTCGTATGGAAAACTGCATAGAAATCATTAACTCCTTGACCTTTACAAGGAGGACACAAATTATCTGTACAATAAGGCAGTGGTGCAGGTCCTAGCAAGAAGAGTCAGCAAAAAAGCAGTCCTTCATGGGGTCCCTTCAGTTTCCCTATCTCAATGTGGCAAGTATAGTAACTGACTGATTATACAACAGCCTTTAAATAATTTGTGTATATGTCAAGCCACAACAAATTATATTTTTATAATAGGCATATCTTGTGTTACAGATTTTTTTTAACATTTTTTGTGTATTTATTTGTTTAGCCTTATTATTATCATGAAATACCTTCACAAATATTGATGAACACCACTATTAATGCCCATGCCTTTTAATTTTACATGATTTGAGAACTTCCCTTAGCTTCAGCGTCACAACTTGCAATCAATAACATTTCCTATAGATATCAAACTTCTTCCTCTCTTATCTCTTACTCTCCATGAGGTTTTATATGAGAAATCAAGCAATTATATCATTTAATTCATTGGTGATTTGTAGACATGGTTTAGCATGGTTTGGTTTTAATGGTTTTAAATGGAAACAATTGTGTAAGTACATCATTTCATTAAGTACTTATTTTCCCTCTGGGATCTCATTGATTCACTTAAATTAAGATTTGAAAATTTTCACAGGCAGTAATTACTTCAAACTAATAAATCTAATCAAGAGACATCTTCATCTTCCACCTTTTAAAATTCTAAGACTCAAAATCTATTCTCAGTTTTCTAAAATTTTATACTTGACTCCTCAGAGTATTGATTCTTTCCTATATTCCTGTCTACAAAGATCTGTCTACTAGCCTGAAGAAAAAAGTAGAAAAGGATCTTTACTGATGCTTAAAACAACTTTGATTATATTTTTAACTGGATTTAAAGTAAATTTTTTGGCATTTTAACTTGTTAATTTTTTTGTTTTAGAATTGTTGCTCTTATTTAGTAAGGAATTGAAAATAAAGGACTAGCCTCTGAGCACAATTAAATATTGAACAGATCTATACAAATGTTCTTATTTTAATTTGAAAGGGCTTATTTACATCTCTATATCTAATTTCTTGAACCAGTAATTTGGACGCATACTCTAAGAGAGACTTTGTTTTGGCTGAGGGGAAATGCAAATTGAAGAACAACTCAATACTCCTTTTCTGATTTTCCAGAGCAGATTATCACAACAAATAATGACCATGAAGATGCTGATGTGAAGCACAGGGTTTAAAGATTTTCTAAAATATAATTTTGTAAAAAATAAGTCTACAATCTTACTCTTCTTTTAACTGATTACATATCAATTGTTTTACAGTTAGTAAAACCTAATATAAAATAACTCTTAAGAAATCAGATAGCAAAATAAAGTATACATTTATTCATAGTACATAATAGTAGTAAAATATCCATTCATGTACATAATGGTCATATAAAATTTTAAAATAAACTAATTTTCCATTATGCAAAAAGTAATTGTCAGTAACAGGATAATGTTTCTGAGATTCAGAGGGAATAACAGATGGTAGCCAGCATGTAAAAATATGTAAACATTTTGTAAAGTATGTCTGAGAAAAGAAATTACCTGAATAACAGGAGTTCCTATAGATATAGATAGATGTGTAAGAAAAATTTACAAGAAGTTAAAAAAAAAAGAAAGAATCTAGTATATCGACGGAGATACAGGTTTAAAATGAGGCAAAATCAATTGAGTGAAGGTAATGAATGAACATATTGAAGATCAGGTTTCATATGAGGTATCTAAGACACAATGTTCAGCATACATAAATTCTGAGAATTCTACTTTTATGATGCTAGGTAATGGAAAGGGCACTGTTTTATGATGATTCATAGAACCTTTTTCAATGATAAAGTGGAAGAATGGTTTAGCAGTCCACCAATTTTTTCAGTAAGGAATCAAAAAAGTAGAAATGACATGGAGAGGTCATCTGTTCCCTCTCCCTCACTACCTGGCGGGACCACACGTAAACTATTCTAGACAGGATTATTTGATTCTGAGAATGGAAGTAAAAAATATGTAACTTGATAAATATGGGGTAATCTCATCTGACTTTTGGAGAGGAAACTTTTTTCCCCTTTTATCTTTCTCCAAGTTTTAATGGCAGAAAAACTTAATATTATAACCGGAAGTGGAATGAAATATAATTCAAATATGAAGAAAGATTAAAAAACCCCATCTCTACCTAATTTACATCAACTTATTATTTGAATAAATAAAAGCTATCAGTGTCTACAGGACATAGTGAATCAGGTATTATTTGAAAAAAGATCAGAACATCATAGAATAATTATTATGTAACCTTTTCCAGTTGTTCCTCAAAACAAAAATCTGTATCAGGAGACTAAGAAGTAAGCCAAATAATTAAATAATTCAACATATTGGCAAATTAAGTTTAACAGGAAAATATTCAAAACAATATTGTATAGAAGAAAAGTACTTGTTTCAGAGTCAGGAAGTCTAAATATTGGAGAAGCTAATTAGGCAATTGACATTGTATCTACCAGTTCTTTTTTTGGATTATACTTCTTAGTAAATAAGTGGAATAGACTGGATTTTGATTAACACCTAATCTGATATGATTTGTGGACATATAAAGGATTTATAGGTGTAAATTAAAATGACCAAAATTTTACTAAATCAGAAAAGTGTTCACAGGGTAAATCCAAGCGTGTGTGTGTGTAACTTATTGTAGTCTATGAGATGGCCTAATAAATATTATACATCTTTTTGATCTGAGTTTTGAATCAAAATATAGTAACATATGGGTAATAAATATATCATTTTCAACATTTAATTACATTTAATTTAACATATTTAAATTTTATACACACACACACAGTCAAACTCAATAAGAGAGTAAACAACCCATTAAAAAAATTGGCAAAATACTTTAATAGAAACTTAACTAAAGAAGATAAACATACAAAATATAGGCATATGGAGCTCAATATCTTTATTCTTTAGGTAAATGCAAATCAGTACCAAAATGAGACAGTGTTATTCAACTATGAGAATAGCTATAATCGAAACCTTTCAAAATTAAAAAAACAAAACAAAATAATTTTTCTTATCAAATGTAAGGGGGTGGGGTATGCAGAATCATATTACAACTTTGGCAATTTCTTAAAAAAATTTGGCACACAGATATATGTGTTTAATAAGTATTATTAGAAAGTTAAAGACAAACAGAAATGTGATATAGTCATTCTACTCCTAGACATTTACTCAGGCAAACTATATGTCCTTACTAGGTTGTGTACACAGATGTTCGTAGCAGCTTTATTTGGAATAGCCCCAAATTGAAAATGACCCAAGTTCCATCAACAGGTAAATGGATCAGCTAATATTCTAAAAACTTTGTGTAGTGACAGATGATTACTACAGTTACTATGGTAAACATTTCATAATGTATATAATTGTCAAATCACTATGTTGCACTCCCGAAACTAATGTAATACTGTATGTTAACTATGCTTCGACAACAACAACAAAATTGTGGTATATCTGTAAAGGATTAGTATGCTAAATTAAAAAAAAATAGAACTGTTAGGGTGCCTGGGTAGCTCAATCAGTTAAGTGTCTGCTTTCCACTCAGGTCATGATCTCACGGTCTTGGGATTGAGCTCCACATTGGGCTCTCTGCTCAACAGGGAGCCTGCTTCTCCCTCTCCCTAAGCCTCTGTGCTCTCTCTCTCATTCTCTTTCTCTCTCAAATAAATAAAATAAAATCTTAAAAAGAAATAGAACTGTTACTGCACTCAAGATGGATGGATGTCAAAATAATTATGTTGAGTGAAGGAGACCAGACAAAAATAATGCGTGTTAAAAGGTTTCATTTACATAAAAACCCAAAAAATGCAAACTAGCCTTTAGTGACAGAAAGCAGATCAGTGGTTTCCTGAGAACTTGAAGGGTTAAGTGGGAGGGGAAAAAGAGAAGGAGTACATAGGAAATTTAGGGGGTGTTTAATATAATTATTATATTGATTGAAATTATGGTTACAAAGGTGTATAATTTTATGAAAACATAAAATTGTACACTTTAATAATGTACAGTTTATGTGTTTCAATTATATCCCAATAAAATGATTTAAAAAGATGAAATGGCCTTGTGCTATTTAGCTTTGTTACACTTGAAAGAACTGATTGGCTATCAATATTTAAGAACCATTATGCATTAATTTCAAAATAATCTGCTTACATTTATAATATGATTTTTACTTTGTTAATCACGCTGAGTGATAAATAATAAATATTTTTATAATTATTTTATTAATGCCAACAACATCCCTATGAGTTTGATATTATGTTGATTATATAGATGTAAAGACAGGCTTAGAGAGTTTTGATTATTTATTTGCGATTGTAGCATTTATTTTTTTATTTTTTAAAAAGATTTTATTTATTTATTTTTGAGAGAGAGAGAGTGCATGAGCTGGGGGAAGGTGCAGAGGGAAAAGCAGACTCCCCACTGAGCAGGGAGCCTGATGCTGAACTCCATTCCAGGACCCTGGGATCACGACCTGAGCTGAAGGCAGACACTTAGCCGACTGAGCCACCCAGGCGCCCTGGAATTGTAGCATTTAAAGACTGTCATTAAGTTTCTATATCTGGCTGTCAGATAAGAACTTTGTTCCTGATATCATACTTCCCTAGTCTTTAATATAATGACTTACGTGAAGTCCATTACCTGAAAATTCCCTTTGAACATTTATAATAACCTCTATGCTAGCTGCTTTAAATCATCAACCATATTTTATTTCATTTTTATACATCCAAAGCACTGGGCACACTCCCTTTAAAAAGGAAATGCATATTGAATGCTGTGATTGTATTAAGCTTAATACATTAATTTTGGGGGACACCTGTGGGTTAAAGACTCTGCCTTCAGCTCAGGTCATGATCTCAGGGTCCTAGAATCAAGCCCCGCATCGGGCTCTCTGCTCAGCGGGGAGCCTGCTTCCCCTTCTCTGCCTGCCTCTCTGCCTACTTGTGATCTCTCTCTCTGTCAAATAAATAAATAAAATCTTTTAAAAAATACATTACTTTTTTTAAATCTCCTGAAATCTCTATAAATTACTTGTATCACAGGCCTTTACTTACAGAATAAGCATGGAATTACAAATCTATTAAAATATCAAGGAGTTCAAAACAAATAGTCAAGAGATTAGGTCCCCCTCTTCTCTCAGCTCTCCCTTCCAAATACGTGTGATCAGTTTATAAAATATATAATCAGTGGAAATTAGTACAAATACTGTCTTCAGCACATTTCTATGTATTATATATTTTTCTTGTTTAATATGATGTTCCATCTTTGATCAGAATTGCTGTCTCTATACAATGGCTTATTAAATCATGTCAATGCTATCAACACTGTGATGATTTGTAAATAAGGTAGTCTAGGGCATTTGAAGTACCCTGCCTCAGTCATAGAAGTTCAACCCAGATAGTAAAAAATTTATCCAATGTCACTAATTAGGGATTTGGCAATTTTATAGATATACTACCAGGTTTTAAAGCATATTTCCTACACAGAGTTCTTTAAGAGTTTACCATTAGGAACTAAGGTACTGATAATTGTAACATATCTCATTATGAGATTCAATATTCTTCCCCCCCCAACTTTATTGGGGAATGATTTAGAAATATAATTGTATATATTTAAGGCTTGTAACATGATGATTTACATATACATGATGATTACATATACATATTCCACTCATTGTGGAATGAGTATCAAGATCAAGATAATTAAAACATTCATAACCTGACACAGTTAACTCTTTTTTTGTGGTTGCAGTAATTTTGAAGTATACAATACCTTATTATTAACTTATGCTGTACATTATTACATCCTGAGAATTTATTCTACCTGAAAGTTTATACCCTTTGACCTACATCTCCCCATACCCCTCTCCTCAGCGCTTGGCAAACACTATTCTATTCTCTGGTTCTATAAAATTGGCATTTTTTTTAAGATTCCACATATGAATAATATGATACAGTATTTGTCTTTCCCTATTGGGCTTACCACACTAGCATAATGCCCTTCAGCTTCATCCACGTTGTCACAAATGGCAGAATTTCCTCTTTTTTATTAATGTCTGAATGATATTCCATTGTGTGTAATATATGCCTGGTTTCAGATCTTACATTTAAGTCTTAATCCATTTGAGTTAATTTTTGTGAGTAGTATAAGATGTAAGGGTCCAGTTTCATTGTTTTGTTTGTCAATATCCAGCTTTCCCAGGACCATTTATTAAAGAGACTATTCTTTCCCCACTTTGTGTTTGTGGTGCCCTTGTTAAAAATTAGTTGATCATATATGTGATCTCTTTGGATAGTATGAATGTTTCATAATAATAATTCTTCCACACAAATAATAAAATACTTAGGAATAAATTTAACCAAGGAGGTGAAAGACCTGTACATTGAATACTATAATTCACTGATGAAAGAATTGAAGATGACACAAATAAATGGAAAGATATCCCATGTTCTTAGATAACATTCTTTCTTAGTACACAGAGATCTTAGGCACCCAGATCCACATATCAATTTATTAGGCATTTACTGGATCGAACATTGTGAAGTTTCTATAGTTAGAACTAAAAATGGAAGAAGAGCATGGATTTCTTCAACAACATATAGTTTCAGTATGAATGTGGTGAGAGCAAACAGTAGAAACAAATTAGAGGTAATAATACTCCAATTTTTAATAGCTTTAGTAATGGATTTTGGAATCATGTGTAATATAAACAAAAATTGATCATTGCCCCAACCTATATATGAATATAAGATTTTGTGATTATTAGGTGTCTCTTCTTTGAATGAACACAGAAATTAATAAATATACACATATATACATTTATGATATATATTCAATATATGTATGTATTTGAAAAATAATTTAAGTTATATATGAGTTATAATTTTATAAAGAACTAATAGACTCAACGTTTGCTACATCTAATATTGGGTGGCTCTAAGAAGAAAGTGTAAATTATCTTATAAAAGAAAGGAAAATAGAGGAGAGTACTGAAAGTTATGTTGCCATATGTCAATAGAGAGATGGGCTCCTATAACCCACAGATACAGAATGACGGCAAGCTTACTAATGTTTTATGGTGATAAATTTGATACACTGGTCCCAGTGAAAACTTTATGTTTTTTTCCTCAATTAAAAGCATAGTTGAACATATACTATAATTCATCATATAGATAAACCTGAATTCAGTGACTAATTCGCTAGATGATATATTTCTGGATTTCTTTTAAACTTTATTTTCTTTTCTGAAGCTCTTTTTACACATGTTTTGGAGAATCAATTAGAATGATACTTCTAATAAAGGACTATGGGACAGAGGATTTAAAATTCTGATGGGACCGACCATACTTGTTAGCGTTTTATGTTTAAATTAGATCGGATACACACACACACACACACACACATACACACACACACACACGTATGTATTGGTATAAGGCTTAAATAGTATGAAAACATAAAATTTAAAGATTTATGGCTGTCAGTGGATTTACTCCATTTGTTTTTTTGTTTTTGTTTTTTTTTGTTTTTGTTTTTTTATTTACTCCATTTGTATTAAACTTTGTGAAAAATAGACTTTATACTTTATGACTCTCCATCATAAGCAATATTCCAAGTGATTTCAATTATGTTTCAGTGGTATACTGGTGTCAGTTTTTTTATTTACTTTAGTTACAAATTATAGTCTTTTTGAAACAAAATATAAGGCATAATAAGCATAAAGTATAATCCAGGAATGACAGATAAGCAATATGTCACCAAATAAGATGCTTGATTTCAAGCTAGTCTAAATATTATGGGTCTCTAGATTTAAATAAAGATATAATCACTGAAACCTGTGTGAAATTTTGTCTGATGGACACTGGAAATGAAAGCCTTGTTCTGAAGGACAGCTCTAAAAATAGGAGGTCCACTATGATCCCAGGGTTATGATTTTCATAGTCTTTTTATAATAATAGTATCTAAAATGTTACATATCCATTTAGTACAGCTTGATTCAATGACAGGCTAATTTGATAAAAATATGATGTTGTTAAAAAGACTATTTCAAAACATAACCTTTCTGTACAGTGCAATGAAGTTAAGCAGAGTTTGTAATGTATTTTGATTATGCCCAAATTTGACTGATTCACAATAAAGTTAATTACATCTTCCATCTTTGTGGAATTGATGTTACTTGTTTTATTTTCAACACCTGAATTTTAAGGCATGCCTTTTGCTGGGCATGGCAGGAGGTGAGGTCGTTGTAAAATTGGAAGCCTAAATTGTAAAAGTAAACTGTTAAAAGCACTTTTGAAGCTGTTTCAGGCCACCGATAGCTGTCATCATGTAGAAGTAATTGCAATATGAAGTTAATTACATTGTCAGTGCTGAACAGCAATTCCTGTCTCTTTAAAAAAAGTAAAGGAAAAAGAGAAATACAGTGCATTTGGAAATGTGGCAGCTCTTCAAACAGGCGTGGAGCTCAAGATGAGCTCAGTTTTTATAAGAATGAGGATCTGATTTCATTCTATATTTTTAATACAGTTATTGTACCATCTATTTTCTGATTTTTGCCATTTGTTTCTTCTCATCATTACTGCTTAAATAAAGAAAAGAGTTAGGGTAGGCAGAGAGTCATCCATAACATGACAGTTTGCTCGGGTATGTATACTAGGCATCCATTATAATATGATAAGTCTGTGCTAAATGGTAATATCAATTTGTGATATTTTAATGCAAGCAAAACAACAGCTCATCCTCAAAGTGGCTAAAGAACATTTTAACTCCAGCCTTGTCATCAGTCCCCTCTTCTGTCTATGGGCTCAGTGTGAGGCTAAATTTAGATGTAGTGTCAGATGGTTTGATTAAAATTCGATGAACCATGAGAGACTGTGGACTCTGAGAAACAAACTGAGGGTTTTGGAGGGGAGGAGGGTGGGGGGTTGGGTGAGCCTGGTTGTGGGTATTGAGGAGGGCACGTATTGCATGGAGCACTGGATGTGGTGCATGAACAGTAAATCTTGGAACACTAAAATAAAATAAAATTTAAAAAATATTACCTTACTCCTGGATGCTAATAAAAAGTCAAAGTGGAAGAAAATATGGCAATACTTTCAAGAATATTGTTCATAAAAAATATTGTTCATAAATAAAAATTCTTTTGGCATTGTGGTAGCTCTCTATCACTTTTTTCAAAACGTTCAAGTCTATAGGGATTACTGATAATAAATCGACATATATTAGGCTTTTTAGAGCCTAATTAGAGTTGAAATGTGTATACAACATGTTTAATAATGATGATCTTTTTAATTTTATCATAGTAACATTGATGACGAAAAATGTAATGAGGCATTAGTGCCAAAAAATGTCGTTTCTGGCTAATAAAATGGAAATTTGTTGAAACCATGAAAATTATGAATGGTAAAGTGAAGTTTTCAGTAACATATCTACTTGCCCTTAGTGTAATCAAAGCTTCTTCCTTTTTTCTAATTAAATTATTTTTAAACATTGTAATATTTATATTATATATCCATGACTTCCCTCACAAAGATAACAAAAGCATATATTTTATAGAAAGAATTTTTAAATTTCTATTATGAGAATATTAGTTTCCCCACCTAATTCCATGAATAATAGTTGTTTTAATTAGACATTTGTCTAGAGTAGGAAAAGTCATTATAGCATGAAATAGGGGCAAGACAAAATATGGCAATTTATAGTGGACCACTCAATATCTGGACCCTCAAAATATTTTGTTATTCTATTTTATTTATTTGTTTTTGAGCTAAATTATTTCCACTTTAAGACAGTTAAATGAGGCACTTTTTTTCATATGGATATTATTAGAGATAATATATAATATATTATCTCTATATATATAATATATATATATAATATATATATAATATATATAATATATATAATATATAATATATTATCTCTCTCTATATATATAGATAATATATAATATCTAATATAATCTTGTAGGATATGAAGATCCCAATTGATAAACAGATGAAGACAAAAGAATTAATTTTAAGACACAAACTGATAGTTTCTTCCTTTCCACAGTAGCCCAAGATGAATGGAACAAAATACTTTTAAATTGACCCTTTTCAAATGTAACAGTTCAAAATCTTTAACATCTAAAGCATAAACATAGGAGGAAGTATGTCTACCATTTTAATCCAATACACAATTATACCAGGGTTCATCCTTATGGTACTACAGCAATAGTCCCAGAAATCTGTATGTTTCTTTTTATCTTGTAAACTTATTTCTTGCCTGTGTCACTTTTACTTCCTACATTTAACTATAAATATTTTCTGCTTTTCTCTTAAAGTCTCTAAAAGATGTTCTTTTGAATATTTTGTTTTTTTGTTTGTACGGAGTTTTCTTCGTAAATTTCAGATATTTACATGTATTTTTTGCAGTGCAGTTTTCATAAAATACTCATTGTGAAATTTAAGAAGCGCTTACTCCCACTCACTGTGCAGCTATGTGCTGCAGGCCAAACATAATTAAAATTATTGCAGTCATCTGAACACTAGATTCTTTTCTAACAAATTTGCATTAAAATGCCAGAAAAAAATGAGCCAAGCTGACACTGCTAGATAAAAAACATTGGTAAGCTTTCTTTAGTTCTGCCTTAGCAAGACCCTTTCCATTTTGAACTCCCAATAGTTAGCTCATCAAGGTCTGTATAGAAACATTGACAAATTAGACTGGACCATAAAATTTAGATATTTTTGTTATATTTTTTTCTAGCTAATTCACATACTTGTATAAATTCTTACTTTGCAAGCTCACGTTGTTTTTAATTGTATAGATTCTTTATTTCTTCATATGGTATTTTACTAGGATGGTCCTTGGGCTTGTTTAATCACTTGGCATATTTTTATTAAGTTTAGATTATATGACAGGTATAGTACAAAGTGCCAAGAATGCAAAAAATAGAAGACATAATCCTGTATGGCAAGGAGTCACAGTCAAGTGAGGCAGAGAGAACTAAGTAGATAATTAGGGTACAATATGACAATCAAATAACTAGAAACAAGCAACATGCTTGCAGTTCTCTTCGTGTTTCCCCGGTCTACTGCCTGGTATATTTTTGATTTCTTGAAACTTTCTTTTACCTTTTCAAAGATTAATAGACATTGTCTGGCTCAAAGAAAAGATAGCAGTAACAATCAAGACAGGCAGATCAACAGATATTTTCATGAAATGATGGGTCCAGTTAAGATCTTCATCAATTTTAATTTCAAAAATTAGGGCTTCCAGTTTTGTTTACCTGGATGCTCAGTAGGGCTTTATGAACAGTGCTTCTGAATCAGGGTAGATGTTCTCAAGTTATATTTTAGTCCTGCTCATTCTCCACTGGGCCCCATTCTAATCCACTTCCTCCTCCACTTGTAATCTTGCCAACAGTAATACATTTTGTGGAAAAATACGTTAGTTTGTAGTCAGATGAACCTCAATTTTTGTCCTACTTTCATTACATAGTATAATAAGACTGGTTGAGGAAAATTATTAAAACTCCTTATAGTCTGTGTGCTTTCTCAGTGTAGATCTCTGGTTCTCAATCAGGGTCCGCTTTACATCTCAAAGAAATTTGATAATATCTGTAAACATTTTCGATTATCACAACTGAAGGATTGCTGCTGATATCGAGTAGATAGAGGCCAGATATGCTGCTAAACATTCCACAATGAACAGGATAGTCCTCTGTTGGCCCCAGATGTTAGTAAGGTCATGTTGAGAATCACTTTGCATTAGTTTTCGAGGGCTCCCATAACAAAATACCATAGAGTGGGTGACTTAAACAACGGAAATTTTTTTTTTCTCACAATTCTGGAAGTTATGACTCCAAAATCAAGGTGGCAGGACTGTTGAATTCTTCTGAAGACTCTCCCCTTGGCTTGCAGATGGCTACCTTCTTGCTGTGTCTTCACATGTTCATTCCTCAACGTGCATGCATGCCACGTGTTTCTTTCATTTTCTTATAAGAACAGCAGTCATAAAGAAATAGGGTCTCACCCCAAGGACCTCATTTTAATTTAATCACTTCTTTCAAAGCCTTATCTCCAAATACCATTTCCTTCCAAGGCACTGGGGGTTGGGACTTCAATATATGAATTTGAGGTGACACAATTCAGCTCATAAAATCCTTGTTTAGAGTTTCAAATTCCAAATCAGCCATATAATGTCTATAAGGCCTTGGTAAATGTATTCAAACTTTGGGGTATAACTATTTCCTCATCCATAAAATAATACTTTATTTCATTGATATGATTTGAGGATTAAATTAATTAATATATTGCAAAGTTCTTAAAAAGATGCCTAAGATATAATGAATACTTTTGAAGGAATAGCTATTTATCACTGGATGTGATCTGTGAAATAGAACACTCCATCATATAATCATTACATGACTGATGTGTGCATGCAAAGTACTTAACATTATTCTTGTCTAACATATGACAGGTAATAGATATTGATTCCCTTTCCTTTTTTCTTACTGATTCTATGTACACAGAAGCTAGGAAAAATTTAGACAACAAAAGAAGACATATATCAGAGGCAGCATCAGAAGAGGCAAAATTTAAACTTCTTATCTCTGAGATTTTCTTTATATTTAAGTAGAAGTATGACTATGAGTACTCCATTCCTTGAGCACAGGTCTACTACTGAATTTGTGTTGAGGCATTGGTTTTTATTTCTTTCCATATCTGTCTTCTTACTAAATTACGAGTTTCCTGATAAGGCATCATATTTTACATTCTTTGTATTTGTAATTGTTAGCATAGCTCTTGCACATAATACTAGAATTAATAACAGTCATAATAGATGTAGTTTCAGTGTTTGAAATAGGCCATACACCATGCTAATCATTTAAAATGGCTTAGTTCAATAATAGAATGATTGTATAGGGAAGTCTGAGTGTTGCCCCAATTATATTTATGGACTTTAAAGGATACAATCTTGAAGATTAGTACTAAATTTCAAAATCAAGCAATTTGACTCCATATTCTGTGTTTTTAACTACTATAACATAAGATAAACTCCATAAATGTGGGATTAATAAAATGAATTAACAATTGGGAAAAAAATCATCACATAACAGAAAATTAAGGGATGTGCTAGTCATAGGTACAAATACCATGATGCCTTGAAAGATAAAGCATAATGAATATTTGTATGTTCTCAAAATTAAAAAGGATGAGAAATAATGGAAAAGTCAGCCAATCAGACATCTTTCATTCTTTCTGAGTGTAGTTTGGCTATCATGATTGCATTAAACTTTAGAAATAAAACTTCCATTCTTGTTGGAGAGAAGTATTTATACCAATCAGTTAAGTTGATAGATATATGTATTTTTTTACATGTGTGTGTAATATAATTTTGAAATAGATGTGTTTTGAATTAAATAAAAATTATTTAATCATAGAACATAGCTGCTCCAAACAAATTTTAATGCTGAGAACTCATCTATGCATTTTGTGTATATATAGGTGTGTGTATGTGTATTAAATGTGTATTTTATATGTATTTGGTGATATATAGTACATATATATGGTGATATTAATTAAGAACACAAAACAATATTTAGAATGATTGTTAGATGAATTTTTAAAAGGTATCCACAAAAGTACAGTAAGTAAAACATATGAAATCTTCCAATTTGTTAAATCTAAAGTCAGTACCCAAAGATCATCCTACTTGACCCATGGACCACATCAAATACAGCTAATTACTCTATCTCCATGACATATTTTTCTCCTTTGGCTTCCAGGAAACCAACCCCTCCTGATTTTCTTTCTACTTCATTTGTTGCTCTTTTGATCACTTTTATTTTCCTATTTCAAAACAATATTAGAGACCTTGGTTTTCTCCCTACTGTCCATCAAGCAATCATTCTTTTGGTGACCACCTCCAATATTACGATTTTAAGACCAAAAGCTTTCTATTTCTCATGAGAACACTTTCTTGAATTCCAGGCTCATATAGTAATTTAAGTTATAAAATATTATTTCTGATTTTTTTCTTTCAAAATATGCTCTATACTTAAACTTAAGTTACTATCTCCGTAAACTGTAACTCCTTCCTTCCGTTATTCAAGGCAAAGGCTTTAGAGTCATCCTTTTCTTTTGTCCTCACATAAATTTTTTTCTTGTTTTGACAGTATATTTAAAATCGGACCACAAGTTTCTCACCTCCACTGTTACTGTCCTCGTCTGAGTTACTGTATCAGTTAGCTACTATTAGTGAATCACCAAACACAAAATTTCAGTATAGTACACAGTAAACATTTTCTTATAATTCTGCTAGTCAGTTGGTGTGATTCTGCTCCAAGCTGTGGTGGCTGGTCATTGTGATCAAGTATAGCTTAGCTCAGAGGGTTAATGCCATTTGCCACTCATTTTCCTTCTGAGACCTATGAACCAACTGAGGCATGTTCTTTTAATAGAGATGGCAGAAGCATAGAAGAGTAAAGTCCACTTAAAAGATCTCTTAAGGTTTCGCATCAGAATTGGCTAAGCCTCATTTCAAGAGGTGGTATAATAAATTCCACTCCTGATGATGTTGCAAAAATTTTGATGAAATTATTTTGGCTAAATATTCAGTTGATCAAGCAGTGGAAGAAAAGTCATGCCCTTGGTATTAATGACCAAAATATCTAAAGGAGAATTTTTACTAGCTGGTTTGGGGTGACTTATCCAACTCTGAAATAACTGGTTTTACTAGTAGGATAGAACAAGTCTGTTTAAATAGCCATTGGCCACAGACCCAACCCAGTGGCTAACAAAGAGTAGAGCCAGACAAAACCTTCCAAAATAAAATAAGTTATATCAAGAAAGATATTTTATACTACAAAATGGAAAGAAACTTGATTTTCTTAGCAAACGTCTTCTCTGAATATACAAAAACAATGACATGAGCATGATTTAAGTTTAGAATTATATACTGATGGGGGCGCCTGGTTGGCTCACTGGGTTGGGCCTCTGCCTTTGGCTCAGGTCATGATCTCAGGGTCCTGGGATTGAGCCCCACATTGGGCTCTCTGCTCAGCAGGGGGTCTGCTTCCTCCTCTCTCTCTGCCTGCCTCTCTGCCTACTTGTGATCTCTCCCTCTCTGTCAAATACATAAATAAATAAAATCTTTAAAAAAATATTTAGAATTATATACTGATGAAGATGATAATAGTTTTCTTTGTTTTATTCTTCCAATGCATCTGTAGAAAAATAAAGTTTATTTATATGTAAATATTGGTGTTTCTCTTATATTAAATAATTTTAATCATATCTTTGTATTTCTCCAATCTCCTTAACTTATTCCTAAAAAAGAATATGATCACTACAAATTAAAGTTTGATTTTCCATGGTTTTAAAAAACTATTGTCCTCTGTATTTAAAAAAATAAATCTGTGCTTCATATATCTATCTTTAAATACTTGATATTTATTTCAGACACTTATTCTAAACTTCAGGTTTAAAAACTTTATACTTCTATTGATTTACACTAGTCTAGGAATATTTTCTAGAGATTTAAATAGTAATTCTCTTCTGAAAGAGGAAAAAGATTGCTTTATTATTGTTTCGATTCAAATGGCTTATATACCATTTTGGCGAACATACTGCTGACAGTCTTCATTTTCAACTCATTATCAGTTTTACGCAGCCCAGCATGTCAGAACCTGGTGACTGTTTTATAAAGATGTGACTCTTTTCTTAAGGAGAAATGATAATTATATATTCTTACAATGTAAAGGGCTCCATAATCACTTTATCCCTGGTGTAACATTAATAGAGTTTGTAAAATAAATCAGGTTTATTGGCCATTAGAAACTCACGATGCTGGGTTGCATTATAGTTGTAGTCATATCTCTGTGGTGCAGTTTTACCCCTCAATGGTTGTCAGTTGCAAAGACATAAATAAAGATTAGGTAACAGCAAGGCCTGGAACTTATGTCAGTTACTTTAAAAATTGTAATTTTATTACCATTAAATCAGCAATTTTTTGGCATGTTATTTGAGGCAAGGAAAATCCAGTGGTTTCCAAAGCATAAAACTTATATATGATAAACCATTTTTAATTATTGTGTGTTTCGGAGAAGTAGTTTGAATGAGAAAGGTACAATATTACTCAGTTGCAGTCATTACAAAAATGATGTGAATATAAACATTTTACTGTGTGTCATGGCTACAGATGTCCCCAAAATACATCATGTTTTCTTTGCACCACCCATGAGATATCTTGGAGAGGGTTCCAATAAAGATGGTTTGAATTCATAAGTCAGACTCAGGTTAGAATAGTTTATAGGCATTTATCTGTTGTATCTGCCTGGAAGAAGTACTACATCCTGTTGGGACACTCTCCCCGCTCAGGCTTGGGAATGCTTATCATTGCTGGGACCTCGAGTTACCACAGACCCTTCAAAATCTCATTAACAAACCTGGGTTTTGTTTTTGGATTTAAAAAAATTAATTCATTTCTCTTCACTGAAATGGACGAGAGGTTGTAAAATGAATAGACACCCTACTTTTTCTACACTACATTAATGAAAGTGACAAATTTAGACACACATACACACACAGCAAGGTGAAAAAAAGATTATTCTTTCACGTCTGCTGAATTTTCACAAAAGTAATGCCAGCTAGGCAACATTTGATATGGATGAATGCTACAAATACACTCTGTTTTATACCCTCCACCCTTTATTCCACAACTCATATTTATTTGGCATCAGTTCAGTCAGGTACATTAATCTTGTTTAGTACTGATAACTAATAGTTTGCCGCTTCCTGACAGCGCACGGGAGAAGAATGAGGCACAAACAAGTCAGCTGCAATAGAGATTGGGAGCAGGGGTCGGCAGTTGAGAAGACTGCCACCCCGAACAACTCCTTAATCCCATATTTATTGGATACGAGATGATAATC
>CM052900.1:18182783-18334816 GCA_028534135.1 Potos flavus | reverse complement strand
GGATAACCCCATCAGCAAGCTCTCCCGGAGGCAGGGGAGATAACGAAAGAGGGAAGCAGGCGGTGTTCCGCCCTGAGCGAGCCGGGCCTCCCCAGCTGCTCGGCTTCAAGATCATATATCTTCCCCTCCGCCTGAGGCCTGCTGGACTACCATGTTTTTCTCAAGGTTATCTTTAAGCATGCTTGCATGACCAGCACAACTCCTCCTGGTTATATTTTCAAGAGTGTATTATTTTGAGGGATGGTTACAATAGTTGGTTCGTTTTAGGTTCTTGTCACAAAAACAGTAGGTGATGCTGACATTTAAAGTTCCCGTCTCGTGAAATTGTAGTGCACAGACACAGTACTGACTGTGAAATGGAAGGAGACAATATTAATGCCTCTGGAGGAACTATCACTTCATCCAGTGTAAAACTCAGAAGTACACCAAAATGCATTCTCCAAATGCTCTCTTCTGTAGGATTGATTTGACACTGAAATATTGGCATTCATTTATATGTGCTTTTTGACTTTATCTCTATTTTCTGGTATGTAAAACAGTCTCAGGTTTGATTGGTTATGAGAGCCTGTCTAGCGAAGCTTCCTGATAAGTGAGTTATGCAGTTGGAATGATGTGATGTGTGGAGGGGAGGAGGGAGAACATGGAAGAACACCGTGATTGCACAACACCATCTACATGACAGACTCTCTGCTCCCTTACTTTATATGCACCATGTTAGTTAAATGCCCTTTCAAACCTATGACAAAAATTTGAATTATATTTAATAGATAAAAAACAAAGATCAATTAACTTGTTTTAAGTCACATATCTTAGAAAAGTTAAGTCTAAGTGAAATAAATTTGACCAGATTCTAAAAGTAGGACTACTAGGGAAAGCAGAAGGACAAATTTGGGGCACATCAGTAGTTGTGGGAAATGTCTATAAAAGGGATTTGCCAAAAATAAACAAATAAACAAAAAGGCAAAGAGAGCCCTTCATTTCTGGTCCAAGCCTGAGGTTCCTTAGCTTAGACAACCTTATATGCTTTATAAAAGTTAGAAGTGGAGTAAGAACTAAAAATTGATTTTGAGGCAGACCAATAATTAGAACATATTTTAAATTTTAAAAATTTGGGACGCCTAGGTGGCTCAGTGGGTTAAAGCCTCTGCCTTCGACTCAGGTCATGATCTCAGAGTCCTGGGATTGAGCCCCGCATCAGGCTCTCTGCTCAGCAGGGAGCTTGCTTCCCCCTCTCTCTCTGCCTACCTCTCTGCCTACTTGTGATCTCTCTCTCTCTCTGTCAAATAAGTAAATAAATTCTTAAATTTTTTTTTAAATTTTAGTTTATTACATTAAATCGATTAGCAAGTAAATTATATAATATGTTACGGACATGGCTTTGCCATAGAGAAGTAAGAAATATGACTTTGCTCCAGGGCGTTGACACCTTATTTTGGGTTAATTAGAATAAATGATATAAAACACTCCATCTTTAACAATACAGAGCAAATATCAAACATTTGTACTAGTTTTCTATTGCTACTGTAACAAATTACCACAAATTTAGTGGCTCGAAACAAGAAAGATTTATTATTTATTATGTATATTATTGTTATATTTCTGTTCTGGATACTAGAACTACAAAATCAGTCTTCAGCATATTGGTAGGGCTTGATCCTTCAAGGTTTTGGAGACTCTAGGGAAAAATGTGTTTTCTTTGACTTTTCCACTTTCTAGAAGCTGCCTTCATTCCTTCACTCATGGCCTTTACCTCTGTTTTTAAAGGGTATTACCACAACTCCTGCTTCCTTTCCCCATCTCCTCTCTCTCTAATATTGACTTTATTGTCTCCCTCTTATAAGGACTCTTGTGACAACATTAGGTTGATCTGGATAAACCAGGATAATTTCTCTATCTCAGGATTTTTAATTATGTATTCTAAGTCCCTTTTACATGTAAAGTATCATATTTTCAGATTGTGGAGACATGGATAAGGGCATCTTTGGGGCTCATTATTTTGTCATTAAATGCTATGTAAGTTAGAAGAGGGAAATCAGAAAATTTAAAGCATTTTCACTCTTATAACTTCACATGTTTCTAAATTTTTCAATTTACAATGGCTCATCCCTTTACCCATAGAAGCCATTTTAAATGCATTCTTCCTAGCTTTCTTCAGTTTAGCTAATATTGTTTCAGTCCTTCAAATAGACTGTGCTCTTGCCTACACAAAGATTTTGAAATTACGGTTCCTGGAGGCTAAAATATCATTAATCACCCCAGTACTTCTGTTGTATAAAACTTATCCAACATTTAATTAAAATTTTATTTGTATAATTAGTTTAACTTTCACCTATGCAACTGAAACATAAATTCCGTGAGTGCAGGGATCATGTCTATCTTGTATTAGAAGATGAATAAGAGTATATTTGTTCAATGAATGAATGAATAAAATAAAGAAAATAAAACTCTACTCATTATTATAAACTATAACATGACATTCAAATCTTGAGATTACTTAAAATGTAATTTTTTACTATTAAAAGGCAGTCTTAAAAAATTAAAGACATTATAGAGTTTAAAATAAGAAAATGCTATGGTATACTCAGCAAAAGTCAATATCCCCAAGGCAAAGACCTTAAAAATGTCTCCAAAAAGCCTCATAAGGTGGCCTTCATTACCTCAGTAGATTTGCCAGAGTCCTGGATCTTCCCTCTGGCTTAGAAATTGATTCTGTCAGCACACAAAGGGAAAATTCATTGCTCAGGAGTGGATTTACATAAAATAAGCATATAAGCCTGATGTGAATATATTAATTTACAATAAGATATATAAGTGTCACAGGTGCTGGAATATTTAATTCAGTATAAGTAACCCATTCAGTCCCTCTAAGTGGTTCAATATAGAAGGAAGATAAGCCTAATTTTGCTTGGTTAGGGCATGATGAAAACTGTTGATGAAATCGTGAATGCAAGATTGACATATAAGTCATTTAAAAGATTCTTTAGAGGTATTTTTGAACCCCACATGACTAAAGATCTAACACAGAACACATTCTTGTCAGAGCTTAGATGGGCACTGCTAGTATCTGTTCTATGACTTTCTTTTCTTGTGCTTATTTAAGTAAGTTATAGCTCCCTGTTATGTATATTCTTTATATAAGTTGACATATTCTCCACTAACATTTAAGTCCTTGTAGTCCAACTAGTCATTTTGTCCTTTTTAGATGGTTTATATAACTTTGATTTGATAAATCTAATTTTTGTTGTTTGTTTTTTTTCCTCTCTAAAGTTTATCTTATTTACATCATTCCTAAATCCTTCAGGAAAGACTGTCTAAAAACTGCACACTTTTGTTAAGAAGTTTAATTTTTCTATGAATACTAAATATTTGTAAATACATTAGAAAATAACCTCTAGATAACCATAAGGATTCATATTTGATAGGATAATTTATCAAGAGACTCAAATTGTTTTCACAATTTTTAAGATTCTATGAAATATCCCAATTTGATAGACACTTTGTAATGAATGTTATTATCATTTGCTAATAATCTTTGGCCTCTGTATAAAAACTCATCTACTGTTCAAGATGTTGTTTACATAGTGAAGAACAAGTGAGGCCTTTTTTTGTGAAGCTTACCTTCTATTGGGGGAAGGCAGAAAATAAACATAAATAAACAGGATAAAAATGTCATTAAGAGGAGATATGATTGAGAATGATCAGAAGAAAGCTATTTTGGGTGTCCACTTAGCAAAGGTTTCTTTGTGAAGGTAATGCTTTAGACAAAATAGACACGATGAGAAGGTAGCAACCACGTGACCATTAGTGTTCAGAAAAGAAAGCCATGAAAGTCTCAAATGTAACAAATCTGGAGAGTGTAAGATACCCAGAATGATCAGTGAACAAGGGGAAAAAATTTTAGGAGAGAAGACAAGAAAGGTAGGCAGGAAACAAATCCTGTGAGGCCTTGCAGATCAGGTCAAGCCTTTGGCTTTTAAAGTCTCAGTGTCATGGAAAGTCTACTAAAAGCCTTCAGAATGAGGAGTGTGAAATTATCTGATTTTTATTTTTTTGAATTTTCTTTTTTTTAATTTAAATTCAATTAGCCAACATAGAGTACATCATTAGTTTTAGATGTAGTGTTCAATGATTTATCAGTTGCATATAACACCCAGTGCTCATCACATCATGTGCCCTCCTTAATGCCCATCACCTGGCTACCCCATCCCACCCTCACCCCCGCCTTCTGCAACCCTCAGTTTTTACAAGCGACTTTGCCAGCTGTCTGGTGAATGCATTATACGGAGGCAAGGGCTAACCTAATGAGTCATGTTGGGGGGTTACTACCATAATCAAGATGACAGAAGACGAGGGCTAGAATTGTGTTTGTAGTAGTAGAAGTGGTGGAAAGCGGTCAGATCTGAAATATATTTTGGAGCTCGAATGGATGAGACTATTGGCTAGCTTGCTATGGAGCATTAGGGCAAGAACAGAGAGAGAAGGGATTTGTTGATAGTGAAACTATAGCCTCACTCTCCTTTACACCCCAAGACTTGAGTGCAGAGTTAGTCTGACATCTGAGGACGGAACGATCTAACTTTCTAGCAATCTAACACTATTTTTGTTCACATACCTGATGTTTCATCAAATTGGTATAATCGTTGTTCCAAAAAATGCTTTGCACTTTGGCATTTCTATTTCTAATGTACTTCACTCTGACTAGAATCATCTTCATTTTCATCCGTGCCTCTCAAAACTCTTTTCATTCTTTAAGAAGTCAAACAAATGCTAACTCTTATCAACCCTATAAATGGGTTTTTCTCTTTTGAATACCCAAGAACTTAACTTATAACAACTCTTAAATTATTAATAGTACAATGTATCAGTTATTTGAACAATCATGTCTTCTCATAACAACCCCAAAGCATGAGTATTGCTTCGCATTTTTGTACCTTATATACTTTTATATTTTATACTTTATATATTCTTTATGATGACCATTTTATATGTATTAGATGCTCAGGAAAAGTAGGATAAGTAAAATAAAAATTTACAATCAGTTCAAAGTTACCCCCACTAATTTAGCAAAAAAAACCTATAAATTTAAATTTGCTTAAATAGTACAGTTATTCATTTTATAAACAATGAGACAGAATTCCAAAAAAATATGTTTTTGTTTTTTAACTTGGCTATTACTGAGGGAGCCATCAGAAGAATTTTATTCTCATCAGAGTCAGCGCACATGTGGTTAAATTTTAGTAGTAGGAACAGGGTAGGCTATAGTGGGATAAGAAAGCCTGGCTCCTATATCTGGAAAGCCAGCTCTGAACGGTCATCCTAGTTTCTGAGCTACCTGTAGGATTGGTTTTTTGCAGCTTAATCACTGTTCAATTTCTCTGTGCACCCCACCGTGTTTACTGTACTCCCTTATAGGTACTGTTACTAAGTTTTTCCCCAATAAACCTCTGCACATGAATTTCCTCTGTCTCAGAGTCTTCTCCGGGGAGCATCACCTGAGATACAGTAAGTCTAAATAAAATGAGAGAAACAATCTTTTGGGGAAAATACTTATCACAGATTAAAACATGCTGTTTTATAAACTTTGCATATGGAACATAAAAAATATCTTGACTTAGACCAAGTGACTTTAGAGCAGTATTTTGGTCAACTGTATGTGTTTGTGTGTGTGTGTGTGTGTGTGTGTGTGTATGTTTAATAAGTTTTCAAAAATTATACACACATAATTTGTCCTATTCTTTATGTCGCTGAACTAGAAAATTCTAACTTAGATTTTGTTTTGTTTTTTCTTTTCTTTTTCTTTTTTGGTTTTTGGGATTTTTTGTTTTATTTTTTATTTTTTTATTTTTTAATTTAAATTCAATTAATTAACATATAATGTATTATTTGTCTCAAGGATACGGGTGTGTGACTTATCAGTCTTATATAATACCCAGTGCTCATTATAACACATACCCTCCCCAATGTCCATCGCCAGCTACCCCATCTAACTCAGATTTATATGGCATTATGGAAGGTAGCAAGCGAACATATATGGATATTGATATTCTGGGAAAATATACATGAAGATTTAGTTATTTTTTAAGTAAACAAAGTAACAAGCAAGCAAAACTAGAAAAGTGGATGCTTCAAATATTAGTGGTGAAAAAATTACTAATTCAAACTTTGGTTTGAATTAACTTTTTTCTTTTTAAATTTGTCCAATCATAGTCCTCAGTTTCTCTCTGTAGTAAATGAAGAAAACTCTCAAATATTGAAATTCGTTAAGCTCTTGAGCCATTTCATAAAATAGCTTGATTTTATGCTTAAAATTAAATGAACTGGATTTCAGCAAAGAAGTGAAATGTTAAAACTACTCAAGATTCTAAATCTTTTCTTAAGATGCCTCACTTGAGCAAGATGCTTTAATATATAGAAATAGTCTTGACTCTCATCAGTATCAGAAATAATTTTTTTTTTTGCAGCCCTCATCAAAATGTTGTGTGAGTACATTTTCACTCAACAGGGGACAAGCTGAGTATTGATAAAGGAGAGTTGAATTCCCTGCCTTTTTTTTTCCTCATGAACCAGAGATTTGCCTCAGTCTCAGTGCTTTAATCATATTCACAATTTTCACAGATCCTTCAAAATTGTTGATCACCTTCTATTCTCTCTGAATAAAATGGTCTTTGCATTAGCTTTCAGGAAAATTCCATTTCATCTTCTTTATAGTGAGTGATATATAGTGGTGCTGTAACCTCTTTAGTGAATTAGTCAAAGTGAAGGGAACTACAAAGTCCTCAGGTGCATGTTGCAACTTTTAAGACTGTTAACAGTCATTCTTTAGAGTGACTTCTAAAACTATGGATTATTTAGTGACTTTATAAATAAGTATAAGTATAATAAGATATTTTTATCTTTTTATCTTTATATTATTATATGGAGTAACTTCTAAAATTATATATCCTTAATGGAATTATAAAAGCTTAGTAAGTTCCTGAAAATGAGCTTGGAGATATTTTTTAAAACACCTAAAAGTATTTATTCTAGTTGAACATAAATTTTATTAAAGAATTTAGTCAAAAGAGATATCGGATGTGAAAAGAAAAACTTATAAGCAAGCATTGATTTAATGGTACTAGAATGGGGTTAAATAAAATATGTCAATGTGATAAAATATTCAACCATTAGCTATCTTATAGGAATAACCTATAATGACAGGAGATAAAGGTTCATAAAACAGTTAAAAGGTAAACCAGGGTATAAAAGTATGCATATTTATATCCAGTATAATTGAAATGGATGTGTGTGTGTGTGTGTGTGTGTGCACGCACATGCGTGCCTGGGTATGTGTAGAGTTGCTGTTCCTCTTTCCACTATTATATAACATTTAAAAATGAAAATGGTTTATATTTATTATGTAAAACAGAAACACTAAAAGTTCTTCTACATCTAGAGAAAGACTTGCTGGTTTTAGATATATGGAAGATTGGGGGGAACATTTGAAAACTGGGGAATACATGATATGGGACTAGGAGAGGAAAACATTCTCTAAAATAAACACACTGAGTGCAGTGATACTGAAAGAGGCCAGCAAAGAAGGTTATTATTTTTTTCTTGTTTTTTTTTCCTAAAGATCTATATAACAAAGGGATTCAAAAACATTGTAGCTTAGGGGTTGTTTATTATATATATAAACTCAAGTTACCCAAATTATGTTCAGAGTTAGAGAAGTTATTTGTACAGTAAAACTAAAGTTTAAGTAATGAACGAACATTTGAGAATAAGTAATTATTGTTGATAAATTAAATGTGTTGCAATGAAGTCTTATTGTACTGACTAAAGGAGGATGGGAAAATGCAGTTGTGTGGGCATTGGTTGAAGGTAGAGGAGTGGGAGGGAACTGTTCTTTTTTGGAAAATGAGAGTTGGGTAATCAGATTTCAGCGAGGCATTCAGGATCAGAAGGAGATGTGCTTGATGCTCTTTTTTTCTTGAGACTTTGACAAAATACAAACAAAATGCAAGAGCACTGTATCAATCAAGGTTTCACCATATACATGTGATTGATTGCAAGGAATTGACTTAATCAGTTGTGCTGGCTAGCTAGCTAAACAAGGAAACTCTCAGGTAGGAGCTGAATATTCAGTCCATTCACTCCACAAGCAGATTGTCTTTTTTTTTTTAAGATTTTATTTATTTATTTGACAGAAGGAGAGAGATCACAAGTAGGCAGAGAGGCAGGCAGAGAAAGGGGGGAAGCAGGCTCCCTGCTGAGCAGAGAGCCCGATGCACTGAGCCCACCTAGGCACCCCCCAGATTGTCTTCTTAAGAGAAGATTCTTAAGGCCTTCAATTGCCTGGATCAGGCCCACCCTGATTATGAAGGACTTGAAGTCAACTGATGGAGCTGTTAGTCACTTCTGCAAAATACTTTCATGGCAACACCAAGATTACTATTTGATTAAATAACTGGGTACTGGGGTGCCTGGGTGGCTCAGTGCATTAAAGCCTCTGCCTTCGGCTCAGGTCACGATCTCAGGATCCTGGGATCGAGCCCTACATCGGGCTCTCTGCTCAGCGGGGAGCCTGCTTCCCCCTATCTCTCTGCCTGCCTCTCTGCCTACTTGTAATCTCTCTCGCTCTGTCAAATAAATAAATAAATCTTAAAAAAAAAAATAACTGGGTACTAATGTCTATCTAAGTCGACACATAAATCTGACCATCATGAGCACTGTGCAACATGAAATAGTGCACTTGAAAAGCAAGAAAAGTAGTAGAAAATGCTATATATTGACTTTCTTTGCTGAAAATATATAAATCAAAACATTTGGAGTATATTCAAACATGGTGGAAAACTCACATTTCAATGTGATAAATTATGATTATAAACTCTTATCTCTAATAAATTGATGAGTCTGTCTTTCTCAAAACCATAACTTAAACACTTTTCATTTTTTTAATTTTTAATTTGTTTTTTCTTCCAAAGTTTTATTTAAATTCCAGTTAGTTAACATACAGTGCAACATTAGTTTCAGATGTAGAATTTACTGATTCAACACTTACATACAACACTTACATACAACATCACAACAAGTGCCCTCCTTAATATCCATCATCCCACCCACCTCCAGCAACCTTTAGTTTGTTCTCAAAGTTGAGTCTGTTTTATGAGTTGTCTCTATTTTTTCCCCTATGTTCATCTGTTTTGATTCTTAAATTCCTCATATGAGTGAAATCATATGGTATTTGTCTTTCTCTGACTTATTTCAGTTAACCAAATATACTCTAGCTCCATCCATATCATTGCTAATGGCAAGATTTCATTCTTTTTTATGACTGAGTAATATACCATTGTGTATGTATACACTTGTACACACACACACACACACACACACACACACACCCATGACTTCTTTGTACATATACCACAACTACTTTATCCATTCATCAGTCAGTGGACATTTGGGCTCTTTCCATAATTTGGCTATTGTTGATAATGCTGCTATAAACATTTGGGTGAATAAATATCACTTTTTAGATGATCAATCATATGTAGTTAGTTTGTTTCTGTGTAGAAAAATCATTACGCTCGGAGAGAAAGACAACTAAAAAAAGCTGGAGTCAAACCATGATAACTTTAAAGCTCTTTAAACTCATGAATTCAACAGTTATTAGGTGAACTAAATCTATATATTCAATTTTTTTCTAAATTTGAAGAAAACATGGAATTATTTGTTATTAATCCAATAACAAATTCCTGAATGACCAGTTCTTTTATTTATTACTATAAATCACAGCATGCAGCAGTGAATTTCTGGTCCATTTTAATATATCTTAAAATGGTTGTATTCCTTCTGTTCTTAATAACTAGAAATTTGAACTAAGTTTACATGGATATGGGAGGTAGTAAGTCTTTTGTGGTTTTCTTTGCTTTTGATACCAGAGAGGGATTTTTTTTGTTTGTTTTTTGTTTCAAGATTTTATTTATTTGAGAGAGAGAACATGCAAGCAAGCATGTGCCAGGAGCAAGGGGCAGAGGAAGAGGGAGAAGCAGACTCCCCCACTGAGCAGGGAGCCTGATGCAAGGTGGGGCTTGATCCCCAATCCCAGGACCCTGGGATCATGACCTGAGCCCAAGGCAGATGCTTAACTGGCTTAGCCACCCAAGCGCCCCCATACCAAAGAGTTCTTTGAGCATATATAGTTATGCTCAAATCTGTTATACTTAAATATGTTATGAAGTTACTGCAATTTAGACTACTATTAACTCATCTGAAGAAATTTTTTTAGAAAGTGACGTTTTAACATGGTTATTGTTGCTAAGAAAGGAACTCCATTGGGATCTGTATACTCAGCACATATGTCTCATTTTGTTGAAACTCACAGAGGCAACATCATAGTGTAACACCGACATGAATATAGTTCATTGATTTTAACTACTTTGGTAGCAGTATCTTGAAAATATGTATGTATAGTGTAATTTTTTTGTATATATGGGTTTAAAAGTGGACTACATATTACAAATTTGAGATAAAATGCTCAGATGTATGTATAAATATCCATTAATGTCTCAGAATTCCAAATTTAAACTCTAAAAACATCAAACTGCAGTTTCTGAAGTATATTACTAAGGTTGTAGGGGCAAGCACACACAAACACATATAAATGTCATATTTGTGTAACATTATACTCCTCGGGTGAGACTGAAGATAAACTTTTGCATTAATCAAATAATTAAGTCTTAAAATGTAATCAGTTTTGTGATTTTATTTCCTCTCAGACTGTAGAAGACACCAGGTCAAATAATGTGAAAAATAATGAGTAGAGTCTGTTAACGGAAATTCTTCAAGGAGTTAGCACTATGAAGTGGAATGTAGATGGTAGCAGAGTAACTAATTAGACAGCCATCTGGCACCATTTAGATCAGGGCAACAAGGCCTCCACCTCTTAATAGTCCTTTAAGGCATCATTCTCTTACTGCAGCATGCTAATTGATAGTCATATGAAGGCCCTGAGTTAGAAGAGAAATGTTAAATTATGTTCTGCATAGTCTGATTAAGATAATTAGCAAAATGCACTATAGGAATATGTCAGACAAAATGGCTAATGTTTCTAAAAATTTCAATAATTATAAAAGTGAGACTATAAGTACAAAATGCTTTTTTTTTTTAAGAAAAATTTTCATCAGTAACATTACTACCCCCTCCATCCTCCTTCTTTATTTGTCTTGAAAAGTTCAAGAATTTAAGAAACGTCATGCCGTATCAAACTGTATTACCAGGGAGCAGTAGAAGACACATGATTTTTCCTTTTTAATGTCTAGACTAGTGGATGAGCCACCAAGGTAAAAAAAAAAAAGGGGGGGGACAATGTGACTGAAATTGCCCTCCTTATCTTGAACTCACTTTGGAATTTTGCACAGCACGCCAAGATTCATATATTCTACTTACTGTGTGAGACCTACCTTCCTTCCTGCACACATGATTACCCAGAAAATCCCAGTTATCTCACGATTCTGCTATTTTCTGCTGTATTCATCTGTCAGTCATTGCTTCATTCTGATATTTCCAGCTTCTCTGCCTTCTGTTGTAATTGATTCCATAAGCAGGAGAGAAAACGTAGTTTCTCTTTTTAGAGTTGTCATTAGAAATTAAAAAAATATTGAGGAATATCAGGAATTAAAATATGTATTTTTCAGACACAAGAAAATTGGTTAGGCAACTACATATCCAATTAAGCAGAAAACTCTAAAATATCCAATCACTGTGAGGCAAAATGTGCTTCTCACTATTAGATATAGACTGACTTTCCTTTTCCTTAAAGTCCTTTGGGGACTATTTATCTATGGCACTTGTCTGACAGGCAGTTCTTTTCCTAGGCTATGTGACTAACTTTCACATTCTCCCCTGAGGATTACACAGACAGGATGTTCCTATCAGATTGGCTTTCAATGGTTTTAGTTGCTTTAAAATGACTTGTGACCAGTAAAGTATGGAGGTGGTCACTCCACAGGCTCTAAATCTTTGAAACATTATTTTTAAAGTAAATCCCTTAGAACTGCTGTAGAATGACCTTTTTTTTTTTTTTTTGGAATTATGGGAGAAAATAGCAGAGAAAACCGTAAGGATCACTGTTCTGATAAACTAATGAAATATAACCTATTCCCAATTTTGTTAAGGAAAAAGCTTTAATACAAGAAATAATGTACTAAATATATTCATCCAGGACATCTGAAAAACACAGGAATTCTAAAACATATACTATTTAGATATAATGTATGAATAACTCAGTTTTTACATCATACCCCTTTATTCTAAACCTGTGGCTTTAGGTACATGTATCTCTTTGAAAATAGAGAAAAATAATGAAATATTTATTTGACCTGCATAGACAATTATTCTTACACCAAGATCTAATTTATTTCTCATATTTGTAAAATAGAATATTTTTGCTCAAATTATTTTTACTCCAGAAAGTTGGGATACCTTTTCAAACTAGTTATATAGGAGACATTTCTTATATATTAATTAATTAGGTATATGACCGGCTATTGGAAAAATTTTTTAAATCCCTCCAGTTTATACATTGGCCTATTTTAATATTTTGTTGTTTCTATTTGTTTTTGGTCTAGTAAAAGTGTTGCCATTTATATATTGACACACTACAGAGTTAGAGTTTGTAACCCAGGGTACGTTGACTCATTTTAAGGTATATAATATCTTTTAAGCAATATGGAATATTAATATTAATTAATATTCATATTAATAATGCTTTTTTTAAAATGTTTTATTTATTTGAGAGAGGAGAGAGGGAGAGCACATGAGCTGGGGGGGAGGGCTTGCAGAGGGAGAAGGTGAAGCAGACTCCCCACTTACTGTGGAGCTCCACAAGGGACTCAATCCCAGGACCCCAGATCATGACCAGAGAGGAAGTCTGATGCTTAACTGACTGAGCCACCTGGGTGTCCCTAGCGCCCTGTATATACCTTTTATTTCTAAGCAAATGATCCATAACTTCAATCTAATTGCTCATATCCCAAAACGTATTGAGAATCCCTGCCATATAAGCATCCTTCAGTATCCTTCAGTAACATGTATAATAGAGGAGATAATTACATAGAAAAAAAATTTACCAGTAGAATTATCTATTCAAAGAATTCTAAAACAGAAAAGGCAGTCTGATATTTCTGTACTTTTGTTGACAACTCTATAAACACCATTACACTTTGATGATAAATAATAAAAATTAGAACACTTATTCAGCCTGAGCTGTAAGCTGAATTGTGTCCCCCTCCACCCACCCCCAGCACTAAATTCATATTGTCAAGTTCTAAGTTCTAGTAACTCGGAATGTGACTGTATTTGGAGTAGGTCCTTTACAGAAACAATTAAGGTAAGATGAGGTCATATGGGTAGGCTTAATCCGGTAAGATTAATGTCTTTATAAGAGGAGATTAGGACACAGATACGGAAGGAAGACCATGTGAAGACACTGGGGAAAGATGATCATGTACAAGCCAAGGAAAGATATTTCATAGAAGAAATCAACCCTACTGACACCTTGGTCTGGGTCTAGCTTAAAGAATTGTGAGAAAATAAGTTTCTGTTGTTATAGCATCCCTAGCAAATTAATACAGCCTTCTATAAGAAATGCTATTTTCTAATATGTGCTGCGGAGAATAATCCTTCAATAGTCAAATAGTACATTTTACCCACCCACCAATTATTAACCATTATGCCAAATCATACTGGCAAAGCAATAGTGAGCTAGAAACATAGGTCCCTTCCTTCATGGTGCTTATTATTCAATATGGAATGCTTATATGAAGCCATCTTTACCCTCCTGCAACTTGGAATTTTGAGAGTTAGTATTCATACAGAAAATAGTTACACTAGCAATGAAATGAATCTATAAGAATGCATTAAAATAAGAGGGTAGAGATTTCTTCTTTCTTTTTTTTAGAAAGAGAGCTGGATGAGCCAGGGCTTGAGGGGGGGCGGGGAGAAGGAGAGGAGGGAGAGAGAAGGGGTAGATATTCTTAAGCACATATGAGTTCAAAATGGCCCCAACAAAATTAGTAAGGATTCAGAGAAGAAAAAGAAAGAACTGCATAGTGGATCATACATGGGTAAGTGGAAAAGAGGGAAGAGCATTTGATATAGGAAAAGCTCACAAGCTGACATAGAAAAAGTAACAATATTGAGGGAAAGTTTGAAAGAAAACCATTAAGAATAAATTGTAAATGACCTACTCTAGCTTTCAGGAGTTTTAAACCAGTGTATACTTCTTATCTTCTAAACTCACTAATCCCCCAAAGGAATATTCTACTTGAGACGGTTCAAGCTACTGACAGAGAAAATACTTTAAACTCCATCTTCCCCCTTCACTTTTTCTGCATCTCTCAAACTACCAGTCCGTAAAGGTTCAGCTCTCATTCTAAATATGGATTTATTACTCTTATTTTTATGTTGATAGGATCTTTCATTGTGAGCAAAGTGAAAAAAACATTCAAGTTCATTTATGTAACACAGTTACTTTAATAAGAAAACAAAAGTAAATTATATAGCAAGTGCAGAATGTTTACATCCTAAGATAACTGGCCTATGTTTCTGAAGAGTAGCTGTTCAGAGCAACTAGGCCCTGAGAAATAAACCCCTGCTTATTTTGTGGTGGAGCTAGGCAAAAGCACTTTAGAATGCAGCCATAACTGAAGTGTTAACTAAAGTGTTTTTTGGAATATATTTGTTTTAATTCAGATTCTTTGTGTTGCAAGTAACAGAAAACAATTCAAATTTAATTGAGTAAAATCAGTGGGTTTTATTACAATGCTTGATATACATTTCAAAGACAATAGTAGCAGAAAAAAGGCCAACCATCAGAAAAGTTCATTAGTCAGAGTTTAGAAAGTTGATAGGACTTGCTATCTCTGATATCTGCTACATTCTTCTCTTTCCGTAGACCAGGTTTATATACTTCTTGGTACACCTGGTAGAAAAATTTCCTTCCATTTTTCAAGAGTCTGGCCAAACTGAGCGAGGAATGTCATCATCTCGACTCTCAATTGCTTACTTACAAATAGACATTTATACCTCGTGTTGGGTCAATAATCACATCTCGAACAACAAAATTAGCCTGGAAATAAGATGGCAGTTACACAAATACAGTTGTAGAGCATTCACCACATTTCATTTTGTGTCCGTGTAGATTTGTGTTAGTGTTGGGAGGGAGAAGGGAGAACAGTTTCTAAGGCAGAAGTAGTGGAGTGATAAAACAACTCAGCAGGGGTCCAATAAAACATTTTTTTGTGCGTGTGTCAAAACCAAATTGATTTCTACGCCTTTGAAATATTGTACTGTACTTTTGAGACTTCAAATGTTCTGGCTTAAATTATTGACTTATTTTTTATGATTTTATGTTTTATCTCTTTATCACTGTTGTGCACCCTTGTGTTAAATACTATTTCTTGAATATTGTATTCTACCACCTCCACTCCAGTTTCTTGGGCTCAATAATTCACCTGCATGGTGTTACATAACACTTACTTTTCAACACACACAGATATACACAGATACTACACATACACACAAAAATCTTTAATTACCTGTTTCTTCCATTGGTTTCTTTTTATCTGTTGGCTATTCCTGCTTATGTATTTCTAATTCTACAAATCATATTCATATTTACTTTCTTGGTGCATTCTTATTGTCTCTCCTATATGATGACTCAATTTTAATGCTCTTGTACATCTTAAACCTCATTACCATACCCAAGAGCTGGATGAGCTTATCTGTTGAACTGCTTGATGTTATCTTAATTTTCCTAAATGGAGACTATTATTGTAATCTATAATCTTTGTATATAAAGTTTAGTAAAATTACAAAATATATAAAAACTCAGTGCTCTTAGTGGAAAAGTAAGTATGCTTTCTAAGAATATTTTGCCAATTAATATCTTTTCTGTCACTCTTTGTGTTAAAAATTCATTTATAAAACATTTATTAAGTAACTATCACCACCCAATAGTAGAATACGCACTGAGAAAATGGTGAGTAAAATCTGACATGGCTTCACAAAATCTATTGTCCAGTGTAAAATAATGGCAGTAATCAATTGATAAATAAATTAACAAACAAGTAATTTGGGTTTTAATAAAAGCTAAAACAGAAGAAATAAAGTAATATCGTTTTACACAGAAGGGAAAATTATTTTCTAATGTTCAGTGGGCTTCTAAAAATATATAAAACACCAATCATGTAGAAAATCATAAAGCTATCAAAGGTTAGTTTTCACAAATCATATTTTATAACTGTTTAATAATTATAAATTAATTGATTTACTTGTTCACTTTTCAGTGATTACTCTGTGTAAGCCCTTAAACCAAAATATTTTGCAGATATTTACCTATCTCTTATCTGCTGATTTAAACTTTTCTTTTGTACTTTTATTATAGAAAATTCAAAATTATTTCTTAGCAGAGAAAATAGTATAATTCAAATCTAAGTACCCATCATTTCATGAAATATATCTCTCTGAGATCTTTTCCAAATATCTTTACTATCTTGAAGTAAATTTCAAATATCATGTTATTTTATGCACATATATTTCAATATACTCTATAAATGATAAAGTTTTTTAAACATAACAATATCATTGTCACATTTTAAAATAACATTTTCTGTTATTTATTTATTTATTTATTTATTTATTTATAAAATAAAATTTACTGTTATTTTAACAATCATCCTTTAATATTATTTGGGTAAATATCTTGTGCAGTTGCCGGATCATAAGGATCCGGCAACTTTTTGAGGAACCTTAACTTTTTGAGGAACCTTCATAGTGTTTTCTAGAGTGGCTGCGTTTTACATTCCCATCAACAGTGTAAGAGGGTTCCCCTTTCTCTGCATCCTCACCAACATCTGTTGTTTCCTGTGCTGTTAATTTTAGCCATTTTGACCGGTCTGGAGTGGTATCTCATTGTAGTTTTGATTTATATTTCCCTTAAGATAAGTGATGTTGACCATCTTTTCATGTGTCTATTAGCTGTATGTATGTATTCATTGGAAAAATGTCTATTCATGCCTTCTGCCCATTTCTTTACTGTATTGTTTTTTTTGGTATTGAGTTTGAAAAATCCTTTATAGATTTTATCAGATATATCTTTTGCAAATATCTTCTCCCATTCTGAAGGTTGTCTTTTAGTTTTGTTGGGTGTTTCTTTCAATGTATAGAAGCTTTTTATCTTGATGAAGTCCCAATAGTTCATTTTTGGTTTTCTTTTCCCTTGCCTCCAGAGATGTGTCTAGTAGAACATTGCTATGGCCAAGGTCAAAGAGTCTATGTTCTCCTCTAGGATTTTGATGGTTTCCTATTTCACATTTCTATCTTTCATCCATTTTTAATTTATATTTGTATATGATATAGTCCAGTTTCATTCTTCTGCATGTCGTTGTCCAGTTTTCCCAACACCATTTGTTGAAGAGACTGTCTTTTTTTCCATTGGATATTCTTTCCTGCTTTTGTCAAAGATTAGTTGACCATATAGTTGTGGGTCCATTTCTGGGTTTTCTATTCTGTTCCATTGACCTATGTGTCTGTTTTTGTCCCAATACCATACTGTCCTGATCTCTACAGCTTTGTAGTATAGCTTGACATCTGGAATTGTGATGTCTTTAGGTTTGCTTTGCGTTTCAAGGTTGCTTTGTCTATTTGGGGTCTTTTGTGGTTCCATACAAATTGTAGGATTGTTTGTTCGAGCTCTATGAAAAATGCTGGTGGCATTTTGATAAGGACTGTATTTTATGTGTAGATTGCTTTGGGAAGCATAGGCATTTCTTTTTTTTTTTCTTTATTTTATTTATTCAAGAGAGAGTGAGAGGGAGAGAGAGTGTGAGCAGTGGGAGGAGTAAGGGGAAAAGGAGAGATAATCCTCAAGTAGACTCCCCACTGAGTGTGGAGTCTGTTGTGAGGCTTGATCCCAGAACCCCAAGATGATGACCTGAGCCGGAATCAAAAGCTGGCCACACAGGTGCCCCTGGTAGTATAGACATTTCAACAATATTTGTTCTTCCAATGCATGATCATGGAATATTTTTTCCATTTCTTTGTCTCATCTTTAACTTATTTCAAAAGTGTTCTATAGTTTTCAAAATATACATCTTTTACCTCTTTGGTAAAGTTTATTCCTAGGTATCTTATGGGTTTTGGTACAATTGAAATGGGATTGATTCCTTGATTTCTGTTTCTGCTGCTTCATTATTGCTATATAGAAATCCAACAGATTTCTGTATGTTGATTTTCTATTCTGTGACTTTACTGATTTCATATATCAGTTCTGGCACTATTTTGGTAAGAGTCTTTCAGGTTTTCTACATAGAGTATCATGTCCACAAATAGTGAAAGTTTGACGTCTTCCTTGTTGACGTAGATGCCTTTTATTTCTTTTTGTTGCCTAATTGCCGAGTCTAGGACTTCCAGTAGCATGTTAAATCACAGTGATGAGAGTGGACATTCCCTGACTGTAGAGGAAACGGTCTCAGTTTTTCCCCATTGAGGAGATTAGCTGTATATGTATTTTTGTATATGACTTTATGATGTTGAGGTATTTTCCCTCTATCCCTACTTTGTTGACGGTTTTTATCAAGAATGAATCTTGTATTTTGTCAAATGCTTTTACTCAATCTAAGGAGGATCATACAGTTCTTATCCTTTCTTTTATGAATGTGGTGTATCACATTGATTGATTTGCTAATATTGAATCACTCTTGTAACCCAGGAACATATCCCACTTGATCGTTGTGAATGATTGTTTTAATGTACTGTTGGATTCAATTTTGTTGAGAATTATTGCATCTATATTCATCAGGAATACTGGCCTCTGGTTATCTTTTTCAGTGGAGCCTCTCTGGTTTTGTAATCAAGGTAACACTGACCTCATAGAATGAGTTTGGAAGCTCTCGTTCCATTTCTATTTTTTTAGAATAGTTTGACAAAAATAGGTACTAACCCTTCTGTAAATATTTGGTAGAATTTCCCTGGGAAGACTTCTGGTTCTGGACTTTTGTTTCTTGAGAGATTTTTGATAACTGATTCAATTTCTTTGCTGGTTTTGGGTCTATTCAGGTTTTCTGTTTCTTCCTGTTTGAGTACTAGTAGTTTGTATATTTTTAAGAATTTATCCATTTCTTCCAGGCTGTCTAAATTGTTGTCATACAATTTTTCATAATAAGAGAATAATATTCTTTAATAATTATTTGTATTTCTGTGGTTGTGTTTGTGTTCGCTCCTCTTTTTTCATAATTTTATTTATTTGGGTCCTTTCTCTTTTCTTCTTGATAAATCTGGTGTGGGATTTTGAATTTTATGAATTCTTTCAAAGAACCAGCTCCTACTTTCATTGATCTGTTCTACTGTTTTTTTGTTGTTGTTTCTATGTCATTTATTTTTGCTCTAATCTTTATTATTTCCTTTCTGCTGGCCTTAGGCTTCATTTGTTGTTATTTTTCTTGTTTCTTTAGGTGTAAGGTGAGGTTGCACAACTGAGATTTTTCTTGCTTCTTGAGGTAGGCCTGTATTGTTATAACATTCCTTTTATGACCACTGTAGTTGCATGCCAGAGGTTTTGCACCATTGTGTTTTCATTTTCATTTTGTTTCCATGTATTTTTTAAATTTTTTTTCTTTAATTTCCTGGCTGACCCATTACTTGTTCAGTAGCATGCTGTTTAACCTCCATGTATTTATGATCCTTCCATATTTTTTTTGGTTGACTTCACGTTGTGGTCAGAAAATATGCATGGTATGATCTCAATCTATTTGTACTTGTTGAGGCCTGTTTTGTGACCTAATATGTGATCTATCCTGGAGAATGTGCCATGTGCATTTGAAAGTAATGTGTATTCTGCTGCTTTAGGATGAAATGTTCTGAATATATCTTTCAAGTCTTTCTGGTCCAGTGTGTCTTTCAAAGCCAATTTCCTTATTGATTTTCTGCTTAGATGATCTTTCCATTGATGTAAATGGGGTGTTAAAGTGCTATACTAATTTTTTTAAGATTTTATTTATTTATTTATTTATTTATTTGGGAGAGAGAGAGAGAGCATTAGTGGTGGGAGGGACGGAGGGAGAGGGAGAAGGAGACTTCCTGCTGAGCAAAGCACCTGACATTGGGCTTGATCCCAGAACCCTGAGATCATGACCTGAGCCAAAGGCAGACACTTAAACAACTGAGCCACCCAGGCACCCCTAAGTTTCTATTATTATACAATAATAGTATAATTATCAATAAGCTCCTTTTTGTTTGTTATTTATTGTTTTATATATCTGGGTGCTCCCAAGTTAGGACCATAAATATTTACAATTGTTAGATCTTGTTAGGTAGATCCCTTTATTATGATATAGTGCCCCCTTCTTCATCTCTTTTTATAGTCTTTGGTTTAAAATTTAGTTTGTCTGATATAAGTATGGCTACTCTGGCTTTCTTTTGACATCCATTTGCATGATAAATGGTTCTCCCTCCCCTCCCTTTCAATCTGCAGCTGTCTTTAAGTCTAAAATGAGTCCCTTGTAGGCAGCATATAGATGGTTATTATTATTTTTTTTATCCATTCTGGCACTCTGTGTCTTTTGTTTGGAGCAGTTAGTCTATTTACCTTCAGAGTATTATTGATAGATATGAATTTAATGCCATTGTATTAACTTGTTAAGTTGTTGATTCTAGAGATTTACTCTGTTCCTTTCTAGTGTTTTCACTTTCGGTCTTTCTTTCCCTGTCAAAGAGTCCCTTTTAGTATTTCTTTCAGGACTCATTTAGTGGTCATGAACTCCTTTAGTTTTCATTTGTCTGGGAAACTCTTTCTCATTCTATTCTGAATGATAGCCTTGCTGGATAGAGTATTCTTGGTGGCAGATTTTTCCCTATTTTGCATGTTGAATATATCATGCCACTCTCTTCTGACCTATCAAATCTCTGTGGAGAAATCTGCTGATAACCTTATTTGTCTTTGCTTGTAAGTTAGAGACTTCTTTTATCTTGCTGCTTCAGGATTTTTTCCTTATCTCTGTATTTTGCAAATTTTACTATGATGTGTCTTGGTGTTGGACTCCTTTTGTTGATTTTGATGGGAGTTCTCTGTGCCTTCTGGATTTGGAAGTCTGTTTCCTTCCCCAGATCAGGGAAGTTTTCAGCTGTAATTTAATCAAATAAACCTTCTGTCCCCTTTTCCCTCTCTTCTTCTTTTGGAACTCCTATGATATGAATGTTATTATGCTTTATGAAGTGGCTGAATTCCCTAAGTCTATTTTTATGATCCGATATTTTTCTTTTCCTCTTCTTTTCAGCTTCATTATTTTCAATAATTTTATCTTCTATATCACCTATTTGTTCCTCTGCTTCTTCCATCCTTGTGGTCATTACATTGTGGTCATTACATCCAGTTGGTTTTGCACCTCAGTTATAGCATTTTTTTTATTTCAGCCTGACAAGTTTTTATCTCTGTGGTAAGGGACCCTTTGGTGTCTTCTATGCTCTTCTCAGGCCCAGCAAGTATCCTTATGATTGTTGTCTTAAATTCTGGTTCAGGTATATTACTAATATCTGTTTTGATTATATCACTGGCCATGACCTTTTCTTGTTCTTTTGGGATGAATTTCTCCATCTTGACATTTTGTCTGTGTCCCTGTCTTCTGTGTCTTAGGAAAGCCTGTTATGTGTCCTGCTCCTGAGAGTAATGGCTTTATTAATAAAAAGTCATATACTGTCCAGTGCCTGCTACTTTAGGAAAGTGTTTTTGCTGTATGCTGTGTGCACTCTGCTTTGCATTTTGGCTGCTCTTTCTCTCAGGTCAGTCCACTACAGAGTTTCTCTATGACTGCAGTGGGGAATTTTTGGACCTTGCTCAGAGTGTGGCAAATTTTAACTAGGTGTACTCTGGTCTGCGCACCTAGGTTAAAGAAGGACCGATGCTTTTTCCACTAGAGCTGAAGCTTTGCAGCTATGTAGGCTTGGCATGTGTGCAGGGTTTATGCTGGTCTTCTGGGGAGGTGGCCACTGCTCTGGTTCTCAGGTCACTTGCCCTAGTAAAGAAGCAGAGAGTAGGGGGGCAGGGCTTGGTATAGGTGGCTCAGGCCTCACTCTTAGTGTTGTTCTGACCACTGAAGTCACTGTGTGCTGATGGGTGGGAGAGAAAAATCTTGCCAGCCCTTTTCCTCATCCTTGGAGATGGAGTTTGTGCCTGCTGCTGTCTGGGAAGCACCCACAGAAAAGCAATCTCCCCTCATGTGCCTCAGGCATTGCTCAGATCCCTGCCTTCACCCTGTCTGTGTCTGGGCCATCTGCCCACCCAGCAGTGCAGTGCATCTGCTTTTTATCTCAGGCTTGCTGATTTAGTCTCAAAACTGCAAACTCTAGGGATCTGGCATGGCATGGATCCATGTTGGTCCTCAAGGGAAGGGTCTCACCTCACTATAGCTGGTGCAGGTTTGTTCCAGAAGGGTAGTTGCACCAACACACAGAAGCTTGGAGTTTAGAGTAAAGCACAGCAAAAAGGGGGTGTCCAGGTCCGCCACCCTCAATTTTTCCCCCAAATTATGTCTATAAACCCCCTACCTTCCACGATGTGGCCTCTTTTCTCCCTGTAGTGAAGTTTGTTTTGTCAGTCCTCAGATCAGTTTCTTGGGTGTTCAGAATGATTGATATTTATCTAGCTGTGTTCATGGGACAAGGTAAGCATAGTGTCCTCCTACTCCTCCAACATCTTAGCTCCCCCTAATTTCTATAATCTTATCTATCTATCATCTATCTATCTATCAATCTATCTATCTATCTATTTTTGAGAGAAAGAGAGTGAGCTCAGGTCATAATCTCAGGGTCCTGGGATTGAGCCCCATTTCAGGCTTTGCATTCAGCACAGAGTCTGCCTGAGACTTTCTCTCCCTCTTCCTCTGCTTTTCCCCCATCCCATCTCTCAAATTAGTAAATAAAACTTTTTAAAAATTGCAAGAGAATATATAAATGTAGATACATATTTAATCCATTTTAAAGCAAAGCATACTGTAGTTTGGATCTCAGTAAATTAGAATCTAATAAAATAAAACTAACATTTTCTTTCAAACACTTCCAAATACATTTCCTTTTTTCCTTTAAAATAAAACTTTCAGAGGAATTTATTGCTTTTCTTTAAATTTTAACTGAAATGTTAAACTTAAGTTTAAACCAATTCCAAAAATATAAGCTCTAAAAATTTGATTTTATTGAATTTGGGAGAGATTGAGATGTCTTTGATAAAATAATACATGAAAGAATGGTAGATTTTGACATGAACAAAGAAAATGATTTGTTCATCAGAGGTCCAAAAGAATTAATTCTCTTTCCTAAGTGACTGAAGCACTGTTGAGTATGAAAATAGATTTTTGGTAATGCTGAACTTAGTCACTTGGCTAAAGGTAAAATAGCATAGCACCCTAAGTTTAGGCAAACTTTACAAATGTCTTATGATCCTAAGAGAGACCATTCATGTCATAATGTTGACTGTTTCTTCCCATTGTTTTTTTTTCCAGTCAATGATAAAACAAGGGGATTAATAATAGACTATACGCTTAATGTTCAATATGCAGTACAATGCATCTTTCTACCAATATTACTATATTCTTATGCTTCAACTTTACCGCATTCATGAAATGCCAAATTTGATTTCTAACATATAAACCTTTAGCACCTATCTACTTAAGTACTTTTTTCAAACATCTAAAATCTGTTTATTTTGAATGCAAAGGATAGTTTTGCAACATAAGCACTTTTATAATTTCTGCTTGGGGAAAATTAGAGAAAGAGCACATTTACATAGTCTAAGAGGAATTTGCGTCTGTAAGAAGGTCACACATTGCGTTGTATATTGCTTTACAGTTTAATTCAAAAGGAATTTTCCAGAAGTGGAAAATATGCACAATACTAATGAGGAGAGCGGGAAAATGAAGTATAAAATGATCAGATATGTGGAAAAGTAAGTAAGTTCCTAGAGGAAATGAGAACCTTTACTCCAAGTTTCTAACCTGTGCTCAAATTATCATCCATTAGGTTTCACCAGCAGAATACCTTATTGAATGAGTAGCCCTGTTCTCTGTGGAAAAAAGCCCCATCCCTCTTCTAAAAAATTAGTGGGCTTTATTTCTTAGAGCAGCTTTAGGTTTATAGGAATGTTGAACAAATAGTCTGGAGAGTTCTTATATACAAATCAATTCCACTCTCTTCACAGCTTTCCCTATTATTGACAGCTTGCATCGGTGTGGTACATTTGTTACAGCTGATGAATATTAATTAATTGATGAATGATATTGATGCATCATTCTTAACTAAAGTCCATGGTTTACATTAGAATCCAATTGCTGTGTTGTACAATTTTATGGGTTTGTCATTTACCTACCATTATAGTATCATAGTTTCACTGCCCTAAAAATGTCCTTGCTCCAGCTATCCACCCTCCCTTCTTCTGCCTCCACCTCAATTCCTGGAAACCATGAATCTTTTCACTGTCCTTGTAATTTTACCAATAATGTCCCTTTTATGATTCAGTGATATTTTGCTTTTCAGGTTAAATACTCTAGAGATAATGCATATTTATTCATTTTAAATAAAGGAAAGCATATGTGGAAGGAAAACCCATGTGTGTTCCCCTACAAGACTCTACCCACAATGTGAAAGTTTTAAAAATAATTCATGAGTTATAATGTGTGGATCAGGATCTGTGAAATAAAATTTCCATGGATGGGAAGTTTTGAGATATCCAGAATTGAAGATAAAGAGAGACTTCATATAATTCTATTAAATTCTATGACATATGCCAGGTTGTCTACCTAAATGAAAATGAAGCCTTGTTAAAATAACTTCCTGAATTGTGAAAGGGAGTCACTAGTGCTTATTATTCTTTTTTACTAGATACCAAAATCTCAAATAACAGATATTTATTTACAAAAAAAATCAAAGTATTATTTAAATTGAAATTTTATAAAGACAAAGAATGTCTTACCGAAAATTACTAAACCTATTATGCTAAGTAAAATTTTTAAGCATCTACTGATAGTCAATTTAAACATAAGTATGTACAATTAATTATATTTTATAAATAATGGATTTCTGACATATATTTTCATGTGTATCCTCACTAGGATAATGTGAAAAACTTTAAAACCGATGATGACTAAGAGTAGTATTGCTGTGTTGGTTAGGGCTAGATTCCACTGCTTTTATTTTCCAAATTCTCAGATTCTTTTCCGCATTTACTCTGCAGTTCTTTTATCCATCTTGGCCAGAAGTGGAATGTTGCTTCCTTGTACTAGAGCCTTTATTACCAAAACATACATCATTTAGAACAGTGGATGTGTTTTTGGAAATGGGAGCTCACACTAACTCTATGGGTCATCTTGGCATGGTCCCCATGGAGATGATTTAGATTTCCCCAACCTCATCAGTGTTTCTAAAAACCACAATGAGCTTTTGGCAATCGTGCCTTCCAGCTACTCATCATATACATTTTACTCATCTCAGGGAACTTTGATATTTCTTAGGACCTTTACATGACCAGAATATCTCCATCAACTAATTCCTAATCACTAGCTGTTTACCCTCTGATTACCATATCCGTTCTATTATAGGTGTCTTGACCAGCCAAAAACCTTTTTCTTTGTTCCTGTGTGGAAGCTCCAGTGGTACCACATTTGCTTCTATCTAACATTGTGACTTATACTATCTACTAGAGCACAACTTAAATGGGAGAGGGAGAAGCTATAATAAAAAGGAAACAATACACAATCAACTCAGGATAGCACACTGGCTGGGAGCATTTGCATATGGAACATTTCAGCTTATGAGCTTCCCACATCAGCTGTTGTACATTCTGGCATACCAAGTCTCACTGCCTCTGAGGGTACGATAATACAGAGAACGTGAACAAAATGTGAATACTAATATACATAGCTATTTTTAGAAAATATTTTGGAAGCTTTAAAATGTTTCTGTGCTACGTTGAGTGCCAGTAAGAGAGGTATACGTAAATCTGATTTTGATCTTGCTCAAAAAAAATCTGAAGTATAAAAATTAAACATAGGTCATACTGCTAAACTTGCTTCCCTCCAAACTATTCAGCTAAAGGCTTGCCACTTTCCACAGTGCAGTGAGCCTCTTTCTTTTTGGGTGATGTTATGTCAACTTACAGTTAAGCAGCAGTACATATAAATCCATATAAATGACAAAATATTAGATGAGCTCATGTTTTCATTTTATCTCTGATTGGGAAAATAAGAATTCTACTCTTTTGGTGGGGACTAGATCATTTAAAATTACTTGATCTTGTTGAATACTCAGAAAAAAAATGTATCAATAGATATCAACATTCTTAAAAGAATGCAGTAGTAATAATATTAATAATTATTATAGTAACAACAACAGCAATAATACTAACACATAGCAACAATAAACCACCAACTTTTACTGAGTGCCAGGCTTCCCTTTTAACTTCATTTAATTCTCATAATATTCCTTTAAAGCATGACATATTTATCCCCATTATAAAACAGAGGATCCTGAGATTTCGAAATGTTGTCTGTTGTCCAATAACAACTGGATAAAAAATAGCAGAGCAGAAACAAAAACAAAGGCAAACAAACAAAAAACTGAAGTCCATATAACTCCAAATCCTATAATTTTAATCTTTTTATTAAACTGTTATATAATGATATTATTTTTAAATGTTAAATTTATGTAGGTGACTTGGTGTAGTCTTTTAGCAAAGAACTATTTTTTTGTCATTTCCATATACTCTAGAAGATATGAAATATATATTAAAAATGTATTTCTAACTTATATATAAATTATATTAATCTATAATGCTTGGACATTTCTATTATCTCTATTCTATAGTGAGTATTAAAGACAACATTGACTTCTTTCTTTTCTATTGTAAAATCATATCTAATAATTTCAAAAGATGTCAAAAGAGAAAATTGTACTAAGAAGAAAATATTATTCATTCAATTATTCTACCTAGTAGTTTCCAGTAATATTTTTCTGAGTTCCTTTTTTTCCTAAATTTAATTTTATTTTTTCAGTGTTCCAAGATTCATTGTTCATGCATCACGCCCAGTGCTCCACGCAATACGTGCCCTCCTTAATACCCACCACCAGGCTCACCTAACCCCTCACCCCATCCCCTCCAAAACCCTGTTTGTTTCTCAGAGTCCACAGTCTTTCTCCCCCTCCGGTTTCCCCCAATTCACTTTTCCTTTCCTTCTCCTAATGTCCTCCATGTTTTTCCTTATGCTCCACATGTAAGGGAAACCATATGGTATTTGACTCTTTCTGCTTGACTTATTTCACTCAGCATAGTCTCTCCCAGTCTGATCCTTGTTGATAAAAAAGTTGAGTATTTGTCCTTTCTGATGGAGGCATAATATTCCATTGTATATATAGACCATATCTTCTTTATCCATTCATCTGTTGAAGGGCATCTTGGCTCTTTCCACAGTTTGGCGATTGTGGCCATTTCTGCTATGAACATTGGGGTACATATGGCCCTTCTTTTCACTGCATCTGTATCTTTGGGGTAAATACCCAGTAGTGCAATTGCAGAATTTCTTTCCAAATTTGTGCTTATATACATGGGCACACTCCCACGCAAATATATAATAATTCCATTTAGTATATTTTACAGAAGTAGTATTTGTCCTAAATTCTTCACTGAATATTATATTACAAACATTAAAGATGGGTCAACTTTTTAATTAATTATTATTTGTATTGTAATTTATTAAATATTTTCCTGGCCTGCTAAATTATATATTTCCAAACACAGCATTCTTAATTATGAAATATTAGAAGAATGTCTTCTAAAATCAAAAGCAAGATAATGATAGAACCTCCAACTGATAATACGCAATGTACTTTGGAAAGGAAGAAATTAAATAGTCATTATTAATAGTTAACATAACCCTCTACCTAGAATATACAAGAAAGACTGGAAGGATTCTAGAATTAATGAGAGGTCAAGTGTATTTTATGTTAAAATTTTAAATGAAATACTTATTACAAAAAATAATAGAAACTGTATTGAAATAACATAGTCCACTATAAAACCTATGAATTACCAAAGTATAAATCTGAGAACTTCACTGGACCTCTAAAATTGTATACTTTAGTAGATGACAAAAATGGTGAATTAAACAAAGAAAAAATGGGGCACAATCTCATGTTCATGCATGAGGAAATTCAATATTGTAAAAATGTCACTTCTAACTAATATAATCTATATGCTTCACAGAATTACAATCAAGATGCAAAAGAAATGTTCAGGGAACTTGATGAATAAAATTTTAGTTCAAATGTAAGAGAAGTGATGATAATGTCTTCAATGAATTGTGCTGGTAAAAATGATATATTTTTAGTATTTTTAATATTTTCAGTGTTTCAATATTTCACTTTTTCAATGTTTTGTGAAAAAAAATTCAAATGTATTTCTGTTTCACATTACATTAATCCAGAATTTAAGGTGGAGAATAATTGTTATAATCTTAAAAAAAGAATGATTTTTATAATTTTTAAGTAGTCAGGGTCAAACATACAGGAGCTATACAGAAAATGGCTGACATATTTGACTTCAAAACAAAAGTCTGTTTTAAAAAAAAACTAAGAACATGTTGATAGAGCAAACAGCAGGTCCAGGATATATTTACAGCATATGTATACGGTAAAGAAATTGGATAGAGGACAAAGAGCTCCTCAAATCTATAAAGAGAAGAGAAATTTAAAAATAGATTAATAGACAAATTATATGAATTGGCAATTTACTGTATTTTAAAAGTGCTTAATCTTAATACTAATCATTGAAATCAAAAAATGAATATGGATTTGTGCCCACCAATTAAGAACTATGGAAATGATTGATAACACTGAATGTTGGTGAGGATGTAAAATGATACATACTAGTACGCATTTTGTAGTCATACAAATTTGTTAAATCTTTGGGGAAGGCAATGCATTATTAAATAGCAACCCTATATGTACCCTTTGACCCATCATTTCTATGCATCTAACTTACAGAAATACTTGCATATAAGTATAAAAAAGCATGCATATAATCAAACATTGCTTCATTCTTATAAAAATAATATGAAGAATCTTATAAATAATATCTACCAGTAGGACATGGGTTAAATAAATTTGGTTTAACCATAGTATGCAGTAATACAAAGCTATTAGGACAAAATGAAATCAAGCCAACTGTGTTGACATGGAAAAATTTTGAGGACATATTGCTAAACATTAATAGCAATTACAGGGTAATACACAATATGGTGTCATTCATATTAAAAGGTGTATATGTGTATCTATCTATTTCTAAATTCATAGGGAAGAGGACTATAAGGTCACACTTATTATGTACTGATGGGGCTGACTTTCTAGCATTCTTCCAAATTTCCCAGTCATATATTTCGGTTTTGTTTTTGTTCCAAGGGTGAGCCTTTTGGTTTAAACCAAATGTCCATGTAATTTATGATTCAAACCTGGACATGTTTCAGAGTAAGAGGGGACACTATTAATAATTATGTCTAATAAAAGACATAGCCATATCTCTCTCAGTAAACCTCAAAACTGTCCCAGCAAATTGTGACATATGGTCTCTATACTTACGGCAGTCAGTGAATTTTATTCTCTCTCCACCATTTGTTTGGATAAGTTCACCTAATCTAAAGAGAGACAATAGGAAAATAAGACTTTTGCAGATACTACTAAGTAAAAACAAACACAAAAGCAAAAAAATCTACTTTCTCCTCTGAACTTAAAAAAGACACTGTCTTACGTATGAAAACAGAGTTTGGAGATAAGTTCCATATCTGCAGCAATATTTTTGAGCACTAAGGAAAAGCCTACAACTTACTCACAGACACTATGTGTTTCCTGAATTTTGCTGATACTGAGAAGAGCACAGAGGCCAAGAAATGAAGTTCTTAGTACTTTGGGAGGTATTTAATCAATCCTCACTTAAAGTTCCAGACTACCACCTGGATTTTTCAGTTACATGAGTCAAAATTTCTCTTTTTTTACAGTAGAGTTTTCTTTTTATGTCTTCTCTAACACAGTACTAATGAATATACATTTGGGATCATCATTAGCTTCTCATGCTGACTATAGGAGTGGGAAATACATGAAGGTGAGGCTGGTAATTTTCATGTTTTGCTTATGTTCCTTCTCTATTTTTTATATTGTTTACATTACGTGTCATTTTTTAAATAAACGTCAAAAGCTTTAAAAAAAACTTCTTATATGTTATTCAAATTGAAGAAGAAACATATATTTTGATTTTATGTCTTATAGCTTGAAAACAGTATGTGAAATTATTTTTCCCTGGAGAATCCTCTCTCTGTTTTGAAATATCCTTAATAGAATCTCCTTCTTTTCTTTCCCTGGCTTACAGGTAGTGTTATTTTTGGTTGCATTATTATTTTAATAAACACTTTTGTATCTTTTTGTAGCCAATTATGTTATGCTCAGTAATGTTTAACCGATGTTAATGCTCATCATCAGTTTGTAAACTTCTATTTTACATTGTAAAGCATAATTCATTTCTCATTGACTGAAGTACATCTTCAAATATTTTTTTTTTCAAAAGTAGCCCATCACGGATCACCTAGGTAGTATAGTTAAGTATCTGACTCTTGGTCTTGGCTCAGGTCCTGATCTCAGTTGAGAGACCAACCCCCAAGTCAGCCTCAGTGCTCAGCTTAGACTCTGCTTAAAAGACTGTGTCTCCCTCTCCCTCTGCTCCTCACCTTCAACCCCCTCTCTCTGTCAAGTAAATACATCTTTAAAAAAAGTAGCTCATCTATTCTCTTGAAACGTACTTTTTAAACTTGTCATCTTTGCATCAAATAGAAAACTTGAATTAGTGTACTTTTTAGTCACAGTTTTTTATTAGATCTTATGCCATTTATTGTTGAAAATAATAGTATTCTAGATATTTATTTGAAGCTTAAACTAAATATATAAATGCACACACTATATCCTGGCATATGGCTATGCAAGTGAGAGTCAACATCTTATAAATTCCTCCAGGCATTCTTTAAGTCAAGCATAATTATGGATGAATCCTTTTTTTTTTTTTTAAGATTTTATTTATTTATTTGACAGAGAGAGACCGTGACAGAGAGAGACAGTGAGAGAGTAAATACAAGCAGCAGGAATGAGAGAGGGAGAAGCAGACTCCCCGCTGAGCAGAGAGCCCAATGCGGGGCTCGATCCCAGGACCCTGAGATCATGACCTGAGCCAAAGGCAGACGTCTAACGACTGAGCCACCCAGGCGCCCCTGGATGAATCCTTTTTAATTTGTTTCTTTTGGGATACAATAAACAATTAAATGTAAATACTTATATTTAAGTTCAAACAATTTTTCTGACCATTGTTCTAAATATTGCTAATATCCCAACTTTTAAAATGTATTTTTCCAGAGCAACTTCATTTTCTCAGGTTGACCATCCATTGTCTTCATATCTCTCTTCTATTTGCACATCTTCTATGACTCCTTTGTTCTTCTCTACATTTTAGAACATCTTATTAAATTTGTTCTATACATCACCGATTGGGTTTTTCTACTTAAAAATTCATCTTTTAATTTTCTTCATTATGTATTGGAAATCTACTGCTACCTTTTAAGTTTCTTTTCAGTCCTTCCTTATCATATTTACCCCCTCATTATATTTAATACTGTGGTATTTTCCATTCACTTTCTCCCCTTTATCTTTTTCGTATAATTCTGCTGCAGTTTCTCAAAACAAACAAACAAACAAAAAACTTTTTTCCTATTAAGATAATAAGTAGATTTTATACTGTCTTCTGTTCAATTTGAGAAATACTTTAAGGATTTATACTCTTGAGTTTGAGGTTCTAGTATAAATTTTTCTTCCTTGTATGGCATTTTTTTTTTTTTGTTCCCTTTGTGTCTGTTATGGCATCATGAGTAGAAGTCTAATGTGTTTTCATGACTGCTAGCGGGCGGAGGAGTGATTTCCTTCAGCCTTGCTCTATCCACTCGGCCCTTCCCTCCTGCCTGAATACTGTTGTCTATAGTTGTCAGGCCAATGTTCAACATCTGAATTTATTTAGTTTTACTTGCTAACTTTAGATGAGAATGTGTTCTAATACTGTCACTTATCTGGCACTGAAAAAAAAAATCAGGAACATAACCCACTGCAATCCCCAATTTCCTGAACTCTTAGAAATCCTTTTCCAAGTTTATGTTTGTGCTTTAATTATAGGAACTTTACTACCTATGTGAAATATTTTGTTAGTCACCTACCTCTACTTTTCGACTAAACCCCAGATTAATTTTATACCATATATTATCTAGATGTTCTGTTCTCCAGCCTGTTATATCCAAAGTTCTGATAACAAGGAGGGAACATATTGCTATGGCTACTTGAAAATGCAGCACCCACACTGGAAAAAGAACAGTGAAGAGATTTTTCCCACAGGGCTATAGAAACTGAAGATAGACAAATAGTTCTACTTTCATGCCAGGATGTTTGCTTTATGCCAAAGAGCATAGTGAGCATTCAGTTCTTTCTCTCGGTCAAGTTCTACTATCCTTGCATTAAGTAAATTTCCTCTTTCCAAATAGCTGTAAAAGAGTTGATTTATCTCAACCAAATATTATATAATTTTTTCCCTTTTATCTGACTTCAGAGATTCTGTTCCAAGTTAGAGAGGCTGTATCACATGATAGCTTTAAAACAGATTATTGTTTTCCAAGCATAATTTTGACATTACTGGAAAAGTCTTGCTCTTTGAGAAAAAAATCTAAGGGAAATAAACCTTGTCAATCTGTTTGTAAATTATAGGATAGTGATAGACATGCATTTAAACTGTCACAATTTATTTTTTTGGATTGAAAAATAAAAGTCAGCAGTGGTCTTTCTATTTTTGTGATTTTTATATCTATTTTAAATAAAGACAGGGTATGAATATGAATTTAGTTTTGCACATGCTATCTATGAAAGCTGAAGCCAACACTATTATGTGCCTTGTGTTTATTTTGCTTACATGAAAGTCATTGAAAGAGGAAGTTCGGCATTTAGAACTCAAAAATGATTCCTGTAGTGGCAGCTCCAAATGCATAATCTTGGTCTGTACTCTGCCCTGAGTTTCAGGATTAGGACCCCTGACGTGGAGAATGATGCTTCCCACTACTGTTGCTATGGCAAAGACCATAAAGGTTCTTAAAATGCTCCAAGTGAATAGAGTGGAAATTGAGGCATTCTGTAATATCAGGAAGACAAGCAAGTGGAAGAGCAATGCCATGTAAATTTCAAGTGCCGAATGAATGCAACAACATGAATGTGTGAAAGGATAAAACCCACCACTGTTTTGCAGTGATTTCAGGACTGTGAGGTTGTTTATCAATGGAACAATGATCTCTAGGATTAGTGGACCACATTTCAGTTATAGTAAATTTTGACCATGTCTAATCTTAGAATTTATGATCACAGGTCACTTCACTTAGGAATACATTCGACCACATATGCAGTTCTAATGCCACAGGCCAAAGCTCTCCTTGCACAAGCTGAGCTTATTTAAAACTACTTATATAATAGAAAAAAAAAAAAACTTGCACAGTTTACCTCTTAAGTCTAAGAATATAAAAAATGACAGTTCTCATCTGCCATAATAATATTGCTATTTCATTCACAGTCTGAGTTCTCCACTTCTATTTTTTTTAAAGATTTTATTTATTTATTTGACATAGAGAGAGAGAGATCACAAGTAGGCAGAGAGGCAGGCAGAGAGAGAGGGGGAAGCAGGCTCCCTGCTGAGCAGAGAGCCCGATGATGAGAGCCCGATGATGCGGGGCTCCATCCCAGGGTCCTGGGATCATGACCTGAACCGAAGGCAGAGGCTTTAACCCACTGAGCCACCCAGGCGCCCCTATTTTTTTAATTTTATTTATTTATCAGAGAAAGAGAGCACAAGCAGGGGGAGTGGTGGAAAGCAGGGGCAGAGGGAGAAGCAGGCTCCCTGCTGAGCAAGAAGCCAGACCTGGGACTAGATCCCAGGACCCTGGGATCATGACTTGAGCCAAAGGCAGATGCTTAACTGACTGAGCCACTCAGACATCCCAGTTCTCCACTTTTAAAATTAGAAGGACCCAGGCTTTTTGAATGAGGCCAAGACATTAGCCTGAGCTTCTACTCACTAATAGAGACACAAAGGAGTGGACCACTAACCTGGGGTGCCAATGGAATGGACCTGCTTGCTTCAAGTTGACAGAAAAAGCAGATATATCAATATGATAACGTATTTGTAAGGGCACATTCTGACACTTTGATGTCCTACTTGCTTCTCAGCTGTGAACTCTGGGTGGCTATGCTGAAGAAATATGGAGCCACCATTTAAGTAGGAGGCATAGATGATTAGATAGATAGATACAGGATAGGCGTAGAGGAAGAGACATAGAATGAGAACTTATGAAAGAGATAAAATTGGTAAAGGAAATGAAAAAAAAGAATCTTCAGGGAAAAAAGAGCAATATCAGGAGATTGTGTCAGAGAAGCCAAGATGAATACAATAAAGAGAAAAAATGTGTTGCTTGGATTTATCTACTTGGATGTCATTAATATGGTAATAGAGGCTTTACTAAATGTAGGTTTAGAAATCAAGACAAGATTAAAGAGTGAATGGAAGATAAAGATATATATAAAGATATATAAACATCACAAGTATAAAACATTTCAAAAGAGGTGAATGATAATTTTAATATATAAATATGTACTTCGTGTATCTACAAATGTATAAAAATTGACAGAACAGTAGGATTTTTTATGGTGCAAGATATTCCATAAGATATTACACTCTTTATATGTTAACTGGAAGTATTCAGAAAAGAATAAATTGTTAATAATGCAAGGGAAAGACAAAATTTTATTTTATTTTATATTTTTGGGGAGAGGGAAAGACAAAAATTTTAAAGGGGGCCTATTTTTTGAGAAAGATCTAAATGTGTACAGAACATGTTCTTTGACAGGAGAAAGGACTCTTCCTAGTTCGTATACAAAAAACGGAAAGAGGCCATAGAAGTATTTTAGAGTATTCAGTAGAAACAGGCATTTTTAGAGTACTCAATAGAAATATCTAACCTGGAGATTCAGAAATAACTGGTTATTCTGTTTTAAAATTAGAAATACGAGAACATTTAAAGGAGTTAGGAAGCATGTGAAAGTAGAAGAGTATTAGTATAAGATTATTAACAATCACCATTATCACCACAATTTTTGGAATGAAAATGAGGGATGTAAGAGAGCAATGGATAAGGAAGAGTAAGTCATTTATATTAGGAAAGCTAGAATTTATTGTCATTGGCAGGCAGCACATCATTAGATCTTTCTCAGAAACTCAAAAGAGAGCACAAGAGTTGGGTGATCCTGTGTAAGTAAGAAAATCTCTTTTTTACTAACTGAAATTCTGTTGCCTGCACAGGGTCACTACGACCCTCTCCCAACCTAGACTTGAGTAAAAGCAAATGAACTTATCAACCATAAATTTGTACTCAACAAATATAGTTTTAAGCAAGTTGAACAAATGTAAAAATTAGAGTAAAAATAAAATACTGCTGGGGTGCCTGGGTGGCTCATTTGGTTAAGTATCTGCCTTTGGCTTGGGTCATGATCTCAGGGTCCTGGGATTGAGCCCTGCATCAGGCTCCCTGCTCAGCAGGGAATCTGCTTCTCCTCTCCCTCCATGCCTTCCCCCCTGCTTGTGCTCTCTCTTTCTCTCAAATAAATAAATAAAACCTTTTTAAAAATTAAAATAAATAAAATAAATTAAAATAAAATACTGCTCTATTAAATGTACCACCATTCATTGAAACACTTTTACTGGTAAATACCTATATTCCATATGACTATACAAATATTTTAGTATTACTAAGTTATTTTATTTAATTGATATATGATTTTTTCTTTTAAAAAAGAATTACAAATAGAACAAAATTAATGAGGATTTAAGACCTAATTCTTGTAAAACATGTTCATTTCCTTGAAAAGATGCTTGTTTATCATTGTAAGTTTCATATTAACTGATAAAATATTTCAAACTCCTAGAATCTCAGGAATATGAAATTGCTTCACTAAGCTACCTTACTGTATTCGTATTCTTTGTTATGAAAATTAATTCCAGTTGATCAGTTTTCATGCTTGATACATAATCAATAAAAAGCACATTACAAGTACTTCCAAATATTAGAGCAAATTAGCTATGTTTTCTTTTACTTTCATTTTTCCAAAAGTGTATCAATAAACTTAAATGGCCACTGGTTTTTCATGTTCCAAGGGCTAACAGAGGTAATCACCTCTGAGGGAAGCACACATACACAAACACACACTCATTACCAGATGGGTAAACAACATACTGACATTTCAAGTTTACTTGCTTAGTGTATTCCATATACGTTATTTCTCCCCATTTCCCTATGCTTAATTTATTATTTCAAAAGGAAAGACTCAAGGTTAACTCATCCTTAATTTCCTTCAACCTAATACAAATAACAATTTTAGACTTATTTCAGTGATTAAAAAACTACTGAACTTTACAATTCATCTATCACAATAGAGTGATAAGAAGTGTAAGAATGAGAAATGACCAAAATGTATTTTGTAATAATACAGACAAAATAATGTAAAATAGTACATTATTATTCCATTTTTCATCAAATGTTAATATAGGAAATTCAAAGAATAATATAATTTTAATATTTCAGTTCTACAGAAAAATAAATGGTTCAGTTTATATGATCAAAATACTTAGGTCTTTTTTTTTTTTTAAAGATTTTATTTATTTATTTGACAGAGAGAAAGAGATCACAAGTAGGCAGAGAGAGAAGTGGAAGCAGGCTCCCTGCTGAGCAGAGAGCCTGATGGCGGGGCTTGATCCCAGGACCCTAAGACCAAGACCCTGAGACCAGGACCTGAGCCAAAGGCAGAGGTTTAACCCACTGAGCCACCCAGGCACCCCTTCTTAGGTCTTTTAAAGAAGACATTTCAGCAAATTGTCATGAAGACTGTCAAATACATTTATTGTGTCTTAGAGTTGTTGCAATAAGATCGTTGGCACATAAAAATAGCACTTGCACTTTTTACCAGATATTGCTTGGGAAACAACATGGAGGAGTGAAAAGAAAATTAAAAATCTGAACTTCTAGGTTTCTAATTTGGCCCCCGATATATGAACTTCTGATGTTAGACAAAATACTCTTAACACTTTGCTTTAATACTCTTACTTTTAAAATAAACACAGCAATTCTTAGGTTTTATGAGAAAAATATATTTAAAAATCCAAACAAAGCTATAAAATATAAAATACTATTATAATAAAGTTTCATTTTATGTGACATATATGTATTTATTTATTTGTTCCACACATATTTTTTATTTGTTCCCATTTTAGCCTCTAAAATACTTTCATCTTGTACACTATTAAAAATGAGAGCCTCTAACAATGAGGCTGACATAAAATTCTGAGAAAAAAATTATATTTCCACTTGCATAAATCACAATATTTAATGAGTGAGTAGGACTTTACTGCTTTACTAATTAAATTAGTCCACCTTAAATAAACCACTGCAGTTGTATTAGGATGATGATTTTCCCTCATAAAAGTGTTATTTTAAATATTTATTTATAAATTATAGAGGAACTATGTACCTAGAAGTTATTTTTATAGATTACTGTGATATATCACTTAAAATAATTGTTGTTAAATATAAAATTGGAGACACACCAAAAATTATAATTTTAGCTTAGAAGCAAATTCTTAAAAATAAAAAAACCATAAATACTCTCCTTCATTAGTGCCTATCAAAGGAAAGTCAGAGTTTGAGATTTCAATACACTTAATTCATAAACTTTCTTTAAACTTCTGGGGTATACACCCTTAATGCCTAGAAATACCAATTATTATCATGGCTTCTAATCATGACATCATTCAAATACTGAGGATTTTGATGGATTTTTGGCAGTAAAACTTTACTGTTCACCACTTTTTCCCCCTTTCAGATCTTCAAAAGATCACATATCATGAAACATTATCCAAATAGGTAATTATAGTATTTCATGACTGGGGAAACACCTTACAGTCCCTAAGATATGGATTATCTGATAAAATATATTTGGAAAATGAGATTTAAGTTCAAGATTGAAGCGGGGTGGCATGAGGGAGGAGATCAGAACACCTGCTTCTCAATGAAACTGGTGAAAATCTTTATAAAGTAAAACAAAACAAAGTAAAAACAACCATTGAAACTTTCTGGAAATGGCCCTAATAGCATATAAACAATAAAGAAAGATTTTATTCAATAAAATCTATGAGACTATGTGAGTCTGTGGAATTTTAATCAGTACCTCTATCCTCTATACCGTCCCAGTGAGATAGAAATTCTGCTCCAGCGAGGTACAGCTAAGAACATAAGCATCCCTCCCTCTGCTCCCTGTTCCCAACTGAAGGCTGTCTCCCTGGAAGAAGCAGGACAAAAAAAATTTTCTTCTTGCCCACAGCTGCCTGTTGCTGAATTCAAGGTCCACAGGAGTGCAGCAGGGAATTAGGGTTCTGTTCTTCCTCACAGCCCCTAGCCATGGGACAGAGGCTCTACCTTAAGTGCAGTGTCACCAGGAATACTGGGGGCCCATTTACTTTTGTCTTGGCTTCTGGTTTGATGGATTTCACACCAAGAGGTAAACAGGAGAGACCTAGGGTTCTTGCACCACCAACCTCTGTGCACTCAGCTCCTAAGCAGATGATCTGGAATAACAGTAGATTATGGCAAGTAAGGGAATAGAAAGAAGTCTTATGTTGAAAGGAAAATTTTCATGCCACATTGATTTATAATTTAGAGGGTCTTTTGTGAATTAACTATAACTTTATTTTTATTAGTATGTGAAGGCTCTTAGATAATAGGGAAGCTAATGTCACTTATGAAGTAAAGATTATCTTGCTGTCATTTTATGTGAATCATAAATATTTTATAATAATACTTTTAGTACACACTTTCAGTGATCATTAAGCTTAAGTATTCAGTTTTCTACATTGTTGTTATTAGTTTCATCCTTTCATCCTTTCATGCATTCTTTCTTTTGCTACTTCCCTTATTACAGTAACAATATACAAGCACAAACAAATATAAGCCATGAGTTAAGTAACTATAATCATAATTCTCTCTAGAATGGTCTCCAAATAACCTTTTGTTATGCCAAAATTGAAATTTAAATGCTCACACCAAATAAAATCTATCCTTATTTCTTGAGTATCCATTGCTTTTAAAGAGGAATCAGAGACAATCATTCTCAGTGTGGTGTTAGAAAAATATCATGTCTGGTCTGACAAATATGTGAACAAGAGGGAGAGAAAGTTTGGTGAATCGACAGTATGAGAAGAGATAATAGGCTAGGCCAGGATTGGACAAATGGAACTGGATTGCCCTGTAGCAATAGGAAATCACAAAGCAAAATGAAAAAGCAACAATACAAGGGAGGGAGATTCAGGAAAGTGATTTTAGATTTCTTCATCTACAGGCTGTAAAGGCTACTTTTAATGATCACAGATGGAAAAAATGACACCAAATAAATTGTGGATACATTTTGCAACCAGTAACCCAGCACTGCCTTTATAGGTATTTCATTTATTTTTTCCCATAGTTTAAAGATGCGCTCTTGCATCTTCCTGAGGTTCATAAAGAGAGTCCTATTTGGGAGTGTCCTTGCTCAGGAGTAATACATTTTACCGAGAAGACAACATTTCAGTTCAGAAACACATAAATATTCAACAGAGAATATGGTCAAATTCTAAATTGTGTAGCTGTTATTGTAAATGTAGTTTAAGCTTAGAGGACTATTTCAACATTGGAATTTAAGAGAGACTAAACAGTTCCTACAGTTTTGCTATTGGAAAGGGAGGAAAAGGATCTCATAGATGGAATGAATAATTTGAGATGAATGTCTTTGTTTTCTGTATCTAGTGGCTTATCATGCCCCCTTTGTATTAGTTTTCTATTGTTTCCATAACATATTACACAAATTTAGCAGCTTCAAACAACCCAGTCATCTCACTGCTCACCTATTAATTCAGGTGAGCTCAAATGATTTCTCTGCTTCATGTATTCCATAGCTAAATTAAAAACATTGGCCTCCCTGGCATCTCTTCTGAAAGCTCTAGAAAAGCATATCCTCCTTCCTAGATCTTTTAGATTGATGGCAAAAAACAAGATGGGACCTGGAAGGAGACAAACTATAAGAGACTCCTAAACTCACGAAACAATTCTTATAGTGATAGGGCTGAGATCCCTGTTCCCTGTTGTTCAGGAGCCTCTCTCAACTCCTTAACGTCTCCTGCATTCATTGGTTCATGGCCCCATTTATCTTCAACACCAGTAATGCTGAATTGGGTTCTCACATTTGAATGTCTCTGCCCTCCTATCGAGGTCCCAGCCTGAGAATATTCTCTGCTTTTCAAAGGATCATGTGATTATATTGGACCCAACTAGATAATCCAAGATAATCTATTTTAATCTCCATAAAATTAATTACACCTGCAAAGTCCCTTCTGCCATATAATCTAAACTAACCTATTCACAGGCCGTGGGAATTAGGACATGGGCATCTTTGAGGGACTTTTATTATCATATGAGAATGTGCTGATGAGACTGCCAACTTCACTTATTTGCTTAAGGACATTTTTTGCGCTCAGAATCAGTTAATCTGTATGGGTAAGAAGTGCCAGAGAATTAAGACTCCAGAGCCGTAGCCTCCACTAATGACTGAAGAAACTGGTGAATTAAAAAAAAAAAAAAATTCTCCCTCATACCTCAGATGGGATACTAGTAACACATGTTCTACATCATGTCCCAGAATTCCCAAGATTAAAGTCCTGTTGTCAATAGTAGTCACTTATTAAAAAACTGCTCTCCCTATTGCCTTCTTTTTTCTCTCACTTCCCTATTCCCTACTGATGTTTCCTGGGATTAAATCCAAAATAAAATTTAAAAACTACTTGCACTTAAGTCATTGTCCCAGGATATGCTTCTAGAATTCTTAAAATGAGTCAGATAAAATAATCATGTCTTACTTTTACTTACTTTTTTATTGTTCAGAATATTTTTAGCATACAATCAGTAACTACCAATAGAAACAAACTTTAATATCTTAGAAAGATCTATTCACACTATTGCTTTAGTTAATATTCATAACAACTCTGTGAGGTGGGAATTTCTCCATAGCCTATTTTATTATTTTATTTTATTTTATTTTGTTTTATTTTATTTTATTAAGAGAGGGAGAGAGGTGGTGGGGAGGAGAAGAGAGGCAGAGAGAAAGGGACAGAATCTTAAGCAGGCTCCACACTCAGGGTGGAAGCTCATGAGGGGTTCAATCTCACGACCCTGAGATCACGATCTGAGCTGAAATCAAGAGTTGGATGCTTAACCCAACTGAGCCACACAGGTGCCCCTAGCCTATTTTAAAGACACAGAAATTAAAATTACAGAGATTGGGTAACTAAGAAAGTCATAGATTATAAATGATGTATTAGTATTCCAATTCATATCCAGTGACATTAAATCCCGTGCTTTTCCTCTTATATCATAAACATTGTGGTAAACAAAGTAAATATTCCCTGCTTTACAATGTTGCATGCATGAATATTCATTTATAGAAAGATGATATAATTTGGCTAAGGTCACAAGTCTAGAAAGGAACATAATCAAGCCTAGAATCAGGATTTGTGTGTTCTCCTTCCCAATTATGTTCTTTCCATTGTCTGCAAGACAATGATATTTAAGCAAGCTGAGGGCCAGCTCATTGAATGTGGAGCATTAACCAAAAGGTTTGGAAAAAACCTTTTGGCAATTCAATTTCACGAGAAGTTTTTAGAAAGTAAATAATGAAAATTTTATTTCATATCAAGATTTATTTTAGTGCTTTTGGCCAAAGGTCTGGCAAATAGTGTTTTAAGAAAATTAATATGCAAGGGCAAACATGATGATTTGGAGGAGAACAAGATTGAGGTCAGAAAATCTAAAGGTGAAATCATTTCTAGTAATCCAGGAATTAGGTGATCAGGGCCTGAAATAGGATAGTGGCATGGATACTGGAAATGGATAAATACCAAAGATGATTATGGAAGAACTGATATAAAGGAGAGATTGATTACAAAAGGGATGTGATACTATGTTATAATGATAGTACATTTCTATTTTTCCTCTTTAAAATATGGAAAACTATTCTGTTTGCCTCCTGATGGTATATATGAGTGTGTGTGTGTATTTCTTATTTATGGTAGAAAAGTTAAAATGAGATCTTACTCAAATTATTTATTTGTCCCCTACTACTCCATCACTGAAAAATCCTCTTTTCTCATATACACAGGCCTAGAGATTCATTTTCCAAAAAGAAAAAGGATCATAAGTCATTTTTTCCCAAAAATATGTGTTGGTTACTAATACTATTAGCACACTTACTAGGGCTAGTTATTTATCTGGATTGAAAAAAGAAGATTCCGGGGTGCTTGGGTGGCTCACTCAGTTAAGTGGCTTCCTTCAGCTCAGGTCATGATCCCAGGGTCCTGGGATCAAGTCTCTCATCGGGCTCCCTGCTTGATGGGCAGCCTGCTTCTCCCTCTCCACCACTTGTGCTCTCTCATGTGTGTGTGTGTGTGTGTGTGTGTGTGTGTGTGTGTGTGTGCATGCTTTCACTCGCTTTCTCTCCCTCAGATAAATAAAATATTTAAAAAGAAAAAAGAAGATTCAATATTGTATGGTATTACCTTATTCCCTAGTAAGGCCAGAAGACCATATTGTGGCAGATTCTTGAGTCTGTATGGAAAGAAAAGCCAAGTTAGTAAGTTAATATCCTTTATTTTAGAACTGTATGGTTTAGAACTATATACTTTTGTATATAGTATATGACTCTATATATAGTCATATCAGATTATAAATATAACTTACTATACTTTATAGTGAGTATTACTCTAATATTTACATAATGACAGAAAGGAACTAGCCTGCTATGTTTAGCTGCAATCCAACATTATATCTCTTCTGGATGCTTACAACAGAATTCCACAGGGTATCCAAACTTTGATCTACTTCTTTTTCTCCCTTTTATACTCTAGTCTCAATGTGTAGCAACTGGAGAGAACTTAAAAGAAAAATAATCTTAAATCATTTATATCATTTCTGTACTTAAAACACTCCAGTAGTTTCCCTATGCAATTAGAATGAAATCCAGATTTTTTTCTTGATGGCGAAGAAATTCCCTTCATACTCAGAGACATACCCACGTATCCAACTTCATCTGTGTCTCTCTCTTTCATCAGGTTTTAGCCTCCTTGGCCTTTTTTTTTTTTCCTGTCACTTGAAACTTGTTTCATTAATTGCCATTACTTTTGACCCATGCCTGAAACACTTTTCCCAAAGGACTTCACATCATTGCTTCTCCATATAATTTGGATCTAAAATCCAATATTACCTTTTCAAAGAAGCCATCCAAGACTATTTGGCCTAGAATAGACCCTGCATAGCAGTTGTATCAACGCAAATTCATTTTTGTTTGATTGATTTCTATTGTTAACTTCTCAATACTAGAACGTAGCATTACCATATACAACAATCATAATGTGGCCAAGCATATAGTGAGCACTTTTTAAATAACTGTCAAATTCATTAATTGATTGACTAATAGCAGGCACTAAGCAATAAATGATTATATAATTATTTTAACTCTTATAATAAACTGCTAGGTAGACATTTTAATATCTGTAGAACTTAGGTATGGATTCTGTCTAATTTTATAGGATCGTTGATAGAAGATGATATTTTGAAAACTATGAAATAGTCATCTCCAGATAGAATTCTGTTTTAACTATAATCATAAGACTATAGGCCTTATGTAATATTATATGTTTTTCTAATAGTTTATATGTTAGTAGGTATTTCTAAAATGGACTTATAGGGCACCTGGGTGCCTCAGTTGGTTGGACAACTGCCTTGGGCTCAGGTCATGTTCCCAGGATTCTGGGATCAAGCCCCACATCTGACTCCTTGCTCAGTGGGGAGTCTGCTTCTCCCTCTACCTGCTACTCTGCCTGCTTGTGCTCTCTCTCTCTCTCTCTCTCTCTGTCAAATAAATAAATAAATAAAAATTCTTTAAAAAATAAATAAAATAAAATGGACTTATGAAAATATAGAGTGAATTTTAATTAAGCATGTTAATATTTATAATTTATGATATATTTCTCAAATGACTAAATTTTGATAAAGAAATGATGAAAGGAAATATGAAAGGAAGAGGGCAAGGAAGAAGTGAGGGAAGAGAGAGGTAGAAGGGGAGGAAGAAGAGGGAGCAGGAAAGAGGAGAGAGCATAGGATCAATAGATAAAAAACAAGTCTACTATTAACTAGCATTTTCACTTTTAAATAAAGTAATTTACAGGCATCATCAATCAGTATAAATTAATCAATTTCAGTGCAAATTTATTCTAATAAGGCACTGTTAAGATCAGTTCAAACTATTAAAAAGATAAATGTGAAATAAACAACAAAGAGGCCATTGCTTTATTGGGACCAAATGACTGGAATCAATTGTGATAGCAGGCACTTAGATTATAGTGGCATAGAAGTAGAACTGTCAAAAGGTTAGTTCAGTTGTCTACCTAGTTAGCAGCATGACTGCCACGTTGTTGAGATCTGGTTTTCGCCATAACATATGACATAACCATTTTCTTTTAACTTTACTGGGGTATAGTTTACAACTAAAATGTGTATCTATCTTTGCTGTACAACTTGATGATTTGGTGTACATTTACATTGTAAAATATTCACTAAGGCCCATTCATGTCTCATTTGTCACTCAGCCTTCATCTGCACACCGTGTACAAACGCCATATATTGGCAGATACACACCACACCTAGCCTTGAGAAATTCTTTGTTATTCTAGATGTTCTAAAATCTGTTAATCCATATAGTTGCATTTATATGTAGGATGCACTAGATGCTGCAATATGATTATAGACAATGTCAAGATCCATATTCTTTATGTTGACAATGTTCTTCATTTCCTCATAAAATTAAAAATAAGGCTTTATAAATGAACATGATAAGAGCACACTGTTGATGTATGTATTTAGATTTCAGCTTTCTGAAAATTGCTTTTAAAAGTTGATTACGGTTTACATTTCTCTTCATTTTTGTTTCAGTACTATTTTTTAAATATTACTCGAAGACATGTGGTCCTTAAAGCATTCATGTATTTCAAATTTCATTACTATTTATGAAATATCTTGTTTCTAAAACTTTTAATATGAGTACCAACCAGGTGAGTTCCAAGTTCATTTATAAATAAATAAATTAATTACTACACTGATTTAACAAATATATTTTAGCACACTGGTCTGTGCAGTTCATCGTGTGAGGCATTAATGACAACATGGTGAAAAATACAGACTTAAATTTGGCCATCATCCTTTTACTTTACCTAATAGGGCCAAAAAACATGAACATTCAATAAAACCTATCACAAAATGTGCTAAAGCAACATTCTGTGAGATGCAAGCATATATTTGCTTATCTGAATTGCATATGAAAAGAAAGGTTTTTGTCAGAGATGATTTCTTAGAAGTGTTGAAGTTAAAACAAATTCTTGTATTATGGAGAACTAGAGGGAACTGTATATGCCAAGACCTAGAAGGCAAGAGATAGCATGGTAGGAGTAAAAAATGATAGTTTATCGATTCTTAAAACCATTAGTAATAAAATAGGAGTCCCACTAAATAAATAAATAAATAAAGTCTTTTGTCTGATAAAAAAAAAAGAGAGAGAGAAAATATAGTTCAGAATGGCTACAGAATACATTTCTAGTGATGGACCAGAAAGGGAAAACATAATGCCACAAGAAAAAGTAAGGAGACAGCTGAAAAAAGGTTTTGTCAGCTATGTTATCTGGATTTTGAGTTCAAGTTTAATGGCAAAGTCATTGTTTATGCAAAGACTTATATGAACAAAATTTCATGTATATTTTTAGAAGGATCACTGGAAGTAGAGGAAACTGGAAGCACAGAGACCTTTAGAAAGTTGTTACAGGTGTCTTGTTGGAAGATAATGGTGATGTAGAACTAGAGATATTGAAGTTGAGACAATAATCATCACCACCGGGGCACCTGGGTGGCTTAGTGGGTTAAGCCTCTGCCTTCGGCTCGGGTCATGATCTCAGGGTGCTGGGATGGAGCCCCGCATTGGGCACTCTGCTCAGCAGGGAGCCTGCTTCCCTCTCTCTCTCTCTCTCTGCCTACCTCTCTCCCTACTTGTGATATTTCTCTGTCAAATAAACAAATAAAATCTTTAAAAAAAATAATAATCATTACCATGGAGTAATAAACCACAAATTTTACCAAGATTCTGAGGGGAGGGACAGGTTTAAAATAATATAAAACTCAGGTTTTTTTATTATTTTATTAGTTAGAAATATTAGAACACTAAAAATAAGGCATATAAAATGTGAGCTATTTTAATTATTTGTTTTAAGATTTTGAACCATGCATGTGATGTTAATAACGTAGAAGGGTTTTTCTTAGGCTAGTGGTCTTCTTTCTTTTTTTTTTAATGGATTACTTCACCTATTTACTTATCTAGTTAGTTTTTTATTTTTATTTTTATTTATTTCTTCGAAGTGTAGATCTTTAACAGTATCAGGATCACCTGAGAACTTGATAGAAATAAATTCTTGGGTCCCAACGCAAGTTCTCCTGACTCAAACACTGAGATTGAGGACAAGCAATCTGGTTTTAACACACCTTGGTGGTGATTTGAATATATTCTAACATTGAAATCACTGCTACAGTAGTCTGCATTTCATGTTTTGTTTGTTCATTTGATTTGGCTTTGTTTTTAAAATAGTCGTGCATTTGCGTCTTTATATACATTTCAAAACAGTGTATCAAAATCTGCACTTGCAAAGTGAGGGATTTTCAAAATAATAAAGGATGCAAAGACTTTACACAAATAATCTTGATAAATAATCATGGGTACAAAGGCCAAATAACATTATTCTGTGTGAATTAACTAAAATATCTTGTAATGAAGAAAAGCTAAGGACTTGATTGGCATCAGTAATGTGAAATTGTGGCAACTTTGATATTTTGCAGGTTCACTTTCAAATTGCTTATTAAAAAGGCAATATCCTCAGGCAAACTATTCATATTTGTATTGGTTTCCAAGGGCTTCCACAAAATCTGCCACGCAGTGGGTGGCTTAAAACTGGAGAAATGTATATGCACAAGGTTCTTGCTAGAACCAAGGTGTCAACAAGATTGGTTCCTTCCAGAGGCTCTCAGGGGAAACTATTCCATGTTTTTGGTGATTGTAGGCAATCCTTCATATACTCTAACTTAAATATGTGCTGTAAAGTTAATGATTAGTAGTACAACTTATGTTAGATGATAAGACGATATAAGAAAGGGAAGTAAACAAAGATAAATTTTATAAGTTTATCCATAAAAATATGAATACATATTCATAACAAAAAATAAATTCTCATAGCAACTGATCACCTGGTTATAACCAATATATAACTGCCTTCTTCCACTTACCCATTCCATATTTCATTTTCTTTCAGCAAGCACTTCAGCTAGTCATGGATCTTTATTTGATGGGTCAAATAAACATTTGTTCATATCATTAACGCAATTCACCAAGAGACAGAAGGAAATTAGCAGGGAAAAAGTAACTAAATGGAAAGTTGCAATATTGTAGAAATTTGATTTCAACATAAAACTGATTATTTAAATCAGCAACATTAAGTAAACATAATTATAGTTAAATTTTATGGCATGTAAAACTCTATAAATTTTACATATTCTCATTTGGTCACACAGTAAACTGTAAGCTAAATGTTACTTTTATCTAAAATTATGTATGAGGAGACTCAAATTCAGGTAGTGAGATGCTATGTCTATATCACACACCAGTTGTTGACTTGAACACAGCGTTTGAACCTAAGTACTCTACTGACTCTTCATAATCTCTACGATGTACGAGGAAGAATATCACTTACTGCAGGAGTTAGGCTTTTTTATTATGGAAGTGGGCACTATCCAATATTTAGTCAATCATGAAACCGTATATGTTGACTGTAGCACTAACTTATTCTGTGATAGCCATAAGACTTTCTCCAACATCTCCTTCAAATATTTACTTAAATTCTCCTTCCCAATGAGGCAAACCTTTCCACTATATGCAATATCACTGCTCCCATATTTCTACTCCACACCTCACATCTCTTCATTTTCCTTCCATAATACTTATCACCATCTAACCTACTGCATATCTTATATACTCTTTAACAGAAATATAAAATGTCAACACAATTTAAGGTTATCAGGCAAAGCAACAAGTAGCTAGTATCTATTACAGTTTTGGCTCTCAAACATGGCGAGGCTTCCCAATAAGGTATGTTTTCTGTGTTCCAACAGATGGTAGGCCCCAGTGAACATATTACTGCAAGATTGAGAATTTCTTTGCTGGAGACTGAAGTTTATATATTCCTCATTATTCTCCGGATGCATTCAGCCCTCAAACACTTTTCTGCACATTTTTTGTAATATTTGAACATGGTTTCAAAATATGCTCAATAACATGTCATTATATACTTTATCTGACAAATAAAAACAAGTAAACATCAGGTGTTAGGTGATATGAAAACCTTCATCTGTTTGCTGCAATCCTAAACAATCATGATACTTTCACCATGAAGGCAGAGGTTCAGTTCATTCAGGATTCTACTAATATCATTTAGATATATTGCTTGGAAAACAACAACAACAATAACACTAATCATTAAAAAGTCTATTCTGGCATTATCTGCTTCTTAAATGTGTATTTTTAATTTCTTATTTCAGCAACTCATGTGAAAACCATCCTACTTAATAATTACTATACTTCATTACGTGAAAGCAGTTCTTTTACTCAATTCTGATTTCTTAGGAAAACATGCTAAAAACTCAATGATCGTGAAGTGCCCACATTATTCATTTTCATTTTTATTTTTTCAAATTGAATAAACAGCGAGAACATTGTTGCCAGCAGACTATTTTTCTGTTACTAAGGCAAATATATATTTGCATTTTGAGACCACCCACCCCTTGCTATGCATAGAAATTGTACTCTGTAAGGATTAAATATTTTATATTCTAAATCATGGTCCACGAAATAATCATTACGCAAATAAAAAAAATCTCTTTTATGATTAGCATTGAATTTAGGGGGAAAAAGTCTAAGCACATTTGCTTTTTATATGAACTACTCATATAGCAAAGGCTAATTTATACTCTCTTAAATCTAGTGTTTTGTCTAAATGCAAATTAAACAATCTTCTAGCAAACATATATAATTGCTTTTCCACATTAGATGCATTAATATTATATGAAGTCTGTCATTTGACAGAGGAATTTTGCTGATAGCTTATTTTGCTTTCACTGTGAGAATAACACTTTCGTTAATGTTATATATGCTTTTACTAACTCCTCAAAAGTAGTTGACTTGGGCGTGTTTAGGCTACGTGTGGGACAACTTTGAATGATGTTTCGGTCATGGGGCATATTCTTGCTCTTAGCAACAAAATTAATCATTTTGCATGCATGAATATTATTTTGGCTTTGTACTGGAAAATTCAGTCCTTGTCTTTTGAAGTATTCTCTTTGCTTTCTTTGAAAAAGAGAAAAGTAATATTTTTGATGCTTCATGGTACTATTTGGAGATTCATAAAAGACAACTTACTGGGTAATATTTTAATATAAGTCTAATGAATTTCATTTCTAGTATATTCATTGTCATGCTTCCAATTCTCACTTCTTTTGTTTTGTCTTAGTTACTTGTTTTAAACCACTATATTTATAAATTAACTTGGCGCACCACTCAAAAAGTTTTATGTTAAAATTTGGTTTTCTTCTTAATTTAATATCATCTTAAGTTACAGTTATTTATATTCTCTATTATGTACCTTTCATAATAATTTATGAAATATTGGCCTTATTTTATTGCATCTCAGGAGTAAGAAAAATGAAAATATAACAACTTAAATTAGCAAAAATAGAAATACATGTGACTTAAATTTTTTTAATCACACTAACTAAATGTTAATAGAGACAAAGTAACCATCTTTTCCAAATTGTGCATGAAAAAGTTTTACCTTTGTGTTTAGTAAGGGAATCATGGCATTTCATTAAAAGTCTTAATTTGTCATATATTTAAAGTTTGTGAAATGTTTATTACTAAAATTGTTTTCTTTTTTGTTTTAAAATTACAGAATAACTTGAGAATCATTCAATAGACAGAAAACCTGCAAATGATTCTCAGACTAAATTTCTTAATGTCTTCCCTCATCATAATTATTATGACCTTACTAAATTAAATCTAGCACAATTTAATCAACTAAATATTTATCGAACCACATTTATACTAGGCATTGTATCTGGATCTTGAGGTGCAAAAATAATAATAATAAAACAAGAATCTTTTAGTTAAATATGGTGAGGTGAGCACTTTCAAAACCCATAATTGCATAAATACATTTTAAAAGACAATGCATATTTAAAAACAAGTGTTTAGTCCTCAAGGACTTCATACATAATATATGGGGAGAAGTATATTTATTTATTATGATTTTGTGTTCTTTTATTAGTCTGAAAAACAGATTGATATCTGGCATATAGTAGCACTCTCTGAATATATGTGAAATGTATTCATTTATAAGCAATTCATAAATTCCTTTATATAAGTAAATTCATTAATGATAAATATCAGCTTATAAATTCAGGGAAAATTCATGTTATGGCCATTCTGGTAAACTGTGGCATAAAACAATTGGGGAAAGTTTAAGGTTAGAGATTTATATAGAGTCAGTAGGTCAATGTGGGACATTCTGGATGAAATCTAACTAAAGAATCAATAACTCCCTGATTGCATGCTGCTTTTATCCTTTTTAGGCAATCTTGAAAACATGTAAAATTGGCCACATTGATTAACTCTTCTAGATTTTAACTAATTATTTTATCTATTTATTCCATGACCTAAGGACTCAATGATTCCTCAGATTTAAGATGCAAAAGTGGTTTTCAGTAACACAAAATAACTTTCACTTAAAATACCATTGCTGCTTCTGTATCCCTTAAAATAGTATGTATTTCTTGATATTTCTTCTTTTTTTTTAAGTGTTTTATTTCAATGACAATCTGGGGGAGAAAGTGATGACAAAGTGCTCTTCGGAAGTGACACCACTTCTACTTCAGTTTGATGGGCTCTCTCTGACCTGTGAGCGCTGCAGTGAGTATCCTCAGCTGTTTTCAGCATCTTCCTGATGATGTTGACACCTGGATCCAAGTTCATTCTATCCCTAATCCCTACTGACCTCCTTCCATGTCAGCCACCACTAACACCATCATTCAGTGCTACTTTACTTATAATAGCTTGAACTTTATATTTTCCTTAACTCTCCTCTCCTATACCAACTGTTTTGCTCTTACCTGAGTTTGTGCTGCTGGTCTTCAGTTGAGATCTTAAATCTAAAATGATGCTAAGACTGTACTTTCAAATATTTTGGGGGGGGAGGTACCTGGGTGACTCAGTCAATTAATCTGACTCTTTGATTTTGGCTCACGTCATGATCTCAGGGTCGTGAGATCAAGTCCCACATCAGGCTCTGTTCTGGGCATGAGCCTGCTTGGGATTCTTTCTCCCTTTCCCTCTGCCCCTCCGCCACTCAAAAAATATTATTTCTCAGATTATTTTCTAGAGAGCATAAAAATAAAATATCTTATTCTGCCTAAACTAGATATTACTTACAAAGATAAGAAAGGATTCCTCAGACTAAGATCTACTATTTATAAAGTCACATAACATTAATACCACACACATATAAATATTATCTATACAGAAACATAGAAAGCTTTTCCATGTAAAACCTCTCTGTATTAGCAAACTACTATAGTATACAAATATTATGTTTAAGTATATTGATTTCCAAACTGTAAGTTATAATTTCTGAGTTACAAGTTATAATAAGGGAATTAATTCTTCCTGTGAAGTGGATTTTAGTCACTTTTATACAACTTGGGATAGTTCTAAACATGCTATTATCATTTATCCTTTTTGTTATTCACTGAGGAAATATACCCATAAATGTGATAGTAGAAATACAGCCCAGAGGTCATCACCTAAAAGTCAATGAAATCAGAAAGCCAAATTCAACCAAAATAGTCTTGTCTATATGGTATTCCCACAGTAATAGGAGACCAGAGCTTAACTCTGCATTTTCAGTTTCTAGTACTGATTTTTTTTATATTAGCATATAATATATTATTTGCCCCAGGTGTACAGGTCTGTGAATCATCAGGCTTACACATTTCACAGCACTCACCATAGCACATACCCCCCCAATGTCCATAACCCAGCCACCCTATCTCTACCCCCCACCCTCAGCAACCCTGTTTGTTTCGTGAGATTAAGAGTCTCTTATGGTTTGTCTCCTTCCCGATCCGATCTTGTTTCATTTTTCTCTACCTACCCCCCATGACCCCCTGCCCTGCCTCTCAAATTCCTCATATCAGAGAGATCATATGATAATTCTATTTCTCTGATTGACTTATTTTGCTTAGCATACTACCCTCTAGTTCCATCCACGTTGTTGCAAATGGCAAAATTTCAGGTTATTTGATGGCTGCAGAGTATTCCATTGTGTATATATGCCACATCTTCTTTATCCATTCATCTGTTGTTGGACATCTAGGTTCTTCCCATAGTTTGACTATTGTGGACATTGCTGCTATAAACATTCAGGTGCACGTGCCCCTTCGGATCACTACATTTGTATCTTTAGGGTAAATACCCAGTAGTGCGAATGCTGGGTTGTAGGATAGCTCTGTTTTTAACTTTTTGAGGAACCTCCATACTGTTTTCCAGAGTGGCTGCACCTGCTCGCATTCCCACCAAGAGTGTAGGAGGGATCTCCTTTCTCCACATCCTAGCCAACATCTGTCATTTCCTGACCTGCTAATTTTAGCCATTCTGCCATGATACCATGAGGTGGTATCTCATTGTGGTTTTGATTTGTATTTCCCTGATGGCGAGTGATGTTGAGCACGTTTTCATGTGTCTGTTGGCCATTTGGATGTCTTCTTTGCAGAAATCTCTGTTCATGTATTCTGCCCATTTCTTGATTGGATTATTTGTTCTTTGGGTGATAAGTTTGATAAGTTCTTTATAGATTTTGGATACTGGTCCTTTATCTGATATATCATTTGCGAATAATCTTCTCCCATTCTGTCAGTTGCCTTTTGGTTTCGTTGAGTGGAGTGGGGTGGCTATGCAAAAGCTTTTTATCTTGATAAATTCCCAATAGTTCATTTTTGCCCTTGCTTCTCTTGCTTTTGGAGATATTTCTAGGAAGGAGTTGCTGTGGCTGAGCTCGAAGAGGTTGCTGCCTGTGTTCTCCTCAAAGATTTTGATGGATTCCTGTCTCACATTGAGGTCTTCCATCCATTTTGAGTCTATTTTTGTGTGTGGTGTAAGGAAATGGTCCAGTTTCATCCTTCTGCATGTGGCTGTCCAATTCTCCCAAAACCATTTGTTGAAGAGACTGTCTTTTGTCCACTGGACATTCTTTCCTGCTTTGTCAAAGATTAGTTGACCATAGAGTTGAGGTTCCATTTCTGGGCTCTCTGTTCCACTGATCATTGTGTCTGTTTTTGTGCCAGTACCATACTGTCTTGATGATTACAGCTTTGTAATAGAGCTTGAAGTCTGGAATTGTGATGCCGCCAACTTTGGTTTTCTTTTTCAACATTCCTCTGGCTATTCGTGGTCTTTTCTGGTTCCATATAAATTTTAGGATTATTTGTTCCATTTCTTTGAAATAAATTGATGGTATTTTGATAGGGATTGCATTAAATGTGTAGATTGCTTTAGGTAGCATAGACATTTTCACAATATTTGTTCTTCCAATCTATGAGCATGGAACATTTTTCCATTTCTTTGTGTCTTCCTCAATTTCTTTCATGAGCACTTTACAGTTTTCTGAGTACAGATTCTTTGCCTCTTTGGTTAGGTTTATTCCTAGGTATCTTATGGTTTTGGGTGCAATTGTAAATGGGAGCGACTCCTTAATTCCTCTTTCTTCTGTCTTGTTGTTTGTGTATAGAAATGAAACTGATTTCCATGCATTGAATTTATATCTTTGACACTTTACTGAATTCCTGTATGAGTTTTAGCAGTTTTGGAGTGGAGTCTTTTGGATTTTCCACATAAAGTATCATATCATCTACAAAGAGTGAGAGTTTGATTTCTTCTTTACTGATTCGGATGCCTTTTATTTCTTTTTATTGTCTGATATCTGAGGCTAGGACTTCTAGTATATGTTGAATAGCAGTGGTGATAGTGGACATCCCTGCTGTGTTCCTGACCGTAGGGGAAAAGGTCTCAGTTTTTCCCCATTAAGAATGATATTCACTGTAGGTTTTTCATAGATGGCTTTTATGATATTGAGACATGTACCCTATATCCCTACACTATGAAGAGTTTTGATCAAGAAAGGATGCTGTACTTTGTCAAATGCTTTTTTAGCATCTATTGAGAATATCATATGGCTCTTGTTTTTTCTTTTATCAATGTATTGTATCACACTGATTGATTTGTGGATGTTGAACCAACCCTGCTGCCCAAGAATAAATCGCACGTGGTCGTGGTGAATAATCCTTTTAATGTACTGTTGGATTCTACTGGCTGGTATTTTGGTGAGAATTTTTGCATCTGTGTTCATCAAGGACATTGGTCTGTAATTCTCCTTTTTGATGGGGTCTTTGTCTGGTTTTGGGATCAAGGTAATGCTGGCCTCATAAAATGAGTTTGGAAGTTTTCCTTCCATTTCTACTTTTTGGAACAGTTTTAGGAGAATAGGTATTTTGGTAGAATTCCCCTGGGAAGCCATCTGGCCCTGGGCTCTTGTTTGTTGGGAGATTTGTTCAGATTTTCTATTTCTTCCTGGTTCAGTTTTGGTGTTTTATATGTTTCTAGGAATGCATCCATTTCTTCTAGATTGTCAAATTTGTTGGTGTATAGTTGCTCATAATATGTTCTTATAATTGTTTGTATTTCTTTGGTGTTGGTTGTGATCTCTCCTCTTTCGTTCATGATTTTATTAATTTGGGTCCTTACTCTTTTCTTTTTGATAAGTCTGGCCAGGAGTTTATCAATCTTATTAGTTCTTTCAAAGAACCAGATCCTAGTTTCTTTGATTTGCTCTACTGTTATTTTGCTTTCTATTTCACTGATTTCTGCTCTGATCTTTATTATTTCTCTTCTCCTGCTAGGTTTAGGCTTTCTTTGCTCCACCTCCAGCTCTTTTAGGTGTAGGTTTAGATTGTGTACTTGAGACCTTTCTTGTTTCTTGAGAAAGGCTTGTATTGCTATATACTTTCCTCTCAGGGCCACCTTTGCTGTGTCCCAAAGATTTTGAACAGTTGTGTTCTCATTTTCATTTGTTTCCATGAATTTTTAAATTCTTCTTTAATTTTCTAATTGACCCATTCATTCTTTAGTAGGATGCTCTTTAGCCTCCGTGTATTTGAGTTCTTTCCAACTTTCTTCTTATTATTGAGTTCTAGTTTCAGAGCATTGTGGTCTGAAAATGTGGAGGGAATGATCCCAATTTTTTGGTACCGTTTGAGACCTGATTTGTGGCCCAGGATGTGATCTATTCTGGAGAATGTTCCATGTGCACTAGAGAAGAATGTGTAATCTGTTGCTTTGGGATGGAATGTTCTGAATATATCTGTGATGTCCATCTGGCCCCGTGTGTCATTTAAAGCCTTTATTTCCTTGTTGATCTTTTGCTTAGATGATCTGTCCATTTCAGTGAGGGGGATGTTAAAGTTCCCTACTCTTATTGTATTATTGTTGATGTGTTTCTTTGATTTTGTTATTAATTGGTTTATATAATTGGCTAATGCCATGTTAGGGACATAGATATTTATAATTGTTAGATCTTTTTGTTGGACAGTCCCTTTAAGTATGATATAGTGTCCTTACTCATCTCTTATTATAGTCTTTAGCTTAAAATCTAATTTGTCTGATATAAGGATTGCCACCCCAGCTTTCTTTTGATGTCCATTAGCATGATAAATTGTTTTCCACCCCCTCACTTTAAATCTGGAGGTGTCTTTGGGTCTAAGATGAGTTTCTTGCATACAGCAGATTGATGGGTCTTGTTTATTTTAATCCATTCTGATACCCTGTGTCTTTTGATTGGGGAAGTTAGCCCATTTACATTCAGGGTAACTATTGAAAGATATGAATTTAGTGCCATAGTATTGCCTGTAAGGTGACTGTTACTGTATATTGTCTCTGTTTTTTCTCTGTCTATGTTACTTTTAGGCTCTCTCTTTGCTTAGAGGACCCCTTTCAATATTTCTTGTAGGGCTAGTTTGGTGTTTGCAAATTCTTTTAGTGTTTGTTTGTCCTGGAAGCTTTTTATCCCCCCTTCTATTTTCAATGACAGCCTAGCCGGATATAGTATTCTTGGCTGCATAGTTTTCTCATTTAGTGCTCTGAATATATCATGCCAGTTCTTTCTGGCCTGTGAGGTCTCTGTAAATAGGTCTGCTGCCAATGTAATATTCTACTGTTTTATGTTACAGACCTCTTGTCCTGAGCTCCTTTCAGGATTTTCTCTTTGTCACTGAGACTTATAAGTTTTACTATTAGATGGCAGGGTGTGGACCTATTTTTAATGATTTTGAGGGCAGTTCTCTATGCCTCCGGATTTTGATGCTTGACCCTTCACCAAATTAGGGAAATTCTTTGTTATAATTTGCTCCAATATACCTTCTGCCCCATTCTCTCTTTCTTCTTCTTCTGGAATCCCAATTATTCTAATATTGTTTTGGCTTATGATATCACTTATCTCTCGAATTTTCTCCTCGTGATCGAGTAGTTGTTTGTGTCTCTTTTGCTCAACTTCTTTACTCTCCATCATTTGGTCTTCTATAGCACTAATTTTCTCTTCTGCCTCATTTATCCTAGCAGTAAGAGCCTCCATTTTTTATTGCACCTCATTAATAGCTTTTTTAATTTTGACTTGGTTTGATTTCAGTTCTTTTATTTCTGCAGAAAGGGATTTTATTTCTCCAGAAAGGGATTCTCTAATATCTTCCATGCTTTTTTTGAGCTTAGCTAGCACCTTGATAATAGTCATTCTGAACTCCAGTTCTGATATATTACTAATGTCCGTATTGATTAGGTCCCTAGACATTGATACTGCCTCTTGTTCTTTTTTTTGTGGTAAATTTTTCCACCTTGTCATTTTATCCAGATAAGAATAGGTGAATGAGAGAACAAAATACAAAAAGGGTAGCAATAATGCCAGAAAAATATACACTAACCAAATCAGAAGAGAACCAAAACTCGGGGAGAAGAAAAGGGGGAAAAAGAAAAACAAAAAAACAAAAAAACAGCCACACCCTTGATTTTGGGTGTATTTTGGTGTGTTAGAAGAAACTACCTCCCTGGGGTGCCTGGCTGGCTCAGTGGGTTAAAGCCTCTGCCTTTGGCTCAGGTCATGATCTCAGGGTCCTGGGATCAAGCCCCACATCAGGCTCTGTGCTCAGCAGGGAGCCTGCTTTCCTCTCTCTCCCTGCCTGCCTCTCTGCCTACTCGTGATCTCTCTCTGTGTCAAATAAAAAAATAAAATCTTAAAAAAAAAAAGAAGCTCCCTCCCAAAATTTTAAAGAAAGAAAAACTTATATATATACAAAAATAAGGGTAAACATGATGAAGGGATGGACTGTGACTGTAAAGATCAAAATTAAAAAAGATTCTAAAAAGGAATTGATAAGTAGTTGGTTGAAAAAAGAAAAAAAAAAGAGGAAGAATGTGATCAGGCTGGAGACTAGAACAAAGGCGTGTGCTAGATTTAGGGTATATTTTGATCTATTAGAAGAAATCGTATACCAAAATTTAAAGAAAAAAAACTATATATATATATATATATATACACAAAAAAAAATAAGGTTAAATACAATGAAGGGATAAAATATGACTATAGCAATGAAAATTTAAAAAGATTCTTAAAAAGGTATTGATAAGATAAAATAGTTAAAAGACGTTAAAATAGGAAAGAGGAAAAATATAAAAATATAGAATAAGAAAAAAATAAAGTTAAAAAAATTTAACTTTGAAAGACTAAAGGATCATGGGAAAAAAGCCATAAATTCTTTGTGTTGCTTTCCTCTAGCTCTGGAGTTCCACAGTTCTCATTAATCGGTGAACTTGTTCTTGGCTGGATGTTCTTGCTGATCTTCTGTGGGAAGGGCCTGTTGCAGTGATTCTCAAATGTCTTTGTCCGAGGTGGAATTGCACCGCCCTTGCCAGGGGCCAGGCTTAGTAATCTGCTTGGTTTTGGTCTCAGGAGCTTTCGTTCCCTGAAAGCTTTCCTTACAGCTTTGGAGGATGGGAATGAAAATGGTGGCCTCCCAATCTCTGGCCCCATAGGAGTGGAGAGCTAGGGGGCCCACTCCTCAATGTGCCCTTGGAGAGAAGCAGTCAATCCCTCCCGTCTCCCTTGTCTCTGGCCGCACTCCAAGCTCACCCAGCCTGTGACCAAGCATTTCTCTCTCTGGTGCACAGCTCCGTTTGGAGTGTCTAAAGCCAGCTGATACCTGCAGTGCACTCCCGTGCCACTCCTCCCAGAGGAGGAAGGTGAGTCTCCCCGGGTCTGCTGCTTGTTGGGTCCCTGCCCAAAGAGCAGTGGCCCACCTGTGCCTTGGATCACAGTTTAAGGTAATCCTGACCTGAGAGCCCACTCCTCGCCTTCATTTCTCCAACTGCTTCCCCACTGCAATACCTGGGAGCTCTGTGACACATAGACATCCCTGGTCTTTTTGTGACCCCACGGGTCCTGAGACCACACTGTCCCCATGAGTGCCCCACCCCACGTAGACTCTGGAGCAACATCCCTCAGTGCAGCAGACTTCTAAATGTTCTGATTTTGTGCTCCGCTGCTCTCTCACTTGCCAGTTGCCGGCCCTTTTCCCCGCGGTTTCTCTCCCTGAATGTTGCATTGGATTCACTTCTCCACACGTCCTACCTTCCAGAAAGTGGTTGCTTTTCTGTTCCTAGAATTGCTACTCTTCTTCTCTTCTCTCTCCTGTTGAGTTTGTAGCTGTTCAGAATGGTTTGCTAACTATCTAGCTGAACTCCTGGTACCTAATAATATTTAAGTCTCCTTCTCCTCCTCCATCTTGCTCCTCCTTGATACTTCTTTTTTTTATCATTACAATCCTCCCACCACTTTTACATTTGCAGAACCTATGTGTGAGTGAAAATGGTTATTATGTTAAAATTACAGCTTTATTGAACTGCTGCTCTCTTCAGCAATTCACCTTTTTCATTATCACTACATGCGAATTACACTTAACTCTTGGGATTACATAACATAATTATGAAATAAGTAACATAATCACATATTTCATATTAATTAATAAATGCAAGTTGTAAATGATTAAAAGTTGCCCAGCAATGTTTCTTAGATGATATCCCCAAGGTCTATTAATTATGCTTGAATTTAATGATAAAGTTGGCTGGGGGGTAACTAAGATAAGAACAGCAGTTGTTTTAATATATTTTGATACTGAGGTTTGTGGTCAGCTACATAGCAAACTATATTATTTGAAATTCTAATTTCAATTTTAAATTGCACTATGGCATCATATATGAAGGAGATCATTGGAAAATATAATTACATTTAAAAATACATCATTGAAATTATATGCTGCTCATTCTAATGTTTCTAATTACCAGTTTAAAAGGTTACTATACTTCAGCATTGTTTTTAGATGTGACAAAAATAGTTGTTCACGAAAATTTTTCGGAATGGTAATATAGATTTATATGTTTGGATAATTCCATTATGTCAGTTTTTGTACTTTCCTTAATTTATGTTTTTGTAGTGCACTGAGACTATGAAATCACTCTTACAGGAAAAATCTGATTTTTAAAAAATTTGGTTTGTTTATATTTTGAAAACTAAAATAAATGGAAAATCTTAAATTATTACGGGTGAATTATTTTAAGAAAATATGTATTTATATTTGGACAAAATTCTACTAGAGATGGAAAAATAACTTAAATTATCTAAGTCCACTGTAAAGACCAATTTGATACTGGATAAGGACTCAATATGCACACTGTATTTTTTAGTTTATTTCTGTACAATTTAGTCAAGTTAGTATAACAGTGTATATTTAGTAAGCACTCATAAGATTTTGCTTCAAATGATTCAGTACCATTTTTATCAATAGAAAATGAAGCACAACAAACAAAACAGTAAACATAATTTTTGCCTACCATATTTTTTTTTTTAAGATTTTATTTATTTATTTGACAGAAAGGAGAGAGATCACAAGTAGGCAGAGAGGCAGGCAGAGAGAGAGGGGGAAGCAGGCTCCCTGCTGAGCAGAGAGCCCAATGAGAGGCTCAATCCCAGGACCCTGAGATCATGACCTGACCCAAAGGGAGAGGCTTTAACCCACTGAACCACCCAGGTGCCCCGCCTCCCATATTTGATAATTATAGTTGTTGATAACTAATTCATTAGTACCCAGTTAGTTTAATTTATTTTTTCATTATCCTTTTGTCTTCTGCTATATGATAATCACATGTAATTGCTTAGAAAATTGGCCCTCTTTATAACTCATCTACAAAAATATTAAAAATATTATTATGAAAATTAGAATTTTTTGAATGATGGTGTGCTAGATAATTTTCACTAAAGTTTAAGACTTGTAAGTTTACTTTTTATGTATTCATTGTTTTCTAATTTTAAGTAATTTAGTGATTGTCTTACTAAATTTTTTCATAGTCCTTTCTAAATGAATTATTAGGTAATATTTTCTCCACATCTCAAATTTGTCTGAAACTAAATTAGGTCTGAGACAGAAATATTTTCATAGACTATAACCACCAAAATTAATTTTATCATAGTATTTAGCTTGTGTTTATAGATTTAGCAAATTGCAACCTCTCTAATATAACTTTCAATTTGCTAACGGTATTAGCTAAACATCTTTGTTCCAGTATACTGTCCTACTGATCCCCTTTAAATACTGTGAATTTCATTCTAATTATATTTATTTTTTCAATCTCTGTATTTGTTTTTTATCTCCTTTTCTGAGCATATGAAGATGTTTCTTTACCTTTTCAAAGTGTAGCAAATATCATAAAATATTCTTTAACCACTCAAGCTAGATTTGAGTTTCCCCTTTTCTAAGGATCGATTTCTATTTATTAACACATTCCCGCTTTTATAGATATATTTCATTCTACTTGAAATCATGGTTATGTCCATACATTTTAGATTATTGATTCCTGGAAGCTAGGTCTTGGTTTCATTTATTACTTAATAAAAATAAGTACGTCACATAACATATTTAGTCCCTTGGCTGTTTTTCCAACTCTATCCCCCAATTTTTCCTCCATAAAATAATTTCTCGTACCTTTTCTAAATCAAAGAATACTACATAATTTATTATTTTTGTATAATTTATATTTGTCCTATGTTGAATTCTGCCTTCCAAGTAATAGTTTGGAGTCATTCACATTCTTTCTCTTATTAGTGGTATCCTGTGGGGTGTTTGTTCTTTACCTTCTTTTCATTTCACTCACATTCCTTAGAGAGGTGGTCATCATCTCTTTTTCTCAATGGTTTCAATTTTCACTCATTGTCTTCCTATGTTTTCTAAGCTTTAGAATGATACTGAAGTCCAATTACCTTCTGCAGAGCTTCGAATGGATATAATACAAAAGGATAACCTGTATCTGAAATTGGAGCGATTTTCACTCTCTTTCCAGTTGGCTCCCCTTGTCTATTCCACACTTTGCTAAGACAAACATAGGTTGATTCACTCTGACAAAGATTGTTTTTCAGTTGCCACTTCACATATAATCAGGCGCCAAGTGCTATAAAGGCAACATCATGGATATCTCTCAGATTTTCTCATGTCTCCATTCCCTTCCACAGCTTCAGTGCAACCTCATAAATTTTGTAACTACTATGCTACAAGTCCAGTTACTGTTGATTCGGTTTCTATGTTTTTTTTTTAATTTTTATTTTTAAATTAATTATGGAATAATTTTAAATTTAAAAGACAGTTCAGAAAGTACATAAGAAAGAATTTCTTATAAGATACATTAGATACATAAGAATACTTAAGATATATAAGAATCTTATGTAAGATACATCTTACATAATCATGGCACATAATTTCTTAGTTAAAATTAAGAAATTAACATTGATGCATTGTTATTAACTGCAGATTTTATTAGGATTTCGTAAATATTTCCATTAATGTCAGCTTTCTATTCTAGGATACAATTCACGGTTGCATATCGCATTTAGTCATCAAGTTTCTTGGTCTCCACTGATTTGAGGCAATATCAGACTTTCCTTGTTAATCATGATATTGACAGTTTGGGGTAATACTGGTGAAGCGTTTTGCAGGGTGTCTATCAATATATTTTTTTTTTTTCATGAACAGACTTGGGTATTTTTTTAAAACACTAGAGGAGGTGAAATGGCCTTATCATTGTAATGTATCAGAAACCAAATGATACCAACATGATTTATCATGGTAATGTTACCCTTGATCATTTGCTTAAGTTTATATCAATCAGTTCTTTCTACTGTAAAGTTACTATTTTTTTTTCTTTTCTATACTTTCGTCTTTGGAAACCAGTCACTAAGTCCAGCCCACTCTGAAGAAGAGTGAAATTGAGATCTGTATCCTTGAGCAGAGAATATCTACAAACATTATTTAGAGTTCTATAAGAAAGATATATCCCTTCTAAATCTCATGTTTTAACTAACCATTGGTTCTGCATTTTCTGTAGTCTGAGTAACAAGTACTTTAGAATGGCATACAAAACCTTTTTTTAATCAGGCACACTTTGGTGTGAGTGTACCATGATGTTCTGAACCACTCTTTTTTTATGTTCATCTTGGAATGACTTGCCCATCTTGTGAATACCCATTTGTGACCTTTTTTATCATATATTCTCAACAATCTCAGAGGAAATTGACCAGTTATTTCTTTGTACTCTTGTGCTAGGACTGTGCCCTAAAACTATGTTTACCAGTGCCTTTAACAATTTTTTAATAACATTTGTTCACCAGAGCATTCTAGTCTTTAAGTTTCCTGGATGCTGAAGACATTTATTTTCATACTTTCATTGCCCAAATTTTCTTCCATAATTGTGCTAAATAAATGTGATAATTTTCAGATGTTCAAATTTTCTAGGTTTTCAGAAATGTGATTTAACTGCATTGTGATATACTCATGAAGAAAGCTGTGTAATATTCATTACTAGGTGAAGATGATGATGAAACATGAGGTGGGGAGGAATACGTGGAGGAGGAGAAAAAAAAGGAAGGAGAGAAGGAAACAAAGGAGGAAATAAGGGAGGGAAAGAGAGAGGGATAGGGAATGAATGGAGGGAGGGAGGGAAAATTAATACAAAGAAAAACCAAAATCAAATTCTACCCTTCTGGGAGATAACCTAAAATCCTCAAACAACTTTCATTGCTTTCCACTTGGATTTTTGTATTTTTTCCTATCTGCTGCTCCACTTTATGAAGAATTCCACATATAAAAATTGCTTTTGCCATAAAACCATTTACAACAGAATAAGTCAAGTGTAAGTTTTGTGCCCAGAGCATTTTTCATTAGCATTTATGTTTGAGGATATTTGTGACTTTCACTTTTAAGACATTTCTGGACCATACATGGTTTGTGTCAGCATTTTTCTTGCTTTTTAGTAGTATGTATGTCACTGATTATTAACCTGAGAGAAATATTTGATTTAAGTTTCCTTGTATCAAAATAATTCATTTAAAAATATATAAGAAATGTCATTGCCATTGATTTTCCATCCCATGTATTTTACATTTCTCAGATTGCATATACGTCTTTTCAATAACGCTGTAAGACTCTTGGGACAACATAATTTGCTTGTGAAAACTGCATTGTGTTTATAGCCAAATGCTCTTTTTTGCAGTTTTGAAGTTTACCTGAAAGCTTATTAAAGATAACTCTTTCATAATATAGTCATAATATATTGCCCTGGCTCACAGTGTATAATATTAATTGATCATTTGATTTTAATGATATTTTAATTGTTTCGAAAACCTATTGCTACATGTGTGAGTACTGTTATTTCTTCAGTAAAAACAGATACAACTGAATATTCATTTTGTAATAATTGGTTATAAAAGCAAAATCTATATAGCAGGTGTTTTTAAGAAAATTTATATAACAAGTATGACTCTAAATGTTCAAATGTGCCATTTCCAATGAAACCTCTCGTTCTAATCATTCATTTTCCTATGATTTGTGTGAAGCTGCAGATCATTTTGGTCATCCCTATGAGTAAATAGGTGTCTTAGAATTATTTTATATGTTTATGGTAAAAATTGCAATCTCACTATTCCATAAATTGTGAATTTTGTACTAATGATTATCTTCAATTTTCGTTCACTAGAAGTTCAAAGTAATATAAGAATTATAACTTTATAATGGATTGGGCGCATTTCTACCTACGAAATTGGTAGATAAGGTATTGAATTCAAAATTTATAAAAAGTATTTGAGACTCTAGACAATGATATATAAGCATTCTTGGTGAAACAAACATGTAAATAGAAAGCTATTGGGTTTTTCTTAAATTATGTTTACCTATGAAAATGACATTTATGTGCCTTTAGATTTATAATCTTTCTCTCTCTATCTATTTATCTATATCTATCTATCTATCTATCTATCTATCTATCTTAAAGCACAAACAGGCTGAAAGGGCAATTTCAAATGGCTTTTTTACTTTTGTTGACTACCAGCCGATTGTGTATGTGTTTGAAATTCAAAATGACAGCATTTGTCAGTGGCCTCCTGAATAGTTTCATTAAATAGCAAATTTTTAAAACTGAGAATTTCTAATAATTTTAAGCCACAAATAACAGGGGTTAAAGAGAAATATGAAATATTTCACTCAATATTTTATCATGACATTCATATTGTATGTGATTTCTCATTCCTGTATGACATTTTATTACATGAGTATACATGAGTATACTGAATTCTACTCTTGATAGAATTTTAACTTATTTCAAGTTTGAGATAGTTACAGTGTTTCTCAATTTTTTTCTTCACATCTTCGGTGGATGTGCGTGTGCTCTTATATATACACAGATATGTATTAATTACTGAATCGTAGAGTATTCATACTGTTCAGGTTTAATAGATACTGTCAAAAACTTTCAAAAATAATATTGAGAAAATATCACATGCAAAAGGATATATAATTATGATTTAGCTTTATATAGTATAAAAATATTAAAACTAACCAGTGTTAGAAGCCAGAGTATTATTTATCCTAGCTTAGGGAAGGTAGTGACTGGAAATAGGCAGAAATAGGAACAGGAAATAGCAAATTCTGCTAAAAATCCATCTCTTAAGTTCATTCTGATTTGTGGGTGTATTCACTTCTTAAAATTTATCAATTTGGGCAAATATAATTATTTTTACACTTTTATATATGTATATAATAACTCAATAAAATTTTACATTGATAAAAAAATGTGGAAAGTTATTCCCAGTAAAGCAGGAATGATTCCTTAGACAGCCCTAGATTTTTAGCTATTACAAAAACCAAAATACTTGCTAGCTTTTCTACAATATTAATCAATGTGTATGCATGTAAAATAACTCATTGTACATTGTATTCTTCAATTTGAATCTACAAGTTTCTATACATTCATTCAAAATATTTATTAAGGTACAAATGCTATGATACAAATACAAAATCCTAAGGTACACATATTGATCAAACCCAATAACGTACCACGATAATCATAGAATAATAGGAAAAACAAGTCAACCAAGCAGTTGCCTATTATTTGCTACAGTCAGAGGGACCATACCTTGCAGTTTGCTCTAATTTAGATTGTCATTATTCAATTATTACCTTCCTCTTAAATTAAAAAAAAAAAAATCCTGTTGGGCAAAAATTTTTATGATCAGCCTAGCTATACTTGAGTTTAAGATCAAAGTATTTTGAAAATCTGGAAAGTGAGATAACAAACTCTGCTGCAAGGTGATGCAGTTTTGTTTTGTTTTTCTGTTTATCTCGAGTTAGTGCAGAGGGAATGAGGAAAAAAAAAACAGTGGGCTGGATCTTTAAGGGATGCTAAGATGCACCTATGTGTGAGGAAGAACTAGAGTAAAAGAGAGTAAAAAATTGAGTTCAAGGAAGTAGAAATGAGATGTAATAAGCTCTACAATCCTGACATGAGTGGGATATTTAGAGAATAGCAAATTCAATCGAACTAGAATTTTAGTACGCCTAGGAAGAAGTGGTGGAAGATTGCACTGGATTGAAATGTTTGGGTTGAGGACACACTGCAAGATACCTTGCATGTTACTTTAAGCAATAGGAAGCCAATTAAGCTTGGTATAAAAAAATTGGCATGGTCATTTTTTGTTGGTTTTTAATAATGATAACTCTGCCAGCTATGGAGCAGATCAGTTAGAATGTGGGGAAAACTGATATCAATGCAGTATGAGAAAATACTCATAAAACTCCAGGAAAGAGATGATGATTTTATGACCTCGCATAGTCAGTGGCTCTGGAGAAGAAATCCCCAATTTAAAAGACATTTCTAATGTACAATTGATAAAATAAATTCCATCTCACATTGATTGGATGCAGGAAAAATGTGGGAAGGGATAGACATGTCAATAATGACTGCTGTTTCTAGCTTGATAGTACTCTACGGCAATGAGTGACCTTCAAACTGGGGTATTCATGCCTAAGAGGTACTCATAATCTTTTCATAAATAATCTTAAGTCAATCAATTTCTCGATCTACAAAATCTATTTTATTATACTCTTAAAAGGATCATCAGGAGAATGTTCCTGTAGCTCCTTTTCTTCTAGTACATATAACCATATCTCATATTCATTAGGATATTACTCTGGAACATTGCCCAGCTTGGAAAACTCCTTTTTTCCAACAGAAAGGGGGAATTACAAGGATTTGGCACTTATTAATAACAATAAAAATATGTATGTTCAGGTAGAATGATTTCTAATACTTTGTATTCAATAATATTTAAAGAGGAATAATAATAGAGTGATAAATAATTTGAAATATTTTTGATGACAAACATAATTTTTAAAATACAACTTGGTATAAAGTCAAAATATCAAGTGACATTTCTGTAAGAATTCTCATTCTATTCTTATATATTTATTTATGTGACTGTCAATATCTTAACCTATACGAAAAAGGTAGGATTTAGAAAAACCATATCTTTCTAGCAGTAAGTAAAACCATCCATGAGATATAAGAGTATAGCATAAAAGATAAGACCCATAAGTGTTCGTAGTTTCTAGAGTATAGATCCTTTATCTCTTTGTTTAGTTTTATTCTAAGGTATCTTAAGGTTTATGGTGCTATTGTAAATGGAATTAATTCTCTAATTTCTCTTTCTACGGTTACATTGTTAGTATATAGGAAAGCAACTGATTTCTGTGCGATTGTGTATCCTACCACATTACTGAATTGCTGTATGAGTGCTAGTAATTTGGGGTGGAGTCTTTTGTGTTTTCCACATAAAATATCATGTCATCTGCAAAGATAAATGGTGCTGGGAAAATTGGACAGCTATATACAAAAGAATGGAACTCGACCATTCTCTTACACCATACACAAAGATAAACTCTAAATGAATGGAAGACCTCAATGTGAGACAGGAATCCATCAAAATCCTAGAGGAGAACATAGTCAGTAACCTCTTTGACATCGGCCACAGCAACTTCTTTCAAGACACATCTCCAAAGGCAAGGGAAACAAAAGCGAAAATGAACTTTTGGGACTTGATCAAGATAAAAAGCTTCTGCACAGCGAAGGAAACAGTCAACAAAACAAAAAGGCAGCCCACGGAATGGGAGAAGATATTTACAAATGACACTACAGATAAAGGGCTGATCCAAGATCTATAAAGAACTTCTCAAACTCAACACCCAAAAAACAAATAAGTCAAAAATGGGCAGAAGACATGAACAGACACTTCTCCAAAGAAGGCATACAAATGGCTAACACACACATGAAAAAAAATGTTTAAAATCATTAGCCATCACGTAAATTCAAATCAAAACCACATCGAGATACCACCTTACTCCAGTTAGAATGGCAAAAATGAACAAGGCAAGAAACAGCAAATGTTGGAGAGGTTGTGGAGAAAGGAGAACCTTCCTACACAGCTGGTGGGAATGCAAGTTGGTACAGGCACTTTGGAAAACAGTGTGAATATTCCTAAAAAAGTTAAAAATAGAGCTACGCTATGACCCAGTAATTGCACTACTGGGTATTTACCCCAAAGATACAGAAATAGTGAAAAGAAGGGCCACATGCACCCTAATGTTCATAGCAGCAATGTCCACAATAGCCAAACTGTGGAAGGAGCCAAGATGCCCTTCAACAGACAAATGGACAAAGAAGATGTGGTCCATATATACAATGGAATATTACTCAGCTATCAGAAAGGATGAATGCCCACCATTTTCATCGACATGGATGGAACTGGAGGAGATTATGCTAAGTGAAATAAGTCAAGCAGAGAAAGACAATTATCATATGGTTTCACTTATTTATGGAATATAAGGAATAGCATGGAAGACATTAGAAGAAGGAAGGGAAAAATGAAGGGGGGAGTCAGAGGGGGAGATGAACCCTGAGAGACAATGGACTCCAGAAAACAATCTGAGGGTTTTGGAGGGTGGGGGGGTGGGGAGATGGGTTAGCCTGGTGATGGGTATTGCATGGGCACATATTGCATGGAGCACTTGGTGTTATATGCAAATAATGAATCATAGAACACTACATCAAACACTAATGATGTACTATATGGAGACTAACATAACATAATAAAAAATAAAAAATAAAAATAAATATTTTAAAAAAGGAAAAAAAACAACAAAAAAACATAAACGGAGACTTATGAATACAGAGAACAAACTGGTGATTGCCAGAGAGGAGATGGTGGGGGATGGGTGAAACAGATAAAAAGGATTAAAAGGTACAAACTTCAAGTATTAAAATAGATAAATCTTGAGAATGAAACTCCAGCATGGAGATTGTAGTCAGTAATACTATAATCACTCTGTATGGTGACAGATGGTAAGAACACTTAACATGGTGAAGATTTTGTTAAGTATATATTGTCACTATGCTGTACACTCAAAACTAGTATATTACATATCAACTACACTTAATTTAAAAATAAAAAACAGACCCATCTAAACCATTAAATATTTTCAATTAAGTGTTTATTTCTTATATTAAGTTATCAGTAAAGTTCTTACATATTTATATTGTTTTGATCAGTGATGTAATACTAATATTTGTCATGACTACCTAATCTAAAAGATTATTTTAATACTTAAACTATTATAGTTGCAGAATATTTTCTAAGAATTAAGTTCTTTTTACATATAATTTTTTGATGCAGATAAGTATGAAAAATGAACATAATATTATATTGAGAATATTGATTTAGCATGTCTGAATCTATTATATTAAAAGAAAAGGGTATGAGGTTACTGTAATGGAAAGCTGAGTTCAAGATGGAAATAAAGTTATTGAAAGTTCTGCCTATTAAACAAGAAGTTTTTTTTAGTATTTTAAGAAGTATTATCATAATACCTCCCACTTACAAAGTGCTCACTTTGTTCTAGAAAGTTTTCTAAGTGCTTTTCTTATATTAATAATTTTACCTTCAACATAATAACTCTACAGAATATGTCTTACTTTTATCCTTGCTTAAAGAAGGGAAACTGAAGCAGAAAGGAATTAGATTGCTTGCCTGTAGTCATACAAATAATTAGGGAAGAACTAAGGGTGAACCCAGACAGTCTGGCCCCATGATCTTTGCTCTTAACCTCTGTGCTAAACTAACAGAGTATCGAATTGATGTGGTTTTTATATTCCCTTGAATAAATTTAATTTTGAGACTGTTACATTTTTTAATAATTCAATGTTTATAGAAATTTCCCCTAAGTATATAATTTTTAGTTATTCAAAATTATGGAATATTTTAGATGTCACCATAAACATATGTAAAGAGGGTATATTTTTTCTAAATTATTAATGGCATACAGGGGAAAATACTTGAAGTCCTCTGAGTTATAGCATTGTGTTAAGCATGCATGAGCTGGAGCCAAACTAAAAGTATAGAATTTGTCACTCTGTTTATGTTCTAGCCATAGCCACTTCCTACTCATGAATCTTTTGGCTATTGACAATTTCTTAGAGAAAAAAAAGAACAACAACAACAAAAAACTAACCTGTGGGGAAAGATGAATTCAAATTTAGATACATGCAATATGGGATGCCTAAATAATATCTCAATATAATGTCCCTAATGTATTTAGAAACATGAACCGACACATTTGGTGACAGATTCCTTCCAGTGGAATTCAGAAATCACTCTTTGAGGACTCCTTTTCCTCCCCCCATTAAATCATTGTCAAATTTTCTTCTAGTTGCCAACACAGTCCTAATGCTTTTTATGCATGTAATGTTATTATTCATTTAATCCTTGTCTTAAGCAGAATAGGTCCCTTAAGACAGGAAATGTATCTTGATTCATCTCCACAACCCCAGTTCCTGATACAGAAACTATTAGAAATCATCCCATCCGTAATTTACAGTAAATTCATTAATCATCTTACAGATGTTGATTTACAAGAGTTTATGACCCTACCCAGTGGAACACAGTGGAGCCAAGAATAAATAAAAATAAATAAACGGATGAATGAACAAAGGAATGAATGAACCAAAGACTGTATACAAGGAAACCTTATATAGCAATTTAAATCTTGCGTGCTAAATGCATGAAATAATAAGATATATTCAATTCTTACGAGATTAATGCAATAGCAATATTATCACTTCCAGTTGATACTTGAAATCTGCATTTGATCTAATATGGAAATAAGAAATAAATGCATTTAACATTAGTTGTGTATAAGAAAATAATGATATGCAGGAGCAGATGATAAAGGCAACCAAGGCAGCACAGGAATAGTTAAAGACAGAAGCTCTGACTTCAGATTTATACACCCCTTCCTACAGACTCTGTGACCTTGACCAATTTATCTTAATCTCTCCATTTTGAGCTTCATTATCTTTAAGCTGTTATCCTAATAGTACATAGCTTATAAGGAGAGTGAATGGATTAAATAAATACCTGTTAAAGTATAGAACACAGAGGAAAGCACATAATACATGCTTGTCATTGTCCACAAACTTGAAAACTTGCAGAGAGGAAGAGAGAAAAGAGATGCTAAATCTTCTACCAAATTATATTTGAATATGTATCTAGTGTTGATATTAGTTTAATGGCCACTTGTTATTAATGTTAAATCAAGAATTTTCTAAACTCCTTTGCTTTGAATCCCTTGCCTTTCAATGAAAAGAGCTTATGATTGCAAATTCTAAAATCCCAAATTGATCAAATATCTACTAGTATTTAGTTCTTCAGTGTTTTTTTTTCTTTAGGTTTATTGATTGTATGCCTCCTTCAAAACATTAAGCTACAGGTACAGGCATATTTCATTAATAAGTAAGTATAGATCAGCACTGCATCGCTTGGAGAAAATTGAACTTATTAGGGAAGATTATCTTGCCATAGGATTACTGTCCATGCTGCCTCTGTGGACTGTCTATGCTGCTGCAAACCTAGTGGTGTGAAGGGGATGAAGCATAATTATTTGGTGCTACTATCTATATTGCTCAGGAAGATTAGTGTTTTAAGTGGGAGTTAGGTTCACAGTAATTTATGCTGCCAAATAACAACGACAAAGAACTTTTTACTGGACCATTGATCAGGGACTTGTTATGAAGCAGATTTGATTCTTAATGTGGTCCCTGAATATATATTATTTTGGTGATCATTTTATTTTTCTTATAAACATAGCCAAAATAATATTTAATTTCCATTTATTTCTAAAATCATTTTCATTCACCCAGAATTCTCTTGAAAGATAAGGTGAATATTACAGGACATAGAAGATAAATTTTCTTCTCATGGAAAATGGAAGACTTAGTTTCCTTAAGCTTTTATATCAACAGATTTTTCGGCACATACGAGGCAACTAAATGCAGTCATATCTCTTTTACTTGAGAGCCATTAATTTGGAACTTATCATATTTAAATAGATAATGAGTTAAAAAAATTTTTAGTTCCAGTATTGAAAGAATGAGTATATGTCTACATCTAACTTTACATAATCTACAGGAACAAACATTTTTCCAAGATAATTAACTTGTAAAATATTGGAGTGTATATTTAAGCTACTTAAGAGTTTTTAAACACCTTCGTTTCTAGACATTTTATATTCAAGTTAGAAATAACACCTTATATTTTTATAATATACATTTTACATTGATTTTAGATATGCTTAATGCTTTATGTGATTGCTTTATTTAATCCTTCCTCAAGTGGACTAATTATGTCTCATCTGCCACACAGCAAGCTACACGAAGGCCAGGACTATATTTCTATTCCTCACTATACCCCCCTCCAAGCTTAGCACTTAAATTTTCATTGAATAAAACATTATTCTTTCTAAAATCGCTACACAGTAACTGAGACCAAGAAATGATAAGAAAAAGATTATGCGTCTTGTCAAAGATCATGCTTCTAATAAAAGTTAGACTCTGGATTTGTCTCAAGAAATCTGACCAAGAGACTGAACACAGAAGTACATATATCTAACAAAATAATGACACCTCTAAATGCTACTAATTTATTTACTCCAGTAAATTCCTCCTGTTTTAATGTATAAAGTCCTTTAACCAAACCCTTAGAGATAGGAGGCAAGTTTGGAATGAAGGAATTATTTTTGCTCTTCTTATGCTACCTGGTTAGACTAGCATATGTTACACATGGAATGCAGAGAGGAACATAAAATAATATTCAGATTATGACCATGCAAAGTAAGTACGTGGCTCCCGACAATTGTCTGCAAGCTATACTGTATGTCTTGAGAGATAATTCTCCAAAACTTTAATATTTTCCCTCAGCCATGTCTGGATAATCTACAATATATAGTTTATCCATCATAAAGAACACTTTCCCTTTTGCCTATGATAGCTATGTATACTCTAGGTTTTAGGAAGATATGTCTGTCAAGAAAAAAAATCTAAAACATGGAAATGAAGAACATGAAATAAAATGAAGAATACAGCATGTCATCTCAAAGTCACCTAGAGACACTGTTTAGCAAGCTCATTCAAGAATTATTTTATGTTCTCAGAAATTTTAAATGTAATTACTTTTGTGATTTAACATTTGAATAAACTGTGAAGTACATGATAACTTATAAATTTCCACTTAGAAGAAAGGATACCAGCAAAGGTGTTTTTTCTTTATTTTTTAAATTCTCTATAATACCAGTTTTATATCTAACTACTGTTCTAACAATTACTTTCTTTTTCAAGATGAATATGAAGAGCCAGTTTTTCAAAATGTTTTCTTTTTTACCAGCTTTGTTTTCTTTTTAAACCAGCTATATCAATATATTTAAAAAAAAAAAACTCTCTCTCTCTGTCAAATAAATAAATAAAATATTAAAAAAAACTCTCTCTGTCAAATAAATAAATAAAATATTTAAAAAACTCTCTCTGTCAAATAAATAAATAAAATATTTTTAAAAAACTCTGTCAAATAAATAAATAAAATATTAAAAAAAAAAACAAACTCTCTCTCTCTGTCAAATAAATAAATAAAATATTTAAACCAGCTATATCACCTACTAATTCTCTTGTTAGTTAATGGGTTGAGTAAAATATTCAATATGTCTATATTTGTATAAGAGTCATGTTTTTAACTGAATATTATACTTTGAATGAATGTATGCAAGGTATCAATGCCCTTTAGCCAAAGATTACCAGGCATGCTCCTGTATTTGAACAAGCTGAACTCATTATTCATCAAAATGAAGGATAATGTATGTGTTGTGTATTTGAGTGTTTCAGTGACAGAGTGATAGAAAGGGTTTATTATAGGATTTGGGCTTTTATTAAGTGGTATTAGAAAAGTTTAAGGGAGCAGGGCTTTACCTTGGATTGGATGCTGTCGGGAAGCAGGGGTAATTTTATGATTGGGTATCTAAATGGATCTTATCTAGAAGTAGGACAAAATAAAACTATAATTGGAAAAGAAGAAGCATTCATATTTCTCTTTTCCTAAAAGAAAAAAACAACAACAACAATAATAATAACCCACTCCTTTCTGATTCAGAGGACTGTGGGAAAGAAAAGGAGGACAGGCCAGAGGGGAGTTGGCACATTCAGATTAGGGGCCTGGCATTTCTCACCTTATTATACTCTTTGGTATCATTGATACCTTACTAAAAAGTTTACTAGACTAGAATCACCTTTTAGGAAAGGAATATCTTCACTAAGCACTGAGGAATAGACCCCCTGTGAGTCACAGCAGTCCTCAGTGGGAGAAAATGTGAGACAGGGTCATGCAGGGATTGCCAATAGGTTCTGAGCAAACCTGAGACCAGACCATAGATCTCATCAGCCAGATTCAGATTCTCCCATTGCTGTCAGCAAAGCAGGCATTCCCACGTTGGTAAAAGGCAAGAATCTGGACACTAAGTGAGGTTATGGATACCTTGTTCAAGGACATAATTTTTCCCTCCCACAATGGAATTGCATTATCCATATCACACATCTACACATATGCACACACAACACACACTGAGGGATTAACCTTAACTGAAACACTGAGTCTTTAATTCATAGGACACCAAAGCAACTACCTGAGTAAACTACTTATGTTATCAGATTAAGGTATGGTAAAAATTCTAGTCAACATTGAGTTGTTACTCATTGTACAAAAAGCTGAGGTTTAGAGGGAAAGTAAGATAGCTATAGAAAAAAAATCAATATACTCTGTGCATTTGGGATATAGCGTGAAATAAAATTTTTGACCCATAAAATGGACTTATGATACTCAATAAATATTAACTTTTGGTATATTTATTAAATGTAATTAGTCATTTATAAAATATGTAGTAATGAGTACTAACCAATACCTATGTTGAAAATAATTCTATTGAATTAAGGTTAAAAAGAGAAATCCTGCTTTGGTATTCATTTTTATACCAAATTGGATATACAAAAATTGTTTTTAAATTTTTTGATTGATTTATCAATCACAGCCAAATGGCAGTTTTTAAGTCATTGGATGTACATCATGAATAGATGGAAATATTTGATCATGTATTCTTTTTGCTACAAATTATTTGTTTTGCATTATTATAAATTTTTGAGATAAAATGTAACAAGTTTAATCTATTAAACACTTATGAACCAGCCAATCAGCTTATGAAATAAGTAAAATAGAAATATTTATACTACTGTGTGCATTATTAGATCCGTATACTTTGCTAAATATCTATCATCTATTTATCAGTCATTATTTTGAACTATATTCAATATATAGATCATGTGCTCAGTCTATATATATGCTTGGTCTATATATGTTCTGTCTCTAACTTGCCTTTATTGTTCAGATTTCTTCTTTTAAAAAAATTATAGGCGGTGGCTGGGTTATGGACATTGGCGGGGTATGTGCTATGGTAAGTGCTGTGAAATGTGTAAGCCTGATTCACAGACATGTACCCTGGGGCAAATAATACATTATATGTTAATTTAAAAAATAATAATAATAAAAATTTAAAAAGTTATAGGCATTGATTCATGGATCTTGCTAACTTTTAAAAGAAATACAGTATCCCCTTTCACAATATTGGAATTTTCTTTTTTTTTTTTAATATTGGAATTTTCTTACCCATTCCTCTCCTGATGAATATTTAGAATGTTTCTATGTTAGTCTACTATAAGCTATTTGTGATAAACTCTCTTAAATATTTCTCTTATTATTCAAGTAAAATAGGTATATGTTATGCATATCCATGCATGTCTTCAAGTTTATTAGAAGTTTCCAAATTACTCTCCAAAGTGCTTTTATATGTAAAATTTTGAATCCCATCATAATGTTGCAGTTTCTGTTTCATACTACCAGACATTTAAATTTTTTGTTTCAATCTGATGATATCTTAAAACTTTTCCCCTAAAGTCTTTGCAGAATGTTCACTGTTAACACATGTAGAGAACAAAAAAAATATAGAAAAAGGATGTACCTCATCTACCTCTCTGTTTCATAGCCTCCAAAGCAGATACCTTTCATGTGCTGCCTCTTTCCTCAGCTTTACTTCAAGGCAGACTATTTTTTTTCTCAAGGTTACAAATCTGTGGTAAAACTCTGAAGCAGTCTTTGCAGCTCAGTACAAAGTAAACAAGAATTTTGTGTGATTTTTATGTTGCGGGGCAAGGCCAGTATTCTTCACCCACCCAAAATGAATGTACATCAGATAGAGTGGATCTAATGTTATGGAAACCTAAAAATGAAATAAATAAAACCAGTGGTGATACTTTAACCAAAAAGGAAAATGTTTAAAACACCTGTTAGCAAATTTGTGCATTAACTACCTGTAATTTATCTTTAAAACAATGAAAATCATGATGTTAAATTCAGTTCCATTTGTTTTGCCATAATTTTTTTTTAAATTATGTTATCAAAAATGCTTTACACTGAAGAGAACAAGATGGATTATTGCTGGATATAAATGAAAGCAAAATATGGTAACAATTTTGTTCAGAAAGGATGATTAGAGAGATTGTCTTTTTACATTATTCATTTGCAACTCCTTTGATGCAAAGTTTCTTGAACCTGGAAAACTTAAGTTTCCTAATGGAAGTAAACTCTGAAAATGTCATCCTTAGTTCTATGATGTTCAATTTTTAAAAAATTTTCAGGTACTTTTCATATCACATAGAAGAAAATCCAAAGTTCTCAGCATAGCCTTTAGCACTCAATTTGATCTGGCCTCCACCTGTTTCTTAGATCTCAATTCATACATCCCTCCCCCTTCCGTAAAAGTCTCCATTATAGTCTATATTTTAAACTGTTTTCCATTCGTCCAGTATGACAATGTTTCTTTCAGTATAGGGACGTTGCATTTATTATACATATCTGCAAGTGCTCTCCCACTCACCTTTTGTATAGCCAACCATTTCTTTTTATATAGATCTTTGGAATACAATTATCTCCTCATAGGGGCGCCTGGGTGGCTCAGTGGGTTAAAGCCACTGCTTCAGCTCAGGTCATGATCTCAGGGTCCTGGGATCTAGCCCGTCAGGCTCCCTGCTAAGCAGGGAGCCTGCTTCCCCCTCTCTCTCCGCCTGCCTCTCTGCCTACTTGTGATCTCTCTCCGTCTGTCAAATAAATAAATAAAAAATCTTTAAAAAAACAAACAAGCAAACAATTATCTCCTCATAGAGATTTTTTCTGCTCCCTCCCATCAAAGAAACAGTCATTATTTAACTTGCCACCTGGGTTTATTTTTGTCATAGCATGATGTATTTCACTGACCCATGATGTCAATAATATTAAGAAATGCTGTTACTTGACAAAACATTGAGAAAGAAAAGATTGCTGCCAATTTATATTACAATGCAATGATATTGCTTGGACATTTTATTTATATATTTTGAAAAAGGTTCCTTAGAATTGGCTTCATAAATATTTTTCACGTTTTTTCTTTATTATATATTGAAATAAAATATGTATGCACTTACCTGAAATCTTTAATAGTTTTCCTGACTATACAATTTCTCACATAAAGTTGGAACCAGCCATTGAATATAGGACTATAATAGATGTCAAATAAATTTGAGACCCAATAAACTGAGTAAAGACGAGCTTCAAATACCTAAGTAATTTCTATCCACATTTTTTACCCAGCTTTATTGAGGAATAATTGACAAATAAAAATTGTATATATATGTTATACAAAACAATGTTTTGGTATAAGTATACCATGTGAATTGATTACCCCAATCAAATTAATTACCATACCCATCACCTCACATACCACTTTTTTTGTCCATGTTATGAAAACACTTGAAATTTACTCTCTTAGCAAATTTCAAGTATACAGTGCATTACTATTAAGTATAGATAATGTATAAGTATAGATAATGTATAAAGATGAATATTCCACGTATTTGAATGTTTTCAAGTTCTGTGTCCTAGGAGAAAATATTAAAATTATCATGAAACCCCAACCAGGTTTCAGAAACTTTACTGTCAAAAGAATGATTAAAAGTATAATTTGTTCATGAAAAATTATGATGTGTGGAGGACATTTACAGAAGAAATTTAGATGTACTTCCAAATAATATCTTTATATCCACTATAAAAAATGTTAAAACAAGGGAGAAGAGGGAGAAGATTTACATCTGGACTTTGATTAGAATTTTTATATTACTATTCTGGCACTATAACTTACAATTGACGCCACATATGTTACTTGATGATAGGATCACTCACGTAATATTTATTTGTGAGGATTATCGAGAGAACGCATTCAATGAATTTAGCTAAGTGGCATGGTAATAATATTATAATTAAAATAAACATTCCATAAAAGAATATTCTGTTTCATATTTTCAGTAGTTTGAGATAAATATATAAAATAATGACATATTTTGAGTTTTTTATATAAAATATGTTTTGCAACAAAGATTTTAACGAAGGAATTTTAACCTTTATTTTAATGTGTCTGGAAATTATCCTTTGGCAGTAATGGCAAGATCACCATCTACTGGCCAACCATCGTGAATTACAGACACATGATCCCAGCAAAACTGGAAAGGCTCTCAGAAATAACAGGCTTGGTCACCATATAAACAAAGACTAGACTTAATATACGTATTTTGAATCTGAAAAGTGAAGATGTGTTTAAAGTGGACCCAACAGGCATTGTATTCAGCATTGCATAGTCATTCTATTCACAAAGGGGGTAATAAAAGTTTGTTAAAATTATTTTTTTAAGATTTATTTATTTTTAGAGAAAGAGAGATAGAGCAAGCAGAAGTGGGAGAGGCAGAGGAAGAGGGAGAGAGAAATCCAAGCAGACTCCCCAAGGAGCGCAGAGCTGGATTTGGGGACTCAGTCTCATAACCCCGAAGTCATCACAACCAGACCCAAAATCCAGTGCTAGGCGATTAACCACTGTGCCACCCAGGCACCCCTGTTAAAATTACATTTGAAAGATAAAAACATACTGCAACATATTTGAGGAAATAAATAGGAGGTAACCTTCATCAGACAAAATATGCAGTATGTGTGTAAGAGATCATGTATTTTAAAGAGATAAAGGACATGGGCTCTGGTTTTAGCCACATTTTTTATACATTTCAACTCTGTCACTGTCCAACTTTGGAACTTTGGCAAGTTATTTAAACTCGTTACTTAACCTAATTGTTTCATATATTTGTGAATTATTGCTATGCCATAAATCATAGAAGTATTATGAAGATAATAGTGGTTTCATTTCCTTTGGATATATTCCCAGAATTGGAATTCCTGGATACTACAGTAGTTCTATTTTCAATTTTTTGAGGATTCTCAATACTGTTTTCCATAGTGTCATACCCATTTACAGTTCCACGCATAATATACAATAATTGCCCTTTCTTCACATCCATGCCACCATTTGTTAACTCTTGTCCTTTTGATAATGGGCATTCTAATAGCATGAGGTAATATTTCACTGTGGTTTTAATTTTTGTTTACCTAATGACTAGTAATGACCATCTTTTCATGTAATCATTGACCTTCATATTTCTTTTTTGTGGAAATATCTATGCAGACCCTCTGCCCATTTTTCCATTAGGTTATTTGTGGTTTTGCTATTGGGTTGTAATTCTTTATGTATTTTGTATATTAACCCCTTTTCACATATATGATTTCCAAATGTTTTCCTTATTCCATCAGTTGTCATTTCACTTTGTTAATTGTTTCTTTTGCTATGCAGAAGCATTTTAGTTTGATGTAGTTCCACTTGTTTAATTTTGATTTTGTTGGTTGTGCCTTAGGTGTCCCATCAAAAGATCATTATCAAGACCCATGTCCACAGGCTTTATTCCTATGATTTCTTCTAGCAGTTTCATGATTTTAGATCTTACATTTCCATCGTTAATCCATTTTGAATTCACTTTTATGAGTGATGTAAGTTGTGGGTCCAGTTATAGTTCTCTTACATTTGAATTATTCAATTATCTCAGCAATATTTACTGAAAAGACTATCATTTCTCCATTGATTATTCTTGGTTCCCATGTCAATTATTGGTTGACTATATGAGCTTGTATTTATTTTGAGGCTCTTGATTCTGTGCCGTTGCTCTATTTGTCTGCTTGTCAGTACCATCCTGTTTTTATGACTATAGCTTTCTAGCAGAGCCTGAAATGAGGAAGTGAGATGCCTCCTGCTTTGTTTTTCTTTCTCAGGATTCCTTTGGCTATTCAGGGTCTTTTGTGGTTCCATATAAATGTTAAAAAAGTGTTTTTTCTACATCTGTGAAAAATGCCCATTGAAATCTAATAGGCATTGTATTTAATCTATGCTTTTGGTACTACTGACATTTTAACAATATTAATTCTTTCAACTATGAACATGGATACCTTTCCATTTATTTGTGTCTTCTTTGATTTTTTTAATGAGTCTTCTGATTTTCAGAGTATATATCTTTCATCTCCATAGTTACATTTATTTCTAAATACTTTGTTGTTTGGATGTTGTAAATTGTATCAATTTCTTTATTTCTTTTTCATAACATTTATTTTTAGTGTATAGAAGTGTTGCTGATTGGGGCGCCTAGGTGGCTCAGTGGGTTAAAGCCTCTGCCTTCGGCTCAGGTCCTGGGATGGAGCCCCGCATCAGGCTCTCTGCTCAGCAGGGAGCCGGCTCCTCCCCGCCCTCCCCGCCCCTCCGCCTGCCTCTCTGCCTACTTGTGATCTCTCTCTGTCAAATAAATAAAAAAATAAAATCTTAAAAAAAAAAAAGTGTTGCTGATTTTTGTGTTAATTTTATATTTTGCAACCTTACTGAATTCATTGATTAGATCTAACAGTTTTTTGTTTGAGTCTTTAGGATTGTCTCTCTATAAAATTACGTGATCTGCAAATAGAAACAATTTAATTCTTCCTTTCCAACTCTGATGTATTTTATTTCTTTTTCTCATTGATTGCTCTGACTGTGACTTCCAGTACTATGATGAGTAGCAGTGGTGAGAGTGGGCAGCCTTGCCCTATTTCTGATCTTAGAGGAAAGCTTTCAACCTTCCAGCATTAAATATGATGTTAGCTGTAGACTTGTCATATATGGTCTTTATTATGTTGAGTTATGTCCCTTCTATGCCAAATTTGTTAATAGTTGTTATAACGAATGATTTTTGAGAAATGTCAGATGTTTTTTCTATGCCTATTGAGATGATCATATGGTTCTTTTCTTTCATTCTATTAATGTGATGTGTCATGTTAATTTATTTGCATATGCTGAACTATTTTGCAGCCCAGAGATAAATCTCACTTGATCATGGTGAATGATCCTGTCGATGTGCTGCCGAGTTCAGTTTGACAGTATTTTATTGAAAATAAATATTCTTCTTCTATTCATCAGGAATATAAGCCCATAGTTTTCTTTTCTAATGGTACATTTTTCTAGTTTGGTATCAGGGGAATGTTGGCCTCATAAAATGAATATGAGAGTGTTCCCTCCTTTTTGGTTTTTGGGAAGAGTTTGAGAAGCATTGGTGTTAATTCTTCTTTAGATGTTTGGTAAAATTCACCAGTGAAGCCATAGGGTCATTGGGAGATTTTTGATTACTAATTCAATCTCTTTAGTAATAATTGGCCTATTCATATTTTCTATTTCTTCCTGATTTAGTCTGCATAAGTTGTATGTTTCTAAGAACTTTTCCATTTCTTCTGGGTTGTCTAGTTTGTTGGCATTTAGTTGGTCATAGTATCCTCTTATGATCCTTTGACTTTCTGAGGCAACAGTTGTAATATCCTTTATCATTTATAATTTTGCTGATTTGGGTCCTTGCTTTTTAAAGTTTTTAATTCCATACTTAAGGTTTATTAATACAATGTATTAATTACTCAAAATTTATTTATTCAACAGTCTTTGCTGTCAATTTACTTAAGGATATCAATTGCAACAAAAATTAGTACAATATTTATACATGTAAATCAAGTGTAGTATGTTTTGTTTAATAAAATATTGTTATGGTTTTAAATTTACCAAGAAGACATTTTATACTTTTATTTAAAATATGTTTTATTCACAACTTGGGGTTATTCTTCTAGAGAGGTAATTTTTAAAACTTTCTCTATCTTTTTCTTAAGTTATTTTATTTTTGTATTTTGAATGAATAAACTTATATCTCAAAGAGCACTCAGAGATTGGATACAAACATTAAATCTAATTTTTGCAAATAGAAACTTATGTTATATTAATTTTTAATGAATCTATTATGGTTGACTATTGCACATTACTATGGACATGTGATAGGAATGAGTTTGGTCTACAAAGATGGAACTGACATATGGTCCAGAGCATAGCTCAGCATTTTTGCTTAATTGTGCAGATCTGATTGAAATCATGATGTTTTTTCAGCAATATTTTTTCTAAATTATATTCATTAATAACTAGTCCAAGTAAACTATAAATGTGCCATTATATATCTTATGTTCTTAGATTGCTGTTTTAAAATCTACTTCAGGTGGTAGAAAAAATAAACTACTTTAAGAGCAAGGGTGGGGATGTGAAAATTGAGTATAATTATAAGAAAAGAAGCTCAAAATTTCAAATCAGAATATATATGCAGGACTAAACTTATTGGAAGAGTTAAGAAAAAATCACTAAATTTAAAAACAACGATTTCACAACTTTTTTTTTTTTTAAGCTGCATGTATTGAATGTATTCAACTCAATGAGCTTAGAGATATCTATACACCCATAAAACCATCACCACCAACAACAAGGCCATAAACATACCTGTCACCTGCCAAAGTTTCTTCCATCCCTCTATTGGTATTATTATTTTTTGTGGTGAAAACACTTAACATAAGATTTATACTCTTAGCAAGTTTTAAGTGTACAATACACTGTTATTACCTACAGGCTCTATGCTGCATAGCAGATCTTCAGAATTTATCTTATAAAACTGAAACTGTGTACCCTTTAACCCCTTTAACCAGCACCTCCTCATTTCCCTCTCTCCCTCAGCTCCTTCCTGGTAACCACTCTTCTACTTTGCTTCTATGAGAGAAACTGACTTTTTTCAATTCCACATATAAATTAGGGTACATAGTATTTGTCTTTTTGTGGTTTTACTTCACTTAGTCTACCCTTAGGATGCCCTACAGGACCATCTATTTTGTCACAAAAATAGAAAGATATTCTGTGTTCATGGATTGGAAGAATTGATATTGATAAGATGTCCATAATACCCAAAATGTTCTACAGATTAATACAAGTTTTATCAAAATCCTAATGACATTTTTCACACAACTAGAGAAAGCAATTCTAAAACCCAGATGGAATCACAAAAGATCCAAGGAGATTATGCAATCTTGAAAAAGAACAAAACTTAATGTATTATACTTCCTGGTATCAAATTGTATTACAAAGTTACAATAATTAAAGCAGCATGGTACTGGCATAAATATAAACATATGGACCAACGAACAGAATAGAGGACCTAGAAATAAATCCATGTATCTAAGGTCAACTGATCTCCAATAAGGCACCAAGAATGTGAAAAGAATAGTTCCAGGTTTTCTTAAAACACACATTATTCAAGCAACACATTTGCCTTGGAAAAGCAGTTCTTTATTTTAGGAACTACTTTCCAAAGCACAGTACTAGTGGATAAGAGACTGAATTTTAGTTCCAGCTATAATATTAAATGGTTATTTGGCTTTGGACAAATCAATCAATTTTAATGAAATCACTTAATCTTGCATTGCCACATATTAACAATGTTCTGAATTATGTTAACTCTAAATTTTCTCTGAATTATTACAATTAAGATGCATTTCTTTCTTTGATTGAACTAGATTAAAATAATAAAATTCCATGTAGACTTGTTCAGCATGTACACATTTGCAGAGAAATGCTGATAGAGATGGCAGCTTAAGTGGCTCACAAAGTATCAACCGCATTTTGAATTTCCTGTAAATTTGAGCTACTTCGAGCCTTTACAAAATTCCAAAGTTAGGGCACACTCAGATTAACCTAATCAGATAAATCATTTTAATGTAGTAGTCTGTAAACAAACTATCTTATTGTATAAGAATTTCACATATACCTATAGAGTTAGGAACAACTTAGTTTATTAAAAGAAGAAACAAAAGAAGAAAGAATGTAATATGTAAAAAATTCATGGCTAAAAATTTCTTTTACTCTAGAAACTTTGAAAAACTTATCTCTACATGTATTAGGTTAAGTGGAACCTTGTCTTGTGCTCATAACACCCTGAACATGTCACTATAACACATCATTATATCTGTTCTTACTTCATAACTTTGTAGTCATATGTTTCTCACATTCGCAAGTTTGTAGACTCTTTCAAAGGCAAAATATTTATTCTCAAGAATCAGACCAGTATCTGTGGCACAAATAATATTAAATGGTAACTGTTTGACTAAATAGGTGAATAGATGAATTGATTAATACTACACTATTATACTGCAATAATTACAACTGTTTATGAATTTCTTCACTAATGCTATGTTTTGCATTGAACTGACATGTTAAGAATGATATGAATTTAAAACACTAAGATAATAGTATTTATTGTTTCTGGACATTTACATTTTATTTTTTTTAGGATTTTATTTATTTATTTGCCATAGAGAGAGAGAGATCACAAGTAGGCAGAGAGGCAGGCAGAGAGAGAGGGGGAAGCAGGCTCCTTGCTGAGCAGAGAGCAGGATTCAGGGCTCAATCCCAGGACCCTGAGATCATGACCTGAGCTGAAGGCAGAGACTTTAACCCACTGAGCCACCCAGGCGCCCCTGGACATTTACATTTTGATAAATAAAAAAAATCTTTGGGCAATGCATATGAACTTCAACATAATTATTGGTCACCTATTGGGATGAAATAAAGAAAATGAAATGAGGTTGGGCATTAAATGATTTTGACTAATTTCAAGAGCATGTCAGAAAATGAGTTCATCACCACCTGTCTTACTAGCATATAAAACAGTATTATGCTGAGTGAAATAAGTTAAGCAGAGAAAGGTAATTATTATATGGTTTCACTCATTTGTGAAATATAAGGAATAGTGTAGAGGACCATAAGGGAAGGGAGGGAAACTGAATGGGAAGAAATCAGAGGGAGACAAACCAGGAGAGACTCTGCAATCTGGGAAACAAACTGAGGGTTACAGCAGGGAGGGAGGTGGGGGGATGGGGTAACTGGGTGATGGGTATTAAGGAGGGCACATGTTTTGATGAGCCCTGGGTGCTATATGCAACTAATGAATCTTTGAACGCTACCTCAAAAACTAATGATATACTATATGTTGGCTAATTGAACATAGTAATAGTTTTAAAAAGTATTAAAAGAAAAATTTTAATAAATTCTATTTCTAAAAGTTGGTTTAGGAAATTGAAGTGGTATCTTCCATTTCTTTTGATAAAACTTTCAAGGTGGTCAAAAACAACAACAAAAAGTTTTGTTGTGAGCAGAGGCATTGTGACTAGGACCATGGATCATTCATTTTCAAAAATAGACATTGTTGCATCTAAATTAGTAAGCATTGGGAACTGGGAGGGTCAAGGATGTACTGATAAATGTCTCTTGTTGGTTTTCTTCTTTCTTTTTTTAAAGTTTTTATTTTAATTCCAGTTAGTTAACATACAGTGTTATATTAGTTTCAGGTGTACAATGTAGTGATTCAACACATCCATACAACACCCAGTGCTCATCACAAGTGCACTCCTTAATCCCATCACCTATTTAACCCATCCCCCTACCCACCTGGCCTCTGGTAGTCATCAGTTTGTTCTCTGTAGTGAAGAGTCTGTTTCTTGGTTGTTGATTTCTCTCTCTCTCTCTCTCTCTCTTTTCCTTTTCTTCTTTGTTTTCTCGGACTTCATAACAATAGGAAAAAACTTACTAAGATAGATTTAGCAAACTGAAGCTCAAGAGGGACAACCAAAGTATTTTGCTTTATAGAATTTGAAAAATGGTTTTTGCTTACTATGAACCATTGGTATCAGTAAGTTCAATCATAGATCAATTTACCACATTCCCTCCCCACTATTCTGAATGATTTGCAAGATCCAGTAATATGAGAAGTTCTGTTGTGGAAAAATTATAGTGTAGATGTGATTGAAATAAGTAAATTATATGTATTATATTTTTAAAATAACATTTTCAGTACACTAAAATTTGTATTGCAAAAAGTTTACTAAAGGGAAAATAATAATTACAGCTATTTTACAAGGATGCAAATATTGAAATATATGTTTTAGTTTGAATCTCAATATTTTTTGTGTTTGCTTACTAATTTCTTATAAAGATCAATTGTTTCTCTCATTCCACAGCATCATTCCATCAGAAAAGCTTCATGACTTCATGCTCCTCCAGTGGTCAAGGTAGAGAAAAAAATTTAAAGATTTTTTTCTTTGTGGATTTAAATATATCTCTATCTTATCTCTATCGGTCGATACTTTGAAGTTTTAGATATTGTCTATAAGCCTCTAATTTCTGTCTTTCTCCAGATCCCCATGAATCTTATCAGTTTGCACCAGGGGACCTCCTGCCTATACTTTTTCAGTATATGCACTATACAAAGGTTCAGAGGGCTCTGGGTGGGGGGTGGGGGGGGAGGGGGTAGCAGGGTGGTGGTGGGGCGGTGGGGGTGGAGGGCGCTTGATTTCTTGCCTGGGTTTAATTTGCTAAAAACTATGCCCTGCCCTTGATACAGCTTAGCCTGGAGGAAAATGTGAGGTTTATAATTATCGTGTCTGCAATTCACACAAAAGTGCCTTGGTATATTCAGGAATTGATAACTAGCTAAATCTGACAGTAATGGTGACTTGTATCTGAGTGAATTGTGTAAGCTACAGTAAGAGAGATATGTTGCATCTAGGCTATATTGAATGTCAAGACAGCAAAGTTCTATTACATTCCCTATCTAGCTTAGAGTAGCAGACCATTTATTAAAATATTATCGATCCATTCCCGGTAAGTCACCGCCTTTTCTAAGTTCTAAAAGTCGTACATTTATATGGAAACCATTCTCTGTATCAAAATGTCTAATTGTTGTTAAGTTATAAAGAGATGAGTTCAGCGAAGAGGCTTGAGCCTTTTAAATACCCCGGACCTGAGCCTTTTAAATATTTACTTGATTTTGAAATTTAAGGGTGATAAGTTTCACTAATTTTCAAATAAATTCAGGAATTTGTAAGCAAGACATGTCCCAATGCTCCAAAATGCATTGAATGGGTGTTAGTTTAACGTACCTTTTACGTAAGAGATGACTGCTAGAAAGTAAGATAAAATTCTCAGGCCAAGGTTGACATGGCTCGGTGGCTAAGACTACAAAACATCCTACTGGAAAGGAATACAATAAAAATGGTTCCGTTGACGTTGGAAACCTATCCTGAAAACAGGACAAAAGAAATCAGCATTGAAAATGATGAGAAATCTGTCTTCTACCTGATAAAGTAGTAACTCCCAGTCATATTATGTGGGGTCAGTAGCAGCATGCTGATTTATGATCATCACTGAGTAAAAGAAAACATGGTTGTGTTTATCCACACTGATTCTGATTTAGAGCTACCAGATGTTGTTGGCACCTTTTACCATGAGATTTGGTTCATTTAGTCAAAACGATTAGTAGAAAAGCACATGCTAGAGTGCATCTACTACCCTGTAAGCAAAGCTGAGGCAATGATGGAGCAAAATAGCTTATCCACAGTAGTCAGCGGGAAGTTTTATTCTGTCACCTCTCTTCATTAATCTGTACACATGACTGCTTGGAGAGACAGTGAGTTGATTAGGTCGGCAGCACCATCAGCATGCAGACACTCATCACTACTTCTCATTTTCATATGACCCAGATGGTGTAGCTGCTTGACTGCAATTTTCCTTTATATGTGTTTTTAATAGGTTCCTTTTTTAGATATTGACTTTGCACCCTTTTATGGATATTTAAAGCCAAGCCGAATTAACTTCTCTTTTAGTAACAACTTGAAGTAACCACATACTGAAAAGAAATACTTGTTCGTAATATAAAGAAAAGATTGTTTTCTAATTATCTCTTTGCCTAAAGGAAACTACTATGTCAAAATTATTAGTTAATTGGTTTCTGCTATGTCCTAAGGAAGGATCGTTGACATACTTTCCCAGTATACAGTTGAGAAATAAAGCCAAAAGTTCACTTCAAGGAAGAGTTAAAACAATAAAATTGAATCTTAGACAGGATCTTACTATTAATCTGATCCAATTAACCAGTTTTGTAACTAAAAACACTTAAGTGAGGAGAATTAAAATCACTTGACAGAGGTTACCCAGGGAGTGAGTGGATTGCTAGAGTTAGATTTCTGCCTTATCTTCTTGCTCAAAACTTAAAATTGCATATCCTAGATATCAGTGGGATGTCCTGTGCCTTGAAACTTAGTGCTCTGAATCCACTTTATGTGGGGAATCCATTGCCTTCTCCATACAGTCTACAAGTTGCAAAGGTGAAGCCACCCTCAGAGTGTGTGCATCTTAAGGGAATTATTTTTTCATGTATTTTCATCAATCTGTTCATCAATAGATTGATTAAAAATCTATTAGAAAAACCAGAAGACTATCTGAGATATAGTGATTTATTGAGAAGGCTTGGACTAGTGAGTAAAGAAGAGGTACTTACTTGGTTGTTTATTGTCCAATCAGTGCATGTGAAGATTCTTCATACTGTTCAGGCACCATTTTTGCCGATTTATATGAGTCCAGGAAACATGTTTTTATTGTTAAATGTGCCCTTTCTAGTTAATTTATTCCACTATAAAAGGAGGCAGTGATCTTTCTACTCACAATGCCATGGCTCTTTAGCACCTGTTTGTTTGAAACAAAGTAGATATTTCTGCTTCTGTAGTTCCTTGATACCATTTGTTTAATGGCAGTTACATCATTACTTATAATACTGTATCATCCATCATTCTCTTATAAATGTTGATTTCCATCAACTCAAAGACTGTTACTGTGCTTCCCTGAAGATGGCCATAAATGCAAGAAAATGCAAATATTAATTGTTTTCTAGTCATGTTGAAATAATGTTTTAACTTTCATAATGTAAACACAGAATGACACATCATTCAACCATGATTTATCTTGAAATCTTTAGGCTATAATTGTTTCTAGAATTTAATACCTTTTCAATGTTGATGACATACCAGCATTCCATATACCTCACCAGCAGAAAGGTTAAGTGACAAAAAATCTAAAAAAGAAAAAAGAAAAGGTAGGTGACAAGCCAAAGGAAAGGCAAGAGAAACAGTTGTATTCTGTTAGTTTCACACCTAGCATAGCATATAATCAACCTGGGAGAACACAATAACAACATCAATTATAGAAAAGACAGAATATTGATTGGAATACTCCATTGACATTGCAAATGTGGTCACTTCTAGACCCCGGCCTGAGGTATGATGTGGGTAATATAAAAAGTGTGAGGTGGCCAGCCTGAGTTCTGGCTGAGCTGCTTCAGGGTAAAGTATGCATGCCACCACCCCAACCACTTTGGAGTTCAGTAGACTGGAGTTGGCACTATAATCAAAATACTATCTGGCGGGAGCTTGTGCATGGAGCCCAGATCCAAAGATCAGAATTGGACCATTCATAGCCCACAGCCCTGAATTTTTCTTATGTTTAACATGAGTGAGAGACACCCAAAATAGTGCATAAGCACCATCCTGGCAGCCCATTCTCACACAATCTCATGAAAAACATATCACACGACCAGCAGGGAATCTCCACTTCATACACTATTCCCCAGAACGGGGGTTCACACTCCTGAAAGGGAGAGCTAGGACTCAGAAAACTGCAGGACTTTTTTTGACAAAGATGTGGGAAATGATGGAAGGATCCCCTGAGACATGGAGTCCAAGGTGAGAATTCCACTAGCTAGTGTCTGAAGACAGTACTACCCAGGAACTTATATTTGTCCTACCTTCCTCACTCTCTGCTTAAAATTTCTGCTGTTGTGGGGCACCTGGGTGGCTCAGTCAGTTAAGCATCTGCCTTTGTCTCAGGTCATGATCTCAGGGTCCTGGGATCGAGCCCCATATTGGGCTCCCTGCTTAGTGAGGAGTCTGCTTCTCTCTCTGCCTCCTCCCCCTGATCATGCTCTGTCTCTCTTTCAAACAAATAAAATATTTAAAAACATTTCTGCTATTGATGAGTATTTGATCCCCACTCCTATTTTGTTTTTGGCTATTGTTTTCATTGTTATCTATTTGATTTAATTTCATTTTACCATTGACCCAAATATAAGAAATTAGTTACTTCAATTATAAAATATTTATTGGTCACCTTGTATTTGTCATTAACAATTCTAGACCCTGGAGAAATAACAAATACCCAAAGAAACAATACTCCCTCACTTTACATCCTATTGGGAGGGATATGTAACAACATAAAAGAATAAAATGTATAATACACTAGATATAAGTAAGGCCTCCTTATAAGAGAAAAATAAAGATAACCATGGGATGATATCTCCTTAAATCCAGTTTTAAGAAGGACAGTCAGGAAGGACCTTGCTGAGGTGATACTACAGTAAAGACTGAGGAAGCCATGCAGATGTCTGGAGGAAGAGCAAATCCAAAGAGCCTCAGGCAAAGATAAACTTGCCATATTCCAGGAAGAGTGAGAAAGCCAAGCTGTTACGACAATGTATGAGGGAAGGAGCACTAGAGGACAAAGTCTGAGAAGTCTGCTTCTTGGACATGCAAACTGTACAGTCACACAGGATCCCATACTCAGAAGGGAGTTGTACTTACTTTAATGTTCTGCTGTTGCCATCTTGGAATTCTTACCAATTTTGTTGTTGAACTTGTGTTTTGTAAGTGATGTCTGATGGGAAGATAGAACAGCATGTGGGCAGAGGAGATAGATGTAATATGCATGTTCACAGTTGTTTGCAGCATTCAGTATAGCATTCACCATGTCCCATGAACATAGGTTTCTAGTGCACTTAGGAAACTTGGGAATTCAACAAGACTCAAAGCAAATATAAGGTAGAAGTGAAATATCTGTAACTTAGTAAGTAAGCACTGACAGCCTTGAGAAGCCAAACTTTCTTCTTAAACTGGAACTTGCTTTCAATGTAGAAAGAAGATAGTGGTGTTCTAAAAAAACATAAGCAACCATATAATTATATATCTTACTCATTTTATTTCCCTGTATTAGCCAACAATTTACCTGACAAGGATGACATAGAAAGGAAAGAGAAAAATAGAGCAATAGATAGGTCCTAAAACTTTCAGTCTTTCCTTACTGACTTAGTTTTCTCCAGTATTTCCTTTATCTGGTAAGAATGAAATATATACTCCTATAACAAGCTATAAAATATGAATTGTATAATTTCAGTGTTTCTGTACATGATTTAATCTGATATTTGCATTAAAACTGGCATTCACATTATAAAAATGGATAATAAAGCATATGCAATAGTTAAAAATTTAATTATTGTTTCCTTAGAAGGGCATTAATTAATAAACTGTAACAAATTGAAAGACTGGCAGAGGAAGAAAGATAAAATTTTTTTATTTAGGTACTTTAATCAGAATCACTTTTTCCTGATTTTGAGCAAGGAGTCCATATTTTCATTTTGCACTGTGCCTCCCAAATTGAGTAGATGACCCAGCTGAAAAGTTAGAATTTTCAAGCCATATGGAACCTTTTCAGTAAATGCATTAAATTTTGCTTTCATTCTGAGATAAGTAGTAAACATGAGAGCTTTGAGGAAAAAAACCCTCTGGCAGCTCAGAGTACTTTTCCTAGGGACAAGAATGGAACCAGGAAGACCAAGCAGGAGTCTCTTACAGCAATTCAGGCAAGGGATGATGGTGGCTGGAGTTGGGTGATACGGCTAGAGGTGGTCAGAGGTTGTACATAGTAAACATTATAGGCTATCTAATTGAATTAAATTGTCAAAGAAGAAATCAATAAAACTTCAAGGATCTTGGCCCATGCAACTGGAAGCAAGCAGGTGCAAATTCCTGAGAGGTAGAAAACTGATATAGTAGTTTTGTTGTTGTTGTTTTTATATTCTGTGGGAGCATAGATTATCAGCAACTCCCTGTGAACATGTTATATTTTTAATATCCCTTAGAGACTCAAGGGAAGATTTCTGGTGAGCAGATGGATATTGAGTCTGAATTTGGAAGGTCTAGACAGGAAAAGTACATTTGTGAACTATTAGCCCACAGATTGTGTTTAATGCCATGGGGCTGTAGAAAATTACCAAGGAGTATGTGTCCTCTAGACAAGAGGCCTATGGAATAAGCTCTGTACCTCTCCAGTGTTTAAAGATAGAGTAGATAAAGAGGAAATGGCTAGAAAGGTAGGAAGAAAATCAACGTGTTGATGTCACTAAAGCCAACTGAAAAGTAAGTTGATTTATATGTTTATATGCTTCTTCTCACCTCAGGTACAGAGGTTTGAGTTAATCACATTCATCAGCACATTATAGCACATTATCATGATTAGTTTCTGCAAAGTCTTATTAATTAAGTCATTTATTACTTTTATTTTATTATCTTATTCTCATTCCTCTGCTCCAATAGTGTATCTGTACTTTCAGTGTTGCTTTTTCTATATATTGTAAAGTATGTATTAATTATCTATGTTCATTGCATTTTTAACATTAACAACATTATATAAATGAGCATTTCTGTAGTTCATTCAGTCTCTTAATTTTTTTCAATAAGCTTTATGCTTTGAAGACCTTACCATCTTAGATGAAAATGTTACTCATTGTTGCTAATGCATCATACTCCATTGTGTGCATTGTCAAAGAAAAATTGCACTTGACAGAATTTAAAAGGCAAGGAAGATTTTTTCAAGACTATTGCAATAGAGGGATCAAGCTGAACTCCCCTGGAAATAAAGGCAGGAGAGTTTTTAAGCCCCCTGAAATGAGCTAGTGGGAAAGTACTGGAGGCCCTTAGAGGGCAGATTGATCAATGAGATTAGGTCATCTGTGTTTGCTAATTGTCTCTTATCCAAATTGGGCTCTTATCCTTCCAAAGAGACTGGGAGGTAGAAGCACTATCTTCTTTGATTGATTACATTTCAGAAAGATGGCTCCCTAGATTCCTGAGAAAGGCATTTCTAGATTGTAAAACTAGCCAGAACATGGGGGAAGATTTACATCTCAAAGGAGCAGAGAATTTACAATCCCAAATTTTCTAAAGTAAATAACCTAGGAAAAGGGAGGTAAGGGACCTATAGTCATGACGAAATCTCCCTAAAGTTTAGCCAAAGGAGAAAATTAAGGTTGTATTGATCAGCATCCATCACATTTTAGCTCTTCATTTTTCAGAGATAAACAAGTAGGTTACTTCCATCTTTCCCCTACCACAAGTAATGGGGTGAAAAAATATTTGATTTCTATGCATACCCACCAGCAATGCATGAAACCTCCTTCAACTTCACATTCCTAACACTTTCCATTACTAGATTTGCTATTTTGCTTTTCTAATATGTAAAAAGTGATACCTTATTTTTAAAATTTATCTAAATGCTAATGATTATTAGCATCTTTTGGTATGTATGTTAGTTTCTTATGCTTTCTGTAAATTATCTGTTATAATGTTAGCCCATTTTCTTTTCTATTAGAGTTATTTTATTATCGTTGTTACAAATTCGTAGTTCCTTTTCTAGACTAACACATTGGCAATTTTAGAAATAGAAAGTATATTTTCCCCTTCTGTTTTTTATTCACTAATTTTGCCTCAGGTGTTTGTAGTGCACAGAAATTCTTTTTTTTTTTTTTTTGCTGTAATGAAACACAGATAATGTATTTGTCTTGATGTGTTCTTTTTAGGTTTTTATGTAAAATATTTCCCCATGCCTACATCACAGAAATATTATTCTATATTTTCATTAGCTTTTTGATATTCCCTTAAATGTGTGTTTCTTTAATCTCCCTAGAATATAAATACATATGGTATTTTAGGGGAAAATCCATATTATCCTCCATATAGTATGTCACTCATTTTATACCATTACAAAAGTAAGCATTCTTTCTCACTTGTTTTGTGTTTTATTATATATCAGTCTGGTTGCTGAATTTTTATGGATTGTTTTAGCCCATTATACTTTTTCACAGTTCAGTTGTTCTTCTTGTACTAATTCCATATTTGTAATACAGCAATTTGTTCTATATGTTATTGTCCTAATAGAACATACTTATTATATTCATTCAATTTTATAAGGTTGACTTTGCTATTTGGAAACATTAAGTTCTTCATATATATTTTATAGTGAATTTATAGAATTTCTCAAAAATTATAAAAAGAGTTGCTCTGCTTATCTTTCATAACCTTGACACTCTTCAAAAGAGCACTGATTATTTATTTTGAAAAAATGTACCTTAATTAGATTTGTCTAGTTTTCTTATAATTGGAGTTAGGTTTTGCATTTTTGGCAAAAATTCCACATAGGTAATGTACTTTCAGTAAGTTTTACTAACATGCTAAGATATTGAGTGTTGTTATTACTGGTGATGTTTACCTTGATCATTTGGTCAAGTTACTGTCTGCCAAACTTATCCACTATAAATTCAATATCTTTCTCTTTATAATTGTTAAGTACCTTGTGGAACATACTTTGAGATGATACAATTCCTGTTTCTCCTCAAACTTCCAGCCACTAATTTTAGCATCTGGTGGTGTTATAAACAACTTTTTTACTGTGAAATTTGCCTAATGATAATTTTCTGTTCTTGGTGATTGTTTCATAATTACGTGGAATGCTAACATTAGGAAATTGAGGTAAGAAATACAAGGAAACTCTTTGTACTGTTGTTGCAACTTTTCTGTAAGTCTAAAATTTGCTTAAAAATTTTAAACGAATAAAATATATAAATATAATTTTATATACAAATATATTTGTATATATATTTATATTTATAATATATATTTATAATATCTAAATATAACATATACAAATATAAAATAAAATGCTGGGATTTTATTTGGGATTATACTGAATTCATAGGTTAATACATTCATTTGAGGACAATTAACATCTTATAATTTAGCTGTGAAATAACAGCTTATACATTTGTTTGTCCCATCCAATAGTGTAATCAGATAATCTTTTGTCAGCGTAGTGTTTAATGGATTTATAAAATGATAAACTTTATCAACTTCCATTTTTATGCCAAAACAGATGAGAACATAGGTTTGATAATTTTATTTAGCGATGTAGAGATTACTGGTGACTTTACTAAGAGAAGTGTTGGTGGAATAATAGGGTTGACAGATAATTAGAACAAGTTCACAGAGAAAAGGAGAAGAGGAATTGAAAATAGCACACACAATTATTTCAAGAAAATTTTGCGTAGAGAAAGAGTTACAGCAGTAGCTGGAAAGATACCTGGATTTAAGATGTTTATTTCTTTTTTTCTATCTTTTCTTATAGCACACACAGAATATACATAGCATGATCCAATACTAATGATAACCATCTAGGAGAGAGGGAAAACTAATATGGGAAATAAAGGGAAGAATTAGAACAATTTCTTGAATAAGATGCAATATAAAGTGGAAGCTGGACTAGCTAAAGGAAGAAGAGTGAGAATGGTTATTATTGTTGAGGGGTTTATTTCAGCCACATCCTGTTATTCTAGTGCAGCCATAGACTAAATAGAAATCTGGGTTTGACAGGAGTTTGGGGTTTGTTTGTTTAAAGGAGGACAATAAAATAAGAGAGGATTCAATTTTTTGTGAGTAAATACTATAAGTTTGGAAGATGAGAAGTGGGAACATGGAAGAGTTTGGGAACAGCGAAGAGAGTAATCAATGGTGATATAAGTGTATTTTAAATACCATTAAAGTAAAAGGTTTATGGTAATTGGAATCGTAGAAGGAGGGATATCTTCATGGCATTGAATTTTATGTATAGTTTAATTTTCCCAATCAAAGATCTAAGCCACTGCCCAAGAATGTAGAACCAATTGCAATTAATTCTAGTTTTAAATACCAACTCTTTTTTCAAAACTTAACATTCTTGGGGCACCTGGTGGTTCAGTTGGTTAAGCATCCAGACTCCTGATCTCAGTTCAGGTTTTGATCTTAGGGTCATGAGTTCAAGCCCTGTGTTGTGGAGCCCACCTGGAATTAAAATAAAACTTAAAATTTTAAAAATAAATAAATAGTAAACAAAATATAACACTCTTGTATTTCTTCTTCTAAGTCAGTCTTTGAATGAGATATAATCAGATAAATGATAGATAAGAAGATAGGTAGATAATTAGATAGCTAGCTAACTAGCTAGATAGACAAAATGTATAGATAATATGTATCACATAGGAGATCACCTTTACTTACAATATTATATTTACTTACAATATTATAGGAAAAGACCTTTTTATAACTTCCAATATTGTCTATCTACCTATCTACCTACCTACCTACCTACCTACATATCTGTCTGTATATTTTGTATTATGGAAGTGAATGTGCTTTATGTCATTACAGATAATAACTATTATTTAGCCAAGTTTTTTTCTCATATATTTTAGAAAAGAACTAAAATATGTTGAATACAGTTTTTTTTTGGTGAACTAAAATTTGTAAACACACACACACACACACATCTTGGAAGATAGAATTGTCAGGTATAAATGTATTTGGGAATCATTCTAAAAGATGTATTTTTACTGTGTACCCACATAATATTTTCATATCGTGAGCACTATTACTTCCTTGAATTCTAATTATATACTTAGCTATCTCTCCATGTCCCTCTCACTCTTATTCATGGTATGGCAGTATTATAATATTTGTAGCTCTAGCATTAGCCCAGTACTGGGCACATGAGAGGTGCTGAATATTATTTGCCAGATAAATAAATTCATTAATAACCTGAATCTGTTGAAAGAATGAACCCAAGGAATATTCTAGAGAAATACCCCAAAAATAACAAAGTATTTTATGCTTGTAAAACACTAAGATATGATAAACTAATGATGGTATTTTGCCTTATTAAATGAATTAGTTTTACTAAAAGGACAAGTAATATAGTTTTATGATAGACTTCATGAATTCTGCCAAGTCCTTTATTATTTGGGAAAGTATCAAATTAGCAATTAGAGATTCTACCAACAACTTGAATAAAAACCAATTAATTTGCTTTACAACGTATGTAACAATGACCAATAATGCTTAAACAGTGTATCAAATCCTACTGTGATAATAAAGTCATTTTTGGTCTGTTAGTCCTTGCCCTACTTAGTTTCTCATGTGAGACAGTTTGTTTTAAAGTTAACCTTGTTACTCTGAAATTCTAGGATCCTGTCTCCTCATGCTAAAGATTTATTCTTCTAAAGATAGACCAGAAAATCACTCAAAAATCTATACTAAGAAAAAGTTGGGTGCCTATATGTGCCTATGTAAGATATAGTCATAAAGCTAGTTTTGCACCTGAGAGAACAAAATCTTCATTGGGACATTGAATATCCCCAATGTCTGACCATTTAGCTTCTATTTTAAGGAGACATATAATGGAGAAAAAATAAAATAGCTATTTTAAGAGGCTAAATATTTACATATTTAACAAATTATATCAATATATACAATCTAAAATCCTCTAATTACCTCTTTCTGAAAATTTACCATAAAATTCACCATAAGCAAATAAGTAATATATTTTCTTACCTTTCACAACTCTATTCGTGTGCACATTTTGTCATAATTATAGAAATAATGAAATTGCCTTAAGAAGTGTCAAATCAGTGATACTATTCACCCATGCAGGGCAAGAACCAATTGTAAACCACTGGTGGACTGAAATCAACAGTAGAGGAAGTATTTACCCATGGGAAATCTATGAATGATTTAGCCCTTACCCGACCCTGCTCCAGAGATCCAGTTGTTAAAAAATTTACCATCACGACACTGGTTAAGTTACTCATATGTGCAAAAATATTATAGTAAGTGGCAAACTAGTAATGTGAAACTCTAACTGTCTCTATAATAATCATGATCTTAGTTAGTCACTAGTTTATAATTACCAGAATTCTAGTAAACCAGTGTGACTGTGTTTGGCTACAAATGAAGAAATGAAAGTTGAGTCCTTTAAAGACAGAACAAAAACACTAGGTGATTGAGTTGGAAGATAATAATTTGTCCAATGTCTTGATTTCAGGAAAGATAAAGTTGAAGTACACAATTTAAATGTCAAAATTAAACTCTTAATATGCGTTTGGCATCCTTGAATTCCATCTTCCAAACAATTGTCAAAGTGATCTCCCTAAAAAAAGAAATCTATGTAACACCCATTTCAAAACCTTTGGATGTCTATTAATTCTTTACACATTGAATCCTAAGATTTTTTTGTATAAATATACATGTAATACTCCACATCTCATACTTCTCTTAATCTGGAAGTCTAAAACTTGCTTACTTTGTTTAATTATTCAGTTATTATTTATATATGTCAGCTTTAGCCTCGTATCTTACATGTTAGCAGCAAAAATCACTAAGTTACTAATGTTCATGCCGTCAGTACCTACAGTGATTATGTGCTACCATCATTTTCTAAGTTCTATTAGTTTTCTAAAATGCAGTTTAGGGATAATTTCTCAGAAATTTTTCTGCTTTTACTTTGAGCTCTCATAATAATACTTGCTTATCTGTATCATTGTTTTCCTGCTTGGCATTTTAACTCTCCACCGATATGTAACCCTACACTCTTCCCATCTTTTTTGATGACATGTACAGCATCTTATTATTGGTAACCACAGAATTTGGCCTGTATTGGATATGTGGCAGGCACTGAATATGTATTTGCTGTATGAATAAATTAATAGATAACATGAATGTCTAGAAGAGTTAACTCAAGAAATATCTTGTGTAAAAATCTTAAAAATAATATAGCATCTTATATTTGCAAAATACTAAGGTATGATGAAATGATCAACTAATGTCTGATCTTTGGCCTATGGTTTATTTTCCTCAGTGGAAGGAAGACAAACAACTTTGTTTTCTTTTAGATAAGAAATATGGGAATGAAAGAAGCCACTAGCTTACTTTATAGAAAGAGAAGAGAGGATGCAATGCTAAGGGAGAGTTTTGAGGTTTTTTAATCCTTCTTTGGTATTATCTCGAAGTATGGGAGGGTCAAATTCTATGAAAAGGGAACGAGTATGACACTTTTTTTTTCTTTTTTATGTTCAAGTGCTTCTATGTAATTAGATCTAGAAATTAAAAGCCTTGGTGGTAAGAGCAACCAACCAAAATAATCTCTGAACAAAGGATAATTTAAGAACATGAAATTGGAAAAAGAGGCAACAGGGAAAGAATTCAGAAACCCAGGGGAAGAAAATAAGGTGTTTTTCATTTTGTTTTGTTTTGTTTTGTTTTTTAATAATCAAAAGCAGATTCTATCTAAAGTGATTGTCAAGGGAAAGGACTATTAGTTATGGAACTTTCTCTTCCAGTCACTCCTATTGAGACACCTGCCACATGGCTCACTAAGGAGTAGCTGTCCACACAGGAATGAACTGCTTGATTAGGTATAGATTTCTTGTTATGTTAATTAAATCAATTACCTAGTTCCTAGCTGTCTTGTGAAATTCACTCCTGGCAAAAGAATAGAAGTGGATATTAAAAGCAAACTAACATTTTCATTGATTTTTCTGAAAATAATACTGCAGATCAGTAATTATTTTCATTTTGCAAGCTGTCAAAGTGAAACATGATTTTAACAAGCAATACATGATCCAAAATATTTGAAATTTTAATTATTTTTATCACCAAATGTTTTCACCAGTGATTGTGGTAGGGTGCAGATAAGGACTGTCTTATAGGTACGGTCTTTAAAGACTAGGTCGGAGATATGGTCAAAATCAAAGAAAGGTATCTACATCAGAAAAGAAATATGGTAGGAATGATTTATTAATGATTAACATGAAACAACAATATTAACACTAGATACCACTCTAAACAACATAACTGGCATAGAGACTCTCATGCAGAAAAGAATACCGGCATAAAATTGCTCCCTTAATAGATATTTTACCTTAATCGGACACTTTTTGACTTATTTATATAAAGCAAATTATAAGGCTTTCCTGACTTAGGATCTTTGCAGTTAATGCTTCATCTTTCTGGAATGCTCTTCCCCCACAATATAGGCATGGATTCATCATATCATCCAGTGTCACCCATTAGAAGACCTACCTAACCACTCTAACTACTACGAAAAATACACTGTAAACTATAAATTCCATGTGTCAGCCTAAATATGAATGGCAATATCCACATTTTTATCAGTTTGGTGATGGAATTTATAGCATAATAACCTGTTCTTCAGATTTTTTTTTTTAGTTTTATATACTTAATTCAATATATGCTTCTCTGAACAATTAAATATTTTTTGTACTGGATTTGACCACATTACTACTGTGTGCATAAATAATTTGACCACAACAAAGCAGACTACATAATTTTCAATTTCCATGGGTTCTTAGAGCATTGCTTTCTATACTATCTTGGCTCCCCCATTTAAGCTTACCAGCAATTGTGAATTGCTGTCATTTTTCTCCTTGATCTAGTCTTCATTTAAGTTCCTTTTATTTGATTTTAATACTAAGAATGGGTTCAAATAATAGAAAATCATGATTGTAATACATATGTAAATACTATGTACACATATATTAACGTGTGCATCATATCTACTCTTAAAATTAATATACTAATATTAGTTCATATGTTATAATTATTTTTTAAAGATTTATTTATTTATTATTAGAAAAAGTACTGGAGGCAGGAACAGAAGGAGAGGGAGAAGAGTTTTAGGCAGACTCCATCACTGAGCTTGGAGCCCCACATGGGCTTGATTTCACAACCCTGAAATCACCACCTGAGCCAAAACCAAGAGTCAGAACCTTAACTGACTATGACACCCAGGCACCCCAATTTATATGTTATTATAATTTCTTTCATATCTGATAAAAAGCTAAGCAATATTTAATCAGTTATTTCTCATTAATTATTTCTATAAACCTCTAGACTTTTTTCCCTTAAAACAAATACACTGTTTCTGGTCATTTATTAACATAAAGCCCTTTAGTCACATTTAAACCCACCTTTGCTATAAAAATCATGTAATAATAATTCACATAATGCAACATGAAAGTCTTAAAACAAAAAGTTTTATGATAATAATTCTAAAAATATTTTGACTTGCATCACTCATCTCTGCCACTACAGCCACAAATTGTAATAGTTCGGGCGATAGTCTTAGTAAATCAGAAAACATTACTACTTGGAAATTTCCATCTAATTCCACAGATCTGAAAACAAAGTGCCCTCCATTAACAAGCTTCTAATCATCCAGCTACAATGTCAAAAAAACCAACATCATTCTTCCTTGTCATTAAGTTTGGAGAACTTGCTAAAAATACAGAAGGAGTTATCCAGTCTTACTGTTCTTCACCATTTGAATGACTTGTAAGTCACAGTATGAAAATTACTAAAGTTGAATAAATTGTATTACTCAGCTTTCACTAGCTTATGCTATAGTAACAAGCAAACCTCAAAACTTGGTGAATTATATTCACAAAGCTTATTTCTCATTGACATGTACATGTTGGTTGCAGATCTGCTTTTTTATGTGTCTTCTCAATCTGAAGAGGAGGCCGAGAAAAAGCAGAGAAAAGGCAAAACTGCATAAACATGTGAGTGCTCTTAAGCTTTTGCTCAGAAGTGATGAATATCATTTCAGCTCGTTTTATTGGCCAGAGCTATGACATGGAAAAGGCTGGTCTCAGTGGGGCATGGAAGAAACATATTCTTATGTGAATGCACATTCAATATGTAAAAATAATACGATCCACGACTAAAAATTATATCAGATTTAAAAAATGAATAATTGCCCTTTGTCTCTTAAATACACACATTAATTAACCCTAGCATTTCCTTCATATACTAAGCCGAAAGATTTTTTAAAATAAACCATACTGTCTTCTTAGTTATTATAGTAAAGTTGAAAATATAAAAGATCGAAAATTATTACATTTTTAACTTCAAATTATGAAGTTACTCTCAATAACAAAGATTCATATGAAAAAACTTTTAGAAATATAAAGTAATATATAATAAATGACAATTATAACTAGAAATGTTTGATTATTTTGATATTTAACTTGACAATTGTTCTGTTTTTTGTTGAAATATATTTAACATATAACAATGTGTAAATTTAAGGTGTACAGCATGTTGATTTATGTATTGTCATATGATTGCCATTGTAGCAATAGTTAGCACCTCTATCGTGTCATTTACAGTGGGGAATAATTAAGATCTAGTTCTCTGGCATGATTGATGATTATAATGTAATACATTTGTCTATATTCACTATTCTGTGCCTCATATCTCCAGAACTTACTTGTCTTCTAGTTGCAAATTTGTACCCTTAAACAACATCTTTTCTATTCCCCCACCGTCAGCCCCAGGTAACTACCACATTACTCTGTTTTTACAAGTTTGTTTTTATTATTTATTTATTTATTTATTTATTTATTTATTTATTTATTTCAGCATGCCTTTATTAAAGTTAGGCATTCAACATGAGAAAACAATCTTAATTCTTATGGTAATTATGGTGTCTGATTAGCGATTGATAGCACCAGTTGTGAAACCAGACTGCCAGGGTTCAAACCTCAACTTTTTTTTTTTTTAAAGATTTTATGTATTTATTTGACAGAGAGTTAGATCACAAGTAGGCAGAGTGGCAGGCAGAGAGAGAGGGGAAAGCAGACTCCCTACTGAGCATCGAGCTGGATGCGGGGCTCGATCCTAGGACCCTGAGATCATGACCTGAGCCGAAGGCAGAGGCTTTAACCCACTGAGCCACCCAGGCGCCCCCAAACCTCAACTTTTCCATTTACTATCTATATGACTTTAGACAAGTACTGAGCCTACTAATAGCTTAGGTTCTATACCTGCAAAATAGGAAAAGCAAGAGAACCTCTCAAATACATTTACAGTAAGGATGAAACGAGGTAGTATGTGTGAAGTTCTGTGAGCAGTGCTTGCCGTATACTGATAGCTGTGTGAATGTTCAATATTTTTTTTTTTTTTTAGTTTCAAGCTTTTATTTAAATTCCACTTAGTAACTTGCAGTGTAAACTTACTTTCCGGTGTAGAATTTAGCGATTCATCACTAACATACAACACCCAGTGCTTATCACAAGTGCCCTTCTTAGTACCCATCACCCATTTAACCCATCTCCCTGCCCACCTCCCCTCCAGCAGCCCTTAGTGTGTTCTCTGCAGATAAGAGTCTGTTATATGGTTTGCCTCTCTTTTTCTTTCCTATATTCATATGTTTTGTTTCTTGTATTACACATATGAGTGAAATCATATGGTGTTTGTCTTTCTTGTCTGACTTATCTCACTTAGCATACTGTCCTCAAGGTCCATCCATGTTTTCACAAATGACAAAATTTCCTTTTTTGTCATGTCTGAATAATATTCCATTGTGTACATATACAGTAGTTTCCCCTTTTCCATGGAGGATACATTCTGAAACCCTAGTGGATGTCTGAACCTATGGATAGTACCAAACTGCATAAACACTATGAATTTCTTTGTACATACATACCTATGATAAAGTTTAATTCATAAATTAGACACTAGAAGAGAGTCACAGCAATAACTATAAAAAACAAAACAATTATAACAATTAGTTTAATTAAAGTTATGTGAATGTAGAGTTTCTGTCTGTGTTTCTTTCTCAAAAATATCTTAGGCTATTGTACTCAGCCTTCTTCTCGTAATGATGAGAGAGAATGCAATGAAGTGCGGTGAATGATGTAGGCATCGTGACATAGGGTTAGGCTACTATTAACCTTCTGATGATATGTCAAAAGGAGGATCATCTACTTCCAGACTATGGTTGACTATGAGTTACAGAAATCATGGAAAGCAAAACTGGATAAGGGGAGACTACCATATCTTCCTTGTTCATTCATCAGTTGAGAGCATCTTAAGTTGTTTTCCTATTTTGGATATTGTGAATAATGCTGCCATAAACATAGAAATCATGTATCTCTTTAATATACTGTTTTCAGTTCCTTTGGGTATATACCCAGAAGTGGAATTTCTAGGTCATATGGTATACCTGTATTAACTTTTTGAAGAACCTCCATATTATTTTCCATTGTGGCTGAAGCAATTTGAATTCCCACCAATGGTGTACAAGTGTTCCCTTTTCTCTGCATCCTCACCAACACTTATCTCTTATCTTAATTATAACTGTTCTAACAGGCATAACATGATATCTCATTGTGTTTTGAATTGTATTTCCCTGATGATTAGTGAAATTGAGCATCTTTTCACATACCTGTTGGCCCTTTGGATGTCTTCTTTGAAAAAATGTCTATTTAGTTCCTCTGCCCTTTTTTAGTTGGATTTTGGTTGTTATTATTATTGAGTTATAGAATTCTTTATATATTTTGGATATTAACCCCTATCAAATGTGCGATTTGCAAATATTTTCTCCCATTTTATAGGTTTTGTTTCCTTTTTTTCACATCCTCCTAGTTGCTTTCTTTATGTACGTATTATGTATATTTTATTTATCCCAAAATACATGTATGGTGGATATCCAGTTATGTATTTAATTCTCTGTTTAAATATGTAAACTTAATTAGAACATCTGATCTCTTCATAATGCTCTTCTATAAATTCTTCTGAGAATGAGAAGATTTTATAATAAAAATCAAATTTATTATCACCAAAAAAGCATTGTGCTGAATAGATTCTATTTGCAGCTTCAGATCTATTCCTCTTCAACCTGCTATTGAACCTAGCAGCCTGACTAGGAAGAACAATATCAATGGGTTCTGTTGTCTTCTAACTTCCGATTTGGTTCAGTCAGTGGGAAGCACCATTAGGAGATAAATAGTTCGAAGAGAATAAAATTGGATTATTTTATGCTGAGATCCTTTCTGTTGAGATTGAGATTGAGATTATTTTATGAGATTGAGATTATTTTATTCTGTTGAGATTGAGATTATTTTATGCTGAGATCCTGTACAGTGGCTGTCTTTCTTATCAGAGGCTCTTATCTGGTTGACTTTTCCAGTCAGCTCTTTCTCTCTTTTAGTATCTACCCTGTCTTCTGGCAAATGTTGGTACAGTGGTGGTAATTCCTCCCAACTATGACCAGCCTTGGGGGTCCTGCATGATCTCAGGTTAGTAGTTTCATTACCTCTGCCCATATACTTGCAAATTATACTTAATTAAATTTTCCTCAATCACCACGTTTGATTGTGACTTCTGTTCCTGGCCAGAATCCTCAATGATATACTTATTCACAATTAAATGATGCTTTACTTTTTTTTTTTTAACAGCCATATGTAATTATAAAAGAAGAAAAAACAGAGCCTATTATTGAAAATCTACTATCTTCTTTATTTCTTACCTTTATCCCAATTCCAGCAAAGTTTGCTAACAGTTCCAAAGAATATATGAAAATCTAACATTTGGTAGTGACTGTCTGCATGGATTTTGTGTTACTCATTCTGTGGATAACCATATACTTCTTTCTCAGAGACATGCTTATAGCATGTCTTTATAGACATGCTATAAATATTATTCATTATAATCTCTTTGCTGCTTATTGGAGAGTAAAGAAGAAGAAATTAGTGAGAAGGAAAAGATGTTTATGAAATATTATTGCAAGTTTCCCTCACTTTTTGAAAGTTCTCCCTATACCACTTATCTTTTGAAAAAGACCTATATCAGTAGCTATTTTTGCCAACCAAAAGAAATCTGAAGAGGGTATTCACTTTTATAAAAGAAGGCAAAAGTGAAAATAGTGTTCAGCACTTATTTTGCAGTGAGCCATTACAGAGACAGCATCACATCCTGAGCAACAAGAGTGGTGTCTCCAGCCCCTTCCTTGGGAACTACAGTCAATATCTCAGCATCAAACCACTAAAACGCTGAACTCTGTCTATGAGCTAGCACCTGTGCTTTATCTCAATTTATGTTGTGCATGTGTTAGCAAGATGTGTCCTAAAGTATCAGAAAAGCCTAAGAAAGCTTATTTTTGGAGCCTGGGAATGCTCAAAAATTTTTTTCTATATAAATTAATGGCAATCGCCTCTCTGTTTTATGCTATTCTGGCTTACAAAAGGTTTCATAGGAACACTCTACTTTTGGATGGGCTCAACACTTTTCAAATGCTGTTTTATTAACACACACTTTGCATGGTGAAATCTTTATTTAGCAAGCGCAACCTGTTTCTGAAAGTGAGTGAAGATACAAAGAAAAAGGATTAATTTGTTTATTGATTTCACTTGGAGTAATAAAAAGACCTTCAAACCTTGTGGGATATTCTTGTTGAAGCTGCACTAGAAATGGGCCATCAGGCACAATTATTACTCTTATTCCTATTGACATGCACCATCAAGAAGAGTAATTTAGGACACTCTCAAGGTCACTAAGAAAGAGAATCATTTCATCAAGCTATCACACTTATCTTAACCATGTGTTTCTTATTACATTGTAACGTACTCTTGTTTAACTGAAATGACACTAAAATTTGAATTAACTCTACATGTGCTTACCAGTAGATAATTTGCAGAAAATGTAACTGACATGCAATAATTTTCCAAACAGTACTATGTGAAAAAGAGGTGCTATTATATATATATATTTATATATTTATTTATATAAAAAGAGGCACTATTATAAAAATGAATAAAATTTAAGTAAGATAAATGACAGGGTCTCTACAATCTTTTTCACTTCATTCATAAAATTTGATATAATGAAACTAAATGATATATATTCTTATCCCACTATATATATATCATATATATGTAAATATATGATTTTAAATGCTATTAAACAAGGGGATAGACTACCTAATATAGCTTTCTCAATTAAACTTAAATTGAATATGGTTGAAACTATAAAAGAAGTGCCAAATACATAGAAAAGTGTTCATTGTTTAATGAATGTATCCTTTTCATTGACACATTCATTTTTATTTTGCAAATTTAGCTTATTTTTATTTTTTACTCCAAGTACATTTAAAAAAAAACAAATATGAAATACTTACAAGATACAAAGGGAAATTCCCTTCCCTTTAAATAAGGAAGATACCTGGAGGGTGCCTGGCTATTTGGCTGGTATGATGCTTCTTAGCAAGAACAATTTTAAAAGTAGAAATAATTCCTGCATGATCTCTTTCCAGAGTTTGTTTATCTGGTTTTTAGTTTTGTTTTGTTTTGGGTTTTTTTGTATTACAAGTGGAAGTCGTAACTCACTGAGGTAGAATGGAAATATGGACACTGGGGAGGGTATGTGCTATGGTAAGTGCTGTGAAATGTGTAAGCCTGATGATTCACAGACATATACCTCTGGGGCAAATAATATATTATATGTTAATAAAAATAATAAAAATTTAAAAATTAAAAAAAAAAAAGAAATCTGGATAAGAGTGAACCATCAGGCTGCAGAACTGCAGTAACCAGGTGGCATTTGTGGCTTATCCTTGAAAGAACAAACTCATGTGTATGCATGTAGGTGCATGAAGACAAGAGGCATTATTTGCTGAACTTCCTTGATAATACTGCATTTAATAATGGTCCAGACCTACTTGTGATGAGCACTGGGTGTTTATGTAAGTGATGAATCACTAAGTTCTACTCCTGAAACAATGTTACACCAAATGTTAACTAACTAGAATTTAAATAAAAACTTTAAACAACAACAAAAATAATGGCCCAGACCTCTGATGGGCTTATATCTTTTAAAGGGCACTTTATATTAGACAGACCCCAGGTGGAGGGCAGAAAGTCTCATTTTCATAAATTTGTAAGTTCCGTTTTGTTGCTATGACTGCCGTATTTAATATGTAAGACCATAATAAGTAGCATTTTTATGGTGTATTATGAAAATAAAAATATTACCTATAGAGGGGCACCTGGATGGCTCAGTTGGTTAAACATCCGACTCTTGATTTCAGCTCAGGTCATGATCTCAGGATCAAGAGGTGGAGCCCTATGTTGGGCTCTGCACTGAGCGTGGAGCCTGCTTGAGATTGTCTCTCTCCTTCTCCTTCTACCCCTACTCCCCACTCATGCGCTCTCTCAAAATATATATATATTTTATATTTACAAATATACATAATATGTATATTTATAATATATATTATATTTATAAAATATTATATATATTGCCTATAGATTCTAGTTTAATCATGTTAACTTTATTATTTAGTTTCTTAAAGTTACCCATGAAAATAAAGAACATGAAGTAATTAATGAAAAATCGTTTGAAAATATTTTTGAAAAATAAAAGGAGGGGCGCCTGGATGGCTCAGACAGTTGAGCGTTTGCCCAAGGTCTTGGGATCAAGACCCATATCTGGCTCCCTCCTCGGCGAGGGAGTCTTCTTCTCCCTCTCCATCTGCACCTCCCCCTGCTTGTGCTCTGTCTCTGTCAAATAAATAAATAAAATCTTAAAAAAAAAGTGAAAGGAAATGTATTGCCCATTTAAGGAAGAAATTATTCCAATTCTCTACTATCTCTTTCAGAGGTTAGAAGCAAAAGAAATACATCCTCACTCATTCTAGAAAGCCAGCATTAGCTTAATATTAAAACCAGACAAAGATATTCTAGGAAAAGAAAACTACAAATAATATCCCTCACGAAAACACACGCAAAAATCATCAACAAAATGTTCACAAATTAAATGAAAATATATGAAAGAATTATACACGATTACCAAGTGGGATTTATCCCAGGCATGCAAGGCTGGCTCAACATTTGAATATCAATGAATGCAAGGTATCACATTAACAGATTAAAAAAGAAAAATCACAGGCTAATATCAATAGATGTAGAAAATGCCCTTGACAAAATCCAACACAAATTCGTGATAAAACCCAGTAAAGTAGCAATAAAAGGGAACTTTCTCAACTTATAATTACTATCTACATAAAACCTACAACTGACATCATAGATAATGGTGAGAACATGAAGCCTCCTCAATAAGATCAAGAATAAGGCAAGGATACCCACCTCACCACTCTTTGTCAACAATGAAATTCCTTTTTAATGCAATAAGGAAAAAATGTATACAGATTGGGAAGGAAAATATGAAACTTTTCATAGATGTCATGATCATCTCTATAGAAAGTTAAAAAGAATAAAAAATTCATAGAACTAATAAGTGATTATGGCATGATTTCAGGATACAGGATTAGTAGACAAAAGTCAATTGTTTTCCTATATGTCAACAATGAATAAGTGGGATTCAAGATGAAAAACACAGTACCATTTTTATTAGTACTCAAAAAAAAAAAAAGGCTTAGGTATAAATCTAACAAAATATATGCAACATCTCTATGAAGAAAACTACAGAACTCTGGTGAACAAAATCCAAAAATAACTAAATAAATGGGACAACTGTTCTACAAGTTAATTGATAGGAAGACTCAAAATTGTCCAAATGTCAGATCTTTCCAACCTTTTCTACAGATTTAATATAATCCCAATAAAAATCCCAGTGAGTTATTTTATCGATATAAACAAACTGATTCTAAAGTTTTTGTGGAGAGGCAAAAGACCCAGATTAGCTGACACAATATTAAAGATGAACAAAGTTGGAAGACTGATGCTGCCCAACTTCAAGGGTTATTATAAATCTACAGTAATCAAGACAGTGTGGTATCAGTGAAAGAATAAACAAGTAGATCAATGGAACAGAATAGAGAGCTGGGAGATAACCCCCATAAATACAGTTAGCTCATCTTTGACAAAGGATCAAAGGCAATACAATAGAGCAAAGATAGTATCTTCAACAAATGGTGCTGGAACAGTTGGACATACACATGCAGAAAAATGAATCTAGCACAAACTTTATACCCTTTATAAAAATTAACTCTAATTGGATCATAGACCTAAATGTAAAATGCAAAACTATAAACTTCTAGGACTTTACAGGAGAAAACCTAGGTGACCTTGGATAAAGTGATGCCTTTTTAGATACAACTCAAAAGACATGATGTGCAAAAAGAATAATTGATAAGGTGGAGTTCATTTAAATTAAAAACTTCTGCTTTATGATAGATAATATCAAGAGAATGAGAAAATAAGCCACAGACTTGGAGAAAATATTTGCAAAAGACAGATCTGGTAAAGCAGCTTTATCCAATATATATAAAGAATTCTTAAAACTCAACAATTCGGAAATAAACAACTGGGTTTTAAAAATGGGCCAAAGATCTTAAACACTTCACCAAAGATGGGATGGCAAACACACATATGAAAAGATGCTCTACCATATTGGTTCTTTAATACATGTTTTTCTTAATCATAATTGTGTGTGACATACTATTCATGAATTTTCATCTGTTTCATTAAGATTTTCATGTCATCTTTTTTTAATTAACTTATTTACTTGAGAGAGAGAGAAAGCATGTGGGGGGAGGGACAAAGGGAGAGGGTGAGAGAGTCTCCCAGGCAGGCTCCATTCTGAGCATGGAGCCTGATGCGGGGCTCAATCTTGTGACTCTCAGATTACTACCTGAGCCAAAACCAAGAGTCTGACACTTAAATGATTATGCCACTCAGGTGCCCCTTCATACCATCTTTTAATGTTCTTCCAGGCCAGTTTTGCTCCTTAATAATAGTAATGAATATTCAAATCTGCTATTGTTTTTTACTTTGCTTAAAATTTTGTCCTTAATCTAATTTTTTACCAATGATGAACCCACACTGATATATCATAATCACCCAATGTCCATAGTTTACCTCAGGATATAATGACATATATCCATTGTTATAATATCATACAGGGAAAAACGTGATGCCACTACACATCTATTAGAATGGCCAAAATCTGGAACACTGACACCACCAAATGATGGCAAGGAACACACTCTGGGTCATATGTTAAGTATACATTTTTAGCTTTTTAAGAAACTACCAAACTCTTCCAAAGTAGCTGTACCATTTTGCATTTCCATCAGCAATATTTGAGCATTCCTGTAGCTCCATATTCTTACTAGTATTTAGTTTTTGCTATTTGTTTGTTTGTTTCAAGTTTTTATTTAAATTCCATTTAGTTAACATACATACAATATTAGTTTTAGGTGTAGAATTTAGTAATTCATTACTTACATACAGCACCCCAGTGCTCATCACAATAGATGCCCTCCTTAATACCCATCACCCTTAACTTGGGATAAAAATGACCTTATTGATTATTATATAGAAATTCTGGGGGGCCTGGGGGGCTCAGTGGGTTAAAGCCTCTGCCTTCAGCTCAGGTCATGATCTCAGGGTCATGCCATCGAGCCCCACATCGGGCTCCCTGCTGAGCAGGGAGCCTGCTTCCCCCTCTCTCTCTGCCTGCCTCTCTGCCTACTTGTGATCCTTCTTTCTCTGTCAAATAAATAAATAAATCTTTAAAAAAAAAGAAAAAAAAATTCTGTCAATCAGTTGATGTATAAATGTATAATTTGTATATATAAATATGTATTTATATATATATAATATATTATGTATATATACATATATGTATATATATATATTTATAAATGTATACATGTAATTATTAATGACATTTGTGAAAGCGGTTAACTTAAGATCTTTCATACCCATTTTTAGAAATACTGCCAATTCTTTTTTTAAGTTTTATTTTCTTCCAAGTTTTTATTTAGATTCCAGTTAGTTAACACAGAGTGTAATATTAGATTCAGAAGTAGGATTTGGTGATTCATCACTTGCTCATCATAGCAGGTGCCCTCTTTAATACTCATCACCCATTTAACCCATTCCTCCTGCCCACCCCCCTCTAGCAACTATCAGTTTGTTCTCTATAACTAAGAGTCTGTTTATGACTTCCCTTTCTCTTTTGTTTCCATGTATGCATGAAATCATATGGTATTTGTCTTTCTCTGACTGGCGTATTTCGTTTAGCATTATAGTCTCTAGCTTCATCCGTGCTGTATTTTTGTAAACATTTATGGAAATGACAGGTTAACTAAAGTTGTATACTCACTTTCCCTTCCACTGTCATGAGTGTAACTCCATTTCCCTTTTCAAAGCAATTATTTGAAAGATCTTAAGCATGACCAGACACAAAGGTAACTGCTTTCAGAAACATCATTAATGATTACATATTTTTTCTTGCAGTAATAGAATGCATATTTATACAACTGATTGACAGAATTTCTATATAATAATCATAAAGGTCGTTTTTATCCCAAGTTATATCTAGAATCCTTTCTTGTAATTGAAAGTGAATACATATGTGCATACACACATACAGTATAAATAGCATGTCTTGTTCTTTTTACTAACATTACTGATGTTGCTAATTAGGTAATAGCAATTTAAAGATTCACATGGTCATTGATAATTTATTAATTGAGGGTAGCCAGAAATAATGGTGAAATGAGCATCTTTCTGTATGACCTTCCAAAGGTCAAGGGCAAAGCCAACATCAAATGACAGGTTCCAGTCTAATAAAAAGGTATAAAATGAACTTCACACTCCATATCACCAATTCTATTTTCTGCGCCATTACTTGCCCATTCTTGAACATTATTTCAGGTCTATAGTGTGTCTTCAAATGGGGCAAAGATCCTTCTTTATTACCCCATTTAGTTCCAGGTAGCTATTCAAATCTTTCTTTCAGATTTCAACTTAGATGTGTATTTAATATAATGAATATCACTGCTAAGTGTTCCTGAGGGGGATGGGGAGAAATCTAGAACTATGATCCATTTCACTTGTAGAACTTAATTTCCATATAGTCTTTTTTTTTTTTCTTTGAAACTTGTGGATCAGGTTATATCAGTCTCTGTTTCAGATGTGGCTTTCTTTATAACAGGGGCAAACTTTTCCACATCATGAAAAAAATCTCACCTCATTGCCACGTTTCAATTTGATATAGCCCCTGGAATTTATCATCGCCCATAGCTGATTTTAATATTTAGCTTTTAGCAATAAAATTTGAATTGCTCTCTACCATTCTCCCCGCTTTCCTAGCTTCTAGTCTGTCACCTTCTAAGTGTGGGAATCTTTCAGATCTACTCCACTTTTGGAAATGAAACAGAATGTTGTTGTCCCCAGAGAGATTGTCACAACTTGATCTTTCATATATTCCTTCATCTGGTTCTCCTTGTAGTGAACAAAAATTAAATTGCTCAAGTTTTCTGGCATATTTATGGCATTCTCCATTTTTTTATAGTTTCAAGTTTTTATTTAACTTCCAGTTAGTTAACATACAATGTAATATTAGTTTCAGGTGTACAATATAGTGATTCAACACTTCCATACAATACCCGGTGCTCATCAGGATAAGTGCACTCCTTAACCCCATCACCTATTTCACCCATCCCCCACCTCTTCTCTTCTGGTAACCATCAGTTTGTTCTCTATAGTTAAGAATCTGTTTCTTGGTTTTCCCCTCTGCTTTTCCCTCTATGTTCATTTGTTTTTTCTCTTAAATTCCACATATAAGTGAAATCATATGGTGTTTGTCTTTCTCTGACTTATTTCGCTTAGTTTTAAATGCGTAGGTATATTCTTTTGTTTTTATTTTCTGCTCATTCTAATGGGAATATGGAAGATGAATAATGCACCTTTGCCAGAAGACCATTATTTTGATAGATACTCCTACCAAACAAATAAAAAAATGCTTCTATGAAAATAATTTTAACCTGATAGGGAAAGATGATCTAGAAAACATTGCACAGGTTACATGAAAGCCCAGGTAATAAAATTAGTGATTTTTTTAAAAGGTTAACTAATTAGAATATTCCTTTTATGGATTTTACTTTCCTTTATTTTTATAGGTTTAACTTTCCAAATTTGAATCTGGCCTGTGGACTAGTTTTCTTACTCTTGATTTAAGAACATAAAATTGATTAACTTATTATTAAACTAGTAAGCGATGGTAATTTTCCCTCTAAGACAAATATTAGTAGATCCTGGAAGTGTTCTGTCCATATCCCCTAAATGCTTAGTCTTGTAATGTATGCTTGGGATTTCTTACTGCCACCTGCCCTCCTCCCCCTTTACCTGAGACTTTTTACCTGGCTGCTGGGGCCAATATTGCCCCTATATAGCAGGACTGCAAATGAGCATTCCCATCCCCCAGAGCTGTGCTCACCCAATGAGAGGAGGTAACCGCTCCCTTGACTCAGGTGTGTGTTTTATACCATTCCCCATGCTGCTCTGCTGAAAAAAGGCCCCACTTGCTCAGAGTGGAAACTTGTTTGAAATCATTCTTCATTGGCTTCCTTTTCTTTCTAGTTTTACCTTCCACTCTCCATGAGTATTTTCTAAAATTACTCCCAAATCTGTACTTTGTCTCAGTGAACTGCTTTTGTAGGAACCTAAACAAATAAACAAAAAGCTCCATTAAATAGTGCTTGTATATACAGAATTAAAAAGAAACAAAACATTTCCAACATGATCCATAGATAAATACACCTCAAGTTTATATTAAATGTCATGAATATTGATATTCAATATCTTAACCTACAGCTTCCTAGTAGGTATTTGGCAGTTTACTGGTGTATCACAATTGTGTTACAGTTCACAAAGATATTGGTTATCTCATCCCTGGCAGGCCAAAATCCCTAGTCAAGGTGTCTCTCCTTAAACTTAATCTATTTTCCCTACTCTACCACATAAATATTACCACATCCTGTATATGTCAATATTTTTTAAATGTTAGAAGAACAGTCTTACTGGTTTAAGAAGTAACTTACTGGTATCAGATTTTTCTGCAAGCCTTATAATACCCAACTTTCCATGGATGAATTGAGTGAAAGTTAAAATTAATGCCATTAGTTTCTACAATAATCATTAGTTATATTGAGCATTAAGTATTTGGAAAATTCCCAAGGATTAAAGAAAACCTAAATATACCCAAATATGGTTCTTTTTTTTTTTTAAAGATTTTATTTATTCATTTGACAGAGAGAGATCACAAGTAGGCAGAGAAGCAGGCAGAGAGAGAGGGAGAAGCAGGTCCCCTGCTGAGCAGAGAGCCCGATGTGGGGCTCGATCCCAGGACCCCGAGATCATGACCTGATTCGAAGGCAGAGGCTTTAACCCACTGAGCCACCCAGGCCCCCCTCTAAATTCTCTTTAAATCATTATTCCATCCATCCTCTTATTTTCAGTTTCTCACTTCACACCTATTTTTCGAAATACTACCAATGTTCTTCCTAGTTTTTATTTAAATTCCTGTTAGTTAACATAGAGTTTAATATTAGGTTCACGTGTAGGATTTAGTGATTCATCACTTGCATACAACACCCAGTGCTCATCACAGCAAGTACCCTCCTTAATACTATTTCCCATTTAACCCATCCCTCTGCCCACCTCCCCTCCAGCATCTCATTTTGTTCTCTAAAGAATCTGTTGTATGGTTTGCTTCATTCTTTTTGTTTCCCTGTTTTTGTTCACCTGTTTCATTTCTTAAATTCCACTATGAGTGAAATCACATGGTATTTGTCTTTCTCTCACTGACTTATTTCGCTTTCATAATACTCTCTTACCTCCATCCACATTTTTGCAAATGGCAAGATTTCATTCCTTTTTATGGTAGATAATGACTACAAGTACATTTTTCAAACATAAAAACTCCCTGTTATATAGAAAATTGGTTTATCAATTTCTATGCCAAGGCCGAAGAAAATGAATGTATTGGGAGTTATTTATGAAAATATTAAGAGCACAATGTTTTAGCCAGATTATATATGAGTTACCAAAATAACTAACAATGCACAGTTAATCACAAAATGCTGGCATAGCATGAAAGTCTTTATACTGTATACTTTTAAAATTCTTTATTCTATGTCAAAAGTTGACTATATCTATGTTTTTATTCTAACTGAAAGCAAATTATAGTGTACGGGAAAGAAATGTCTGCAGTTTTTTTGGATCTATTGTCATGTTGATCTGTTTTTAACAATATTCCCTTCCCAGAAGTCTTTTATATACATTCTGTGAATTTGCCTTATCTCAGAATTTCATTACTGTTGTGAACTATGCCTCAGTCTCAGTTCAATCACTATATACCTATATAGCTAAAGAAAATACTGTTTATTTGAAAATAAAACAGTTTAATATAATAATCTTGAGCTTTATCATACTGAGGATATGTTTAATGTTATGTATCCCCTTATAAAATTAATATTATTAATCCAAAAGAAATAGCATATGAAACTGCAACGTCAAATGAGGAATCTGCACTAGAATCTGTAAAACAGTATAAAAAGATGTGATTTCACTGATCTTTATTGTAATCTACAAGTTATTGAGTGATTATGTAAAGATAAAAAATAAAACTATGTCCGTGAAATTGTATAGAATAATGCTTTGTCCATAGTAGGTATAATAAACTTTGATTAAATCTGTTGCAAACATTGCCTAGAAATTGGGGATAGAAAGGAAATAGTACTTGTTCTTCTCTATTGGGAAGACAATTTAATTAACGAGGCAAGAGATACGTATAAATTTAAACTGATTACTTATGTAAGCTAGTCTTTACTATTATGCTATATGACTTAGACTAAAGTAAATTCTGCTGTTGTGCAATGACTGTAGTCCTTTTTTTTTACCCTGTTTATATATGTTTTATATCTAAGTCTTAAATCTGAAATGTGAATGTGTGTATTATATTCTATTTTAGCACCTCCTCCCAAATACTTGGCATTGCTATACTCTGTATAATGTTTCCTGTACAAATGCTCAGTGGTGATGACAGTGATAGAAAAAGTTTGGAAAGAGTGGTAACTGTTTGGTAGAGGAGCTTGCGCTTGGCCACAGAGATTGGGTGCCACTGAAATAAAACATTCAGAGAATAAGTATAAAAACATTCCAAAGAATAAAACAGTGTGACAAATAAAGGAAGCAGGTGTGTGTGTGGCATGCCTGGGAAACAGTGATTACATAGATTTGGATGAATTTAGGACAACTAAAAGATAAAATGGCAGAAGTTCTTCGGTTTATAACACTATAATACACACACAAAAAGGATGTTCAAATGACCATACTGTAGATAAAATGTATAGAAGTCTTCTTTTTCTGATGAATGAACAGGGAGGGTGCAGCCTAGACTTGGCAGAGAAACTATTGGATTGGATTAGCAATTGGATTCACTCATTAATTCCCAAGCGTTCTTTTCTGGCGTGCAGTAGAGAATGGAATGATTATGTAACTCTATAATGTTAAAATCTGACAGCCCTCCTAAAAGTCTTTCTGGTACTGTATTTTTAAATGGTTCTGCTTCACCAGCTGGGAAAGGCATCAGAAATCTCTAAAATATAACCATTCTCACTTTTTCAAATCAGTTTTTTGGTGAAAATCATAGCAAGCCCAGACCTCATGCTGAGGACATCTGCATCTGAACATCATAAAGAAGCCTCGAACCATAGCAAACCTTAGTTCAAAATTGGCTACCACATTGATTTGAATAAGTGCACTGTATTGGTTTTCTGTTTTCTTCTGTTTTTGATCAGTCTCCAGACAATTTTATCTGAGGGCCATTTCAAACCATATTACAAAGTTGGTGAAGTGTGATTACTTAGAGCAAAATGTAAAAACTAAATTTATAAATAAAATTAAGGATAAGATTGAGAGAGACAACCTTTATGTAATCCCCCACTTTCATTTAGTGCATCTATTGCACAGAAGCAAATTTTATAGAAAATATATATAGCATATGAAGGGATTTATAAAGGGGATTTTCAAAAGGCTAAAAATTACAAGTTATCGTCTTATCTCGGGTCCTAAGTTACATATCTGAATGTCAAGTCCTTAGGTATTTTTCTTGCTTATAAGTATTTGAATTATTAGAGAAATTTTACATCATTAAATTACTTTTTATTGTATTTTTCCCTTTTTACAGACCAGATAAGGTTCTCATTATATGACCCTGCATAAAACTCTTGACCTCCTAGTACTTTTCACAGAAAGCTTAATGAGAATTTCTCCACCAGACACTAAACTTAATAAAAATAAGGACATCAGGGGCACCTGGTTGGCTCAGTGGGTTAAAGCCTCTGCCTTCAGCTCAGGTCATGATCTCAGGGGCCTGGGATCGAGCCCCGCATTAGGCTCTCTGCTCAGCGGGGAGCCCGCTTCCCTCTCTCTCTGCCTGCCTCTCTGCCTACCTGTGATCTCTCTCTCTCTGTCAAATAAATAAATAAAAATCTTTAAAAAAAAAAATAAGGACATCACCCATCTGGATCACTACTTCACCCCAGAGTAAGCCAGTGTCAAAATACAGACCACAGATATAAATATTTATTAAAGGAACACATCTGTTAAGTAATTATAAAAATATTGAGTGTTATAAAGAATGGTTATGGGCAATGAGAATAATTAGACCAATAGGAAATCACAAACTGAGACTTGAAGTACGAGTAGGGATTAGCTGTGAAAGCATTATTGAACTATAGAGAAGGGCATTTTAGGCTGAGAAAACTATTATACATTCAGTAATCTCTCAATCACTGCTTCTGTATGTGTGTGTATTCTATGTGTATGGGCCTAAGTATGTGGATATATGTAAAAATCATGTACGTGCATAAGACATAATATTTATGTAATCTATAAATAATGCTTAGGAATATGAGAATCCCTTCTATTATTTCTTTGTCTTGTCTTGTCAAGGATCTTCTACACATAGTTTGGAAACTATTAAGCAGTAAGTCTTTAACATAACTCTAAAGACCTTTAGAATTAAATGGAGTCATCACAACACTTAATTTTAGAGACTATTTTCTTCTGAGACTTGCCAGCCCTGGATATCGTGATGTTAGTGTTTTCTCCTGTTTTTCTAATTATTTATTCTATGTCTTTATCTTTGTCGTTTCTTCTGTTCAGGATTTTTCAAATGGGGACATCTCTGGACATATTCGGGCTATGTTTACTGTTTTGTGTAAATATGTCTGGTCTCGTTCTGTACTTTGAAAGAACCCATCTCTTTAGTTTCATCCCATCCATGTCTACGTTCCAATTGTCAATTCTGAGGTCTGAGTTTTTTAATCTCAATGTTTGATTTCATTTTAAAGCTTCAATCCTGAGTTTCAAGATTGTCAGAAGATATTTTTACTTCCATGAAATGCTATTGTGTAAAAATCAAATGGTAAAAAATATCAGACACAATGATGGAGTATATGTAGAACATGAATAGAAAAGGGCTGAAGGCACAATTCTGGGGATTATCAACATTTCCATCTAGGAAAAATGGGAACTGTAAAGGAGCTAAAACTAAACTAGTATAGAGTAATATGGCAAACCTGAGGAATCACATCAGAGATAGTAAGGGAGAAAAAGTTTACCAGGAAGAGGAAATCTATCTATCTACCTGTCTTTTATCTATTTAATCTATCATCTAACTGTAAGTTTACAATCAAGAAAGGTTTCCAGTAGCTTTAACAAATAGAGAATTATGCGTGATCCTGAGGAAGGCTTCTAAAAGAGGACTGGAAATATGGAATTGGAAATTGTGAAGCTATGAAATAAATGAATGGGGAGATATGAGGGCAGAATAGATTTACTCTTCTAGGAAGTTTGGCTTTAGGTTGTCTTTGATATAATTATAAACAAAACACCAGGAAGAAACACCAAATTCAGCCTTGTGCCTTGCCTTTCCTCTTTTAAAGAGGAGCACATGAATTGAGTGTTAAAGAACATATCATATTGTCAAGATGACAAGAGTTGGGGCACCTGGGTGGCACAGTCGTGGTTAAGTGTTGGACACTTGGTTTTGGCTCAGGTCATGGTCTCAGTCAAGGTCCTGAGATGGAGCCCCGAATCAGGCTCCCCACTGGATGTGGAGCCTGCTTAAAATTCTCTCTTTCCCTGTCCCTCTTCCCCTCCCCCACCTGTCTCCCCCTTAAATAAATAAATAAATCTTAAAAAAAAAAAGGATAACAAGAGTGATCAGAGTGGCATTCTAGAGTACTAAAAGAAAAACCACAAGTTATTGTCAAGAAATTATAGTAGAGCTGAGCAGGACTAATGCAGATAAAGATGAGATAGGGAAGAAATTAAAAGGCCAGTTCATAAAAGGTCTTACATGCCTTACTAAGAAACTTTAAATTTAATAATTATTAATATCAGTTAACATATAGTTATTTTATGTCAGACACTATTTAAGGTTTTTACCCATGCTATGTATTCATGTTTTCAGAAAACATTTTTTAAGATTTTATTTATTTATTTATTTATTTATTTATTTATTTATTTATTTAAAGACTGGGAACAGAGGGAGGGACAGAGGGAGAGAGAGAATCTCAAGCAGACTCTGAGCTAAGCATGGAAGCCCACACAGGCCTCAATCTCACAACCCTGAGATCATGACCTGAGCTGAAATCTGCCTAGACATTTTGCTTGCCCTCTCTGTGCCTAAGTTATCTCATGTTTAAAAGTAGAATAATTTTATGTACTTCATAAAATTGATATAAAATTTAGTTAAAGGTTGCCCGGGTGGCTGAGTTGGTTGAGCAACTGACTCTTGATTTTGGCTCAGGTCATGATCTCAGTCAGGGTCAGGGGATCAAGCCCTGCATTGGGCTCTGTGCTCAGTGTGGAGTCTGCTTAAGATTCTCTCTCTCCCTTTGCCTCTGCACCCTCTCACCCCACCCCCACCCACTCTCTAAATAAATAAATAAATAAATAAAATCTTTAAAAAAGATTTAGTTGGGAAAATACATATAAAACACTTAGAAGAACATCTAACAGTAAATACTCAAGTATTTACAGTTGTAATATGCCAGTTTTATGAATTAATTCTTTATATTAATTAATTAGTTGATTGATGAAATTTATTTAGAAAATATTTGACAGAACATAGATAAGGATATATCTAGCCCTAAAGGCCATATTCTTAATATATGAAATTCATATTAAAATGAGAAATAGAAGAAGAAGCAGCTTTTTAAGGAAATAAAAATTACTTAGTTGGGGACATAGTAATTTTGAAATACCCCTATGACTACAAAGTATCATGTATTAGACACTTAGATGTTCACGTCTGCTATTCAAGACAGTGATCTGGGATAATAATAAAGATGTTGGAATTGTCAGCATATAGATGGTTCTGTTATTGCAGCTGTGTTCTAGGAAAGATTGGCCATAGACTCTATTTCACACTAATGAAAAATATGTGCAATGGAGGTTCATGTGACACCAACTTTGTGAAAGAAAGAAAAAAAAACATAAATAAGAAGCTGGGGAAGAAGTGGCCCAAACCTCAGAAGTAGTTCTGTTGAATAGTTTCATCTGAGTTTGGTTGTATCTCTAGATTCAACCACCCATTTATAAGAAATACAGATGATAGGGAGAATACAGTCAGTAATATCCAGGCTGTGGGACACACTAAGTACAAATTCCCCAATTATTTCCCCAAGTTAATTGCCAGGGTGGGAATGGTAAGAGAGAGATACAGAGAAGAAAGACTGTAGATTCAAAGAATCATAAAGACAGTAATCAGTCACAAACTATGAACTTTATCTGCATCTAGCTTCAAGCAAATATTTGTAATTTTTTAAATGACATTTGTAAAACAATTGGAAATTTGAATACTGACTGGAGATACTGATCTTAACTATTGCTAATTTTATAGGTGTCTAAATTGTTTATCATTTTCTTTTATTTTTAAAGAACATTTATCTTTTAGAGAAACATGCTGATGAAATATTATCTGATATATGCCGTATGGGATTTGCTTTAATAACATGAGCATGGAATGTTGGGGATATAATGAGATAAGATTGGCTGTGAGTTAATGACTGTAGACTCTGGGTGTTGGATACATGGACGTCCATTATACTATTGTCAGTTTTTGTATTATGCTTATGTTTGCCTAATATATGTATTCAATATAATTTATTTATGTATCATATACTAAATGCAATATGTTTAAAGTAAAAATTAAATATCAAGTAGTCACTTTACAGAGAAATAAACATAACTTAAAATGTAAGCTAAGGGAGAAAAAGGTGTCAAGGATGTGAGCAAGACTGTCAGAATTAAGGTAAGGGGTCAGGCTGGAATTCAGTGAATTTGACAATATTGAAATGGTTGATGGCTTTTCTATTTTTTATTGGTAACACAATTCTCCCAATCACATAATCACACATTCTTATCATAGCCTTCAATTTCTAATTCTCCCTCAAATCCCACATTCATTACTCCCTCCCTCAAGTTCAAAATTATGTAGAGGATAGCTTTCTTTCCCACATCTCATACATTTTGGGGTGTTCTTTTCTTTCATGCATCTTCTTTTCTTCCTGTTATATTTGTCATTATAGCTTGCTTTTGCTATTATGAACCTTGGTAGTTCACTTTATACCTTCCTTCTCTCCAATGTATACTGCAGCAGCTCTATCTACTAAACATAGTATCAATTACTTAACTGTGGGGATCCAAACCCCTTAATTTCTCTTATGAGTATTCCACTAAGAAATAATTAAGCCTTGGGACACCTGGGCGGCTCAGTTGGTTAAGCAGCTGCCTTCAGCTCAGGTCATCCTGGAATCAAGTCCCGCATTCGGGCTCCTTGCTCAGCAGAGAGCCTGCTTCTCTCCCTGCCTCTGCCTGCCACTCTGCCTGCTTGTGCTCTCTCTCTCCGACAAACAAACAAACAAAAAAATTAAGTCTTTTATACCACATCCTTCTGTGAGCTTTGGTCATGTTTCTAGACTTAATCTTCAATATATGTGAATAAAATAATTTCTTGATTATAATTCTAGTTTTTATTTTTTTGACTTTTGTTGGGAAATAGCTGTACTCATTAGTTTTTTTATTAAGTTTTTATTTAAATTCCAGTTAGTTAACATAGAGTGTAATATTAGTTTCAGTGTACAGTTTAGTGACTCAACACTCACATACAATACCTGGAGTTCTACTCATTAGTTTTTGAAAGTGATCGATCTCTGCGCTAACATAGCTGTAGAACTATTTCCATCCCCAGCCCTGAAAAAAATGAAACCCTCCCTAATATCAAATTATTGGCTTCATGTTAACCTAGATAAAAATTCTGCTGTGATATAAGAAATGTAAGTTAAGAATAATCAGTATTATTTCTTTTAAGTTCAAAGGCAACAAAAATTTTGAAATGCTATAAAGGATAACATTTTCCCAGAAACTTCAGTAAATTTAATTAAGCATTCTTGATCAATTTAAATTTTTTGACTTTGTATTTATATTCTAAAATAATTTATTATGTATTACACATAGACCAGCTAATACTAGAACATTCTGTACATATTTCTTAACAACTGTGAGCCACGGAATTTTGACTCTACAGATAGCCCAAGTTTATTATTATAGCAATAACTAAGGGTCATTTTTATTGATGATAGATGTTCTTTGACTCAGTGACTTACCACAGTTCTGAGTTTCTCCTCTGGTCATCCCATATCTTTCTCACTGATATTTCAGCTACCCTCTGTCATTTGGACATATATCCAAGTTCCTGAAATTTCCATCTTCTGTAAAATGGCGTTATTTCTGGTGACCTCATTGACAAGTTGATATGAGCATAACTAGCTTGCACATAGTATATACTCAATGAATTATAGCTATTTTTATTGCTAATTAGCATTTTTCCTTAATCTTTGGTTCAGCAAATGCTCAATATTCCTTTATATTCAGTCTTTACAGATACTGGTTCTGTTAGTTCTCTGTTGCTGTTATAACAAATTGTCACAAATTTCGTGGCTTAAGACAAAGAAATTTATTATCTTACAACTCTGGAGGTCAGAGGTCCAAAACTGTCTTTATTGGGCTAATATCAATGTGCCTATAGGTTTAAATCTTTTCTGGAGGTTCTCAGGAGGAATCCATTCCCTTGCGTTTTCTAACTTCTAGAGACCACATACATTCCTTGACTCGTGGCTCTAGTCCTCTATCTTCAAAGCAGCAGTGCATCATCTTCACATGACTCTGACCCTTTTAATGCCCTCTTTCAGGTATAAGGACCCTTGTGATTATATTAGGCCCACCTGCATAATCTGTGATGATTACCCCATCTCAAAATTCTTAGTTTAATCACATTTGCAAACTCTGTTGTGCCATGCAAGTAACATATTCACAGATTCCAGGGATTAGAATGTGAACATCTTTGGGGCATCACTATTCTTCATACCAGAAGAGCTTTTCATCTAATAATTTGGAAAAAATTCTGACTAATGATTTTCCTTGTAAATCAAGTATCTAGATTACTGCTTCTTAAGACTCTCACTCTACCTACATATTCTAGTTTAATCTGAGTTCTGTCTGCATGCTACATTCTTTTAAGTTTTTATTTAAATTCCAGGTAATCTACAATGTAATATTAGTTTCAGGTGTACAATATTTTGATTCAACACTTCCATACATCCCCTGGTGCTCATCACCACAAGTGCACTCCTTAATCCCCATCACCTATTTTACCCATCTCCCCATCAACCTCCCTTCTGGTAGCGATCAGTTTGCTCTCTATAGTTAAGAGTCTCTTTTTTGGTTTGCCTCTCTCTTTTTTCCCCCTATGATCATTCATTTTGTTCCTTAAATTCCACATATAAGCAAAATCATATGGTATTTGTCTTTCTCTGACTGACTTATTTTGCTTGGTATGGTACTCTCTAGTTCTATCCACATCATTGTAAATGGCAAGATTTCATTCTTTTTTATGGCTGAGTAATATTCCATCACATGTATATGTGTACACACACACACATATATGTACATGTATATATACAAATAAATGCTCATATTTATCCATTCATCAGTTGATGAACATTTGGGCTCTTTCCATAAGTTGGCTATTGTAGCTAATGCTGTATAAATAAAAAAACCTCATATTTTTGTATTCTTTGAGTAAATACTTAGTAGTGCAATTGCTGGATCATATGGTAGTTCTATTTTTAACCTTTGAGGGACCTCCATACTGTTTTCCAGAGTAGCTGCACCAGTTTGTCTATCCACCAACAATGTTAAGAGGATTCCCCTTTCTCCATATCCTCCCCAACACCTGTTGTTTCTTGTGTTGTTAATTCTATGTCACCGTAATGTCTTTCTCCAGTAGAGGCAATCCCATGCCATTGTTACTTCTATGCAATCATTTAATAGCTATTTGATATTATGCAAATATCTTAACTTTCCTAAGGCTCATTTCACTCATATGTAAAATAGAAAAAAATATTAGTGAGATAATACATGTAAATCGTTGTAGTACCTAGCATGAATAATGCTTAATAAAAGTTAACTTAATATTACTGCAGTTGCTATTAGAGTCCAGTAGGCAAATAGATTCCTCTATTGTTTAATTCCATTATACTTATTCTGTTAGAAGATTAAACATTGGGGCGCCTGGGTGGCTCAGTGGGTTAAAGCCTCTGCCTTCGGCTCAGGTCATGATCTCAGGGTCCTGGGATCAAGCCCCACATCGGGCTCTCTGCTCAGCAGGGAGCCTGCTTCCCCTTCTCTCTCTGCCTGCCTCTCTGCCTACTTGTGATCTCTCTCTCTCTGTCAAATAAATAAATAAAATCTTAAAAAAAAAAAGTTACAATAGTTTAAAAAAAAAAAGAAGATTAAAAATTCCCTTGGCCCCTAGAATATTATTGATTTTCTACTTCATGCCTATTTTATGTGAACCATAATCTTCTATGTCTTAAAATAAAAGAATATTTTGTTTTTCTTTAAAGACAAAGCTTTTCAATCAATCTGTAAATAGACAAGGGTCAGAATTAAGTTAGATAATTCTAAGTTCTATCTAGGGTTAGAACTAAAACATATACATATCAATTTTACATCCTCCATCCCCAGTGGCAGAGTTTTATTATCATCATCATCTTCATCATCATCATCATCATCTACATCTTACACGACTTTTTATATTTGAGTGTCCTCCATATAAAAAGGGAACATCTTTGTATTCACAAGATGGTATCTTCTAAAATACCAAAGTGACAATATGGGACACTATCTACATTATTTCATGCTATTTATTACTCCATTGCCCATGTCTATGACATCTGACATGGTAAGTCCTTAAATGAATGTGTGGAATTTCTTGTGGAGAGCTGAACATATGAGGTAAGTGAATGGGTAGAGGGTGAGGGAAGAAATTGCTAAAAAAACTGGATGAGGATTAATGAAAAAACACTAACATTTACTGGGCACTGAATATATACCATGTGCTGCTACACACTTTATATATTAAGATAAATAAACAAATGTTCATAAACTTTTTAATCCTCATCCTTTTATCATCACTTCATTCTTTCCCCCTGTGCCTGAAGGTGAAATTTTGTCACCAACACGCATTCACTGTGTGACCCTAGCTAATTCATTTGAACTTATTCAATCTGAGAATAATATGGAAATTAGAATAAAAATTCCGTCTCAGAAGTTTCCTAAAAAAACTAAATGCTATTCAGTATTTATACAGTTTCCATCACAATGTCTGGCATTTATTATCCATTACTTTTCTTCTCTCATTGTATTTGAATTTGACCAATTTAATTTAGCATGGCTGTCTCTAAGTGGTGTGAATTGTAAGAAATGTTGTGTCACTATGTAGAAAAACCATAAAAAATAATAACAACTGATAAGTATTAAATCTTGAATATGCGCCAAGTAGTTTTCTAAGTGTTTTACATGTGTTTATTCAATCTTGACAACAAACCCATTGAGGTAGAACGAGGTGAAGCAAGTTGTCTGTGACTGTGTAGCTGTTAAATGCAGACATGGATTCTGATCTTACATGGTTCCATCATAAGCTTTCAAACACCAGGTGCTCAGCATAGAAATATAATTCTGACACTGTGTGTGTTTGTTTTTTAAAAAACTTACCAGGTATTGTATGTTGAGGTTAATTTTAAGAATGCAGTACTGGGATTTATGCTGAATTTTTGTGCTTAATGCTTATGTGAATTAATATTTTTTAAAAGAAGGAAAATGAAAACCTATAAACATCTTAAGCATACTATTTTACCTATGATCTTTCTAAGCTATATATTTTAATATATTGAGTCAAAGTAGATATGCTTGAATTTCTTACAAATATAAACGATATATATGGGAAGGTGTGTTTTGGCTGGATTTTTCATATCCTTAAAGTCCCCATGTTTATCATATTAGTGTATAACCAAAGTAATCCATGTACTGTCATAAATTCATTTTGTGTTGGTTGAATATTCTTGAGACAAGAATTTCTTTCTTCAGTTGTCCTAAAATGTGAAATGTTTTTATATTTAACAACTAAATATTTCTGATGTGACTTACTTATTACAAATTTAAAATTATTACAGTGTGATTGTTTTTTACTTTTCATATAAAAATCTCCCCATCAGTAATATACCTGCATGTTAACTTTCTTTAAAATAATTAGATGGGCACCTGGAGAATATTGAGTTATGTGCTCAGGCAATTTTCAGAGTGTAAGTAACAAGTATATTTTAGGCAGTTAATATGCACATTTTTTCATGGTCTGATGGCTAGCTAATTTGATATTCCTTCCTCTATGTCTCTTTTTATAGATCGAATTTAGCAAACCTTTAGGACAACATGTAGGTTTCAGATGTTTAGTTACACAGAGTCAGTAAACCAATGGCTAAGTCCTTATTCAGCACTGAGGCTTATTTTTTACAGTATCTACCACTGCGAAATCTTATAAAAATCTCTTTTGAGGCTATTAAACTTAATCAGGAAGGCATTTTTGAGCCAAAATATTATACTGCCTACATCTTAAGCATATCATGAACACAGGCTCTGGCTGTTTACATTTTTTTTTTTTTTTTTGATCTAATTTTGGGAATGCCTAGGTGACTCAGTCAGTTAAGCATCTGCCTTTGGCTCGGGTCATGATCCCAGGGTCCTGGGATCTAGTCCCATATCGGGCTCTTTGCTCAGCAGGGAGCCTGCTTCTCCCTCTGTCTGCCACTCCCCCTGCTTGTGCTCTTTCTCTTTCTCTCTCTCTCACTCTCTCTCTCTTTCTCTCTGACAAATAAATATTTTTTTTAAAAAAATCTTATTTTGATCATATAAATAAGTAAAGCAAAAGATTGCCCTGAGCCATTTTGATTTTCTCTCTTGTCATTAAAATCGTCTACTCATTTTTGCCACCTGACTCTTCTTACAGTATTCTGTAACACACACATATTAACATTCATTTAGTACGAGAATGAATGCCGTCATTTTTAATTACTTTTCTGTGAGGTGAACAAAATGTAACATGTTTTACGGAAGCTAATAGTGGCATGCAGTTTGCCTACAAAATGATATAGCTGGTATTTCCAGCACTTGTTTACAGCTGGTAAGCTCATTAATTTTTGCTTATTATAAATTTTCTTTCTCCGTAACTCTACTCTTCCTCTCTCACATGCACACATGCAGTGTAAATAATGCTAGAGTGAGATAAAAGTCAGTTTAGATATCAGTTCTTCCATTGACTGTCTTTGAGACTGTGGCTAAGTTATTTAATAACTTAAGTTTATTTTCCTCATCTGTTGGGATAAAAATGCTCATCTTATGAGTCACTGTGAGTATCTAATGGAGGAATATCAAGAAGTATACAGTATTTAGGTTCATATCATATTATGTAAAGTTGTATAAATTATATAAAAACTACTATATGTAATCAGACCTTCCAGATTATTAACTTTTTTGGATAGTATTTATTTCAATAGTGCAAACATATTTTTGTTCAGTAGATCTGTAACTTATAAACATGTATTTAAATCTCCAAAAAAATATATTAATTATTGCCAAAAAATTGGACTATAAAATCTGAGAAAGGAGGAGTGGAGAAGAAGGAAACATTAACAAGTAACTCACTCCAGCTCTATGTGGAGGATGGCTACCTGAGTAAAGGACCTCAATCAGACCTCCATGCAGTTGTCTCTAAATGAACTTCTTTATAAACATGTTAATGCCATCTGCTAGTGGAAAAAGGGGGTTTCTATCTATAAAATATTTTCACAAGATCTTCCTTCTCTGATTAAGTACATTATTTATAAATAAACTACAATTTATTATTTGAAGGGCATGCTGCTTGAAGAGTGGAAGGGGACCACAAAAAAAAATATTCTTTGGGTAATTAATGGTATATAAAATGGAGCAGTACTCAAACCAAAATTGCTCCATTTAATAAATTTTTATTGGAAACTGACCTGGATCCTCTATCACTGTTTTCTCAGTGGCCTTGAACATATTAATAAATTTCTCTTAGACTTTGCAGTTTGTCTTGAGTATTCAAAACTACATGTGTAAAATATCTATTATATAGTAGATTCTCAAAAAAGAAAACTGGATATTTCAATAAATTCTATTAAATATAAGCCAAAATGTGTCATAATGAAAGGAACAAAAAGAGATGTTCAGCTGGAAATTTCACCTGATGGATTTAAGCCCTTCTAGAAAATAGTATGTCCTTTATGCCTTATTCTTACTTGTAACCTTTGAGTCTTTAGGGAAGTTTAATGCCTTTGTGATATGTGTTTTGACTTGACAATTCAACCCTTCATGTTAGCACAGCAGCCAATTTATCTATCTATCTATCTATCTATCTATCTATCTATCTATCTATCTATCTATCTACCTATCTATATCTATCATCTATCTATCATCTGTCTCTCTAGCATCTATCTCTATCTGACTTAAAAAACCCTTATCATTTGTCATAATATAATACTGCCAACAATATATTGTTTCTCAACTTCTCATATCATTCTTGTCAAAATTACTAGGAAAAAGAAAGTTGTCATATGCTATCGGCTCCACTCCATAATTCCATGAGTTACGAATCTTTCGTTACCAAATGAATCATATAATTAGTCTCTGAAAAAAATAACATGGAACATTCCCAAATAATAGTTGTCTCACCATTAAAATTAAGGCATTTCTGTAACCCTTTCATATATCCTACTAGATTTTTTTGAATGTAATTTAAAACACACACAAAGACTCCTTTCTTCTCTAGTGTGACTGCTCACTAATATGAGGATTGAAACTTTCTCACAGTTCCCAAATGTACCCCTCTGGTAATGAGTTCTCTTTTATCTCAGTTTATGTTCATAAAAATCAAAACACATGTTTGGCATGGGTAAAGTTGTCCTTCCTTCTTGTGTACTATAGTTGATGGAAAGGAAGGGAGTGGAGAGAAGTAAAGGAACTTCACAGAGAATCTCCTAGGTTCTAGATTGGCAGTGTGCAATATGGCAGCAACTAGCCACTTGAGGCTATTAGAGAACCCTTGAGATGTAGTTAGTGCAAACTAAAATGTGCCATAAGTGCAGTGCACACATTGTATTTTGAGGACAATACAAAAACAGATAGTATGTATAAACTTATTAATGTTTTATGTTTATTGCACTTGAGTGATAATATTTTGGATATATTAGGTTAAATAAAATACATTATTATAATTAATAATGCTCATTTCTTTTCACTATTTCTAATGTTATTACTACAAGAATAAAAATTACATATGTGTCTTGAATTTGCAGTTTATATTTTATTTCTTTTGGCAACACTGTTCTAGATACTTCACAACAACATTCTGAGTTACGAATAAATACAATGTTTCCTACCTGTATCATGGAGCTTGGGAATTTGACACTTAAGATCCTGCTTATATTAGTTTTGTACTGTTGTATAACAAAATATCACAGACTGAGTAATTTAACCAACACCTATTTATGATCTTGTTGAAGAATGAAAGTCCACTCAGAATTAAAAATAAATATTCCACAGGCAAATGGGCGGAAGAAAAGGGAATTTCACCAAGAATTTAAAGAATTTCTCCTGCTTTGCTATTCTCCAGTTGTACCCTGTGGTAAACTGCTCATTCTCACTGAGGCAGTTTTCTCTCTCAGTTTGGAAATGAGTGCATGAACACAGTGTCTTTTGGCATCATAGGATTTTATAAGGATAAAAAGAAATGGGTATATATATTTTGTAGAATTTTTGCACACAGTAGAATATATGTATATCTTATATACACATAAAGTTTGGAGTGCTTATAAAAATTTAAGTGATTATTATAATTTAGACTATGCCTTTTTTTTTTTTTTTCCAACCTACCAGATTCTTGGCCACTATGTTTTGCCAAGTCCTTTTAGGTAATTGGAAATATTTCTAAGGCAACATTTCTGTCCTCATAGAACTTAAAGAAAGAAAACAAAACAGGGATGCAAAAGAACAGGCTGAATCATATTGAAAAATGAATTTTTCCTTTAGACTTTATATCTTAAATATCAAATCTTCTCCACGGGATGTATAAACACATGGTACATTTTGTATCTCTAAGAGAATCTCAGTTTATACTTTATCTTCCTTCATACTTGGCTGTTGAACTTAACATATTTGAGTCACCTATAAGTTGAAGACCCTTTCTTGCATAAGGGTTAGCAGACCAAATGCAGCTTGCTCTGCCTTCAGGAGCAGTGTTGTACTTAAATCAGCTCAGAAAGAGAATCCTTGAATCAAATTTCTGCTTGTTTGGTGTATATTACAGGCAAGTCGTTAATTCATTATTTTTTCTGAAAAAATATTTCTTATGGGAGTATTTTAAAGGAATATGAAAGTTAATATTGCTTATTAACACATTCAGTTTTAGGAAGAAAAGATATATGAATATATAATAATTATTATTTTCCTTTTTCCAGATAATTTCAACAGATAATTATCAAGCACTGGGGATATGCTTGGCACTATCTAGATGTTGGAAATACTGCAAGAATCAAGACAGATAAATTTCTTGTCTTGCCTTCATGGACCTACATTCTAGCTAAACAGTGAAACAAATAATAAATGGTGGTCAAAAACGGTCCATACTGTTAAAAGTAACGGTTTTACCAAATTAAAAGAGGGTGAAGTAGATACTGAATGTCAGGGTAGGGAACTGCTTTTTTAATGAGATCTGGGAGTAATCCCTCCATATGGTGACATTTGAGCAAATAACTAAAGGAGTGAGGAAATGATCCATGTAGATATATGAAGAAAGAATGTAATAAACAAATGCAAAGGAAGCAAAGGCCAAGAAGAAGGCTTGTTCATGGCCTAGATTTTGAACAAATAGCAAGGAGTCCATAATGACTGAAAATAAAAAAGCGTTCATCATAGAAAGAGAAGGTGAAGTTAGAAAGGTAGAATAAACACTATGAGGCAAAGTCATCAGACAAGTGAGCTGAGAAATCTGTCATTATACCTCCTGTGTAGCTTACACTTTATTATTTTATTCCAATTATTTTGCCTCTTTAATTTTTGTCAGCTATATTTCATAGTTTCAGGTCTTGTATATTTTTTGACATTTTTATTCCTGAGAATATCTTACTTCTGTCACTATTGTAAATGATAGTTTTACTTCAATTCTTAGCATTTACTTTGAATATAAAAAATATGATTGATTTTGTTGCTTGATTTTGTGTCCTACAACCAAGTTAAATAAATTATTGGTTCTAGTTCCTTTTCTGTAGAATCATAGGATTTGAACATACATGGTAATGCCATCTGTGATAAAGTTTTACTTCTTCCTTTCTAATCTCAGTAACTTTTTTTGGCATATTTCACTAACTACAGCCTCTATTATAATGATTATAATGTTGAATAGAAGTGGTGGAGCAGACAACCTTGACTTGCTGCTGTTAAAGGAGAAATATTTAAGTTTAATATTAACTCTGACATAAGCCAGATGTTGCTCTAAAATCCCATATCTCAGATTGAGGAAATTCCCAACTATTTCTAGCATGCTGAGATTTTTAATCAAGGGTGGTTATTAGATTTGCCAATGTTATTCTGCATCTATTGAAATGATCTGTGTGTGTGTGTGTGTGTGTGTGTGTTTTCCCCTTGAGTCTATTAAAAAAATTGACTTCTATTGACCTTAAAAAGTGGGGTGGATGGCCAGCTCTGTTGAGCATGTGGCTCTTGATCGCAAGGTGATGAATTTAAGCCCCACACTGGGCCTAGAGCTTAGTTTAAAAATGTAAGCAAATAAAAAATAAATGGTTACAAGAATCTTCTTTTCTTGGAATAAACTTTATTATGGTATATTAACACCTGATTTTCCCAAAGTACCAGCTTTTAGTTTCATTCACTTTATTGTTTTTCTGTTTGTATCTTATTCATGTTTCTTATCTTTATTTTTTCTCTTGTCTTTGAATTTTTTATTCTCTTCTTTTTTAGCTTTTTTTCCCAAATACTTTTATTTTATTTTTTCACCGTTACAAGATTTTTTTTAGCTTTTTTAACATGTGAAGTAAAGACATTATTTTAGAGCTTCCTTCTTTCCTGTTAAAGATTTTTTGTTTAGTTCTAAAAATTTTTGTCTGCCTACTGACATAGGTGAATCTCATAAATTTTGATATGGCATTTTCATTTTCTTTCAGTTCAATTTTTTATATTTAGTTATGTATTCGTTTAGACCAATGGTTTATTTAGAAGCATATTATTTAATTTCCTAATATTTATGTGGCAATCTTTTGGAAATATCTGTTCCTTATTTCTAATTTAATTCAATCAAATTAATGCTAATATAACTTAATTATATTTTGATCATTATCTGTTTTGAAATATTTAAATATTATTAATACTGAGACTAACTTTACACCCAGAAAACGATCTTTCTTGCTATATAATCTCTATGCATTTGGGAAAAGTAGGTGTATATTGCTGTTGTCGAGTGAGGTATTCTACAAATGTAAGTTAGGTAGTGTTGGTTGATGATGTGGTTCAAGTCAATTATTATCAATTTGGTTGTGTTTAAATACTTGTGTGTTGTTTTCTATTTGTCCAACATGTAATTTTTCAATTTTCTTTGCTTTGTTTTATAGGTAATTTTATTTTATTTTGTCCTTGTTTTTTTGAGCTATAATTAATATATAACATCATACAAGTTTCAGGTATAAAATGTGATGATTTGATGCATGTGTGTATTGTGAAATGATCACCACAATGAGATTAGTTAACACCTTCATATCTTCACATAATTATCTTTTTGTTTGTGTTGAGAACATTGAAGATATACTTTCTCAGCAATTTTCAACTACATAACACAGTATCATTAACTATAGTCACCATGCTGTACAGTAGATCTCCAGAACTTATTCATCTTATAACTGGAAGTTTGCACCATGTGACTAACATTTTCCGCTCTCTTCCATCCCCAGCCCCTGGCAACCAACATTCTACTCTCTATACCATTGTTTTCCTTTTCTAACTTCTTTTGGATTTCATTGACCATTTTTAATAACTATGTTGTCATTTTAGCTATAGCTACAATTTCTTTTTTAAATGTTTGCTTTAAGGTTCAGTAAGTGCATTTTAATTCATCACATTAAATGTGAAATAAATTAAATTAAAATAACATTATGCCTCTTCTTTTGGAGTGTAAGAACCTCCCAGTTTAATTCTCCTAAACTGCTTTTTTAGCCTTTGTGCAATTGCTATCAAAAGTTTTACTTCTACGTATGTAACAAATTGTATAATATATTGCCATTATTTATGCATCTGTCAATTACCTTAAACAGTTTTAAGTGGGGCGACTGGGTGGCTCAGTCAGATGAGGGTCTGCCTTTGGCTCACGTCATGATCTTAGGGTCCTGTGATGGAGCCCCACATCAAGCCCTACACTGGGCTCTTTGCTCGGCGGGGAGCCTGTTTCTCCCTCTGCCTGCTGTTCCACCCACTTGTACTCTCTCACTGTCAAATAAATAAATAAAATCTTTAAAATAAAGGCTTTTTGGTAAAAAGGTTTTTTATAATTACATTTACTATCTCTACAGATATTCATTTATTTTGAATAGAGATTTCCATATTGTATTATATTTTACCTGAAGGATTTTATATAAACTGTACCATCCTGCAGTTTATTATTTCTTTCAACATTTATATATTTGAAAAAGTCTTCTACTATTGTTTTAAATTTTTTTGTATGTGTCGAAGCCTATTCTTTTTTTTTATGTTCAGTTAGGCAACATATAGTACATCATTAGTTTTTGACGTAGTGTTCAATGATTTATTAGTTGCGTAAAACACCCAGTGCTCGTCACAACACGTGCCCTCCTTAATGCCCATCTCTGGGTTACTCCATTCTCATACCCTCCTCCTTTCTGTAACCCTCAGTCTGCTACTTTTAAAAAAGGAAAAGGTGTTTGCTGGTTATAGATTACTAGTAATCTAGTGTAAGTTTTATTCTGTAGTAGCGATCAAAACATCATTCTACGATTCTCTGTCACTGATTTGATTTTAAAAGAGGTATGCAATGATTATTTTCTTTGTTTCTCTCTGCAATATTTCTTTTCCTTCTGTTTGCTTTTAACATTCTCTGTTTTTCACTGATTTTAAAGAATTTCATTTTAGATAACAGGGTGCAGGTTGTGTTTCTTGGGCTTTGCTGAATTGACTGCATTTGTTTATGGTTTTAATAAAATATGAAAAAACGGCAACCATTAATTCTTCATATATTTTTCTTTTCTTTTGGAAATCCAAATTATACATATATTTTATAGTTTAAAGTGGACCCAGAGCTCCTTAGTAGTGTGTTTACTCATTCTCAGCTTCTTTTCTATTTCATTTTTGGTAGTTTTTATTGGTTAACTTCAAGTTCACTAATCTTGCCATGTTTTTGTTTCCTGCAGCTTTTAATCTTTTATTTATTTCATACAGTATATATTAGTTAGATCTTGTACTTCCCATCTCTAAAAATTAATTTTATTGACTTTTTATTTTTTCAATACTTACTAATATGCTCAATTTGCCATTTACCTTATTGAACATATGAATTTTAATTAAACTAAATCTTTGAATGTCTTTGTCTAGGAAATCTATAATGCTAATTTGAGGTAGGATTCCATTGATTTTCCTCTTCATTTTATGTTTCTCTGCTTTTTGAATGCCTGATTAATTTGGATTAGAGATTGGATATTGTGAAGTTTTGAATTATATCCTACAGGCTGCTAGATGTTTCTGTATTTCCAAAAATCTTTTTGAGCTTTGTTCTGAGATACACTAAATTTCTTGGAGACAGTTGGTTTCCTTCAGAGCTTGTTTTTAGGCTTCATTTTATAGGACCCAAGTAGCTATCAACCTGTTACTCATTTTTGCCACTACTGAGTCAATATCCTTCTGTGAGTTATAGGTTTTTTTTTTTTCTCCAAACAATAGGAACAGGAAATCATCTCCACTGTATGTGAATGCCTGGGATTGTTTCCTTTGCTCCTCTGGAGTGGTTAGTTTCCTGGCCTTGTACAGCTTCTTCACACTCAGGTGCTGCTCAGTCCTTAGCTAAAATCTTCAGAGAGCCCTCTCTCTCCCTCGCTTTGTCTTTCTGTAACCTTTTCTTTTCCAGTATATTTCCCTACAAATTCTATATGTCTGGGATTTTCCAGACTCAGATTTATCTCCTGAACTTGTAAGATGTCTAAGCTCCACTTTGATTCTCTTTCTTCATTCCACAACCTGGCAGCAGTTTCCAAGCCATATGCCCAATTACAGAACGAGTATCATCTGCTTCCTCTTTCCCCAAATTCAGTCTCCTGCATCGCCTACTACCTAATGTATGAAAACCAAAGGTATTTTATTTTTGATACTTTACCTGGGTAGTAGGAGTTCCAAGCAGAAGTGTTTGTCTTATCCCTCTTATTCTACATTGACCTGAAGTAGAAGTCAGTCAATTACCTTAAAGCTCAAGAACTAAATTTAGAGGCACAAGCTGTTTCAGATTCTGTCTATATTTAAGGAATGTAATAGAGTAAAACTGTTGATAATGTCTGATCTTACCATATCAATAATGCACTAGTAATCCACATACAGTGGCATAATTTATTATTTTTATATATTACTGTTTAACCAATGGCATTGGGTTTTACAGAAATAAGGCTATGTAAGATGCAAAGGGCAAATAAAAATGACTGGGACTCAAAAATATATCAGAATTCAATCACCTGGTTCAGACCAGTATAAAAACAATTAAAACTACCAAGCAGTTTCTTTGAAAATATGCATCAATGTAGCAGATGCTGAAATAGGAAACAACTTTTTTTAAAACTCACTGAAAGAAAATGGAAAGGAAAAAAGTTCACTTTAATTCCACTGGGTAACATAAAAATACATTTTACTGTCAGATTATTTGCAAGTTTATTTAAAGATACCATCTCTGTGAATATTTATGTACTGTGAGCATGACTCCTCTTCTGGTAGTCAGAAATTTGTGTTCAGCTGTCACTCAGAGTGGCTACTTCAAGATATCCTGCTTTGAAAAAGTCATTGAAAGTTTTAAAATTTTTCATCAAGGACATCTTTTTATAGAATGCCAAAGGGCACCCTGGGAAAAACACACAAGATATATCTCTCTTCCCTCTTTCTCGAGGATAATAACCTCATAAGCATTGAAGCAAATTTCAATTACTATTTTCATGTTACATTTTTGGGAAGGATTCGGGACTTGATCCTCAATAATATTTCAAAATAGAGTATCTTTTCACATGAAAAATAATCTATCATATTGTTTTGCTTAACCAAAAATAAAATATTGAGAATCATAAAAATTAAATGAAACTTCTAGTGCTATGGCTTCCTCTTGAGTTGAATGGAATAAGTTAGTGTCTCTGAGATCTAGATTGTTTATTTACCTACCACACAGGTTTTCCTCTGACAATTTTTAAGCATTTACTATTTTAAAATTTTAGAATGGTTTTAGATTTACAGAAAAGTTACAGAGATGGACTCCCCATGTTCTCCACACCCCAGTTTCCCTGTTATTAGCATCTTAAATTATATGGTACATTACAATTAATGAAATAACATAGATAAATTATTACTAAATAAGTTTATTGTATATTCATATTTAGTTTTTACCTAATCTCATTGTTACGTTCCAGATTCCTACTGAGGATACTACATTACATTTAGTCGTCATGTCTCCTTAGGCTCTTCTTGGCTGTAACACCTTCTCAGACATTTCTTATTTTCAATGACCTTGACAGGTTTTTCTTGACCTTGACAGTTTTATGGAGGACTGGTCATGTATTTGTAGATATAACTCTTTTGGACTTTTTCTGATGTTTTCTCATGATTAGACTTATTTTTTTTCAGTGGAAGTTCATAGAGGCAACATAATTTTCATCACATGGTATCAGATATATACTATTAACATGGCTTATCATTGATAATCTTAACTTTGATGAACTGGCTGAGATAGTGCTTTCCAAGTTTCTCCACTGGAAAGTTGTTAATTTCCCACCTTATCATTCTTGACTCTATGGAAGGAAGTCAGTATGTGCAGCCCAACTTAAGGAATGGAATTATAAACTCATTATTCTCATGAATGAGAGCATCTGCACAAATTATTTGAGATAATTCTGCATGAAAGATTTGATTCTTCTCCAAATTATTTACTTAATAATTTATTTATATTAGTATGGACCCATGGGTATTTATTTTATAACTTGATTAGAATTGATTGCTACATTATTTGTTTTGTTTCTTAAGTTGTTACAGCTTTGGTCATTGGAAGCTCTTTAATTTAGCTCCTATGTGCCTTTGACAAAACCCCATCATACTGTGGGTTCATTTGTTTGTTTGTTCAGCACTTTTTCATTATGTGGAACTACAAATTTCTCTGGGATCCTCTTATATATTTATTGCTTCAATCCTTAATTCACACATTTCTCCATGGAGTCTTTGTACTTGCTTATTGGTATTAGTTAATATGTATGTCTCCAATGCTATCAGCACATAGATCATTCTAGTGTTCTTGTGTTGCTTGTCTATAACCTCTCACTCTAACTGTGAGAATCCTGGCTCTCTCCATCCATCCATGTACTTAATTGTTCAATTCAAGTGTAAATACATAATGACTCCAGAATTGATAGCCCAGACCCTTTGGAGACAACTTTATTAACTTTTGTACAATGCTTATATACAGCTTATTTTGCCTTTAGTCTTACAGATGATATTCATTTCCAAAGTAATTAAGGTTAGCACCAGTTTCTCCACTCTCTTCAGGTAGGTTGCACCATGTATTGGTAAATACAGTTAGATTCTTTAGTCACCTTCTGAATTCCATCCTGAGATTTCTTGACCTCTTTTTTTTTGTTTGTTTGTTTTCATTTCATACATCAACTTTCGCACCTTATGCTATAAAGGACCATAAATGTTGACAAATGCATACTGCCACATACACCAATACTGAATCATACAAAATAGTTTCAATACCCTGAACACAATTTAAAATTTTTCTATGCTTCATATATTCAACCCCCTGCTGAACCCCTGACAACCATCAATCTACTTATAATCTCTATAGTTGTACCTTTTCTGGAAGGTCCTATAATTGGAATCACACAGTACATAGCCTTTATGGAATGGTTTTTTGCACTTAGTAATATGCATTAAAAATTCATATGTGATGTGATAAGCGCTAGGTGTTATACACAACTAATGAATCATTGAACATTTCATCAAAAACTAATTATGGGGCCCCTGGGTGGCTCAGTTGGTTGAGTGGCTGCCTTCGGCTCAGGTCATGATCCCGGAGTGCCGGGATCGAGTCCCGCGTCAGGCTCCCGGCTCCACAGGGAGTCTGCTTCTCCCTCTGACCTTCTCCCCTCTCATGTTCTCTCTCACTCTTTCTCAAATAAATAAAAAATCTTAAAAAAAAACCAAAACTAATTATGTACTGTATGTTGGCTAATTGAATTTAAATTAAAAAGTTAAAAAATTCATATCTGACTTCGAATGGCTTGAAGCATTATCTGTCACTAAATATCAATAATGCTGAGGTTGAGAGCCTCTACTAGAGTATCCATTGTGAAATATAATTTTATTATTGTTGTTTACCTTTGTTAAATGGTCTAAAATTGCATTTTTTAGAACCTCTAGAGTTCTGTGGAGGTGTCTCAATAATTTAACCAGGGCACCTCTTCTGTCTACTCTTTGATAAATTGGGATTATTAATGAGATATTATGAAAAGATTTTAATTGTTCCCAAGTGTCTATTTCTTCCTTTGTGCTTCTAATAACAGAAGCACCACTTAGATTTTTGGAGCAACATTGTTAAGAGACAATGTTTCCTCGCTTCCCATATTATTCACAAATGATGAGGACTGATCAATTGATTGTGATAATAGGTGATTTGTTCAAAGCCACTTGCCCTGAACTACTTTTTCTTACCTCCTGGTTGGATGGAAACAACCTTTGACGTCATATTTAGAGAGTGGGAGAACCAGCCTACAATGTGATTGCTCACCTTATGACTGTTAATTTGAGAAAAGAACTTTATTTTGGTTCATCAGCAATTTAATTTAAATTCTCACAAATACATATGAAATGTATGCTTCTTGATAAGGTGACTGTCTCTTAAAATCATTTTTTACTACAAGATAAAGCTTGACAACATAACATGATGTACAAGGCACTTTGTGACATAACCCCTGCTTCCAACTCTTGCTCATCCTCACTAAACTTTGTTGCTCTACATGTCTGAAATACCAGATGTAACAAGCTGTCTCAGTTCTGTCCATTTCCATCCTATTCATAAACTTAAATTGTCCAATCACCTCATTCTCACAGTCTCACTGCTTAAAACTCCTATCTAGATCTTTTAAATATTTTATTTATTTATTTCAGAGAGAGAGAGAGTGAGAGCATGAGTGGAGGGGGGTAGAGAGAGAGAAGGAGAAGCAGACTGCCCCCCCTTAAGCTGAGCAGGGAGCCCAACACAGGACGGGATCCCAGAACCCTGAGATCATGACCTGAGCCGAGCCAAAGGCAAGTGCTTAACCAACTGATCCACCCAGGTGCCCCTAAAACTACTTTAGAATAGAATACATACTTAACACATTTTTCTAAATAATAACCCATGCAAGATTTTCAAAATAATACAATTAAAGATTCAACCAAGCAATACTTAGCGGTTTGATATTGAAAAAAATATATAATTAGTTTTATGATCTTGAATTCTTATCTTAGAAAGTATCAGTGAATAAAATAAGAAAGTATCTGTGAAAAAATAGCTAATTAATAGATTAACGATGATATTATTTAATAGTAATGTTTATAAACAAATGGAACTTCAATTACAGTACACATCTGGATTTTGACTCTATCTTATTTCTAGATTCCACTTTTATTTTCAGTTTACTACTTAGGGTGATTGATTTACTTCTAATTGCATCTAATAATCTGATATGCAAACTCCCTTAGATCAAAAAGTTATTTTCCTTTTTAATTAGTTTGGGTACAGGATTAGGATGTTTTTGAGACTGCATGTATTCAATTTACCATGAATATTTTAGTCAAATAACTATTTTTTCAATTATGGATTATTTGCCTGAGACCTTAACTATAATGTATTTCATATGTTATTCAGCAAATATTAATCTTCTAAGTGATAAATTTTACAGTAAGAAAAAATATAAGAAGTGGGTTCATTATGCCTACACTCTAGGAGAAATTTATTGGTGACAATTGTTTTTTTAAAAAAAACTGGTAAAAATTTTAGAAAATAAAATTCCTTGAATGTGATGGCCAAAAAAAAGACAAAAAGGCATGATAACTATTGATAAATATATTGATTTATGTGTTGAGCCTGATAATCAACCAAACATGCATAGCTTCTTCATAATTATTTAAAATAGGTAACTTGCATAGTTTTCATAGGAATTATCTCAAAGCTTATAATTCTTCAAGGATTATTTCTATAATTATTGCCATATCTTTTTAAGGAGGCCTCACAGTAGATAAAAGCAACAAGCAAACAAAGCAACACATACATAATAACAACAGAAAAACAACCCCATTGATCGTGTTGTTATTTATACCTGATTTGAATCCCAGTTCAATTTTTTTAAGAAGTATGTGATAACAGCTAGGATATTCAATATATCTTACCTTTATTCTCCTCATTAAAATAATAGGGAAAATGACACTTACAAGGCTAATATAATTAAAAGCCTACTGAATTTTTGGTAATTCTTAATTTCCTACCTTTTTTTAGTAATAAAAATATGACAATCATGTTTTCTTTACCAAAACTTAGAAAATGTGTTCTGAAAACTTTTACTCTGAATTATTATTGTATTGATATAAAAATCCTAAAAGAAAGTTGAAATGTTGATTTGTAAGGTATTGCCACAAAGCAAATGTTTTTTTAAGATATTGAAAACTGTTAATTATTAAAGGTACAAGATGGATGCCAACAAACTTCATTACCAGTCTGAAAGAAAAGAAATCTCAGACTCTATTCTACTCTATTTCAGTCGCTCATAAACAGATAGGCAGAAATTTTCTTATACCCACTTCTCTCATCTAGAATAAAATCTTACCTATTTTTTCTCTTTATGGAGGTCTAAAAGCACCTTCCTTGAAAAACTCAGCTGTGGTGCATTATAAAAGACTCTAGGGGTAGGATTAGGCTAGCCAGCTCTGCAAAGTCAGGTGAACTATTTGCACTGTAGTTGAACTCAGAACCTTTTAGGAATCAAGTCCAGGGTACTATCTCTTAGTACAATTAAAGAAAAAAAAATTATTTTAACCCTTGTTAAAATGATAATGAAGATTTTATTCAGCACCGTCTCAATAGGTATCAGGACTATTGCAATAGGGGGGTTTAGATTGGGCTTAACTTCTGTTATAACAAGAAGTAGGATTTTATAGCCAAGGAGCACATTGGGTGACAGAAGGTTAGTGAATGGGAAATTACTTACAGGAAACATCTAGGGAAGGGGGAATTCTTGCAAATTGAGTTAATAGGATTCTTGCTGAAGTCAGGCCAGGGTGATCAAGTATCACCTGGAGGATAGTAAGGGTAAGTCACTTGATCTGATACCAAGAATAATCAGATATCAAGGGTAAGGATTCTTGCTAAACTAACTTAGCAGAATTCTTGCTACAACGGACTATGGAGGCCTAGCAAGAAGAGGGACCAAGGTTGAGGCTTAGTAGATAAAAGGAGTAAGGAGCCTGAGTAATGTTTAGTGAAGGAGATAGTCTTTGTCAGTATAAAGAGTGAAGGTTCACTTGATTCTTACGCCTCAAACATGTAAGACTGTGGAAATCATAGAAACTATTTTAAACAAAACACATAACTTTAAAACTAATAGTTTTAACAATGGGAATCTACTTCTAACATCTATTACTGTAATTGGTAAAGCTCCTGATGTTGAGTCAAGATGCGGATTGTAGAAAAATTGAGGAAGACACCTCTAGGGTGTAGACATCTGATTAAATCCTAGCTGACCACACACACACTGGATGAATTTTTGATTAATCTAACCAAGAATGAATTCTTGATTAGTCTAACTGAATGCTCTGAAACTACCAATTAACACAAATGCACACACCTTTATTATATACATGGTCAATTTGGAAATCTCTTAATGCAAGTATAGGTATTATACAATTGTATATTTATTTAATCATGTTTTGAAAATAGTAAAAATAGATAATCATAACTGGCTTAGAAAAAATTCAGATTGTATGTCCATTAGATAGAATTTACAAAGAAGAATTGATTGATCTTAATTCTACCTTTGAATGTAAGTGCCAGAGTAACAGAGTAACAGAGTAACAGAATTTACAAAGAAGAATTGATTGATCTTAATTCTACCTTTGAATGTAAGTGCCAGAGTAACAGAAAACTAGGATAAGATAAATCTGGGAATTTGAATTGTCTGTTTTGATCTTCGCTCTTATCAGTGGCTCTCAGAGCGGCAAAAAAAAGGGTTGGTGCCAGATATAAGCCGCCATTTTATGGAAATGGTGTGGGACGGGGTTTTCTATTGGAATTGACCCACCAGTTATATTTTTCAAAAATAGCTACATCCTATAAAAGTAATATTAGCTAATATTGTTGAAAGCTTGCTTATATCAAATACTGTTTTTTGATCTGTTACATATATTAATTCATTCATTCTTAAATACACACACATATAAATTAGATATTATCATTGGTTGTGTGGGGAGAAACCACTGAGGCAGAGTAACTTGTCCAAGGTCAAATAGCTAAAGAATTGACAAAATAGAATTAAAATCTTGGCATGAGGCCATAAGCTCAACCATTATGATATATTGATTCTGTCATAGTGTGTGGCCAGGGCCAATTTCATCGACCTATGATCTCTGCAGCCACACAGGGTCTCATGCTTAGAAGAGCACTGCTTTTTGTTTAACACTCTGTTTTTCCCATTTTGGAGTTCTTAATAATTTGTGAACAAGGGACCCCACGTTTTCATTTAGCAAATTATGTTACTCGCCCTGCATGTGACCATTGTAAGCATGAAAAGACATCATTGCTGATTGATATGTAGACATAATCTCAGGAAGCCCCTCTTGGTTACAGTTATTAGAACCTGTGATTCAAACCGGTGGAGAAAAATGAATCTATCAGTAAACAAAATATTAATCATCCTAGGTTTGTAGCAAAGAATGAACTGTTATTAAAAACAAATAAACATAAGGAAATTAACTTATCTCACACTTTTTTTATGAATACAAGCACAAGAATATGTTAATTATTCTTCATGCTTACCATGAAAGGGAAGTCACAGGAAATTCAAATATATCTGGAATTTCAAACACATTTCTGTAAGCCAAAAATGTTATTAGAAGAGTGAGATTCTCTCATTAAAAACTTAGAAGATAAAGACATGGTGCTTGACAATAAAATTGCAAATAAAATCTAATTAGTGAATATGCTAATTCCTCTCCCCACCTGTTCACATTAACAGGAAATGATACTAATGTTTTCAATAGCTGAAAAGGGATACAATTAACTTTACATTATCATATCAAAAGAAACAAAGTAACATTATAAAACCTAGCTTTTCATACATGCACGAAGCAAATGCAATCTTCGCTGAAAAGTGGCTTAAAATTTTTAGAAATAAAGAACTGTCTGAAATTAGAAACAGTATTATTCCAAAATCATAAATGTTTCGTCTTTTTAAGCAAAAAAATGAGCAAAATGTAATTCTTGGTAAAACAGTGATAGATTTCAGAGCACATTTAAGAGAAAGAGAAAAAAATAGCACAGAGACATAAATGTAATTTTCACACCCTCTGAAGAGCTTTGCACAGCATTTTTAGAACAGTTTCTGTATTTCATTTCTCTTATTAAAGCCATGTAGCTTGGCAATAGTGTCATTTTGAATAAATATATTTCCTTTACAATAACCTAATGCAGATTTTATGGATAATTTATTTACATATATTTCCTTTGTGTCATCTTGTGTTTATCAGAGTTTAATTTAACTTATACAATATATTTATACATGATAAATTAGATTTGTTCTTTTGATGTAATTCACCTTATATTATATTGTGTTCCAATTTATCCAAGTAAGAAATAACTTTCAATGATGATTTCCCTGGCATACGGAGTATCTATTTGGCATATGCAATTATTCTAACCAAATCATCTCAATCATTCTTTACAGTTGAATCCAAAATTCTTGTACGAAATTTTATAAAATAGACCAAACTCCCCAAAAATATTTAAGATTACTATCTGTCTTTTGAAACTTTAACTGGTATCAAAAGTTGTCATCCGTTTATGTGGAAAAGTAATGAAGGATGAAATACCTTTTTGAGGATATACAGTTCAACCAACCTAAATTCTGTTCATCGACAGCATGAAATAGTAATAGATATAAATCACTGAAATACGTCTTATTAAATTCTAAGAGCTTCTTTAATGATATTCACATTGTAATTCTTACTGCATAACTCAAAAATATTAAAATAATTAAACCGGTATAGATGCCAAGTCCCTTAGACGTGTTCAAGACTCATTAATTTTGGTAGGATACCATAACCTTTTAAAGACTCAGTTCGATGTTTTAGCTATAAATTATTCTTAATGTAAATAATACTCTAACAGAGAAAATGGGTTATTCTTTAAGAAAAATTGAGAACAGTAGAAAATTAACTTCTACTGCTGGATAATGAACAATATAACAAAGTTTATATTAAGCACTAATCATATGCATAGTACTCTGGTAAAATTAAAAAGACTGGGGAAAAAAAAGAAATGCCTTTATTGCTGTTGAGATAATATTAAACTTTGTGAATAAATTAAAAAGCAAAGCAAAAATGTGTGTTAAGCATTGAATAAAATATGAACTTTTATTACAATAAAGGAGGAAAGAAGTGAGCAACATAAGTGTTGGTATGGAAATCTAGAAAAATGTCTAGATATTGGCTTCCCAATGTGTGCGCATATTTTTTCTCTTATTGTTTATGACTTTTATCCCTAATTGTTTATAACATATGACTAAGTGTGCCCTTTTCCGTCAAAACTGGTGGTCCATACTTGTGTGATCATGACTTCATTCTTATTCAGACCTCATTCCATTAATGTCAATTGTCATCTTTATTCCTTTTTGTCACAGTTAATAGTGGTCACAATTTATTACTTTCTTTTCATTTTCCTCTTTTAAATTTGAGCCACTATATATCTTTTATTTAATCTGCTAACCTTATGGCATAATTACTATGCTATAAACCCTTTCTCATTGATTGTCAAAGTTCCTAGAAAAATTGTCTATACTGCATTAGTCTTGTTTCTACTAGTTCATTAAAGACTCACAATATGATTACTATATTTTCTCAAGATTTGTTATACCAAATCAATCACATTGCAGTCATTAGAGATAGTGATGTTAGAAATTATAACTATACACAATCAGATAGACATGAGAAAAGAATCAGAGGATTTTTTATTCTAGATATCAGTCACTTAAATATTTAAATATTGCTCTTAAAAATACCTATAATTTTGTATTTGTATACAAGACTTCTCATTGTGTGCAAAGGAAGACATTCATTTGACCTCCCTTTCCACTTATGCCTTTTCTGTTCCCCTTGCCAAGAATTCCTGGGTCAATACTCTATTTCTACCTATTGAAATATTAACCAAACTTTAAGCACCAAGCTTAATTCTATTATCTCCATAAATATTTTCCAGTCTTCCTTTAAAAATAAGTATCTTTTTTCTCTATTTTTTTTTTTGTTTTTACTCAGTGATACTCTTTACTTCATTATATTTGAACCGTTTGCAAATGTCATCTCTTCTTCCATGATGTCAGCTCCTTGTATTATAGGGACTGTTATAAGTTTGTTTTGAATAGACAACCAGTGGATTCTGAGATCCAACAGCAACACAATCATGCCCAGACAGCCAATTAACATTTAGCTTTGGTCATAATATAAAGAATGTATGAAATTTTAGCTGCATGAGTAGAAAGTCATCAACAGTAGATAAACTGAACTTGAAGTACACATTTGCTTATGCCATATTAATATTTCCCCCTATTCCCACATTATAGTAAAAAATTACCCAAGTACCTATGAAGTTTTTCTTACCAAATGATCTGCTGAAAACCTCTACTAATGATTAATAGTAGTGGCAATAAAAGGCATATATTTTTGCTACTGACATTAATAATAATTCTTTGATGTCTTCCATTCAGAGAGATTGTGGTTTGGGAGCTATATGATATATACCATACATGTATACATATTCAAATGCATGCATGTAGTATGTTTACATGTGATTCACAGTTGAGTCTTGATAAGGGTTCCCTTGCGAACAAAAAAGGGCTTGTGTGTTTTGAACCACCTGTCGTGCCACAGGTAGCACCCAAATTTTCTTATCAGCATGTCTAGATGTGTAATAGAAGGGGAGAGTGGTGTGCAAAGGGCTAGGAGGCTTAAAAGACATCATCAGTCAAACATAAGAAAATGGAATCAGACATTTTATTACAATGTAAATGTGTTGTCTTAGCTTCTGCTTCTACTAAAAAAAAATGTATTTTCTGAGAAAATCAATCATTTTATCTGATCTTCATATTTACTTGTATAGATCATTTCAAATTATGAACACATTTATTTGCATAGTCATTTATGATCTTTAAATTGTCTTTGTTCTATAAGCATTTTGCATTTAGAATTCTGTTTTGTGCACATGCAAGTTTGGCCTCCTTATGTACATTAGGTTTTGTTGTATAGATATTTTTTCAAAGACTTTACTTTGTATTACTTACGCTATTCTTTTCTTATGTATATTTTTTTACTTCTAGGATTCATTCTGCTTGTTTTATCTTTAAACACATTGAATTGTGTATTTAATGTATTATTCTCTTACTGTCTTTATTAATATTTGAAAGTATGGATTTTCTTCTAAGTACAGCTAAATCAAACTAAGTGATTTATTTATAGATCCATTCCCAATATAATTTTTAGCATGTTAATGATATCTCCTCTTTTACTGATTCCAAAATAATATGGCTGGCTTAAGAAGAATCACTCATTATTTTAAGTATCACTAAATTAAGCAAAAAGAAGTTCTGAGAAAGAAGAACAAAGCAGGAAGTATCTCATTTTCTCATTTCAAGTTATACATCAAAACAGTATGGTACTGGCATAAAAATAGACAAAGAGACCAATGGAATAGAATCAAGAGCCCAGAAATAAACCCAGGTATATCTGGGCAACTAATATTTGACAAGGGAGAAAGAAACCTCAACGGAGAAAAGATAGTCTCTTCAATAAATGGTGCTGGGATAATTGAATATTCATATGTAAAAGAAAGAAACTGAACCAATAACTTATACCATGCACAAAAATTAACTCGAAATGGATTAAACACTTAACTGTAAGACTTGAAGCCTGGAAACTCCTAGGATATACAAAGCCCCTCAGCATGTATCTTGGTAATAATTTTTTGGATATGAAAGCTAAAGCACAAGCCACAAAATAAAAAACAAGTGGTACTATATGAAACGTGAAAGCTTCTGCACAAAGAAACCTATCAACAAAGTGAAATGACAAACCATGGAATGGGAAAAAATATTTGGAAACCATATAACGGATAAGTGGTTAATATCCAAAACATATAAAGAACTCACACAACTCAAGGGCAATAATAATAATAATAATAACCCAACTTAAAAATGGGCAAAGGACCGGAATAGACATTTTGCCAAAGAAGATACATTGACAAGACAACAGATACATGAAAAGATGCTCAACATCACTAGTCATTAGTGAAATGCAATTCAAAACCACAGTGAAATATAACTTCATGCTTGTTATAATGGCCATCATCAAAAACACAAGATTTAACAAATGCTGGCATGCATGTGGAGAAAAGGGAACCCTTGTTTACTGCTAGTGGGATTGGAAATTGGTATAACCACTATGGAAAATAGTAGGGAAGATCTTTAAAAATTAAAAAATAGATCAGCCATATAATCCAGCAATTCTATTTCTGGAAATATACCCAAAGGTAACAAGAACGCTAACTTGAAATCTGTACCCTCATGTTCATAGCAGCATTACTTACAATAGCTAAGATATGAGAACAACCTACATGTCCATTGATAGATAAAGAAGTTGTGGTGTATATATGCAATGGGATATTATTCAGACATAAAAAATAAGAAAACCCTACCATTTATGATAATGTGAATGGACCTTGACGGTGTTGTGCTGAATGAAGTAACTCAGAGAAAGAAAAATACTATATGATCTCACTTATATGTGGAATCCAAAAATAAACAAAAAATAAAAACAAACTTTTAGAAAAAGATATCAGACTTGTGGCTGGGCGGAGGAGCCATTGGGGGAAAGGAGTCAAAAGGTACAAACTTTCAATTATAGGATAAATAAGTACTAGAGGTGTAATGTGCAACAATGTAGGTGTTTTGGAAGTCAAAGAGAGATAATATAGTTCCTTTTAAAGATGCACTTAGTGAAGACTAACTTTTATTATAAGATAACTCAAATAGATAAGCTCTCCTTGCTGAAAATAAGCTTCATGAAGACAGGAGTTTTAAATCTGATTTGTTCACTGAAATATGTTCACTAGTTAGAAGACAAGGGCTCCCCAGATGTACATTGTATGAATGAGTGGTGATGACAATGATGATGATGATGATGGTCTTTTGACTAATACTGAACTGGTGGTTTAAATGTTGAAGATTTTATTTTGTATCTTGCTTTATGGTTAATAGAGCCTCCCTTTTTCTTTTTCTTTTTCTCTTTCTTTTTCTTTTCTTTTTTTTTTTTTAACATGTCTTACTCTTCAAAGTTAAATGTACAATCATTCTTTTTTGGTTATTATTTTATAATCTGCACATAACCTCTTTTATGTTAAGGACTTTTTAAATTTTCTTCAGAGCTTTTTTTGCCTTGTTATGTATCCAATTTTATTGCCTTATTATATGGCCAAATTAAAATATTAGTATCAGCAAAAGTATAAGGAGTCATGGATTGGAATATTATTATTTCTAAACTGGTGGGATCTCAGATTTTATTTAGACTACTGACTGCGAAACTGTTGAGACTTCTTTTCTCTGAGTATGGTTTTGAATATGATATTATGAACAGAATGTAATTATTACTTAGAATTTACTAACCAGTCCACTGCTAATTTGGCATAAAGTAAGGAAGAAGTGTTTTGATGCATATTTCAGAAAAACAAGTCTTTTATTAATACAAGTCACATGGTTACAGTGAATATAAGGAAACTGAACTATCCTATGTAATTATTGATACAATTTTTATCTTTTGTTAATATTATTTTGACAATAGAGGTGGAATAATAATCTAAAGCTGTTATAAAAAGAAGGTAGATGATATAATGGAAAGGAATAACCTGTACTTTTTAATGGAAATATTTAGGAAAAATTCACTAACTTGTAATTTTTGTTTATCAATTAGCACAATTCTCTTCTCTATGCCAACCTAGAACAAGACAATTGCCTTTTCAAAATTTCTAACCTTCAGATATTTGCATATAATTGTTTTTTTTCCAGAAGCTCCTCCTTTTTAATCAATACTTCCTCATTGCCTTTAACTATTCCTCTATGGCATCCTTACTTTTTAATTTACAGTGAAGCATATAAATGTATATAAATTAAAATATGCACATCCTTATGTATTCATGTGCAATCTAGAAAATAGGAAAACTTTGAAAAAAATAGGAAAACTTTGGGGGAAAAAATATTTTTTAAGAAGGGAAAGAGATGCCGTTTGTAGCACCTTTAGAATAGGCCATGGGATTTTGCTTCCTTTTATTTATTTATTTATTTATTTTTGCTTCCTTTTAATAATGAACACAAATGAAAACTGAATTTGAGGATTTTTGTAACCTTTCAATGGAATTAAATGAATTATATGAAATTTTAACTCGTAGCCTATTTTTCACAAAAAAGGAGATAAAGTACTATAAAATACTTAGTAGTAATTTGTGTTGAATTAATGGGCCTTTAAAGGTCTCAATGTGATGCCTTCAACTAATTTGTTGTCATGTAATTATTTTTGCTTTGGTTTTAATTTTATGTAGATTATTTATGATTTAATGTAGTCAAGTTTCCAATATGTATTATTTCCAGTTTCTGTGGTATGTTTAGTAAAGGAACAACAATTTCAGATGATCATTCACCTACATTTTCTACTAGGGCATCAATGTTATCATTATATCTATATATTTTTTTTTATATTGCATACCCATTAACAAAAGCTTATATTTATTTTTATGCTTTTGGTTTTTAAATCCTGTAGAATAAAAATTAGAGTTAAAAACTAAATTACAATAATGCTTGTGTTTACATTTGTCTGTGTATTTACCTTTACCAGAGAATTTTTCATTTTCTTTTTTT
>CM052900.1:18142230-18182283 GCA_028534135.1 Potos flavus | reverse complement strand
CTCCCTCTCACAATGTCCTCCATGTTTTTCCTTACGCTCCACACGTAAGTGAGACCATATGATAATTGACTTTCTCTGCTTGACTTATTTCACTCAACATAATCTCTTCCAGTCCAGTCCATGTTAAAATAAAAGTTGGGTATTCGTCCTTTCTGATGGAGGCATAATATTCCATTGAATATATGGACCATATCTTCTTTATCCATTCATCTGTTGAAGGGCATCTTGGCTCTTTCCACAGTTTGGCAATTGTGGCCATTGCTGCTATGAACATTGGGGTACATGTGGCCCTTCTTTGTACTGCATCATTATATTTTTATATTTTAACTTTGCTCTGGCTTAGAAATAAATATTGTGGATTAGGGATCAAGTTTTGCTTTGTTTAAATGGCTATTTACTGTTTCAAATTACATTTGTTAAAGAAAATGTTTCCTTTTCAATGAATCATCTTCACCATGAATAAAATGCCATAGGTAGCAGGACCATGTTTATCAATATTCTGTTTCATTTTAAAACCACCTATCTTGGTTCTACACCATAGTTTGTTGATTGGATTTTTTTTTTTTTTTTTAGAGATTTTATTTATTTATTTGACAGAGAAAGAGATCACAAGTAGGCAAAGGCAGGCAGAGAGAGACAGGGAAGCAGGCTTCCTGCTGAGCAGACAGCCCAATGCGGGGCTCAATCCCAGGACCCTGAGATCATGACCTGAGCCGAAGGCACTGAATGTGATAACTTGGTTAAGAAAACCTGGTTTTTAATCTTTTGTTCAAAAGCCCAACACAGCACATGCTATCATGGATCCACTCACATATTGTCAAACCTTTTTGCCAAGGGCATCCTTTCAGTTCTTTAAATATGTCCCTGTTTCTTTGATTAAAGAGCATCCTTCAGTTTACCAGTGTCTATTGTGTTTGTATGTTTTGTGCAAGTGACCAGGAATTTATGTCACAAGTGATAGGTTATCACTAAAGCCTGACAGGTTGAGGGAGTACTGATACTCCAGATCCCTTACTGCTGATTAGGAGAATTCCAAAGTGTGACCTGAACTATTTCCAGAGTATTCATCCACGACTGAACCATGGGTAACTCTCTTGGGACTTTATCTGATTCTATTTCCTTGCTTGGCTCTTTCCCATTCTGGTCCTTTTTTTGCTTTTTGTCTCTGCTAAATTGCCGGGAATGGTCAGCAATCCCTGTAGAGAGGGATGAAAGATTACTCCAAACTGTGCTGTGAAAGAGGAGGAGGCAAGGGGGTCAGCGCTCATAGATGAAGACCCTTTGTTTTTCTTTGCTCCCACTTTTGTTAGTCCTTCAGGATAATCACAAATCCTTATCACTGTTTCTCAAGCAGGTGATGTGTGACAAGGGTCTTACTGGAACTAGGGGGATCTGTTTACGGGAAAGATACAATATGCTAATCTGTGTGTTCTACAGTTCTGCTAAACATAGCCTAAGGGACAATGCCTAGAACTCTTAGATCAGAGGGTGGCTGTTTGGGCTAAGAAAGCTTCCGGAAGGCAACTCCCCAGGGCATTCCTAAGGCAGAGTGGTCAGGCAGGCCTCTGCATTCCAAAGGCTTATGCCCTTCTCTGAAACCTTTCTTTGCTCCCAGTGGCCTCTGGTGTTATATTTTAGCAAGCCTGGTATTACAGCTGATTTCATGCTCTACATTAACCAACACTAAATTTTCCTAGGAACTAAAAATTACTTCTGCACAAATCACCCTTCCTGGGTTGGCTTCCACGGGGCCCAACTTAAGACATATTTAAGGAATCCAGTTGTGGTGATACAGATATCAGACAAGTAAGAGTTTTATATTAACAGAAGTTATGATTACCATTATGTCATTTGTTATCAAGCACACTTATTGTCAGACTTCTGGGGTCTTGGTTATATTCTATGAAGTGAAATATAACAGTAAAAACAATAGATGGAGATTCCACTTTCATAGATTTTCCATTCCAACTGTGAAAGACAAAAATAAGTAAATACATATATACATGCATGCATACATACATGCTTCAATAAATGCATAAATAAATAAATGAAACGGAAAAATACCCTAGTGATTAAAGCTATGCAGAAAGTTAAAATAGAATGTCATAGAAAGGAGATGGAAGGATACTTTTAATTTACTAAGCAGAAAGGACTCTTTAAATAAGGTGTTAGGTTACATTGAAGTTGAGATCTAAAATGACAGGATGATTTTAAACATCTGAAGATCAGAAATAAACATATTCCAGCCAGAAGGGACAGCTGGTACAATGGCCCAAACATAGAAGGGAGATTTGCCAGAACAAAATTAAGAATAGCCAAAGCATTTAGAATAGGATAAGTAAAAAATAAATAAATAAATAAATAAATAAATAAATGCAATTTTAAAAAATAAGTAAAAGAAAATCTAACTCATTATTAATCAGGGCCCTACTAGTCATATCAGGTTTTTTGTTTTTGTTTTTTGTTTTTTGCTTTTTGGTTTTTTTGTGAGGGTGGTAGAAAGACAATGAATATTTGAACAGATAAGTGATTTAATATGATTTTAATGGAAAGATATTCTAAACATTCTGTGGATAAATGGTTCTAAATTGGTGTCTTGGGTTTGGTTCCCTAGAAACAAAAATAAGAGAAGCAACTGCAGCAAAGGCTTTGGACAGTCCCACATGGAACTTGGCAACAGGTCTTCCTGAGTTGTCCCAAAGTGAACCAATGGTGTTGGGCCTTTGTGCTCTTAAAGCAGACAGTCATTAATTGCAACCTTCCCCCATAGGAAAGGCACCTACCTTTAGCTAAAGAACACATCTGTAAGCCATCAATAGTCAATGTTCCCAACGGCTGGGGAGAATGTATGCCATATGCCGTAGTTAATAGGGAAATCCCAATGGCACACCAGAGCATGTTCTATACATGAAAAGAATGGAGGTAGAAGACCAGTAGTAGTCTAGGTAGATGATTAACTGGCCAGGGGCAGTTTAAGCATTAGTTGTGACAACTGTTAGATTTGAGATATATTTTGACCCAAATTCTAATTTGCTAATAGATTTTGGAGAGTAGTAAGGAAAAGAAGAGATAAAGCTAACTCCAGGTTTTTTTTTCTTTTCTTATTCCTGAACAATTGGATAAATGGCAATATGATGTAGTAATATGGGGGAAAATGGCAGAAAACAAGAATAAATCAAAAGTTTGCTGTAGGATATGTTGTTGTTGAGATGTCCATTATAAATCCAGTGTCAAATGTGCAGTGCATTGTGCAAATCTAGAACTTACGGAAGCAGTTAGAGATGTAAATGTGCGAGTCACCACATACAAATAGTATTTAAAATCATGGGACTGGATAAAATGAGCTAAGGCAATGCCTCTGCAGCTTTTCTTAATACACAATAAAAAGCATTTGACTTCATAACCCATATTCATGTATAAATACTGAAATAAAATTTTCACAAAATTGCTTGCATTGATTACACAGGATTGAATATTTGAAAGGACTCACAGGACTTCACAGGCTGAATACTTATTAAAGTTTTAATACAGTTAAAAAATGTGGTACAATGGGAGAAAGAACATACAGGCAATAATTGGTGCACTGACAGATTTCTAGGCACAGCTCTCCAGAGTTCTTTAAAAGCTGCACAAGATCCACTTCATCTTTAGTTTCTGAACCACCAAGACATACACATGGCATCTTTGTTTCAGGGGAGTCCAGGAAAGTTTCCATTCCCAGGTATTTTTTATACCTTATTGATCACATTCCCAAAACAGATTATATAAGCAGTTAAGCCAAGTGTAAACTATTAACATAAATTGGTAAATAATGTAAAATAAGCTTGTCTGAGGATTTTCAGGGAATTTTTTCACCCAGTATACAATATTAGTTATAAAACTCATCCTGATCTTGACCATAAGTCAATACAAGATTTCAGACCTACTCACAATTAGGCATAGAGCTGTCCCAATCCAGCTGTAAAACAACTTTTTTCTCATGCTCTTACTATGTGTGATATTCACTGACATTTCCAATGCAATTCTCGTTTTATTTCATTACAAACAAGATCTGGTCATGATTCATTAAACTGATTTCATGACTCTTTGTTTTTAAACCTCAATAAAAAAACAAAAACAAAAACCAGAACAAAAACAAAAACAAAACAAAACAAAACAAAACAAAAAAATCCAGTAACCTAGGGAGACTGTCGAGGGAGAAGGGAAGAGGACCTAGGACAGGAAACGTGGAAATATCAACACCTAAATATATTGGAAGGAGAAAGAGGAAATAGGGAAAAAAGGAAAATTATTGAGAGAAAACTAAGATAGGAAGAAACACAAGAAACAACATCTTTAAAAGTGATTTATCCTTAAAAGGAGCAAGGAACAAGGCAATAATTGGATTGGGTTGAGGATCAGAGCCTGTTTTTAATAGACTAAAACAGCATGCTCATATGACAAGTGTTAATGATCCAAAAGAAGGGAAAAGTTTGATGATTTAAGAGGTAAGGGAGTATTGCAGGAAGGAACTAGAGAAAGTAAGAGGGGGGTGTTGCCCAGAGAACATGGGGTCTTTTACCCCATGTGGAGCAAAGATAGTTTATCCATTTTAACAGGAAGCAGGAGACTATACGGCAACAGATGTAAAACAGTATAATGGATGGTGTGAAAATGAGAGCTTCTCTGATGACTGCTAATTTCACAGGTGGATTAATTCTATGAGAGACATAGGGGCAAGAGCATTAGATCTGAAGAGAAAAGTAAGATGCAAAATATTTATCTGAGAGAGTGGAATAATAAATTACTAGAAAAATATAATAGGTTTTCTGAGTATCGCTGAGAGTCCACTTCAGATTTCTTAAAGTTGAACCAGTTGGTTGTGTGTTTTCAATAACCTCTTTAAACTGTTTGGCTATAGACAAAGAGTTAGTCAAGGGCTGGTTGTAACTTGAGTTGAAAGTCTGCTGGCGGGCCCCTGGGTGGCTCAGTCAGTTGGGTGACTGCCTTCCAATAAGGTCATGATCTCAGGATCCTAGAATCACGTCCCACATCAGGCTCCCTGCTCCGTGAGGAGTCTGCTTCTCCCTTTGCCCCTCTGCCTGCTTGTACTTGCGCATGCTCTCTCCCTCTCTCTCTCTCAAATAAATAAATAAAATTAAAAAAAAAAAAAAGAAAGTCTGCTGGCAGAGTTGAGGATGTGGATATAAAAACAAATAAAACTTCCCAATCTAAATTGACTTAAGTAGGTAAAAAAAGGATGTGAGGGCAGTGTGGAAAGGAAAAAATGATGGGGTACAAATGTGATTGAATGTTATTCAAGATCAAGATTGAATGTTATTCAATCACATTTGTACCCTATAAAGAGTGAAGACTTTAGCGCAAGTGAACTCTGCAAACAAGAGTAGGCAAAGAGTAGAACTCCCCCTGTAGAGATCTGGGGAGAATGGTACAGTTATTGACAATGACAGCAACAATAGTATTACTGTGGGTATCATTGAGAGAGACAAGGTGAAGAAAGAGATAGTTGGAACTGAGGATATTAAACATGAAAGCTCAGAGTGCTAGAAAGATAATCTACATGGATTTTGACATTTCCACAAATGAAGACTGAGATTAGAAGGTGGAAGAGAAGGGGAAATACTTATGCACTTATAGCAGTGGTGTACCCTGATTTTGTGGACTGGGTGTGAAATTTTGTCAGTCTCCAGCAAATGAGCCTCCAGACTGCTGCCTGAAAATACCCTGGTTTTGTGCTGCTGGCAGCTGAGATACTCAATAGTTTTCTTCAGTCGTTCTACTTCCTGACCCCTTGTATACAAATTAGCACATTTTTCTAGTCCTCATTTAATGGAAGGAGCAGCATTTTATGAGTGCGGTTCTGTTCCCTGCATTCCTGATTTGACAAGTTTCCTCTGAATGATCAGAGCACTTCTTGGCATTCAATCTTACAGAAGCCTGCCTATGACAACTTAAAATCAAAACTCCTTAGAAGGACATTAAGTTACATGATTATCAATGTCCATCCTATTTTTTCACTTGTAACTCTTATATCCCTTCTACTCCATTGGAATATTCCAAATATTCCATTTGGATACCCAGTGTGGTGAAAATCTTTCTACATTGATCTAACTGCTGATTCACAAGCCTGACTTACATCTCCTTCCTTTTAGACATATTTTTCCTTCCTAAAATATTGCTTCATTTTGTTAGCTGACCAATTTCTACCATTTAGTAAGATCCAGTTCAAATGTCATCTCATCAATTAGGTTTACCCCAACTTCTCTATTCTAATTTATTTATATGTACCTAAAATCTATTAATATTCCTGCTTTTGAAATGACTTTCATCATGACATATTGATTTGAATATTAGTATTTTTGTCTAGCTTGCAATTTTATCAATGAAAGATTTTTTGTTATTTTGTTTGTTTTTATATCACTTAATATAATTCCTGAAATATAGTAACTGCTTACTAAAATGATTGCTGAGTATGTGAACGAGTTAAATTATCATTTAGCCTTAAGGCAAATGTCTTATATGGGCAGTACAATATCGTGGTATATATAAAACTGAAAGACTTAAGTCAAGTAAATTTGAGGTATTTTAAAAACATATGTTTTGTTTTTATTATTCAACAAGTGGCATCAAATTCAATAAACAAATATGCCAGCTCTCAAATACAGTATTTATGAGGACATTAGCAATTAAGAAGCCATTTTTTTTACAAGGTGGAATCTTTGAAATTGCCCTTTTCATGGTTACAAATGGTTGACTGTTAGCACTTTACATTTCAAACTAAATATCTCTCAGTATAGAAAAAAATCTGCACGTACAATAAATCTTTACCAAGCTTACAAAACTATTTAAATTCTTTAGCAAACTTTAAGTGTGCACATCTGATTTATGACATCTGATTTATGTCAAATATCCTTTTGATGGGGTGATATAAATATCCTATTGCCTTTTTTTATCAAATTTTGCATAGTAAGGATCTCACATTTGAACAATGCTGAAACAGCATAATATTGGTGTAATTGCATTGACATCATAACAGTTCCTTGGCAGCAATTGTGCTCTCAATAATGCAAATATAGTGCATAATTAAGGTAGAGGATACCACCATGATCAGCAGAACGCCTCCTCTGGAGCCTATACAATGTTCCTGTATTATTGCTATGAGAGCAATGATTGCATCCTGCGCCTTCTGAGGACCGCATATAATGGGCAATATGTGAGTATCATAAATGATGGAAACTGACACTTGCAGCAGCTGTGTATCTTGATTTCTTCAGATGTTTATTCATAAAATACATATTGCTCTTGTCAGTCTGCCCAGATACTATGAATACACAGCACAGAAGAATAGATTAGAAAAAAAGTCAATTAAACAATTTGCTGCGTTTGAAACTGTTTTAAAATACAAGCCAATCTTAGTCTTAAGAACTATTTGTCAATTTATAGTGCATAAAATGGGAAAATATTTTATTAATGTTCTAAATGCCTTTTTTAATACTCTAATCCCACAAAACAATTCTACCTAATATTCATTTATTGTCAGTCTCCTTTCTGAGAGACATAATCTGAGTTAGTTAATTTTTTTATGATTCTCTTTTCTCCTCTATAAGCTGAGGGAGATGTGCTGTGCAATTTATATGGGGTTTTTTGGATTTAGATGAGATAATGCAGTGCAGTTTTGATTTAACTCCATGCCTATTACAATGCAGATACTCAGTGAATTTTAGATTTTATTATTGTTGCTATTTTTTGTCAATCCTGACCTCCTCTTTTATAAACACTTACCATTAAATGATATCGGTTAATTTAGCATACATATCAGTATTCTGAAATGGAATGTCTATAATAACCAAGGCCTTTGTCCGCATTGTTCATCACTGAATTTCCAATATCTAAGAGAGTTATCTGGCTTACAAATAATATTTATTTGATATCTGTTACATGGATTAATAAATATAAATAAATATAGCATGTATAATATTAAACAAAATCTCAAATGAGTGATTCCAGGTTTCTGATTATACATAGCTCCTCATCTCTTGCACACATGACTCATAGGTACAAAGCACTCTATGAAGTGACTGATTACATCTTTGTAAAAGAGAGACAAAGACAAAAATAGGATCAATTCGTTAATTTTTCTAGTCACCTGTTTACTAGTTACTTTGTCTTCATGACTTAAACTTCATAGATCTCCTTAATCGTAAAAATAAGAGAATTGGGAGAAAACCTAGAAGACTTTCTGTATCATACTGCAAAATAGATTATAAATAATCCAACTATGTTGCCAGATACAAGATTTCAAATAAGTGCATTTTTTTATAATAATTATGTTTTTGTTGAGGAGCCTGGGTGGCTTAGTCAGCTCTTGGTTTTGGGGTCATAGTCTCGGGATTGTGAGGTCAAGCTCCAGGTTGGGCTCCACATGCAGCGAGGTGTCTGCTTGAAATTCTCTCTCCGTGTCCCTCTCCCTCTCCTTCAGCCTTTCCCCTAACTCGTGTGCATGCTTTCTCTTAAATAGATAAATAAATAAAATCTTAAAAATAATTATATTATTATTAATAGTATTTTGTACAATTTCTGTAAACAATGGCAAATTAAAGGGGATTGTTTAAAGTGCGTGTTTGAATTGTGATTGTCCAGAGTGACCTATTGGCTCTTTTCCAAAGTTGAAATTCAAAGTCCTTTCCTGTTCTGATATTTTAAGGGTTCCTGAAATATTAGTTACAATAAATTTTATTTATCTTCTATTTAAATCCTAGTCATTGGATGCAAAGAGATTAAGAACTTTCTGTTATCACTTATTTTTGTGGTAGAGTATTTAAAGCCAGTTCTATCTGGCTCAGTATTCCTTATATTATTCATAGTTGATCAAACAACATTTCTTATCCCGTGTTTTTTCTCTACCATCAAAGATCCATTCCTTTGAATTAGGATTTTCTTTTCTCAGGACATCTTTAAAAATATATATATATTTTTTCTTCTTTTTTTCTTAAAGCCAGAAAATGATAATGTAAGGATCCAATATCAGTAGTTACATAATAGTGATATATCTTTGGGACTTGTTCATCAAAATCATTTCCAAGAAGTACCTAAATAAGAATAATAGACTAAGAAGATACATGCAGAAAAGATTGTTTTAAAGTATTTTTTAAAGCAAGGAAAAATTTCTCAAAACTAATATTATCTATAGCCTTTAAGGCGAAATCCTCAGGAAGGAGTGGATTACTTTGTATGTCTATCCTATATTCTTTCCTTGTAGCTTTTACCTTACGATTTACAATATCTTCACCAATCATTCTGTGCCCCACGGAAAATCATTTAGTATTAAAAATTAAGAATTTTTCTGCACTAAGTCTCCAATAATAATAATAATAATGCAATTCACATTCACAACCATTGAAGTAAATAATTATGAAGTGTGATAATTATGAAATAGGTAATGGTTTAACCAGTTACTTCTTGGTTCGAAGGGAAAAAAGTCACATTTTACAGTGAACAAATCAATGATAACAGATATTCACTCAACAATACTCTTTCCTCCCCTTAATAGGAAGACTGAAAGTTTTATATCCACTAGTATAGAACTAACTACTCTCCTTTTTGCTTTTATGTTACAGGCTTCCTAAAATTCCAAATATCAGAACATATACTCAAAAGACATCTTTATGCCCTCCAAAAGGCTGACAATCATAGAGCTCTTTAAAAGTATTACAGAAGCATAGGGGGCATTTTTCAGTTTGATTTTAATTTTTTTTTCAGGGAAAGTAGTTACTGGCTTGTTCAGTATCAGAAAGCAAATATCTGAAACACGGTCATCTTTAAAAAAGATTCATCCTGTTAGATTAACCTATCTGATCTATATTTCTGTGGAAACAGGGCCAGAAAGTCAGGCAACAACTGAGTTAAGACAGAGTTCAGATGTTGATTGCCTATGGGAAAATTCAGGTTTTAATGTACAAAAAAATATAAAATGTTTATAAACTTTTCTCAAAAGTTAGAGAGCTTTTATAAAATCTCAGTTTATAGACAGCATAAAAGACTAAAAAAGTAAGGTTATATTTGAATTTACATCATTTGTGTATTTCTAAGTTTAAGTGGCTATCATTAACAAAATATTTTGTAATTGTGGTTTTAATACATAATTGAATTCAAAATAGGTGCATATTACATATGTTTCAGATATGTAAATATATAATTATATGTATTTATATATATATATAGTTATACTTGAAATAATTTGATCTTATTTTATTTTTCCCTTACACCAGGCAATAATTGAATCTATCTTTATGCATAACATTTAGATAAAGGATAGAGGTAATTTTAAAATTTCTACTATTGCTCTCGTATGGCATAATCTTACATCAGCACATAATATATGACAAATACCACAAGCAGCCCCTGATCACAGTCAGCTGATCTATCCCAGCTTGAATAGCTAAGTGATAATGTACTCTTATTGATAATATACAATGTTACAAAATACTGAAAGCATACAAGGTCATTCTGTGACTTTGATGGAGTGGGACAGAAACAAGACCACTCCATAACAACGAGCACAAAAAACTGAAGCACCATCCAAATCACACAAACGACCTAAGATCCACCTCACTCCATTCATGCTGATATAACTGCTTTTCCTTTCCTACATAAAGTTTGGCTCCCCTTCTTTTCTTCTGCCTTTTAGATAAAAATTGGTAAGATACTCAACTAGAGGATTATCCTATTACATACCCAATGAAGAGCAACACTGTAATTCTTTGAACCTTCTCCAAAATTAACAAGTCCCTTACTAATGCCCTTTTACTGAGACACCTCATAATCCCATATTGTTGTCTGTCTGATTTGTTGTAATGAGTCGAGAAACCCAGCTTTATTCTTCTCTAGGTGTGTTGCAGTGGTTTTTGACTGGAAGGAATTGATAAAGACAATCCTTTAAAGATGTATGCAATTGTTGATTACCATTAAATATCTGGTAGCACTGTGCATTTTTCTCAGAAAAATAATGTAAGGCAAAGAAATATATTGAACATCTGTTTTCTGTCAAACGTCTTCTTTGGCAATTTGCATATTGAATCTTCTCAACTATTCTGTGAAATTTTGCAATTTAAGAAACCAGGTCTGTGTAAATAATAGAATCATTATGTGAATTGTATTTTTCTGATAAAGTTTCACACAAAGCAGCACAGATGTATAAGATTTCCTATTTTTATGTCCCTTGCATTGAATGGATACCTCAGAAAAGCATCTACCACAGAGAGAAACTTTTAACAGCATCCTTTTGGAATTTTCTGTGCTGCACCACCTTTTTACTTTTTAGATAACCTCACCTAATCTAGGTCTCAGCTTTTATTTCAGATCATTATTGTTCCAAGGTAAAATTTCTGAATTTGGGAAGATATCTTTGAAAAATTTTGTACTGGTTAATGATGGTTTAAGAAAAGGAATTGTGAACCATTCTTCCTTTTCTATGATCTGAAACACTTTATAAAACATGGCGAGTATGTCTTTTAAAATTTGAAGTAACTGTCAATGAATAAACAAATGTATTTCTTTATTATCTTTTTTTTTCCTCAAGCAATGTCACTGTAATTACTTAATTTGCCTATCACTTGAAAACTGAACTTATATTTGAAATTCATACATATCAAGTAACAATACAGAGTAGGATGCTTTCTGGATTCTGTGAACTTCCATTAATTATCATTCTATTCTTTGCCAATTACATTTATTTCTTTATATTTCTAAAAATATTGAATTTCAGTTATGAGCCAATAATTTGTACATTTATTTTATTACTTTATACAGTCTATTAATTTAAAATGATTTTCAGGACACTAATAATGTTTAAATTTTAATTGAAGTTGATATTGCTACCCTAATTTTTATGTATTAAATATTTGTATTATATTTTTGCTGAGCTTTATTTTTAATATTACCTCCATAACAAAAAAGGTTTAGATAATCTATTTTCAGAATTTTAAACTGTATTTGTTTTTCAGATTTATCATGATAACCAGCATATTTACTCTTCTAGATGCTTTATCATCAGCTCCACAAATCCATTAGTCCATTTCAATCTTCTTAATTGATTTCTCAGTAACCTTTAATATGGCATCTCTCTCACTCTGGAAACACTTTATTTCCAGTATATCTTGCTCTTGGCATTCCATTATTGTATCATTTATTACATTTGTCTCATTTACTGGCATCACTTTTTTTTCTTAAACTATAAGTATTTGAACATCTTAGGAATCACACATTATTCTCTTTTACTTACGTATATTTATTCCTTCAATGACTCATCCAGGATTATGACTTTAAAAGTCAATGTACTCATTTACTTTGAAATTTATGTCTCTAACTTGGATTTTCTCCTGAGTGACTCTTTTTTACCCAAAAGTGTCTTTCTCTTTCTTTCTTTTCTACTTGGATGTTTAGTAAGTATCTCAAACTGAACAAGCTTATTTTTTTAAGGTTTTTGAAAAAACATCTGTGTTCTTCTTATTAATGATAAGCAAATTTCATTATAAGTGAAATTACAAATGCACTGTATACTCTGGATATTTGCAAAATATGTAATAGTTACTATATGTGTTTAAATTTGTTTAATCTATTCTTTAAAAAAAAAAAAACTGATCGGGGCGCCTGGGTGGCTCAGTGGGTTAAAGCCTCTGCCTTCGGCTCAGGTCATGATCTCAGGGTCCTGGGATCGAGCCCCCTTTGGGCTCTCTGCTCAGCAGGGAGCCTGCTTCCTCCTCTCTCTCTGCCTACTTGTGATCTCTCTCTCTCTCTCTCTCTCTCTGTGTCAAATAAATAAATAAATAAAATATTTAAAAAAATAAATAAAAACTGATCAAATGTAAAAAGTAGATTTCTTGAAATATATAGGAATATTGATAAGAATGATTTAGTAAAGTGAGTGAATTTTAATATTCCAGAAAAAACAAAAAATAAAGATTCCGAGAGGGATCCAGAATACAAGTAAGAGAATTGATCTTTGAAAGGATGAAAAATGCATTTTCTGTATAATAGAAGAGAAGGATAAAGTAAGGATGGATACAGATATTAGTTATGCTGGTTACTGTGGTGTTTGAAATTGGAGGAAATTATTTGTTGGCTAACTGTTTAATCATTGTGAAGTATGAAGTAAGGTCATCAGCTGAGGGTGCAGAAGTCAAGAAGAGTGCCCAAAGTATGAGAATGAGGGAGGAAAAGGCAATAATTATTTCAGAAATTGAGCCTTTATAAATGTTAGAAAACAGGGGACTAATGCACATTCAGTTTGATGTTTGCTGTTATGTTTTTATAATAAATAAAATGTGTATAATTAACTCACACAGACCAAGAAAAGAAATTGTTGTCCAAATACTAAACATTTGGATAATAAGAATGATCTGACAGTTTGTAGACACTAAAGTACTAAAGACTAATAAGTATGAGCAATGTTCACTCACAGTTATTACATGAAAATCTAAATATAGTTAATAAAATATTTTAATTACAGTACTGTAAGTATAAACATATATCCCTCTTCCTCTCCCTTTCCTTCTCTCTCTTTCTGTCCTTTCTTAACTATGTATTCACCTTGGTATATTGTAATGAGACAGAATTTTGCATAAGTTATCTGTAGAAGTGTTAATTGATATAATTCCAAAATGCATTCAATTACTTCCTAGAACCTGATCAAAGTGTATAACCAAATTCAAGTGTTTTTCTAAAAGACATTCATTTCAAAATCACTTATAGAAAACCATTGTAAATTCCATAGTACAATAAAGAAATTTTGTACAAATAAAGAATATTTGTATAATGTTGACAAATATCATCATTAAATGCATACATGAGAAAATTCATTGAATTATTTGAAGAACTGGAGGTGATTACACAATCCCAATCAAAAATAAAATCCAGAGGAAAAATTTCAAGCTGCTAAAACGCCAGGAGAGTAACATATTATCATACCAAAAACTTTAAAAGGAAGTGGCCAGTAAAAAATTTAAGAAGTTTCTAGTTTAGGGACACCTGGGTGACTCAGTTGGTTAAACTTCTGCCTTTGGCTCTGGTCATGATCCCAGGGTCCTGGAATCGAGTCCTGCATTGGGGTCCTTGCTCCATGGGGAGCCTGCTTCCCGCTCTACCTGCTGCTCCCCCTGCTTGTGCTCTCTCTCTCTCTGACAAATAAATAAAACCTTTTTTAAAAAAATTAAAAATAAATAAATAAAATAAAAAGTTTCTAGTTTAGTTGAGGGGCTTATCACACTTCTCCCAGTTCCCAAAAGCACTAATTGTATAGCAACAAAATCTTACATTTTGTCACTAATAGACCCATTTAAGGGACAAGAGAACTAAAAAGGAAGAGCCTCATGGTTTCCTTGAAATATTAGCTAGTCTTGTAAAAAATTCAAATACTACAAAGTGAATAGTACAACTTCCCTTACCATTCTCACCCAAAAGCATAACCAGTTCATTGCCATCGTCAATGTATCTTTCTTAACATTGCTCTATGCATTCATCAAGTGCATTTTTCTATGCATTCTTTGAACATGGCTTTCAGCATATTTCAATTCTGAGTCTTTACATTGTATAATGTTCTAAAGATGTGTGCATTTTTATTCTACTGTACATCTTTTAACTTCCCAACAATAATTTGAAACATCTAATTATACAATCCCAATCTTAAAGTCATGGTACCGGATAATACCTACAGATTATCAAACTCACTTTCCATGAATTAAGATATAGAATATAGTTCTGTCTCCCAACTTTAAAAACTTTGAGTTGCTTCCCATTGCCCTTGAAATAAAATTCAAAAGTTTTCCTGTGGCCTATGATACCCTGCATGAGCTGTTCTGGTTATTTTTCCAGGCTTTCTGCAGTTCTTCATTCTCATTCAGAACAACCCAACCAAAGTGTCATGCTTGACTTTATCCAACTTCCCAAACTTCTTTTTCCACAAAATATATGTCATTCCTTCTGCCTATAAACATCTATCTAACCTATATTCATTCCTTCATATCTCAGCAACAATAACCATTCCTTACAGAAATTCTCCCTACCTTTATATCCTGTGTCTCTATTTCTATCATAGAATTATGGTGTTCTTCTTTTCCTTTTGTGTCATGCATCATACTGAAATTACAATTGCATAATACATGTCTCCTCTAGTACATTATAAGCTCCAAGAAGCCAAGGCACTGATTCAACTACATAAGGCTCTATCCCATGGCATTGCAAAGATCCTGCCACATAGTGTAAACCTAAGAAATAACTGAGTAAGCATATAAATAAACTCCATTCTATGGCTACATTTTTTAAGTGGAAATCCCTGTATAGTGAGCAATTAGATAAGAATATCAAACAAGGGGTGTCTGGGTGGCTCAGTAGGTTAAGTCTCTGACTCTTAATTTCAGCTCAGCACATGACTCAGCTCAGCACATCTCAGGGTCCTGAGAATGAACCCAAGTCAAGCGGTGTGTTCAGCTGGGAGTCTGCTTGAGATTCCCTCCCTCTGCTCTGTCTCACTTTCTCTAAAACAAACAAAGAAATCTTTAAAAAAAATCAAACAAACAAATGAAGACCTAGCTTAGTGGTTGAACCAGAAATGCCATTAGAATAAAAACTTTGAGGAAAAAGGAGGGGTAGCATTTTAAGATGTGTCAATAGTACTTTCTTTTTAAGACTGTCATATAACATCTAAATTCTTTTGCTGTCTTTGTAGAATGGGGAATATTTCTGCTTCTGTGGTATGACCAGTTGAAGAATACCTATGATTCTCAATGTCATTGTTAAATTTACTAATGTAACTTTCATCTTTTATGTATCAATATTGAACTAGGAATTGGATGAAAGAAACCTCTATTTTATAATTTTATGGACCTGGGCAACAGTTAGAAAACCTGAATAACAGTTCAGTTATGTATAAGCTTTATGACGGTATATACAAAGAAAAATACTTTCTTAAATATAACTTCCATGTATTATTATCCCTAGTAATTTTTTGTGAAATTCAAGGTTGTGCAATGATAATTATCTCCCAAAATATTAATCTTTATGATATTAGCCACATAGGAACAATGATTGGTTTTTCAAACATAAACCATATATATTTATGCATTTAAGTATGTTTGTAGGTATATTTCAGTGGGAATATGGCCTTCACCATTAATACAGAATTAATTTTACTGGTCACCAAAATAGTTATAAATGCTCTAGGAAAATACTCTTTTTGCAGCTTCCAGTTTTCCAGCATGCTTCTCATGCTTCCCTAAATACTTCTCCTGTCTTTCTGAAAACAAATTCAATAATTTTCAAAATAATTCAGGAAATTTTCTTGTAGTTAGCTTAAATTGATAAATCATAAATCATTGGACATAAATCATTGGACATAAATCATTGGTCCATGTTAATTGTAGAGAAGTTCTAACACAGTGTCCTTACCATCCACTAGTCATATTATCACCTCTGTTGCAGGAAATTAAAATTGCTTGGATCTGATCCTAATAGATTAAGCTAACACTCTCAGCTTTAACTTTTCCTGTCACATATCTTCACCTTCTACAATGGCAACGCTTGTGATTTGAATAACAGATCCATTAAATATTTTAATCATTTTGTAGATTTGAACTGGGTAAAAATTGAACCATATCTGTGGCTTTTCTAACACTCACATAAACACACACACATAAGCAAAGGCACAAATATATAGTCTTCTGTACACCATGCCCCTTTCATTAGACAATTTTGATTCTAATTGGTTGTGTATGGACCTTATTATCTAATTACAATCTAATTTTAAAAAATAAAAACCATTGCATAGGGTATCTCCAATCTTAATCATGGACATTAATATACTGTTCTTTGAAATTATATCTGACAGCCTCTTCAAATTCAGAAATTGGCTTGCTAGAGACCTTCAAGGTCATGATCCTTCAAAACACTGTTTGTCAAATTGCCCTGACACACTCCTGCAGGAAAAACTACTCTTTGATTATTAATGTGCAATGGAAAAGTGACATAGCCTTGCATACTGATATTATAGATCAAGAAAAAAAATTACAAAATAAGCTAACAAAAATACCTTGAGTTAAACCTCATGTATATAATAAATGCAAAAAAAAAAGCATGATTTGATATGTGAATCTTTATTTCTGAATGAAGAATTCTGAGTTTCTAAAAGGCATTGCAAATATGCTAGAGGATTATACATGATTTTCATATCTTCAATATAAAACATATGGAATATCTGTATACAGATTCTTGACTTCACAATGGAAAATAGTATCAATACTATTGATTATACACCCAATTAAATTGTATAAACTGCAGGCCAGTTCATTTTTTTAAATATTTTATTTATTTATTCATTTATCTGAGAGAGAGAGAGAGAGAGAGCACGCATGAGCAGGGGGGAGGGACAGAGGGAGAAGCAGACTCCCCACTGAGCAGGAAGCCCAGTGTGGGATTCGATCCCAGAATCCTAGGATCATGACAAGAGCTAAAGGCAGACACTTAACTGACTGAACCACCCCAGGCTCCCATAGGTCAATTTATAAAGAAATAGTTGTACTCCTCTCTGCTACATTTTAACTCAAGTCACACAAATACATCCATTTAGTATATATTATACATTAATAATTATTTTCAATATTGTGGAGACTATGAAGAAAAAACCTATAGAAAATGTATTATATACAAATAGCATGTGTGTGCACACACACACATAGAAATGCATAGAAATACAAAGTGCATATCATTAAGGGTTATTTATTTCATAAAAATAGTTTTATAAACTGCTCTGATAAACTTTTTCATGAAATTAAAATCTATGTAATGATACATATCACTCACAATATCTCATGTATGTATGTATGAAAATCTAATAAAATCAATTAGTTTGCAAGAGCAGAACAGCAAGTCACGAGCAGATCATAATTATATATTGGAACTTCTAAAGATAAAGAGACAATTCCAAAAAGTCTAGAAAAGAAATAGAAATTATATGTCACCTGATTTCTCTTCACCAGAGGACACTGAAAAATGGTTTCCAAGTTGTAAATTAGAGAGATAATTTTGATTCACCAATTTTATACCTTTAAAAGCTGTCTTTCAAGAAGCTAGGTAAAATAAGATACATTTTCTGATATGTGAGAAATCGAACAAAGTTTCTCTTCCATGCATCATTTCTTAGGAAATCACCTTGAGCAAATGACAAAAAGGAAGACATGAATATAAGATATTTTATAAGGTAAATGTTATAACTCAGAATTTCCATGAAAGTAAATTCATCAATCATTCATAATATTTATATATCAAGTCCATAAAGCAATCAGTTGAAACATGAGTAGGAAGAGAGTAGGCTCCAGAGGAATATCTGTAAGGAAGTGTGTCATATTTTAAGAAATAAGTGAGGTTTAAAAAGAGATGGGAGATGGATGACAGTGACTAAACTGAGTAGTAGATAAATATTTTTAAGAATATATATACTGGGGCGCCTGGGTGGCTCAGTGGGTTAAGCCTCTGCCTTTGGCTCAGGTCATGATCTCAGAGTCCTGGGATCGAGCCCCGCATCGGGCTCTCTGCTCAGCTGGGAGCCCTCTTCCCTCTCTCTCTCTCTGCCTGCCTCTCTGCCTACTTGTGATCTCTGTCTGTCAAATAAATAAATAAAATCTTTAAAAAAAAAGAATATATGTATTATATATGTATACAGATTACATACAGCTTACCTGTTTTGTTGTTGTTGTTGTATCTATGATTCTGTCTATAACATTACTCTCCAATTTTTGTTTTTTGTGTTTTCATGAATAGTGAATTCCTTTCTGAGCCATCTCTTTTCCAAATGATCACAATTTGACTGTAGAAGAAACATTAAGAAATGTGATTCTTTGTCTTTGCCATGTAACATCACTAGATACTTTGTATATAAATGAATCAATAGGTAGTCAATAGGTATTTGGTGTATAAATGATAAATCAGACCATTAGGAACTAGAATAATGTCCTCTCATTGGAATGATTAGCCAACCGCACACCTGAGGGTAAAAAGTCAGTATATATATAAACTGACTTGATACAGGGTGTAGAATGTGGAGAGAAACAGAGGACAAAGGTAATTGTTTTACAACAAAAATTGATCAAACTTGGTATCAGTAATAATGTAGGGAAGTCCAGAGTGAGTAGAGCTAATTTGGATATTTAAAGATAGAAGATGTTGAGTTCATTGTATGATATGTTTTTATAGAGAGGGCAACAGTATATCCCGATAGAGATATTAATATCATCATCTGGAAAAAAAAAATATCATCATCTGTTAGCATAACTGTTTTTTCTAGCCTCTAGAAATATTGGAATTTCTCGTAGATTTTCACCTTTGGATGTGTTTCCATAGCACATGGGATTGAAGTATTGCTGCTTAGGCACTTAACATAATATACTGATTTTGATCTACTAAATTCTTAATTTCTTGAGAGCAACATACCATTGTGATTATTTTACTTATAAGAGTCTCATATATTGTCTGACACGCAGACTTTCTAAAAATGTATGTTAAACTGAACAGACAAGTCCAGAAATAAAGAAATAAGTTTTTAGCCTGGGGACTGTCTTCGAATTAGAGTTCAAATCAAGTGATAGGTGTCTAAAAGTCCTCAGTTATAGGCAAAACTGGTATTAACAGAATGTGAAGAAGTATTCATGATGGAAAATATTTAGTAATAAATCAGGCTATGTAAAATAAATGCATCTGCAGCATAACAGGCACCGAAATATTCTACTGAATAGTTATCTTAAAGTTCATTATAGACACTTTCTTACAAAATAACACTAGAAAATATTTCTAAATTAATTTATTAATTTTGCCTTAACAAAGTATCTTGTTTTAGAAATTATAGACAGGACAAATAATCTTAAGTTGATGTATTCTTGAATAGATTTTTTGAAAAATATGAGAGTGAGATAAAATATTTCATCTTACATAGGATTCCCTCCTAGAATGGATATGAAGGTCATTTTGCAACAATATTTGAGGATTCCTTCCTTTTCCAAGGATCTTCTTTAATTTCTTGATATCCAAAATAAATCCTCCTGGAGTTCTTATGACTACATCACTTTTACTCATTTTCTCATACTTCGATATGTATGGTACTAACTGTCAGAACCTCATTCATCTAGCTTTCTGTGGATTGGGAAAGTTCTTCCAAGTCACTTTCGTAAACTTCATTATATTAAAAATTATTATAAGATTTTTATTTTTAACTTTTTAAATTTATTTTCTTTATACCAAGATCTCCCAAATACTGGACTTTCAGAAATAGAGAGGCCTATGAAGAATTGACGTGTGAAAGAGGTAGATCAATTCTGGCTATAATGGAGAGAGATATTCAAGTAGGACTAATTTTATGAGAAGGCAACTCTTTAATGAATATTATACTGTTAGTGTGATTATTTCTTCCATGAGTAATTTGGTTAATAAAAATGCAGATCTAAATGAAGAAATTTCTGCATACACACCAATGTATCCCTTCTCCCTTTCTAACTGCTGTATTACCCAGAATGTATAAAACATAATCTATTTTGTGTCACAATGCCAATGCCTGTAAGACACATTTAATATATATAAATATAGAAAATCAAGTCTCTACTGTCAAAGAGCCTGTAGACATCTTCTCATTCCACTCTGGACTATCTCTGTGCATTCTTTTCCACAGTCCCCAGAATATAGAAAATTTGTTTCTAGTATTTATGAAAAGCTAATTTCCTATATTGCTTATAAAATTTCCCATAAAACCTCTACTTTTTTCATAAACTTTTATTCAGCTACTTAAAAGTTATTTTTTAGTTGCTGATGTACTGTTTATACATGTTTATTTTATATTATATCTAGCAAGAGAAATAAACACAGTGATATGCAGCTAAAAATAAGAAAAGTATGGGTAAATTACATTTATTTTGTAACATGGGGAATAACGAGTATATTCAAATTATTGTATGATACATAGTATTTTTAGTTCTAGCTAAATTTTAAAAATGGTTATAAGCATCTAGAGGGTAAGTTTGTAATTCTGCTATGCTCTCTATGGCATTATGTAATCTTTCTGTGCTTTTTATTACAATATATTTGGAATTGTTTGTAGTAAACACAAAAGTGCAGTGTAACATTTGTTATAAGCCACTGCTTAAAGTAGAGCCTTATTGATCAAGGGGTTTGAAATGAAGGTTTAATATCCTAGACTATAATTAAGAGAGAAAATATAGAGAGTCAAATCAAAGTCCTAAAGTGAATACCTTATGAAAGAGAACAGAAGCTTACAAAGTGAATCATCAACTAAAATATATATGATTGCTTTTGGGTATGTTTCATTGTTCAGCTGTAATCAATGTGACAATCCAAGTCAGATACTATAATAGCAATAACTTTTAAAAGTCTTTGAACATTTATTGCTCATCTCTCTTGCATTTCATTTGACTCAGGGTGCTTCAAATTTGAAACAATCTAAGTAGAATGCAGTCATTGTGCTTGAAATGTTAGTGTAGGCAATTGAAAGAAACGTCCAGCTTTCTATTTGATGTTACTGCTGGTATTTTATGCCTCGTAATAAGGCCAGAGGTAACTACACTTGTAAACTCTATTGACAATATATATATTTTACTCTAATATATTCTATTTATTTTGTTTTCTGTTTGTGAAATATACTTTTGTAGGAAAGTTCACACACACACACACACACACACACACACACACACTTTACAATTCCATAGATAAAAAACACAGTTCCTAATCTCCCAGAATAATAAAGAACAAGTAGGTATTAGGTAAATGCCATTGGAATTAAAACAAAGTTTTGTTTCTTTGATTGGTTACTTGGCTGGTTTGGTTTTTATCAAAATTACAAAGAATATTCTATACATGCCAACTTTCAAATCTGTTTCTTGAGATTTATTATGTCACTTTTCATTTTTAAGATCCTTGTAATGGAAACTGTATTGTTAATTGTAGCAACTTGGGAATGCTGTACCTATCTTAAAATTTCCATAAAAGGCAAATAGTGACCTAAAGATGAGTGTCAAAACCAGACTGGAAAATGCCAAAGTTTGAAAAGTTTTTGTTTTAAAAGTCCTAGAGACTTGTCATGCTTATCCCTAATGAATATTAAGAAACCGGGTTAGCCAAGGGCAAGATCTGTTTTTCCTTTTGCCTCATATTTTTTTTATCTTCTTTATTTCATATCATTTTTACTTTTTGCAGGGTAACAAGGGAAATTAGATGTGAAGAACTGAAGAACTTAGGGGATCAGATGGGAACTGGAGACCCTAGGGAGAACAAAACCAAGGGTACTGAAATATGCAGTTGATTAACCCCAAATGCCTCTAATATAAATACTGGAGACATATTTTCAACATGAGAGCTGTTATGGATACTTAGTCAAAATAGGAAAGCAAGCAATAGTTTGTATTTCTCTGTCATACATCTTCTCCTATATGCCCAGTCCAACTCCTGCCCCCCTCCCAATAATCCAGAATCGTCTACAGACTGATCTAGGAACAATTTTATAGAGAGAACCACACTTCATCCTATGTTCATTCATTGTTTTAAAAACATAATTTTAATGGGAGGGTTAAATTTGTTTTAGATATTATACTTACCCTCGGAAGTATAATACATTGTGGGGATGATTGGAGATTACAAATTTAGTAAAATTAGGAGAAAAATGTGAAGAAAAGAAGATCATGTAGGAGATGATAAAAGGAGATAAAATGATGTTTCTTTTTTTTTTTTATGTTCTGTTCATCACCATACGGTACATCATTAGTTTCTGATATAGAGTTCCATGATTCATTGTTTGCATATAACACCCAGTGCTCCGTGCAATCTGTGCCTTCCTTAATACCCATCACCCAACTCACCCATCCTCCTACTTACCTCCCTTCTAAAACCCTCAGTTTGTTTCCTGGAGTCCATAGTCTCTCATGGTTCATGATGTTTCAAATGAGTGAAGTATTAAGTGGATATGTGTTTATAAGCCAGAAGGATTAGTAGTTTGGACAGACATGAAGACTCAAAGGTCTAATTCAAGGCATTTACTTTGAAATAAGTAGACTAGAAAATTATTGCTTTCAATGAATTACAGTACAATAGCAACAAAATTATACATAATGTTTAGCGCATGGTCAGGTGTTAGGCATTGTCGGAGATTGGGTTTCTCAGAAAGCAATGCTGAGACAAATGCATATGAAGCAAATTTCCTGGGGGAGATTCTCTGGGTAATCACACATTTAGGAAACTGAAGAAGCAAATGGAAAAGTTGGTGTATTAGTTAGAGTTCTCCAAAGCTGGAGACATAGGAGAGCCAATGGTTCATTTCCAATTCAAGTCAAGGAATTTTCAGTAATCTGCTTTATGTTTTTATAGGATAGTTTAAGCAATTGTGTATAAAATAAACTGTGATTGTGGGGCCAAGATGAAAGGAGTCAGTAGAGTCGTTTGGTTGGTTGGCTGGATGATTCTAATCCAGGGTCACTTGATATAGAAGCAGAATAGAGAATGATGACTGGAAGACAAATATGAACATGTTCATGAAGCCTCAGATGTGTTCTCTGCAAATGCTTGAGAGTATGGTGAGCGAAAAGAACTGACATTTGGGTTGGGCAAAGATAAATATATAAATAAATGTTTCTGGGAAGTTGACTTTAAGTAGAATGTTTGATATCCAAAAAAATATGTGTTCATGAGAAAAGAGACAGAGAAATGGACATGGTGAGCATTGACAAATTTCTGGAAAAAAATAAGGTTATAGCTCAGGCTAGAATTTTGAAGACAAAATGCCAGCTTATATAGAACTTTGGAAATAAGACATATTTGTAAGCAGTCAAATAGTACACCTTGTTAGATTGTGATGTATAAAATAATGGAGAACGATGGGCACAAATCTGTAGAAGCACACATTTGGAAACCTCATTAATGAAACAACTAACTGATCTTGGCTACTAACAGTCCTGGCAGATTTGTACAGAGAGCTTAGCATTTCACCTGATATTGTGAAGAATAAAAACTGAATTTTCAGAAACATTTTCTAATTTTTTTGCTCAAATTTGCCTTATGAATAAGTTGCAGAATGACAACTTTAATTCTCTTTATAAGCTGAAGACTTCTAAAAGATCTTTCCATTAAATCCATGTGCTTGCAGAAATGCTGAGAGCAATATTACTTACCTTGCAATTCTCCAAAATTAGTCCTTCAGAAAGTACATTGGGACAGTTTTACCATTTTGGCAAAATAATTAGTTTAATCATCAGCTTTAATTTATAGTTCAATAAAGAAGCTCTTTTAAAGGACAATCCATCTTAACTCTCAAAACCAGATCATTGGAAATAGACAAAACAAATGACCAGAGCAAATAGAAATTAACACATCAACACCAAAATTCTTTGTTTACTTATATGTAAAATGAACTTATCACTCCTTATCCAAATGGCTATGATTAATCAAATGATAAGAAGGCATTTATATATGCCCAACTTTTTAGCCTTCCCTAAAATTCTTACGTGTGACTCAAAGATTTTTATCTGCTAATAAAATATTTTTAATCTATAATTTTCATTAAGGTTCTTTTTGTTTCATATTTAGGTTACCTAGTTACTAATTATTAATTGTTCATATAATGCGTTTATATTTCAAATCTTCATATTAAGAAGAGCCAATTAAAATCAATATTTGTCATCATAAAAGCATAGTCATTTCAATTTGCTTCAATATTATTTAGTTTCCTTGCTTTTTGTTATACTTAGTTCTTTTATACTTGGTCATTTAAAAAACATCTTTTCCAGGTAGTGAGCAGTAACAGTCCATTTGTAAGTATATTGAACATCAAATTGTAAAATATATCAAAAATAACATAAAACATGTATACTTAAAATCATAATAAAACAAAATGATACAAAATATCCACCATCTAGATCAAGACATAGAATATTAATACTATGTCCAAAACCTTCCATGTGCCTCTCATAATAGCACCCTTCCCTCCTTTCTCAGATACAACTGCAACCACTAATTTTTACTAATTACATCCTTCACTTTCTACATAGTTTTAAAATTATATATGTCTCTTGTATCTATAAGTTTTCAAACTGGAAAGGAAAACCACATGAATATTGTGACATATGAATTGTATTATGTAAATTAGTCCCTACACAGTTGAGGAAGAAGAAGTCCAAAAAGGATCAGAAAAAAATAACTAACCATGCCTGATATTATTAACATGTCAGAGCTAAGCAGGAAGCTAGGCGTGTCCAGTTACTGGACTGGAAGTACGAAGAGGCTTGGTGGAATACTCAAGAGAAGTTTATTGGTTCTTGGAGGCTATTACCTCATAAGTAATACACATGTAAGTTTCTTCCATATCTTCTTTAGTCTGATAACTCACTTCTTTTCAGTGCTGAATAATATTCCATCACCTGTATGTACCACAGTTCATTTATCCATTCACCAACTGAAGGACATTTTTGTTGCTTCCAATTTTTGGCAATTTTAAAGAAAGCTGCTATAAATATCTGTGTGCAGATTGTTACGGGACTTAAGTTTTCAACTCCTTTAGGTAAATACCAAGGAGTGTGCTTGCTGGGTCATATGGTAATAGTATGTTGAGTTTTGTAAGAAACCACTAAACTGTCTCTGAAAGTGACTTTATCATTTTGCACTCCGACCAGCAATGTATGAGAGCTTCTGTAGCTCCATCCACACCAGCACTTAGGGTTATCAGTGTTCAAGAATTGGGCCATTTTAATAGGTACTCAGTAGTATATAATTTTTGTTTTAATTTTCGTCTCCCTGATGAAATATGTGAAGTATCTTTTCATAAGTGTATATGTCATCTGTATATTTTCTTTAGTTAAGTGTTAAAGGCTTTGGCCCATTTTTTTTGAGTAGGTTGTTTGTTTTCTAATTGTTGAGTTTTGAGAGTTCTTTGCATATTTTGGGTAATAGTCTTTCACTGATCATTTTGCAAATATTTTCTCCCAATCTTCATTCTCTTGATATTGCTTCTCATTTTTTTTGATATTGTCTATCATAAAGCAGAAGTTTTTAATTTTAATGAACTCCAGCTTATCAATTATTCTTTTCATATATCAAGTCTTTGGAGTTGTACCTAAAAAGGCACCATCTACCCAATAGGTTTTCTTCTGTGATTTCCTAGAAGCTAAGTTTTGCATTTTACATTTACATCTATGATCCAATTAGAATTATTTTTTGTGAATAGTGTAAAGTCTGTGTTGAGATTCATTTTTTGGCATGTGGATGTCCAGTTTGTTCCAGCACCATTTGTTAAAGATACTTGTTCCATTGTATTGCCTTTGCTTCTTTGTCAAAGATGAGTTGACTATATATACTGGGATTATTTCTGGGCTCTCAGTTCTGTTCCATTGATCTTTGTATATTCTTTCACCGATGTCACACTGTCTTGATTACTATAGTTTTATAATAACTCTAAAAGTTGGGTAGCATCAGTCCTTTCATTCTGTTCTTCCTCTTCATTATTGCATTGGTTATTCTGGGTCTTTTGCCTCTCCATACAAACTAGAATCAATATGCTGATATCCATAAAATAACTTGCTGGGATTTTTATTGGGATTGTATTAAATCTATAGATCCTGTTGGGAAGAACTGACATCTACAATTTTGAGTCTATCAATTAACTTGGAACACCTCTCCATTTATTTAGTATTTTGGTACTCTTCACCAGAGTTTTATAGTTTTCTTTATATAAATGTTGTATATGTTTTGTTAGATTTATACCTAAGTATTTCATTTTGGGGATGCTAATGTAGATGATGTTATGTTTTTAATTTCAAGTTCCACTTGTTCGTTGTTAGTATACAGGAAAGAAATTGTTTTTTGTACGTTAATCTTATATCTGGAAACCTTGCCATAAGTGTTTATTCCTGGAGTTTCTTTGTCAATTCTTTTTGATTTCCTTAGAGACAATCATGTCATCTTCAAGCTAACAAACAAAATCGTTCTTTCTTCCTTCATAATCAGTATACCTTTTGTTTCCTTACCTTGTCTTATAGCATTACTAAGGTATTTCAGTCTAATGTTGAAAAGGAGTCATGAAAGAGAATATCCTTGCCTTGCACCTTATCTTATTGGAGAAGTTTTTATTTCTTACCATTAAATAAGGGTTTTTTGTGGATAGACTTTATCAAGTTAAGGAAGTCTCATTTACTGAGAAATTTTATTATAAATACGTGTTAGATTCTGTCAAATATTTTTTTCTGCATCTATTGATATGATCCTGTAATTTTTCTTTTTTAGTCTGTTGATGTAATAGATTATATTTATCAATTTTTGAAGGTTGAACCAGCCTTCCACGCCTGGGATAAGCACTATTTAGTCATAGTGTATAATAATTCTTTTTATGCTTTTATGGATTTGATTTGCTAATATTCTGGTGAGGATTTTAAATCTATATTATGACAGGTATTGGTGTCTAGTTTTCTTTTCCTGCAAAGTTTTTTGTATGGTTTTGATATTAGGGTAACGCTGGCCTCATAGAATGAGTTTTAAAGTATGTCCTCTGCTTCTATCCTCTGATAAAGATTGTAGAGAATTGGTATGACTGGATTCCCCCGGAGTTTTTAACTCTGGAGAATTATCTGCACTGAGCCTCCAACAATTTTTCAATTATAGTTAAGCTTCTCCTATCTAGCGCTGGTTCCTGTGATAGTTTCACCTTCTGAGTCTCTGCTTCAATTAGCCACAGCTCCTTATATTTGCTTGTCTGCCTCCACAGTCTTGGGGCAAGAACCTTGCCCTGTGTCCTTTCTCTCCAACCCCCCCACTTTTTAAAAAGATTTTATTTATTTATTTATTTATTTGAGAGAGAGTTCAGGGGAGGAGCAGAAGGGGAGGGAGAAGGAGAGGAAAGAATCTCAATAGACTGTGATGAGCTCAGAGCCCAATGCAGGGCTCAATCCCAGGACCCTGAGATCAGGACTTGAGCCCAAACCAAAAGTCAGATGCCCAATGGAGTGGGCCACCCAGGCGCCCCTGTCATTTCCTCTTATGCATCCAAGAAGAGTTCTTGATTTTTCAGTCTGTTCAGCTTTTTATTTTTTTTTCAGAATGGAGTAGCGTCCTCCAAACTCTTCACATGCAGCATTGGAAACCAGAAGTCCAGTAAATTTTTATCTTCAAACACCAAAAATGTTGAAATGAAGGCAAGAGATTTGCCAAGACTGCTACCAAAGAAAGTATAAAATAAGAACCAAAGATAAAGGAAACAAAATGAATAATAAGGGATTTCTCTTACATAACATAGGTTATCCTAAGTATTTGTTGAATATGTAAGTAAAAATTATTAACCAAAGTATGGAAAATCACTGGTTTTAAGCCAAATTGATGTATTTACAAATATTGTCAACTTTTCCAATCTTCTGATATTGTCCAAGAAAACATTTCCTTAATCTCATTTTTGTAAGTCTTTCCTTTAAGATAACATGTTTTTTAGATGCCGGGTATATTATCAGAAGTCATAGTCACAGATACACTGCTTCGGTAAGAGTCCCTTCATTAAACTCAAGCCATTAATGCACCAGCAGTAAATTTTACAAACTTGTAATTACAGTACACAGTGCTACCATAGAAATGCATGAAAATTTAAGAGAAGTATATGGTAGATTTGTTAAAACTGTCGCACAGATCAGAGTGGTCACTGAATTCTGAATAATTTTCCATCTTCTGAAGGCATTATTTACAATTAACATATTTTTTAATCTAGTCTTTGGTTTTCAATTAACATGACTCGTTCTTTTAATTGGATGTGAGATGAACTTTAGCAAGTTCTAGGACACTTCAGTTACTTCGATCATAATGGCTTGGTAGATTAGCATATCTTGTACGTCCAGCACAAATGTAATTGTTTTCTTACAAGACCAACATGCTTGTTTAGAATTGTTTGAAATAAGTCACAAAAGGAATTTATAAACATTTTTCAAGCCACATAACAATGGCTTATAAATAAGAATTATTTTTATATTTTCCATCACATTGGTAATATTACCAAATAAGCTAACACTTCCAGAAGACTCGTTTAGAGATTTCTTGATTTAAAGTCTTTAAATCATTTGGATTAGAAAATTAAAGTCATTGCCCAATATAATCAAGTAAAGCTCTAAATATGCTTTGCATTTTATAGATACATTCACAAATATGTAAGAATAATAGATGTTTTCCAGCATCAAATCTAAGAAATAAAATCACTTCCATAGCACTAGCCTTTCATTTCATTTCACATAATTAATATCAAGCCAAGTATCTCCATCTTACTAACTATAATAAAAATGCTCCATTATTGGGGTGCCTGGGTGGCTCAGTTGTTAAGTGTCTGCCTTAGGCTCAGGTCATGACCCCAGGGTCCTGGGATAGAGCCCCTCATCAGGCTCCCTGCTCAGCGGGAAGCTGCTCCCTGCTCCCTCTTCCTCTGCCCCTGCTTCTCCCTCTCCCTCTGCCCCTGCTTCAGTTCCCTCTCTCGCTGTCTCTCTCTGTCAAGTAAATAAATAAAATCTTTAAAAAAAATGCTCCATCATTTTACTGAATTGCCTACATCAATTGTAAATTTCTGGAAATTGATTAGACTTAATATTATGTCTCAATATTTGTATTTTTGGTAGTATTAATTTTTTTAACAAAATTTTGCCACTTCATTTTCATTTTTTGGTCTTTATTATGAGATATGATGATGCTTTTCATTTTTTTAAAGATTTATTTATTTATTTATTTTAGAAAGTGAGCATATGCATGTGGGGGGAGTGCAGAGGGAGGAAGAATCTCAAGAAGACTCCCCACTGAGCACAGAGCACCATGTGGAGCTCATTTCACAAGATCATGAGATCATGACCTGAGCTAAATCAGGAGTCAGATGTTTAACCAGCTGAGCCACCCAGACACCCCTGATGCTACTGATAAAGTTTATCATATCATTATATTTATTTTTTAAAGATTTTATTTATTTATTTGAGAGAGAAGGAGAGAGTGTGAGCAGGCAGGGGGGCAGAGGGAGAGGGGCAAGCAGACTCTCTTCTGAGAAGGGAGCCCAATGCAGGGCTCAATCCCAGGACCTTGGCATCATGACCTGAGCCCAAGTCAGACGCTTAACTGACTAAGCCGCCCAAGTGCCCCATCATATCATTACATTTAAGTAAACTTGTATGTCAGTTAAGGAAATATTGTTTTATATTGCAGCCCAGTTAAGGTGAAGATAGGACCAAAGAAGAGGAGAGAAAGGTATATAGAAAGCGTATTTTGTACTCCTAGGTGGTCCATTTGGTTAAGCATCTGCCTTAGGCTCAGGTCATGATTCCAAGGCCCTGGGATAGAGTCCAGCTTCTTCCTCTGCCTGTTTCTCCCTCCCCCTGCTCTCTCTGGCAAATAAATGAATAAAATCTTAAAAAAAAAAAAAAGAAAAAGAAAGAAAAAAAGAAAAGAAAAGAAAAGAAAAGAAAGCTGCATTTCCAGTGCAGGAATGATTAAAGTTTGAGAAATCTGACACAGAACGCTCAGGAGACAATAACTTTTTAAACAATCATTTTATCTATTTTCAATATTTATTTTTCTTCTTTGTCAAACTTGTATAGGTGATTCTTCTTGTTCGGCTCCACAGCCCAATATCTCCCTATTTTATCTTACTGTCTGGTGTTTCATAGTGATTTAAATTAATTCTTAATTATGAGTTTTAAATTGCTTTTCTTCCCCATTTCTTAAAGCATTCTAAGATTTTTCATTAAATGACAATTCATATAATAGGATATTTTAAGCTTCTCTTTTATAAGAAGAAGCTTTAGAACATTATTCTTATCACCATGTATTTTGATAAGAGCCCTAGTATGAAAATGGAATTGTTACCTGCAATTTAAATGTACAGAATGAATTGATTACATACTTACATTTTGTCAGAATATTTTTAAAAAATAACTACCTTTTATGAAAATCGAACGTTTCCTTGATCCTGCCTTTCTGAATTCCTAAAACATACAATTGAAAGCCCTTTTTGCAAATTCAGAATATTATTAAAAAGGGAATGGTAACCAGGTATGCTGTTTAAGTACAAATGAATAGTCTGGATCTCTAAGGCATAAAAATTCTAGAATAATTATTTTTGATAGCCCATTCCCTATTAAGAATGAGCGTTGACAGAAATTCCTTCCCTATAAATCATTCTGTTATCCCAATCCGGATCAATCCAGGTGGTGCATTATCATCCTGCTTACCACAAAAAAACTAAATAAATAGATAAATAAATTGTATTAAAATAAGCAAGAAAAATAATAAAACTTGCCAGAAGACAAAAATTTCACAATCAGCCTAACCATTCTAGTCACAGGACTATCTCACGGCAGTCACCTAGAACAATTGTTTTTTCTCTCTTTTCTCCTTTATTTTTCTGTTTCTTAAATTCCACATAAGAATGACATCCTATGGTATTGTCTTTCTCTGACTGATTTCACTTAGGATAACACCCTCTAGCTCCATCCATGTGGCTGCAAGGGGCAAGATTTCATTCTTTTTTATGGCTAAGTAGTAGTCCATCGTGTGTGTGTGTGTGCATGTGTGTGTGTGTGTGTGTGTGTGTGTAACTCAAAATGATTATGCACCTAGAACATTTAGAAAGTGCCTACTTCACTATTACAGAAAATGGACAACCAAACATCACCAAAAATTCTATGGCAACCAGTAGCATTGAAAGGAAACCAAAATTTAAACTAAAATAAGACCATGTAAAAAAAGACAACAAAAAATAGTCAAAAAAAAAAAAAAAAGATAATTCCTAGAGTAAAATCTGTTAAATAGAAATCAAGATGCCTATTAAAATTCTTATAAAAATTCAGGGTTACCTGGGTGACTCAGTCAGTTAAGGGTCTGCCTTCAACTCAGGGTCCTGGGATCAAGTCCTGCATTGGGATCCCTGCTCAGTGGGGACCCTGCTTCTCCCTCTGCCTGCTGTTCCCCCTGCTTGTACTCTCTCTCTCTCTCTGACAAATAAATATATAATTTAAAATAAAGAAATTAAGAGGTTAAATTCTTAGAAAAATTCAAAAATAATTTTTTTTCAATTAAAAGAACAGAATGGTGAAAAATATCAAAGCAAAAACGTATGTTGCTGAATATAACTAGAGATAGATAGATGACAGATGATCCATGGATAGCCAGATTATGGCTAAATTAATAGATAAATATTACCCAAAACATTTGGTCTGGAAAATAGTGTGAAGACTTTCCTAGTCTTTATCTTTGCAAAAAAAAAAAAAAAAAAAAGACAAAGATATAAGGAGAAGCCATGAGATATTAATCATCCAGTCATGAGTGTCAAATGTCTGATAAGTAGCAGTAATAGAAAATGACCGAAAAAATGGAAAAGAGAAAATTACCTATGATATATATAAAGAAATGTTGTAGAACAGAAGGTAATCTATAGCAATGGTTGTATATTAATATTTATACACATCTTTTAAAGTTTATGATTTAAGGAGAAAAAGTAAAGAAGTAAAAAGAGATGAATATATTCATATATTTATTGTACTACTGATAAAAATTCAAAAAAGATCACTTTAGAAGCAATAGTTCAGAATTTCTATGGAAAATACACATATGATTATTGAATACATACATGGAAAAATATTAAAACATTTTAAACTCTGATAATTTAACCTGGACAAGGATACTGTGGCAGCTTAGTGGAAAAGGATAAATCTAAAACCATGACTTTGTGTGTGTGTATGTGTTTTACATATATGCAGCATCACATGTGTGATAGGCAAAAATGTATGTAAGTTTTAACAAGATGCCTGTGATATTTACAATCTTTGGGGGATGAGAAGATTTTGTGATATATTGTCAAAGAAAAATGAAATTATACTTCTACTTCATGTTATCAAACAGGTTAAAATATAAGAAAATTGTTTAACAGTAAGGCAGGAAAACCAGAATAATAAGGGAAATATTGACATATGTTTATCTATTTACAGAGTATAAAATAACTCTCTGTTCAAAAGAAAATGCGAAAGTATAAACTAAATGACTGATAGATTTTACTTTGATCTAAAATTTATTCCTACAAGTAACAAAATTTTTATATAAGAAAGTATAACCAAATATGATTTAATACCTGCATTTAACATTATTTTAATATCATGGGACCAGTTTTATGTACAAACAAACACACACACACACTTTTAAGGGGGAAAGAAAACTTAAAATTCAAAAGAAAGTGTGCAAATAATACAAAGATAAAATTCAGAAAATGAATCCAAATGATCCACGAACATAAAGAAAAGCTGCCTTACTCATAAAAAATCATGAATGCAAACAAAATAACATTTTAATAGGTATAATGTTCTTGAAAATGTGTTTTGTGGACCTGAGAACATTAAATATAATTTATTACCCTGTTTTAAATGTAATTGCATGGAGGAACACTGAAAATTTAATCTTTAATTATCTTTTGGAACTTTCTGTGTGACTCACTGAGGAAACTGTTCAGTAAATGTTGTTCTGGATCCAAAAGATTTTTTATATTTCCAAATCATAAAAAATAGAAGGAAATCCAAAGTGTACGTATTACCTTTCAACCATGAAACATCACCTCTCTCTTTTCTGGGTCTCACCAGCCCTGCGATGTTTAGGGTGAATGAGGAAAGGCAATCCACTGTCATGACATCCTTCTACACTCGCTGTCATAATTACCTAACTCCATATTCACTATTCAACAGATTGCAATTTAAGGTCTTTCTCAAACCACTAAAATTGCTTTTACTCAGATAACAATGACTTTATGTTGAAAAATCTAATAAACACATTTATTTCTCAGCTTACCAGCTCTTTTTGTAATTGTTTATTCTCATCACTTCTTGTTAAATTTCTTTGGCTCTTACAGCAATCCTGTTTTCTTAATTTTAAGTTTTCTGTGCCTTCATAAGCCCCTGCTTCCTTTATGATGTCCTTTTCTTCGTGAAGAGCTGTATTTATATCTATTATTAATAATCAAGTATCATAATATTAAATCCATAAAAATCTAAGGAAGTCAGTTTTACTCTTACATCCAAGCAAACATTCACCAATTCCTGCTAAATTTATTTCCTGAATACGTATTAAATCTATCCTTTCCTTTCTATCTCTGCCACCAATGCCTTTGTTCAGATCCTCATCAAACAAGGATTAGTCTATCCAAGATTATTCTAGCACTTTCTTAATTGATAATCCATGTTCCAGTCTTGTCTTCCTTTAACACATTCTCCAAATTACCACTGAACTTTCTAATACTAATACGCAGATATAATGTAATATAATTATGCTGATATAATCAATGCCTACAGAAGAGAAATAATGCTCCCTAATGTCAAATAGATGCCATCCATAGTCTGGCCTCTTAAACCTCCTATCACCATAAATGTGCATGACTTTCCTGCCTTAAATCTTATTTTCAAGCCAACCATTGCATTTTTAAAGCACCAAGTTTTTATGCTTGATAAAGAAGGGTTCTTTGCTCATTATGTACACTATCTTCACTTCTTTCTTTACTCTCCATTTACTTTTTAAATTTGCACTGAGGTTTAAAGAATTAACTTTTTTTTACTCATAAAAATCAATCTTTTCTCAAATCTCCTTCTGCAAAATTGTCCTCTGATGATGATTTGTATAAATCTGTCACTGATATTAGCATATAATATAATATTTTAGTTTTTAGTCTATGATCCTTTTTTTTTGGGTGACTAATTTTAATGTGTCGATTGACTGGGCCACAGGATACTCTGATAGCTGATTAAACATTATTTCCAGGTGTGTTTTGAGAGTGTTTGAGAGTAAGATTAGCATTTGAATTGGGGACTGAGTAAAGCAGATGGGCTTCCCCAGTGTGTGTGGGCTTCATCCAATCCTCTGAGGTCCTGGGTCCTGAAAAGAACAAAAAGGCAGAGGAAGGTTAAACTTGCTGTCTGTCTGACTTTTGAATCTTGACATCTATCTTCCCCTGCCCTCAGTGCTTCTGGTTCTATGCCTTTCCTGTGGGACTAGAATCTGCACCTGTAGCTCTATAGTCTTAGACCTTTGAATGATCACACTGGGTTTCTTAGGTCCTCAGGTTACACAAAGCAGTTGGTAGACTCAGCCTCCATAATGACATGAGCTGATAAGTTAAAACGAACCTCTTTAATATAGTATATATTCTATGAGGTCTGTTTCTCTGCAGAACCATAATACAGTCTGTCTCTCTCACTCCTTGTGCAAATGGGGTATTCGCTTGTATATCTTCAGTCACTAGTATAGGGACAAATGTATTAGAAACTCAACAATTATTGAATAACAAGCAGTGAATAAATTTATGCCGTTGTTGGATGGTGTATAACAAAAGCCTGAACACGTCATCTAGGGTGGGATGACAAATATTATGGCTTAAGAAAAAAAGGAAACAAAGCCAAAACAAACTTACCATGTTCCTAATAAATTTATACTTTTATATTAATGTTAATATAATTTCATTTTGATGCTTATTTTTTTTTTAGGATTTTATTTATTTATTTGAGAAAGAGTGAGAGAGAGCACCAGCAAGGGGGAGGGAGAGGAACAAGCTGACTCCAATGAAGGGCTCAGTCTCAGGACCCTGGGATCATGACCTGAGCCAAAGGCAGAAGTTTAACCAACTGAACCACCCAGGCACCCCGATGCTTACTTATTTTTTACTTTTCCCGAATACTAAGTTATTTTAAGTGCTTTATAAATATCTTACTTTGAGCCAAATGTCCATAATTTAAATTATTAGGAAAAAAGGAGATTTAACACTTTTGAATATCTATTATTTCAGCCAAATATGAAAATAAACTATGTATTTCATTCCTTTGATATATAAAATAATATAACCTAATTTATATGAATCTACTCAGTAAATTCAATTCTATATAATAAACAAAAAGGATGTGAATAGGTTCTCAATTCGTTTAATTTTAGATCTAAGTTATAATGGAATAAATAAAAATCATATTTTTGTCTACTTTGTGGCTTTCTATCATGAAATAGTTTCTTGTATCCAGACTTTGAACGGAAGTTAATTACTTCTTTGATTATAGCAAACATTTGATGCCATTTCTATTTCATTAAGACAATTTCAATAAAAGTAAAAAAAAAATATTGTTTTGCCAAGCATGAATTTATCATTTATATACACAATTTCTATAAAGTTATATTCAAAAAGAAGTAAAAATTGTTAAGTTTATTAATGATATATGTTTTCATTACACTGTAAGCTAATTTTATCCTGAAGCTTTGGAAGTAAATAATCCTGAGAGTACATATAGGAAGCAATATTCTGATAGTTTCAGGATGCATGGAACTATTATTCCTTAGAACAAGATAAATAATAATAAGAATAATCAATTTTTATGGATTTTTTTTTATCAAGGCAAAATTTGATTTCCAGTCATATTATAATCTATAAATATGTAAAACTTATGGTATCTTCCTTCTAAGTATATTAAGATGATTTGGTTAAATATGAACTATGTTTACCTACTTCCAGAGAATTATTTGGATACACCACAATGCTCCTTAAATGAAGAGTTTTTGAATTAATAGTTTGTATTTTTCAACAAGGAAATTTTGTTTTAAATATAAGGTTCATGATCCCACAGAAAGAATGTGAAGTCCAATTGTATCACCTTGTTACTGCATGCTTTAGTTTCCTTAAGTAAGGACATTCACATAACATACTTTATGAAAATACATATATTCATTTCTTTGGGGAGAAAAAAAGAAAATAAGAATTGTGGGGAGAAATAATAGTTCATTTTATAAAAAACTTACAGGTTGATTTCTACTCAGGATTGCCATGATCTTGTCTGCTTTAGGTTTAATCCTTTTTCTAGCTTCTTAGAATAGAATTTAAAAAATTTCTTTGCAACATCTTATTTTCTACTATAAGCACTTATTGTTAGAATTTTTCCTTGTGGGGAGCCTTGGTGGCTCAGTCGGTTAAGCGTCTGGCTCTTGATTTCAGCTCATGTCATGATCTCTGGGTCATGGGATCTAGCCCCATATCTAGCTCTGTGCTCAGCGGGGAGTTGGTTTGAGATTTTCTCTCTCTCCCTCAAAGAAATAAATCTTTTTTTTTTTTAAGAATTTTTGCTTGCCTCATATTTTTGTTGCATCTACAATAGGTTGTGTTATAATTTTCATTCAATTCAACATTAATGTTGAATGCTCTAGTGATTTCTTTCTTGGCCTGTATAGTCCTCAGATGTATTGTTTTTAATTCCACATATTAGAGGATTTTCCAAAAGTCATTCTGAAAATAATTTCTAGTTTTATTCTGTTTGGGCAGAGAACATTTGTAAGATATCAATCCTATCGAATTTAATGAGACTTATTTAATTGAAAATCATATAGTATAATTTGGTGAATGTCTTATTTGTATCCTACAGTTTTGAGTGGAGTGTTCTATACATGTCAATGGGGTCAAGTCTTCTATATTTTTATTGAATTTGTGTGTGTCAAATTGTCCTATCACTTATTCAGATGGCTTGAATTCTCAACCAAAATGGTGGCTTTGCCTATTACTTTAATTCTTACAGATTTTCTTTAAAGTATTTTATGTGCACGTATTTATATTTTTATAAACCCTGGATGATTTTCAAGTAATATCACTTTTTATCCCTCATAAAATTCCTTGATTTTCAATCTACTTTGTCTGAAAATATGTAGTTACCTCAGAATGGGATTCCTTTTTCCAAATTTATTTTAACTTATGTCTTTATGTCTAAATGGATTTTTAATAGAATTACATAGTTGGACCTTGCTTTTTTATGTAATCTTTCCTTCTTGAGAGTATTTGTATCAACTACTTTATTACGAATAAGGTACCATTTTATGATAAGTTTTATATTTGTCTCATTTGTTCTTGATTCTTTTTTATCATTTTCGTGCCTTCTTTTGGATTATTTTTAATAATTCCCTTTTTATCTTCACTATGGGCTTAGTAGCTATATCTTTCTCCATTTACTGCTTGGCCCAGGGTTTACAATGTTTATATTTAACTTTTCAATGTCTGCTTTCAAATAACATATAAATTATACATAGTCTAGGAAATGTGGAGTATTTTTCTCCTCCTATCCCTTGTGCCATTTTTGTTATAGATTTTCTTTAGACATATTTTACAGATTTCACATTGTAATTATGTGCCTTTAAACTATTATAATTTAAAAACATTTAACAAAATAATAAGTGGTTTATGTTTACTCATATATTTGCCATTACCAGAAATCTTTATTCATGCGTGTAGGTTAAATATTCCCCCTGCATTCATGTTCTTCTTTATCATTTTATTCCTGTCTAAAGAACTGTCATTACCATTTTTTGTAATGACTTGCTGACAATTAATACTCTTAGCTTTTTTTTTGCTGAGAAAATCTCCATTTCATCTTCATTTTTGAATGACATTTGAAAGCTTATTGAATCCTAGCCAGATAAAATATCCCTGACTACCTCGAAGATAGCACTACATCGACCTTTGACTTGCACAGCTTTTGCCAAAAAATCTATCACTTTTTATTAATTTATCTGTAAGTAATGTGTCATTTGCCTCTGGCTGCTGTTAACATTCTTTCTGAATTTCTGATTTTCTTTCTCAATGCCTATTTTAATGGAAAGAATGATTTTTAAAATTTTGTGGCTTTTATTAAAGATTATGTTGGCTAATATTGACCTTTTGCAAGAAATATAAATATGTATATATTTATTTCAACTTATGAATATTTTCAAAAAAAAACCTGTAAAATTTTTAAATGATTTGCACTGAAACAGGTGAAAAAATGTGGAGAGATTTGACGTTAAAATAATGAGTCCTGTAATCTATAAACATGGTAAACGTTTTTTCCACATTATTTATTTTCTCATGGAAATATTTTATATATTTTTAACCGTGCACCTCTTTTATTAGATGACTCTTAAGGACTAAAATTTTTGGATAATAGCATAAAATCTATATCAAAAATCATTTCTATCTTCTTCTGGTATATAAATGCAATAGATTTTCTTGTCTTGACCAGGCATGCTGCGTAAGAACTATGGTGTTGGACATATACCATGTTTTATGGTTTGGGTTTGTATTTCTCTGTACATGCACCAAAGTCTCAACAACTTACTTACTAAACATATTCTATGTATGCGTATTTATATATGCATTATTACATATTATTTCTAGATTTTACATATTTATAAATATACTTAAGTTTTATTGATGAATGTAAATGATAATTATTATGTTCAGGACTTGATACCACATAAAAGGCATTCCATACAGTATTCTCTATTTAAGTCAAGCATATGCACACACTAGCCACCAATTCACTTTTATTTCTTTTTATTTTTTTTTTTACCAATTCACTTTTAACTGGACGTTCACAGACGTGTACCTAAATATATAATAACTTCATGGGATTTGAATGAAAATATTTGTATCAGCTTTATAAATAGTAAACCCAAAACGGAAACAATCCAAATGTCCATCAATAGTAGAATGTTTAAATAAATGGGGGCTTATTCATATAAAAAAACAATGTATAGCAACAAAAGTAAACTATAGTTATTCTGGAATGAAAAGTATTTTCCCCGTAGTAACCAATACATAGAAATACCTACCACATTGATTTCAATATATTATATTTAAAGCAGGCACATCTAAGATGTCATTCCATTGACTTTAAGATGGCAAGGATTTTGACAAGAAATCTGTCACTTTTTTTTTTTTTTTAAGTTTTTATTTATTTATTTGACAAGGAAAGAGAGATAGTGAGAGCAGGAACATGAGCAGAGGGAGTGGGAGAGGGAAAGCAGGCTTCCCGCCGAGCAGGGAGCCCGATGAAGGGCTCAATCCCAGGACCCTGGGATCATGACCTGAGCCAAAGACAGACGCTTAACGACTGAGCCACCCAAGTGCCCCGGAATCTGTTACTTTTATCCTTATTTATCTGTAAGTACTGTTTCATTTTCCACAGGTTTTTTTTTTTTTTTTTTTTT
>CM052900.1:18069748-18141730 GCA_028534135.1 Potos flavus | reverse complement strand
TTGGGTTCTCAGATTGGTACATAATTAGACAGTCACTCCTTTATGAATGTGTCATAATTTGTTTTGCCATTTCTTCAATAATGAGTCTTTGTGTGTATATTGATCTGAAAGATAAATTCTTGGAAATAAAATTTCTCATAAAACTAGGTATTAAAAATTTTGATAATGCAATATTCGTCTTCTTAATTGATTAAATAAACATTGATTCCTATCAATAATATAAATGGGTGACTCTTTTCAAATAGTCTCCCTAAACTAGGTAAATAGTAAAATATATTTTTAAATCTAATATGCAAAATTTAGTCACATATTGTGGCTTAAACATACAATCTACCTTTTATTAAGGCAGAGATTAGACATACATTAACACGTCACATAAAAACAATTTTGTCAGTAAAAAGTCTGATTTCTTTTCATTATTTCTCTGCTTGGTTATTTATTTTTTTCTTAATTGTTTTGTATGCAGTGTTGAAAGCATAAGACCAATAGTCCCTATGAGAGATGCTATACTTTTGTGTTTTTAACACTGATCCTTCTTTAGCAACTTAAGTGTATTACTGATGCCAGATGTTATACTGAGACTTTAATACTCTAGTTCTTTTACAATGGCTCTCCATTAATTTTTCAATGTGCGAAGAAACAATGCTGCATATTCATGCATAACAAAATATCAAACTGTGATCACCACAAAGATATTCTTAATTCAAGATGTGCTTACCTGAAATAAGTTTTGTCATTGTACATTGTCACTGAGTTGCTTAATACTTACTATGCCTAAATATATAGTTATTCTTAATATACCTAATATATAAGGTACTGCTCTTATAAATACTAATGCCAATAATAATAAAAATAGCAACAAAAACAACATCATCAGATATCTTACAGACGTTTTGAATCAAGTCTAATGAAATGTATATAATGGAAGATGCTGCTGTTTAATTTCACAGAAGTGTTGATAGAGTTTTACTCTAAGGATAAAGATTAGTAGTAAAAATAAATATTTTATAGACAAATATTGAGAGACCATTTTTAACAAAGTTTAAAAGGAAGTTCATATACTATCCTTTTTGCTTTCACATACCAAAACACTTTTTACCATACATGCTATTGGAGTTATACTTGATAATATTAAATACTGACTAGAATGAAATGGAGTTTTATCAAGTAAAATGTAATATTGCTTATTTTCATACAATTAAATAATTCCCTGAAATCTTATGCACAAGTAAAGCTATAAAAATCATAAAACAGCAGGGATCAGAGCAGCATGTACTTTAGTAGCACTAATTGACAAAAATTTTATCTGTTAGTAATATCTAGATTTTTGTATAAACTAGGGTATTTATTACACTGTAGTTCAGACTACAATATAATGGCAACAAGATGTAAAAAAGGAAATTTAATTATAATAATAAAATCTTATGTACATAGAACTATGTTCATTAGAAAGTGTATCCCCATTCTACTTTTCCTTGCAACTAATTACGCATCTTTACTTTATAATCATACTTCAATGATTAGTAAATAGAATAGTGTATGCTATAAGTTCAAGTCATATCTTGTGTAAAAATACACATATTTTTACACTTGTGTAAAATACACTTGTGTAAAAATACACATATTTTTAATGTGTATCCTACTTAAAAATAATTATCGGGGCACCTGGGTGGCTCAATGGGTTAAGCCTCTGCCTTTGGCTCAGGTCATGAGGTCAGGGTCCTGGGATCGAGCCCCGCATCGGGCTCTCTGCTCAGCAGGGAGCCTGCTTCCCCCTCTCTCTCTGCCTGCCTCTCTGCCTTCTTGTGATCTCTCTCTCTGTCAAATAAATAAAATCTTTAAAAAAAAATTAAAATTATCCTTAAATTTAATTGAAAACTAAATATATGTCACTGGTGTGCTTGTTATTCCACAAATGGAATTATACTTTCCCTAACAAAGAAGATATTGATTGTGGCAGCATCTAAGCAAAACTTCCATTAAACAACACATTTCATGTTTTAGTGTTTGTTTTCATATTGTATTGCATGTGTTTAGAATCACTACAAAATACTCCACCACAGGGAACTCTAATCCCAATTTTCCAAGTTCCAACATCACTGTCATCTTTTCCAGAAAGCATCACCCAAACATATCAGGAAGCTAATGGTACTCTGTTCTTTGTTTCCAAAGTCCTTAATCACAGTTACTTGATCACACCTCTCTCTGCCATGGCATCTGCTGCAATGTGTTAAGTATGTTTTATCTCCATGTCTGTTAATCATGGACCTCCTTTAAAGCAGGAATGATGCCTTAGTCACATTCATATCACTTACTCTAGCTTGGTGCAGTGCCTTTTGTAGTTGACCTTATTGAGCGACTGAAAGACTTATTGAAACATGTAGATGGACCTCATTAAAGGGCAATTTTCACCAAACACTTGATACATTACCTATCATTATGCTCCCACTAAAAAAAAAGTTAAGCATAATTTTTATTGAGAGAGAAGTTGCTTTTGTCGGTGTTGATTTTTTCTGTGGTTTCATAAACCTTAGCTTTACTACATTTAAAAAAAATTTTTGCATGCTGTCCTTTAAAAATGCTGTATCATGAGTAAATGGTGAAGGAATTAGCTTTTTATTTTGGTATTTTTCAACTTTATTGAGGTATAATTGTTGAAAAATAAATTGCACATATTTCAAGTGAGTACTATAATGGATTTTGACATAAATATGCATTCATGACACCATCTCCACAATCAAAATAATGAATATATCCATCCCTCCAAAAAGTTTCCTTTTGCCCCTTTGTAATCTTCTCCCACATCTCACCAGTCTCCTTATGTTAAAGCAATTACTGATCTTTCTGTCATTGTGTATCAATTTGCATTATTTAAAATTTTATATACATAGAATAATGAAATATGTGTTTTTGTTGAAGTACTTTTTATTGAAGTACAATTGAGAAGCTACATTACATTAATTTAAACTGTACAATGTAATGATTCAACATTTGTATACATTGTGGAAAGATCACATTAAGTCTATTTACCGTCTGTCACCATACAAAGTTACATTTCATTTTCTTTTGATGAGAACTTTTAAGATTTACTTTCTTAGAAACTTACAAATTCTCAGTACAATATTATTGATTATAGTTCCCTTAATGCACATCGCATCCCCATGACTTATAACTGTAAGTTTGTACCTCTTGATCTCCTTCACTCATTTACCCACCATCCACCCCTCCCTCCAGCAATTAGCTATCTGTTCTCTGTATCTATGAGTTATGTTTTGTTTCGTCTGTTTACTTCTTTTGTTTTTTAGATTCAAGACTTAAGTGAAATCATACAGTATTTGTCTTTGTCTAGTTTACTTCATCGGCATAATGCTGTCAAGTTCCATCCATGTTGTTAAAAATGGCAAGATTTCATTTTTTTTTACAGCTGAGTAGTATTCCATAGTGTATTAGTATACCACATCTTTTTTGTCCATTTATCCATAGATGGACATTTAAGTTGTTTCCATATCTTGGCTATTGGAAATAATACAGAGTGAACGTAGAAGTTCCTATTGTCTGAGTTCTTCCATTCAGTATTACTGTTTTTTTAATGTATAGGTACTTTGATAGTTTTATTGTTGAGTGATATTCCATTGTATGGATATATTACAATTTATTCACCTATCGATGGGCATTTTGGGTTATTTCATTTTTTGTCTATTACAAATAAAATAATATGAACATTTGTGTACAAAAATACTGGCTTCTTTTGTTTTCCATTTCTTTACCTTTTTTAGATAAGTGCCTGTTCAGACATCCCCTTTTTTTTTAATTATATGAGGGATATTATGTATTGACTCTTATTTATCAGATATAGGGCTATTCAGATTATTTTTTCAACTTGTATGGCATTTGGTTGTGTCTTTCAAGGAATTGTTCAAAATTTTCTTTTATTTCACTTTAATATCCATACAATAAGTATTGATGGCATCTCCCATTTCTGTTATTATTATTTTGCATTTTCTCTATTATTTTTATGGTTACCCTCAATGGAGGTTTATCAATTCATTATTTATCTTAAAACAGAAGCTTTTGTTTTTATGAATTTACTGTGGTTTTCCTGTTTTCAATTTTATTGATTTCTGCTCTAATTTTTATTATTTCTTTGCTTCTGTTTGTTTTAGACCTAAATTTCTCTTCTTTCTTTTGTCACTTATGATGGGAGTTTATGCTATTGTTTTTCATCTTTTCTAACAAATATGCATGTGATGGTATAAATTTTCCTCTAAGCACTACTTTCTCTTCATTCCACAAATTTTGATATTATATTTTCATCTTTAGTTCAAAGTGTTTAATTTCTGTTGAGACTTTCTTTGGTCCATACATTATTTAAAAGTGCGGTGTTCAATTTCCAAATACTGGGATATTTCAGCCTACTTTTATTTGATTTCAAGTTTATTTTTATAGTGGTCAGAGAAAACACTTTGTAAGAATTCTATTATTTTAAATTTGATTAAGTTTTGATAAGGCATGTTTTATGTCCCAGAATATGTTAGAGGAAGTCCCATGGGAGCTAAAGAAGACTGTGCACTGTGTTGTTGTTTAATGAAGTATTCAAAAAAGTCTTTCATATCTAATTAGTTGATATTACTATGTAGGAAACTAAATCCTTTCTGATTTTTGCCTCCTCACTTACAAATTAATGAAGAACAAGTCTGGACGTTTCCAATTATTATAATGAATTTGTCTATTATTCAATTACAGGTCTTTCACTTTTTGCCTATTTGGACATTCAGTTGTTAGGTACATCCATGTTAATGATTGTTAGGAATTCTTGGAGACTTGCCACTTATCATTATGTATCTTCTTTATGCCCAATAACTTTCCTTGTTCTGAAGTCTTCTTGTGCTGTAATTAGCGTAGATATTCTAGCTTCCTTTTATTAATGTTAGCATGAGCTATCCTTCTCTATCCATTTACTTTTAACCTATCATATTTTTTATATAAAGTGGGTTTGCTCTAGATAAAACATGTTTATCTTATTTGCTTATTCAGTTTGACAATTTCCATCTTAACTGGTATTTTAGATTGTTCACAAATAAAGTGATTACTGATTTGTTGTATTAATATTTACTGTGTTTATAACAGCTTTGTATTGATTGGACTCTTTCTTGTTGTTGTTTTTTTTCTTTCTTTCTTTTTTGTCTTCTTTGGTCTTAATTGAGCATTTATATGATTCTATTTTATCTCCCTTATTAACATAAGAAGTATGCTCCTTTTTTGTCTTTTACAGTGGTACCCTATAGTTTTCCATTTACATCTACAACTAGATGTAGTTGTAGGTGATAGGTATTAAAGGGGGCGCTTGTGATGAGCACTGGGTATTACATGTAACTGATGAATCACTAAATTCTACTCCTGAAACTAATATTACACTACATGTTAACCCCCAAATAATATTGTACCACTTCATGGGTTGCACAGATCCATTGTAACATCCTTAATGGCATTGCTCTCATTCACTTCACTTATCCATATACTCTAACCATCCAATACTATTATTAATTTAAAATTATCCTTTACTTTAAAGTTAATTACTAATTTAGTTATCAAGGTAATTATTTTTAAAAGATTTTATTTATTTATTTGGAAGAAAGAGAGTGGGAGGGAGAGAGAGAGAGAATCTGAAGCGGATAGTGCTGAGTGCAGAGCCTGACATAGGGCTTGATCCTGGGAACGTGAGAGCATGACCCAATCTGAAACCAAGAGTCAGACACTTAACCCAATGAGCCACCCCGGCACCCTTCAAGTTAATTACTTTACAGTTATCTTTTAAGTCAATAAGAATAATAAAATATTTTATTTTACCTTAACGTATTCCTTTTTCTGTGCTCTTCCTTTTGAGGTAGATCACAATTTCTGACCTATATTATTTTTCTTCTGAAGAACGATGTGTCTATTATCTATTTATGGAGAGTTGCTTTGTTTATTTGACATTGTGTATAACAAAAAGTATTTAAAGAAAACAAAATTAAGTAACTAGAAGAATCTAAATATATCACTTTTCTGTCTAAAATCTTTTCAATGCTCCACAATTCTTAGAATAAAACTCATTTTATTTATAATGTCTTACAGCATTTGGCTCAGGTTTATTGTTCCAGCCTTAAGTTCTTTCCCTCTTCCTTCACCATAATCAGATATTTTTGCCATTTTTTTTTTTCAAATTGTACACTCTGGCCCCTCATGTATTACTCTCATATATGTTGTCATGTCTGCCTGGAAAACATTCATTTATTAAGTTTGTAACTGATTATTCTTTCCATTCCTTCAATTTTATAACCATATGTTTCTTATAAAGATAACCTGCCTTTGACCATTATAAACCAGAACAGGTCTCTTGTGATAAAATTATATAACAACCAATACTTCTTTTTTTAAAGTATATATAAAAATGATAATTACTAAGCTTGTTCTCTAATTATGGTCTATTATTGCTGCTTATCCTAGTGCTATGGTTCTATTTCATGACTATATCTCTAGTGTTTACCTTAGTGTCTAGCACTTAAAGTATATCCAATGAATATTCTTTGAGTAAATTCATTAATGCTTGCTGAGAGACCTATCATTATTTTGATCTAGTGGATCACTTAATTGATAAGCCCAAACTAATAATCCATTTTTATTTCTTAGTGGGGACACTGTCCTAACTTTACAAAAATACAGATAGTATTTTTATTTTGTTTTCTTCAGTGGAGGTGGCTAGTACTTTTTCTTTCTAGTTTGTGCATAACATCATTTTAAACTTATTCTCATAATTATTACAATACTTATATCACTTTTTACAAATACTTGTAGATATACATAAGAACATAAAGATGGCTAAATTTAAATAGTTTTCCATCTTTCTGTGATTGCACTAAAATGTCACATTACTATCTGTGTCTATTTTCTGACCAAGAAAATACCTTCTGTTAATCTTTGGAAATTTTACACATATGCAATTATACATAAAATATTTTTATTTTACTAATATTATACTATTTGCACAATGGTCTCAGCTTTTTGGAAGACTGCTGAATATCATATGCAGAAATAAACTTCTAACCAAGAAAATGTTTTATAAATATACCATTGTTATAAGTAGAGGACAAAGCACTCAAAAGGGAGATGTGTGACAGGAAGGCTTGACACCAGAAAGCATTTTACTGTGGGGGAAGGGGAAATAGTCCAGGTGAGACAAGGATATGCCTGGTTAACAGCTGATATGTTTACACCATCTGCTCTCTCAGGCTTCCATTTACTCTGAGGCAGGCACAGGAAAGTATTGCAAAGTCACAGAAGGTCACTTAGTTCTTTGAGAAAGTCATTTAAGGAAAAATTTTAGGTATGCAGTTAAGCTCATTTAATAATACAGAAGTGTTTAATGCTAAGAAACTTTCAGGTATAATTTTTATTATTATTTAAACTCTATATTCTCTTAAACAACTCCAGATATTTAAAAAAAAAAACAAAACTCCAGATATTTAAGATACTATATTATTCACATATACATATACAGGCAAATTTTAATCTTTCATTTTGTGAAAATTCACTTATTTTTCATTTCATGATTAGTACTGATGACCTTTCCTTGGTTAAATTATTGTTATTATTACCTCTGTGTATTATCTTTCTTGATAGCTAATTAGTCAAGTCCTACAATGTATGCTTCACAAATACGTAAACCTCTCTTATTCATTTTGTATTCCCATTCTGTTATGGACCATATGTTTGTGCTCTCCCTCTGATTCATATGTTGAAACCCTAACCTCCACTTTTCATAAACTTAAATTTTAATTTTCTGTCAATGGCAACACTTTTGTTGTAATTCTGTACCATAGGGGAAATTTCTTCCTACTGGTTAGAGTTGAACATTCGTATCCAATTAATGCTTGTTTCAATCTGTTTCCACACTTCTAATTGTAATTAAAGAAAAAAATAATCTCTTAATTAATATTTCTTTCTAATACATATCTTCTCATATTCATTGTATAAAATAATATGTATCTTCCTGGTAAAAAGACAATGGCTGCTTCTTTCCAATCACCATGTGCTTCATGGTAATCTGCTAAATGTCCCAAACAAACGTATTCAATAATAGCTAACATGTATATAACATTTACTATGTGCCAAGGGCTTTTCAAACACTGAATAGGTACAAAACTCCACAATTGATAAATTGGCTGCTTTTATCTTCTCCATTTATACGTGAGGGAATTTGGGATGTGAAAGGGGCAAAATTGGGAACATTCATAATTATGGGATTTTTTTGGCATCATACCTCTGCTCTTAACTGTGATTTTTTGTTTGTTTCAAGTGTTTATTTAAATTACATTTAGTTAACATATAGTGTAATATTAGTTTCAGGAGTAGAATTTAGTGATTCATCAGTTACATGTAATACCCAGTGCTCATCACAAGCGCCCCCTTTAATACCTTTATACCTTTAATAATATTATTTTGAATTAGTGTTTTCATATCCTTTGGGTAAATACCTAATAGTGGAATTACCAGATTATATTGGAATTCTATTTTTAATTTTTTGAGGAACCTCCACAGTGTCTTCCACAGTGGCTGCATCAGTTTGCATTCCCACCAACAGTGCACTAGGGTTACTTTTTCTCTACATCCTCACCAACGCCTGTTGTGTCTTGTTTTGTTAATTTTAACCATTCTGATAGGAATGTGGTGATATCTCTTTGGCTTTCATTAGCATTTTCCTGATGATGAATGATTTGAGACACATCTTTTCATGTCTGTTGACCATCTATATGTCTTCTTTGGAGAAACGTTTGTTCATGTCTTCTGCCCATTTTTAATTGAATTATTTATGTTTTTGGTGTTCTTTATATATTTTGGATACTAACCCTTTATCAAATATATCATTGCAGATATCGTTTCCCATTCAGTAGGTTGTCTTTTAGTTTTGTTAACTGTTTGCTTACTGTGCAGAAGCTTTTTAGTTTGATGTAGTCCCACTCGTTTATTTTTGCTTCGGTTCCCCTTGTCTCAGGAGACATCATCTAGAAAAATGTTACTATGGCCAGTGTCAGAGAGATTCCTGCCTCTGTTCTGTTCTAGGATTTTCATGGTTTAATGTCTCACATTTAGGTCTTTAATCCATTTTGAGTTTACTTTTGTGTAAAGTGTAAGAAAAAGGTCCAGGTTCATTCTTTTGCATATAGCTGTCCGGTTTTCCAACACCATTTGTAGAAGTGCCTTTCTTTTTACTATTATATGTTCTTGCCTTGTTTGTAGAAGATTAATTGACCATATAATCATGGATTTATTTCTGTGCCATCTATTCTGTTCTATTGATCTGTGTGTCTATTTTGTGCCAGTACCATACTTTTTTGATTATTATAGCTTTGTAGTATATCTTGAAGTCTGGGATTGTGATACCTCCAGTTTTATTCTTCTTTTTCAATAATACTTAGGCTATAAGGGTCTTTTGTGGTTCCATACAAATTTTAGGATTATTTGTAATAATACTGTGAAAAATGCTATTGATATTTTTATAGGGATTACATGAAATCTGTAGATTGCTCTGGGTAGCAAGGACATTTTAACAATATTTGTCCTTTCAATCCATTAGCATGGAGTGTCTTTCCATTTTTTCCATGCCATCTCAATTTCTTTCATCAATGTTTTCAGAGTATAGGTTTTTTACTCCTTGGTCAAGTTTATTCCAAGGTATTTTATTATTTTTGGTCAATACATACAAAGTTTTTAAGTTTCTGTCTTCACACTTATTTTCCTAGATCTTAAAAGTAAATATATTTAAGAAGAAAACAGCATGTGTATTATTAAGCTAATTAGAAGAAACAGAAGATGTCATATACCAAAGAAAACTATTTTTTTTATTTTTAGGCATATCATTGTTGTTAATGACAACATAGTTATATAGAGCTTGAAACTGTATCAAGTGTTTTACATAGCTTAATTTCAAATCTCATAAATAAATTATACTGGGAGAATATCCCCCATTATAGAGAAGTCACTGAATCTTGAGACGCAATTCACCTCCTTGAACTCTGCCCATCTCTAGAAAGGACTCAGCAGATACAGAGAATTGCTGTCAGTCTGGGCCCCAGAACACAATTGCCTGAATGTAGAAGAAAATTGTAAATGGTTATGCAATATCCTGTATATTCCCCAGACATTTGCGCACTAACTTCATATAATGAGAATATCTATGAGCATCAGGTCTGCAGGTGGATCATCCAAATTTAAATTCTGGATTTCACTTGCTGAGGTACTTTATATGTTCACTTACTTAATCTATCAGTGCTGAGAGTTCTCACTTGCAAAATGGGAATAACTGTACCTACCTCCTGGCACAGTGAGGAGGACAAATGAGATGATTCATAGAAAACACTAAAAAGACAGCCTGCCAGATGCAGTATGCACTTAGTAGTTGTATTTGATTATTACTACTATGAAACATGCTTTTTTAATTAGTAGAGGTCCTAGATAAGAAACAGTGTGGTTTCAAAAAAGATAGTGAAAGAAAAATTGTAATTCAAAGGTTAGTGATATTAATATTAATTTCAATATTAACTATATAAAAATTAGATCTTAAAAGTTATATATAGTTTGTACTATACTATGTATTGTATATAGTATAATAGCGTGTACTATACCATATATTATATATATAGTATACATGTAGAATAATATATATAGTATAATCAATAGGTGAAAGATTTCATGTATTGTCAGTGATCCGGACATTCAGTAAAAAAAGAAAAAGGCAAAACTTTTCCTGGACTGACTGGATAGTCTACAAAATACATGTTTGTCTATATGTGTGTAATGAGTCTGTGTGCAACCATATATATTTATATATGCATATGAAAATGTACATAAATGAATCTAATAAAACTACTTATAATATACATTTTATATTTCAGATTTTATGTTTCGGATTTTATGAAATTTCCCATAAGATGCCAGTGGTATTTTTAATAAGTACATTTTTCTCAAAAACATGTAAAATAGCTTTCCTGTAAGTATAATCTTGAGCTAAAGAGTTGTGCATTTTAGGCTATCACAATAAACTTTAAAAAGCAGAATATCATAGGAAAGGCAAAACAAGCAAGCCAGAAACTCACTTTTAAGGTGACAAACTGCAGAATACATTGAGGACAACATAAGCAACCTTTAACTAATGCTGTATTTTAATATCTTAGTAGTACTTGAGCTCATATTTTTTTAAAATTCACCTTTTTATAGAGTGCGAAATACAGTGTAAGTCTACAGTGTAGACTTTGCATTTTCAAAACTACTTGTACCAATCTTTTTCCTCAATTTTTTAAATATGAATCATGGTCAAATAGCATACACAATTACCTTTCTTTTCTCACAGCTAAGGCAAAATTATGATATTCAAGAATTACCATCTTTTCATTCTAAATACTTCCTTCATGTTTGTTATATTTGTTACACCTGTCATTTTTCCCTAGGCGATTAAACCCTTAAGAAAAATGTCATTGGGAATCAAAGAAGGACTAGCTGGAATGCTGGTCTTCATCTATTTTCCATGGACAATTGAATTTTCTCATCTACTTATACTGTTTTTTTTAGGACATTAGACGCTAGGATGTATTTTTTTCTTGCTTGAACTGAATTTTCCTGTCAAGTAGATAGGACAAGGGGTAAATTTAGGAGAAGGATTAACTGAAGAATTAGGCTAAACTATTCAATTCTCAGCTCAGGCATACTGATAAACAAAAGGTAATATAGAAGTCCATGTGACCCAAGAGATATAACCTATTGCTGTAAGCTTTAAGAGGGAAAAAAAAAATCAAAAACAAAAAACCAACCTGCCACTCGAGACTGGAGGTATTAATAACTGAGGTATATTGAGGATCATATGTCAGTGCTTTCGGTTCTTCACAAGGTCAGTAGTCTTCTGAGGATGGTTCTTCATAAGAATCTATGGAGAAAGTAAGGGGTAATCTTCCCTTGGAAGTGTTAATGGTCCACTGTAGCAATCACATTGGCTCTGGATTGAAAACATTTGCTCATAACAAGGTAAAGGGCACTTTGTGCACCTACGGTTTCCAGGGGGTTTAAGAAACATGGGTCTCAAAGGTGAAATAGAAATTAAGAGGCTTTGAATTATTAGAAAAATTTTAAAAAGATTCCTCTTGTAATATTGAGGCTACAAATGTTTTAAATTTCATAATTTGGCGAGTAGACAGGATTATCTCATTTTCCATTCCGTATGAGAAGATAGTAAAAATAACAAAAAAGTGAGGACTTGCCCCAATTTGGTAAAAGCAAGGTGTCTCCAATTAATCTTATGCTGAAGATGTCCCCTAATTCATTTTAAGTTTAAAGGTCTTACTCTCTGGACAGCTGTCATAGATTAATTTTTTAATGGTAAACTGAAACCGAGCTAATTGTCCAAGCGTATTTTGTCTTCTCTACATATATGATTATTTTTATGGTCTTTGGCAAATGTCCTTGTATTAGACTCAATATTGCATCCTGAGAAAATAAATTTATTTGGCATAACTATCCTAGACCTTAGAATTTGGCTTGATTTCTAAACTTTGTATTGGGATGGTCTCATGATAACTTCATATAGCTTATTAATTAATAGAACCTCTTAAAAGTGGGGCACACAGGTGTCGTCATGGTTTTTGCCTTGGGAGATGGGCTAGGAAGTTCCCAGAACGGAGATATTGGTTCCACTGCGGGGGGGGGAGGGGGAGTGGGGCACAAGAAATATAGAACCACTGATTAATTCAATTCCTAAGGTCCTGAAGTAACCTCACCCTTAAATAGAGTGAAAATGATCCAGTCTTCACATGTTGCAAGAATCCCACCTATAAACCAGCTTTTGAATGAAAATTCCTCTAATAGAGACAATAGAATTAGCATGGGAGAAAATGCATCTTTTTCCTTTAATTCCTTTGGATTTTAACTTACATGGATTTAATTATAGTGATTTCATTTACCCCTGGAACATTAATAATGGGAATATATTCAACTTGTTGGAATTTTATCATTGAGTATACTTATACTTTCCTCTGATCCCATTTCAGAACCTCTGGTGAACTGTAATAAGCAAAAGGGATGCAGGTAATTTGGAAGAAAAATAGATAAGGACTACATTTTTGATTGAACTATTTGAACGCATTTTGGAAACTTTTAATAACAAATTTTAAACTGCCCAAGGATGATTCCAAAAGGACATTTAAAATAGCAGCGATTGGTATGATGTAATAGCACAAGGATCTCATGAAGACGTTAGTGGGCTGTCTTGCTTGCTTATTAATCAGGATAGGAACAGCTCTGATTAACCACAGGCAAAATGATTATATTCGCAGTATAGAAAATATAGAAAAAATATATGAAGGAGATTGGAGAGAAGAATTGGTGATTTTCACCATGAGTATTATCTTTCTTCCAATTTCTCACCCAAAGTTTTCCCTGGAATAAGCTGCAGATTTTCTTATTGGGAGAACATTGGATGAGGAGCATAATATATTGCATACAAATGATCCTTGCTTGCAGGGACTTTGCTTGAGGATTTTCTCTCTCTGCCCCTCTCCCCACTCGCGTGCTCTCTCTCTCTCTCTCTCAAATAAATAAATAAATCTTTTTAAAAAACTAAAGATAAAAATAAAAATGCTTATTTAGGTACAGAAGTCACAATTTTCTCCATCTGCCTTCTAACCATCCAGAATAGTTGATGTGACTCTGCTTGGGATTTCTGTAGCACAAGATTCACACCAAGAGTCATATTTTATAGAAATTATTTCTGTTGCTATCATTTGCTTCTTTAAAGTTGGTCCCTATTTCACCTACAATACCTGTCTCAGGACCTGACATGGCTTGATAAATATAGGTACTCAAAAAGCGTTGATAAAAATAAATGAACATTCCTTACACGTGTCTAGAGTTCACAAGCAGTGCATTATATTTCTTTTGTTTAATTCAGAATAAAAAATGTAACTGATACATTCAAAATACATATGTGGAGTCAATGCATAGATTAGTAATGATTAATAATATTTTATGAAAAAATATTGTCTGAAAACAAAAACAAAACACAATGAAAAAACATTGGTAGATTCACATGGGAGATTTATTATGCACTTTCATGGGGCAAGGGAGGGTCACAGCGTCCTTCTTGCACAGATTCTTTCTTTCTTTCTTTCTTTCTTTCTTTCTTTCTTTCTTTCTTTCTTTCTTTCGGGCAGGAGGAGCAAAGGGAATGGGAGAGAAAGAATATTAAGCAGGCTCCATGCCCAGTGTGGAGTCTGACGTAGGGCTTGATCTCAGGACCTAAGATCACGATCTGAGTTGAAATCAAGAATCAGACATTCACCAACTGGGTCACTCAGGCGCCCCTGCACTGGCTATTTCTTAAGTAATTTTAATTCAAAATAATCAATATCCCAAAATGGCATATTTGGGGGTAGCATGTTTTGTTCCCCTTCAAGTTAAAAACTTTACTCAGCTGATGTGCGTCAGGGAGCAGCTAAAGATCAAATAACTCCCTGAGCCAAGCAGTACTGGAGTTTTATAGGGTGAAGAGAGGAGAGAGGAGTGCCCTTGTGGTTTGGCTGAGGCAGAACTTCTCCTCATGTCTAACTGCTATAAAACCTGTATTTGAAAAATATGGAAATTGTTATGGGATTCCCTGCCTCCTGTTAGGGATTGTGGTACACTACCATCAGGTAACTGTCAGAACAATCTTTTGAGAACTGTTTTTACAAGACTTAAAATTTTTCAAGGTCCAGAGGAAGGGCTGAAATTCAGAAAAAGGCAACGGCGAAAAGAGAAGGCAGAAAATTATAAGGAGGCACAGCTTGCAGCCAGTGAAATCTGGAACTGTTTTTAATCCTTTTACAGACACTTGTATCACTCAGTTAAGATGGTATTCTCCTCTAGTGCAATAAGTCTAATAAACGTGGCTTTGTCTGACCAATAGATTTTTCTGATGTTCCTCTGGCAAGTTGAAATTTGAACAGTAAAATACATCGAAAGAGTGAAAAATGGAGGAAGAAATCTGGCAACTAGGAAAGGAGGTCACATAAAAAATGACATTTTAATGGCATCTTTAAGTGTTTTGGGGTTAAGAACGTGGAGATAATTGAAGATATTGCATACCAAAGCTGTGCGGGTGTGGTTTCCCATTGAGGAAAACATGGCATGGACTCACTTAAAAAATAAGTAAAAAGCAATAATACATATAGTTTAACCATTAAAAGGATAAGATAATGCTATGAACAACTTTATGCTCATATATTCAAAAATTAGGAAACACAGACTACTTCCATAAAAGCCACAAACTACCAAAACCTAATAAGGTGATATAGACAACCTGAATAGTCTTATAAGCATAACAGGAATTAAATTTTTAATTAAATAACTCCCAATAAAGGAATCTCCAGGCCTAAACTGCTTCATTGGAGAACTGCACCAAAAATTTAAGAAAGAATTAACTTTGATATTAAGCAACTTCTTACAGAAAATAGAAGGGGAAGAAATAATTACCAGTCCATTTTTTGAGACCAGTATTACTCTGATGCCAAAAGCAAACAAAAAAGGCACATATATACCAAAGGAAAAATAGACCTACATCTCTCAAAAATCTACATGCAAATTTTCTCAACATAATGTTGGCAAATCAGATCCAGTAATATGTAAAAATAATTGTATAACATGATCAAATGAGATTTTTCCCGGTATGCAGAGACTAAGAGAAAATATTGGCAAATCACACATGAAACCAATGTCTACCATTTACAATATATAAAATCTCAAACTCAACAGAAAATTAAACACTTCAAATAAAAATGGGGAAAAGATATGAACAGACATTTCACGGAAAAATATGCCAATTTCATTACTCATTAGGTAACTGAAAATTGAAAGTAAATGAAATAGCATAGTAAATCTATCCAAATGATTAAAATAAAAAATAGGAACAATGACAAATGACAAATGCTTGCAAGGATATAGGTAAACTGGATCATTCTGGAAAAAGCAAAACTGTGGATGCAGTAAAGATATAAGAAGTTGCTAGGTATGTATTGAGGTAGAGTGGTGAATAGGCAGAACACAGAGGATTTTTAGGGCAGTGAAACTACTCTGTAAGACACCATAATGATAGATACACATTTGTCCATATCCATTCTTGATAAAATATCAAGAATGAATCCTAAGATAAACTATGGGCTTTCAGTGATTATGATTTATCAGTGTGGGTTCATTCTTTGAAAACAATGTACCATTCTGTTGAGTAATGCAAATAATGGGGAAGGCTATGCATATGTGGGACCAGTGGTAATTGGGAAATCTCTGTATCATCCTCTTAATTTTACTGTGAACCTAAAAATGTCTAAGAAATATATTTTTTTAAATATGCTACTACAAAAGGAAATGATCTACATGAGTAGTCTATAATGCTTAAATAATTAAAATAAAATAATAGTTGCAGATAGGATTAGAATGCTAAAGTGAGTCTATTGATTCAGAAGGTCTGACCTCTTACCTTTCTTATAAGACATAAGATCTCTGGACTAGAGACATAGACAATTCATTATTTATGGCAAAAGCAGCAACCGGATAAACTCCTACCACGGATCGGATCCCCAAGCCCCAATCCTCTTGAGGTGTTTTGGGAAGGGCCAAATGTGACCTGCACATGCAAGTATAGAAGAGGAATTCTAAAATTATAATCTGATTCTGATCTTCTATTAGGACTGATGCTAGCCTGTCCATTCTTCCCTCTGAGAGAAGAGTAGAACCTTATCTTTACTCCTGAATGTTAACAACTCATCTTTGAGGAGAGAAAATATCTTTATTCCCCCAAAATGACTTTGGAGAGGGAAAAATTCTGTCTTTATTAAATGCTCAGAAATAAGTCTTCCCACTGACCTAAAGAAAGATACTATTTCTAGCTTCCAAGGATGTTTGCTATGCAAACTTCCTTGACATGGAGGACATTAGGAGAAGGAAAGAAAAACTGAATTGGGGGAAATTGGAGGGGGGGACAAACCATGAGAGACTGTGGACTCTGAGAAACAAACTGAGGGTTTTGGAGGGGCGGGGGTAGGGGCATGGGTGAGCCTGGTGGTGGGTATTAAGGAGGGCACATATTGCATGGAGCACTGGGTGTTAAACAATGAATCTTGGAACACTACATCAAAAACTAATGATGTATTTTATAGTGACTAACATAACACAATAAAAAAAAGAAAGAAAGGGGTGCCTGGGTGGCTCAGTGGGTTAAAGCCTCTACCTTCGTCTCAGGTCATGATCTCAGGGTCCTGGGATTGAGCCTCGCATCGGGCTCTCTGCTCGGTGGGGAGCCTGCTTCCCCCCCCCTCTCTCTGCCTGCCTCTCTGCCTACTTGTGATCTCTCTTCTCTCTGTCAAATAAATAAAATCTTTTTAAAAAAATTAAAAAAAAAAGAAATAAAAAAAAAGAAAAGAAAAGATACGGTCAGTGTCTTTGGTCTAAAAGCCCATAAAGCAACATGAAAAATGCCTGGAGAATTGCCCCCAGTATGAATCAGGTTATTAAGAAGCACAAATTCTCTGTAAGAGAATTTGCATTTCAGTTTATTATTTATCCATCCCATCCTCGTTGATCTCATGCAACAGTCATTATTTTTTTAAATTTTATTTTATTTTTTCAGTGTTTCAAGATTCGTTGTTTAATGCAACAATCATTTATTGAGTACATCTTATACTCCAGATATTTTAGGCATTTTGAATGCAATAAAAATGTTCATGCCTTTAAGAAATCAAGATTATAGTTGGCAGAGATAACGAACAAATTATTAGAATATATGAATAAGGGCTATTTTGTATACACACATACATGTAGAATACTAAAATCAGTAACCAAAAAGATACTTAAAGAAGAGTGGGATGAGAAGGAAAAGATCGAAGGCAAGAACATCACTTATGAGACAATTCTAACTAGATCTGGTGCTGCACTAAAGAGTTGCTGAAAAATGATGGTTGTGGAGAGAAGAGGATATATTTAAAAAAAAAAATTTTTTTTTTGGATTATTTGGAAAAGCTTCTGTTCAGGCTTCACTGATTGACAGCTGTGGTTGCCTGGAAACCAAGAACTTTAATGAGTATCCATTGTTTGGTAATCAAGCCTGATTGTATCCCAGACAGACTAGAGGTGGAGTTGAACACTCAGGAATAGAAACCCATAATAAGCAGAGGTACAAGGTACCCACAATTCATATCTCCCTCCTGAGGCTTGGAAAGAAAAGTCTCTGCAGGAGAACTAGAGTCATAGTGGAGTGATGGCTGATAAGGAAATTTAGCCACTTGATAGTAGTTTTACTATTCTGATCAAAATTACTTCTGATAAAATTACTACTCAGGAAAAGATGATCTGGAGAAGCTTAGAGTGTTAACATTTGTATATCCTTTCTCCAGGTAAACATATAATAAAATAAAAATGCAAATAAACGATTAGCAATAGTTCTTTGCAGAAATAATAGGTAAAAGATAGAGAATTTGATATATATATATTGGCTGTACCTATCTTAGTGTTTATTTACTAAATTCAACAATATTCTTTTATATATTATATATTCCTTATTTGATTAGGAACATCTTCTTGTTCCTTAGTTTTCACTCTCTTGATTATTTTAGTATGTTAGCATACAATTATGTATAATTATATAGTTTATTACATATAGTAATTATTCTTATTAGTAAAATTGCTAATAAAAATAGAAATCATTTTTTAGGCAAAATAGGTAAGGAAATGCTATTAAGAACTAATTTTCCTGCACAAACTCTGAAGCAAAAGTGTAAAGGTAGGTTGGGTCCAGACTATTGAAACCATAACTATCTTGTAAGAGAGTTAACACTATTCCAAGGGCCATCTGTCCATTACTCATCTATCCCACTAAACTCATGGAAGTATTCATAGTCATGTACTGAAAGTGGTTTCAGACTGCATATCCTATAAATATAATTCACCACTGATATTTTCATATAGGACTTTGAGTAACACATTAGGCACTTTCTTCTCTCTTCAAACTACCCCCCCCACCATCATCTTCAAACTACACCCCCACCATCATCTCCTCCATCATGGTTATCAAGCATTCTGTGCTAGCAGGTTTCTCAATCTATATTTGATTAGTACTGATTTTAGCCAGTTCATGGCAAAGGTCTTCTAGAATAATAAATGATGGTTTTTAGATGTCAAATACATACCCTCGGAAAGTAGATAATAACGTTATAAAATCTGAGGGGTTACCTGTGCGTTGAGGTAGACATTGTGACAAGCTGTTCATGCTTGAAGGTAAATCATAAGATTGCTTCCAGCCAAATCCAGAATTTTTCTCAAAATAAGACTTTAAATTCACCCTAGGAACTTAATTAGAAAACCCAGACATCTGTACTATGAGGCGTTGAAAGTTTCGTATTGGAAACAGGAACAGGGCAGTCATTCCTTAAACTGTATAGAATCTATGTAACAATTGTAAAGTTAGGGGTTGTTTCTCTTCTTTTCTTTCTTTCTTTCTTTTTTAGAGAGAGTGAGAGAAGCGCAGGGGCGCATGTGCACAAGCGGGCATGGAGAGGGGGACTTGCAGAGGGAGAAGAGAGAGAATCTTAAACAGGCTCCATGTCCAGTGCAGAGCCAACATGGGGCTCCATCTTATGACCTTGAGATCATGACCTGAGCAGAAATCAAGAGGCTGACGCTTAACCAACTGAGCCACCCAGCCACCCCAACAGTTAGTTGTAAAATATTAATTTATTTTCAAAATTATGGATTTCTCTTATTCAGAAAGATTTTCATGGTCATGAAAGATGGGAAAATAAAAATGAAAAAAAGAAGAAAGGAAGGAAAGAAAATATTTTTACTGGGTGGTGGGGAGACATCTTCACTTGCACTTTAGGTATCATTCTGTACTGTTTCTCCATCATTGGGTATTCTTATACCTAGTAATATTCATATTTAAGCATGAATTTAATAGCTCTATAATATAGAGTAAGCGCAAGTGTCTTGAAGAATATCTTTATTGTTGGATACTTAAGCTGTTTGTAAATTTCCACCTTCTAAATAATGTTGAAATGTGTATCTTGGTGCATGAAGATGTTGGCTATTGGGACCCATTTCAGAAAGGGAGAAATATGATTTATAAAGTTGTGTGCATATGTTTGGAGGTGATATCTTGAATATTATTGATATGTTTTCTGCTTTATTCTTTGTTCACTTTTTCATAGTGGTAATTTTGTGATTCTCTTATCAATCAGCTGTATTAAAAAAAATGAAGCCTCATATTGTCTAGCTTATTAAAAAAACCCTGTAACCTTTAAAAAGTAATTTTCTTAATTTCATGATCCATATGCTCTTGCATCACCTTTGTGAGATGGATCTTGATCTGTGCTTTCTCCCCTAGTGCTAGCAATAGTATCAGAATAAAATCAGTTTCTTTTTTCTCATCTTTCTGGTGCAATTTTTTTTTAACAACTCCAAAATATACCAGCTCTGTTACATTAGGTGAGTTGCATTTTGTGTGTCAGTTTCCTCACTATCTAATCAAATTGTTGAGATAATACATGAAATAACACATGTCAAAGCATGTAACACTGACACGCATTACACATTGAATAAATATTTCATTTACACTTCTTCAACAAGAGAGTACACTAAAGGGACACTCACTGAATTTTCTGGCACTGATCTTGGCTTATAACACACTTGAGCCTAATCAGATGTAGAGAGAAATGTGAATGCCCCTTATGTGTATCTCTGGTTCCCTAATCATTAATCTATGAATGTCTTGCTGTTGCCTCCGTCTACGTTGATGATAATTAATTTTGAAATTGAATCCCTCGAGAGTCTGCTAAGCTAAAGAACTGTCCAAGTGAGACATGGCCCCAGTCTTCACAAATTTTACATATAATGGTGGTTGGTGACAAGCATGGAAACAAAAACAATATAATGCAGAATTAATGTGAAAGCTATAATAGGAGCAAAAGAACAGAATGATAAAATAAAAGTTGACCCCTTAATACCTTTGAAGTGCAAATAAATTGTGTCTGTGGGATAGATTTCTATTTCTGCTACATTATTTAACCTTAAAGTAATGAGCCTAATCAAAACAATTCTCTGGTCCTGGTGTCTGAGTTTCCCACACTAGAGAAGCCTGTCCTAATATCAAGGACAACTTGGTCCCTGAATAGTTCCTCTCAGATGTTGCCTGACTGTCTTCTGTCCTCTAGTGGCAGTCTGTAGAATTACTTCACCCTTATTTCAAGATTGAACCATCCTATGTTCAAAACAATTGTCCCAAATCCTGCATGCCAGAAATAAGAAAGTGGAAGGCATTCTGTAGACAAAAGAATTGCATAGAAAATAATTTCAAGTTCTCTGAAAATATCATAAAAAGTGACTTGCACACAGATATGTTCTTCTAAATTTATCCTGGGTTTTATATTGGTTTGACTAGTTGGTTGCCATGTTAGAGGGCAATAATAATAAATGGAATATGAGTAAAAAGGAATAAAAGAGAGAAATTTATTGAGATTTTACCATGTATCAGGGACTACTCCAAATACATTCTTTCATTTAATTCTCCTAAGAAACTATGAGGTAGACATGGTATGTGATAAAGAGCCTGAGTTTTAGGGTAATTAAGTGCTTTGTTCAAGGTCACACAGCTAGCCAGTAAAACATTTGAGAACTGGCCCAGTTGTCTAACCTCAAAGCCCTTACATGTAACAACTATCCGTTCTTCTCTGTCAAACATGCTATGAATAAAATTTCTTTGGTAGCAAAGAATCGCAACAAGAGCCCAAATGTTATCATTCCTTTGTCCCATATTTTTCTCTAATTGTCATTGCATTTCTCTCTTCTACATTACCATTCTTATTCTTCTTTAAAAAGTATCTAATGAGATAATGCCACTTCTTCACCTCCCTGTCATAATTCAGTCTCAGTCTAGCTTCTGCCTTTGTTTCAGTCCACTGAAAATACTTTTGTTAAGGTTACCAATGACCTGTGTCAGGTATCATGCAATACCAATGATATATATGTAGATTTCCAAAGATCCTTATTTAAACTCTCAAGAGTATTTTTTTTAAAGATTTTTATTTATTCATTTGAGACAAGGAGGCAGCACAAGCAGGGGGAACACCAGAGGGATAGGGAGAAGAAGAGCTTTGCTGAGCAGGGAGCCTGACATAGCCTCGATTCCAGGACCCGGGGATCATGACCTGAGCCAAAGGCAGATGCCCAAACTCTGACTGAGCCACCCAGGAATCCCCAAACTTTCAAGAGTATTAAACCCAAAAGACCACTCCCTCCTTTTCAGAAATGTCCCTCCTTTAAGTGCCATTTACATTATTCTTCCAAATTTCTTACTTCTTCTTCTTCTTCCTCCTCTTTCTCCTTTCCCTTCTTTCCTCTTAGGGTTCATCTTCATCTCAGTAGAGCTTTTGGTTTATTTTGTAGACACAAATTCTCTAGTGGAATTCTGGATGAGGGAATTTTTTAGCCTCATTTTTGGCTCTGTGTTCATGCTCATAGATTAAAAAGTAAAAATGCATTTATCCACATTACAGCCAAATTTGTATCTCTATGAGATCTCTAATCCATCTAAGTAATTAGCATCTCCATTTCAAAGTCTCAAATTCATCTAAAACTAAATATACCTCAAATATTTATCTTGGTTTTCCACACCAAATCACAACAACTATCTCTACCTATCACCCTACACTCTGTCTGATCTCAAGAATTGCCATGTTTATCTGCCTGGCTCTTTCAACTGGAAACCTTGGAACCCATCTTTATTTCCACCTGCCTTCCCCTCATCTGCAACATCCCAACCATGAGGAATTTTTTGTTGTTGTTGTTGTCTCTTTGCTTTTCTCCAACTCCTCCTCCAATGCCATAGCCCAGGCTACTGACATCAATTTCCATCGCTACTACAACTACCTCTTAATCCTCTCACTTGTTCTAGTTTAGCCCAATTCTACACTTACAAAGACCTTCCTAATAGTAAAATATTATTGGGGTGCTTGGATGGCTCAGTAAGTTAAGCACCTGACTCTTGGTTCTGGCTCAGTTCATGATCTCAGGGTCTTGAGATCAAACCCCGCCTCCAGCTTCACGCTCAGCATGGAGTCTACTTAAGATTTTCCCTCCTCCTCACCCCTCACTCATGCTCTCTCTCCCTCTCTCTATATATATATTTCTCTGTCAAGTAAATAAATAAAATCTTAAAAAATTCAAATATTATTGCACTTACCTACTCAAAGTCTTTCCACAGCTTCTGGTTTTACGTAGAATAAAAGTCAAACCTTGAATTGTCCAACACAATTTGGCTTCTACCCACATCTACCTTTACTCTTCACCTTGTGTAAAATTTCGGTCAGTCTGCTCTCCTTTCATTTTCTCACACATATCCCACTTCTATTTCCGACCTTCGCTGGAATCTTGGTTCCTGAATCCTCGTATCCTGTATGGAAAAAAACAGCAACTTATACTGGTTGCCATTTGAGGAATTACACAACATCCTTTATAATTTTCTTGTCCCTGAAGAGTGTTGCCTTTCAGCTACCCATATCCAGCCCTTTCTCTTGAGGCTTTGCTATATATTTTTTCTTATCTATTATTATCTTCTAACATAATAAGTAAATTCTTGGTAATTATGCTGCTTTTCTGGTCAACTTTTTTCCAGTAGAATGTAAAATTCAGGAGACCCAGGGTGCTTGGTCTGTTTTCTCCATTTGTATGACCACCCAAAACAGCCTTGCATATTGAAGTTCCATGATTACTTGATGAGTGAATGACAAAACGAGTATGTCATTTGAAGAAACCTGTATCATACCAAAGAAACTAGAATATAGACTTCTGGCATATCCACTCAAAAGCTGTCTCCTCTTACTCAAATTCTTTTATTTTTCTCTGAAAATGAATTTGAATTTTTCGGCATGAGAAATAACATGCCTTGTTTTCTTTGACAAGATACCTGTGACAGTTATGTGTATAGTTTCTTATATATCATATACTGAAAATAAGTTTTAAAGCTATAAAGAAAAGAAAAGTTATAAAGAAAACTCAGATCTATCTCAGGTCTAAGAAGCTAATCTAGACTGTCAACACATTAGTTTTCACTAATCTCCCCACTATTACATGAACATATTCTAAAGACCATAGTGAAAAACATGCTTTTTTTTTTTTTTTAAAGATTTTATTTATTTATTTGGCAGAGAGAGAGAGTACAAGCAGGGGGAGCAGCAGGCAAAAGGACAGGGAGAGTGAGAAGCAGACTCCCCGTTGAGTAGAGAGCCTGATACTGGGCTTGATCCCAAGACCCCAGGATCCTGACCTGAGCCTAAGGCAGCCACTTAACCAATTCAGCCACCCAGGCGTCCCCATGCTTTTATTATAAAATAAGATTTGCTAGAGCACACATTTCTGTTCATGACTGTAACTCAGTCCTCAAATATGCACACATTAAGTTCATCCAATTTTACTGTTTTGGAAATATTAAAATACAAAGATTTAATTTTATCATAATGTTTCTTAAAACCCAGCCAATTGGAGGCAGGGGCTCAAGATTACTGATGTCTTAGAACCTGTATTTTACTTGATAGCTCAAACATATTTAAATGGAGCTCCAAAAAGTCATTTTATTTCAACAACTGGGGAATAAAAGGAGGTAATAGAATGGCTTTATATTTTAAGAAGAATAAAATACATGCACAGCTTTAGAAGTGAGACATTTTAAAACTCCTTCCAATAGTCTAATATTATTGTCTTATATATATTCCAAAGTCAATATAAAGTGCATAGCGCTATTATATTTTATTCACTCTATTGTTCCACATTAGTTGACTGAAGTTCTTAAAGAGAATTTGGAGAACATAATTGAAAAGTGAATGTACATATAAGAAAGTTTTTCCTGAATTCATTATTGTTCTGATAGCATTAATTCTTGTCCCTTTAACTACATATTTCCAAGATTTTTCTGGTCCTGTTGTCACTTTAATACATCATTCTCTTGAGAGCCTTTGTATAACCTAGTCATTTAAAATGAACACACATAGTTCATTTTAAAATCAATTTCTCTTGCTTTTATGTTAAAGGTAGCATTTTATTTTGTTTCCCACCATTTTAAAAGAACTCTTCGTGGACTAAGGAAATAGAACAATGATTGTCTTATATTACTTCAAATATTTATGGTATTTTTAAAGTTTTATTGATGTATAACATATATCTATAAAAATCAGAAATCGTAAGAGTACAGCACAGTTAATTTACACAAAGTGAATATACCCAGGTCTCCATTATCCAAATGAGGAAACAGAGTATCATCTTCAACACGGGAATGTTCCCCTGCCATGGATTATAGTTATGTTATGTTTATTTTTTTACAACTTCATATAAATTAATTGTTCAGTAAATACTTCTTTTGTCTAGCTTAATTTACACACCATTATGCTGAGATCCATCAATGTCTTCATGTACAGTAATTATTTATTTTAATTCATGGTATAAATATATCAAAAATTATTATGCATGCTTTTTTTGACTGATTTATGTTGTTTTTGTCTTCTGGCTATTGATGACAGTGCAGCCATGAACATTCTTTTATGTATTTCGGGGTAAAGTTTGAATACATTTCTATTAGGCTACACCTATAAATAGAAATGCTAGATCATAAGGCATGTAAATATCTACCAGTAGTAGAAACTATCAAATAGTTTTCCGAAGAAACTTTATCAACTCATGCAGTGTATCAGCTCATTAATTCACATTCGGGCCATCAGAAAATATCATGTTTATTTATGGCCATTCAAGTGAGAGTGTAGTGGTACTTCATTATATTTTGAATCTGTATTCTCATGTTGACTAAATATTTCTGCACCTTTTCATATGTTCATTTGCCATTTGGATACTTTCTTTGGTGAGGGGCTTTTATTGAGACTCTTGCCTATTTTTCTATGGTTTAATTTTATTAATTTAATTGTAGTTATTTTTCTATTCGCTATACATGCTTTTGGGTATAATTGGATGTGTGTGTTTATATGCATAGATTTATATATATAGATCTATATATCTATATATCTATATATATATAATTTTCCCACTTTATTCCTTTTCTTTTTTTTTAAGATTTTATTTATGTAATTTAGAGCGAGAGAGCAGGGGAGGGGCAGAGGAAGAGGGAGAGTGAGAATATGGAGCAGACTCCCTGCTGAGTGTGGAGCCAGAGTGGGCTCAATCCCCCCAACCCTGAGATCATGACCTGAGTCAAAGTCAAGAGTCAGATGCTCAACAGGCTGAGCCACCCAGGTACCCCTAGTCCTTATCTTTTCAGTGATGAGAAAGAGATTTTTAATTTAAGTGAAGTCTAACATTTTTTAAATCTAAGAAAATGAAAGCCATCCTTTTACAAGATGGACGTCCAGATTTCACATTGCATTTAGTTGCCATGTTACCTTAGTACACTCTAGTCTGTTTCACTTTTTTCCTAATTTTTCATGATCTTGATATTTTTGAAGCATATCGGTTAGATATTTTTTTTAAATAGCCCTCAGCTTAGCCTTGACTGATGTTTTCTCCCAATCAGGCTGTGGTAATGAGTAGAGGTGAGCTGTCCTTCCCTTGCGTCATGTCTGGGGTTCACAACTGAAAACCTGACCTAACTGGTAAAGAGTTAACCTTGATCACTACTTTAGATGGTGTTTGCCAAGTTATTCTGATGTACTTTGTTGGTTTGGGGGTTTTTTGTTTTGTTTTGTTTATTGTTTTTCTTGCATTAGGGGAAGATCTTTTGTTTGTTTTTTAAAATTATTTTAATTTATTTGCTGCTGCGCCTTCCCCACTCCATCATGAGGTGCCTGCTTTCTAGGCTCTGCTTCTTCAATTCCCATGGCTCCATCTGCTTTTCCTTCTTTTTTTAAACTTTCCATTTGTTATTTTTTTAAATGGTGAATAGCTGGCATATAACATTATATTAGTTCCAGGTGTACAACATAATGATTTGACATCTGTATATATTGCAAAATGGCCACCACACTAAGTCTAAATAATATCTGTCGCATAATTATATTTTTTCCTTGTAGTAGAAACTTTTAAGATCTACCCTAAGCAACTTTTCACGTAATCTTTCCTATATTATTTATGCCTTCATTAATAAGACCCATAGCTATCTATTGAGGTAAATATTATCATTACCCTCATATCACAGCTGGGGAAACTGAGGCATGTGTTTGCCAGGTGTTTGCCAGGTTGTTCCAATGTAGTTAGCATTTTTTTCCCCACTCTGTACTCTATTTGTAAGCATTCACTAAGTACAGCCCATGTCCAAGGTAGGGGATTAAGCTAAATATATATATCATTTGAATATATTACTTGAAATTCTTCCATCAGACTTTACTCTTCTTCCTCATTTAATTTTTTGATTCAATCATTTATATCACTATAAAGTCATCAATATCTATTGTTTTCTTCAGATTGTCATCAAATATGATCATTTCTTATTTTGTCTAAAATTTCTCCAGTTTTGGATTTCTTTTAGTTTGACTTCTCTGTCCTTTTGATGTGTTTCCATTATTCACATAACATTCCCTTTCTTTCTGGCACCATATACAGTGTTGTAGTCTCCTATTTTATTTTTCCCATCCTAGCCTAGAATTAGCTATTTTATCAAGGATCTCTGTATTTCTTTTTTAATTGGAAAATAGTATTTAGAATCCAAGATCTGGGTTGTGCTGATACCTATAAGATGAAGCCAGGAAATATATGTACATATGCTAACCCATGTGTATTTATACGTGTGTGTGTGTGTGTGTGTGCGTGTGTGTGTGTCAGCATGTACGTATATTAAAGTAAACATGAGTTTATATTGGCATCTTTGACTCCATTCTAGCACTACAAGGTTTGTTTACCTTTTCCCCCTTTCTTACTCTTTACTCGGTAAAAAACCTAATTATTTACCATTAATTTACATAATTGTTCAACCCTAGTATAAACAACGCTAGTATGTCAAGTAACTTCAGAATTGCTAAGCTAAGGCCCTTTCTGGAATTTACTTTAGTTAGCTTTCTCAGAGTCCTCAATTCTCTGAGGAGCTGAAGTATTTTATGGTTTTGTAGATTAACTGGCTCGTTTGGCTTTTAGGGTAGGGTAATGATCTCTTGCAACATTTCTACATCTGAACTGGAAATCCTGTTTTTCTATTTCTTTCTATCTACCACTAACTCATAATAACTGTCCACTTTCCCCTTATACTATATATTTAAGGCTACTTTCTATCACTCTCTCTCTCCTACTTTTAATATGCTATAATTTTATAATTAAGATAAAATTCTATTTATATTATGTTTTCTTCTTTGGCCACAGACTATAAATCTACATATTCAAATTCAATCCTAAGTACATTTTCTAGTCATGTTTGAGTTACTTTTAGTATAATTGCAGTGTGATCAGAGAATATATTCATAATTTTAATCTTTTATTTTCTTATACTTCTTGATCAGTTTATGCTGAATTCTGTGTTTCATGTGCTTGAAAAGAATGTTTACTACATATTCAGGGTACAAATTTTGCATATATATAATAAGGAGAATCTTATTAATAATGTTGTCAAAGCATTTATATTTTTACTGGTTATTTTGTCTGCATGTTCTATGTACCTCTAATGCAAGTGTGTTTAAATCTCCTTATATGGTGGCTTCCTTCATTGTTAACATTTTTCCCCTTCTTTCTTTCTCTTCTTTCTTTTTTCTTTCTTTCATTTCTGCTGTGTTTTTTTCATTAGGGATTTTAAAACCATGGTATTAAGTACGAAATGTTTAGAATACATAAACTGAATCTTTTAACATTATAAATTATCCTCTTTATATCTAAGAATTAAATTTCCTTGGTATCTTTTATGTATTGTCGTAATGTAGATACGTTAGCTTTCTTTTGAATAGTGTATTTATAAACATCAATTTTAATTATTTTACTTTCAAACTTTCTGCATAACAAATCTTTAGATATGTTTATTACACATAAAATACATTTGGGTGTTACCTATTTAGCAATCTAATTATATTTAGTGCATTTAGTACATTTACTTAATATAATTTCTCATTTATGATTTGCTTTTAATTTATTCCACTTACTCTGTATACCCACTTTCTCATGTCTTCAATTTTTCTCATTATTTTCAGCTTTCTATTTTTACTTGTGTAATCTCAATAATTTTCTAGAAGTTGAAACTTTCCTTCTTAATTTATCAAAAACTAGCATCTAATAATTTTACACTTTTGTCATTCCAGAAAATACCAGAAATTTAGGACACTACTAACTCTGTTTACCTTTTATCTGATTCTGCCCCTTTCTGATAGACATTTCAGAATCCCCAGTGCTTATTAGCCCACTCTGTCTGATTCCTTGAGAGGGGTACCCTCTTATGTCTTGATGACATAAGCATATACGTATACTTCTTTAAGTTGATTTATGTACTGCTACTTCTGGCAACATAAAACTTTAAAAAGTTATAGCTTATTTGGGGGGCTCTCTCCGTCTCTCTCAAATAAATAAGTAAAATCTTTAAAAAAGCTATAGCTTATTTTTATCAAAATAGAAAAAGAAAATAAAAGAAAAAAATATGTCCTTCATCTGTAATCTGTAAATCTGTAAATCTGTAAATCTAGTTTTCTGAAGTTCATATTCATATTAGGATATTGAGTGATAGATTTATTATGGAAGTTCATGTCTTAAAGCCACTTATACTATAGCTTTGTTTTGTTTATCCAGAACATTCAACTCCTATTTTTTCCATTTTATGGTATGTCAGTATCTTCTCTGCATTCCTCCCAACATTCATATCTGGTACCTTGAATTCTCAACACCCTGTTTCCAAATCAGTAATAAATTTTCACCAAAGTAACTCCCATTTACTTTACTTTTCTTTTTTTTTTTTAAAGATTGATTGATTGATTGATTTTAGAGACAGAGTGTGTGAGCAAGCAGGGGGAGGGGCAAAGGGAGAGAGAATCCTGGAGCAGACTCTCCACTGAGCCTGGAGCCCTGAGGTGAGCTCAGTCCCAGGACCCTGAGATCATGACCTGAGCTGAAACCAAGAGTCACTGCTTAACCCACTGAGCCACCTCAGTGGTGCCCCACTCCCATTTACTTTTCAAACATGTCTCCTCCTTTTACTTTGTTCTGCTGTAGAGTAGCAAAGATTCTTTGACTGAACTCTACTTAGGCTCCTCTGAGCTCTTTTTCAACCAGGCTTTGATTTTTGGACTTCTGTGTTTATCTCTGAATTGTCCAGTTTTAACAAGAATCCTGCTGAGTTTAGTCAGAATCCTTAATCTTCCTCCATTTGATTACTCTCAATATCTAATTAGGTTCCTCATCACTCTGGTCTGCCTTCAGCAAAAATTGTTAGCTCAGTGTAGCCAGAATCCCCATTTACCTCTTTTTAAATATCCATTTACTTAACCTCACCGTACTCGGCTATAAATTCCCACTTGCACATGGTATTTTTGGACTTGAGCCCTGAGGTCTTTCTCCTGTTGCAATTTTTTTTTTTTCCCTAAATAAAATCCGTTTATACTGCTTTAACTACTGTCCAGCTCTGGTTTTTCTTTGGCAGTAGTGACAATGAATGCTATAACTAGCACAAATGTTGATAGTATTTCTGTAGACTGATGATATAGTCATGATTCACAGATCAAAAAACAAACAAACTGCAATATAGCACTGTGGTTAAAAACTGATCTACAGATAGATCATTTGGGTTAAATCTTAGTTCTCCCCCCCCCCCCAGTTAGTAGCTATAAGATCTCAACAGTTAACTTTTTGGAGCCCCAATTTTCTGATCTCCAAAATCAGAGTAGGAAAAATACTTATTTCACTGAGCTGCTATGAAGTTTAAATGGGTTATTATTTGTAAAAGATGTTGAAACCATTCACTGAACATACCAAGCACTGTATAAGTATGTTTTAAATAAACTTTAAATTATAAAGAAATGTTAATCCATAAATGTTAGGGTCTGAATGTTTGTGTTCTTCCACACCCCAATTCATATTTTGAAATACTAATGCCTAATGTTTTGATATTAGTAGGTATAGATTAGTATTTACTAGTAGGTGGAGATTTTGGGAAGTGCTTAAGCCATGAGAGTGGAGCCCTCATGAGTGAAGTTAGTGCCTTATAAAAGGGGATCCAGGGAGATCTCTACCTGTGTGAGAAAGCATTTGTTATGAACTAGGAAGAGGGCTTTCACCATGCTGGCACCTTGACCTTGGAGTTCCAAGACTCCAGAACTGGGAGAAATAGGTTTCTGTTGTTTATAAGCCATCAGCTTGAAAGGACTGTTACAGTAAGTAGTGTATAAAAAAGTGATTCTGCTTGTGTAGCTTGGAAGGTTTTTGTTTTGGGGGCTTTTTTTGAAGAATATTCCATTTAGAATATTTTACTTAGTTCATACTTTGTTTTGTTACAATGATGAAGAAAATACTGGGGTTTGCCAGTGATATAAATAGTTTTCATAAAGTGATCACAAAAATAATCTCCCTTTATTCAAAATTTTCCATTTACATAGTATAATTTTCTCGTTTAAATATTTTTTAAAGATTTATATCTTTTAGAGAGAGAGCATGAATGGAGGGAGGGGCAAAGAGAAAGGAAGAGAGAGAATCCTCAGGCAGACTCCCTGCTGAGCCAGAGTCTGATGCAGGGCTTGATCCTAGGACCCTGAGATCATGACCTGAGCAGAAACCAAGAGTCAGACAGTTAACCAACTGAGCCACCCAGGAACCCCTCATTTGAATATTTCTAAATATGTTTTATATAGAACAATGCTGATGCATGTTTGAATGTTCAAAAGCAATGAAAATATTATTTTGCTTAAGAAGTCTTTGGGTGATCATTCTGATGTATTTTTGTATAGACAAATGATAAAAATATGATAATATGCAAAATGCAAAATTATTACCCTAACGATATATAAATTCAAAATATTTCAAATTCAAACACTATTTTTTTTTTCTTTTAGAAGAGTATAAGAAGTGGGGGTGCCTGGGTGGCTCAGTCAGTTGAACAGCCAACCCTTGGTTTTTGCTCAGGTCATGATCTCATGAGTCCAGAAATCAAGCCCCATTGGCTCCATGCTCAGCCAGGAATCTGCTTGAGATTCTCTCCCTCAGCCCCTACCCACCACTGGAGTGCACACACCCACATTCTCTCCTTCTCTCTCTCTCTCAAATAAATGGATAAATCTTTTTAAAAAAGTATAAGACATTAAAGATACAGTTAAGTTACTCCCTTTCTTCTCAGGGAGGTAACATTACAGTCAGGAGTATTATATTTTATACTACTCTTTGGTAGGTACTGTCTGTTTATTAAAGCTTTATATCCCATTATATATCTCAGAATTTTCTCATTTTTTGATTATTATTTCTGAATTATATCAACCCTTTCATAGGTCAATTTATTTATTATCTTGATAACCCTGCAAGTTTGGTTAAAAATTCGTTCCAACATATTTCTTTCTTTTGTTTTTGTTTTTGAAATTATCCATAGATAATCTAAGAGATATTGTGATATTGTTTTTTAAAATCCTAGATATAGAAACAGTCTTCTTAATAAAGTTAGGATTTGATATTTGGGAATCTGTATTTCCAGAAATTAGAACTTTCCTTAAAATAAATCCTATAATGTAAAGTCATTTCATTCTTAACAAAACTTCATGTGTATAGCTGGATTTTCTCTACACACATTTATTCTCATTATTTAGCACAGATATATTGATATTTCTTATCCCCAGTGATACTCTTATTCACAGCTCTTATTAAGAAATTTAGACAAAGCTTATCTCAGACAGCAATGACATTCATAAACTCTGGACTACCTTGAAATACTACCAGATTATCAACTAATTTTGCTAATGGAATCCCTGAGATCCAAAATAATACAGTTAATGTGCCCAATAATGAGATTTATATGAAAATCATTATATATTGAGTAGAATAATTTAACCTTTCAAGAACATTCTGGCATATCCAGTCCTACAAATATGTTTCATGGGGTAAAATATTATTAACAAGTAGTTTCTAAGATATTTCATATAAATATAGTACTGTTTTTGTTGTGCCTGAATACCTCCTAACAGAGCTACCCTACTCCTAGGTGATAACTATAAACTCTGGACAATTTTTTTTTTCTTTTTTTAAAATATAACCTGAGGGCTCTATGTGGTGAACAAGAGGAGACAAATCTTGGAGGTGGTGTCTATACAGTAGAGAATTGAATAATACAAGAAACACATTTCATTGTGTTTAACTTGATAGGAGGCCGTAGTTGGTGCCTGGTACAAAAAAATGAAAAGTTTGCTAACCGAATAGAAAATGTATTAGAAGAATTAAATATTAGATTATATACAACCAGTAGGGCACCTGGGTGGCTCAGTGGGTTAAGCCTCTGCCTTCGGCTCAGGTCATGATCTCAGGGTCCTAGGATCAAGCCCCGCATCAGGCTCTCTGTTCAGCAGGGAGCCTGCTTCCCCTTCTCTCTGCCTGCCTCTCTGCCTACTTGTGATCTCTCGCTCTCTGTCAAATAAATAAATAAAATCTTAAAAAAAAAGATTATATACAACCACAGAGGAGATGATTTGGAAACCATAGAATGGTTCTGAAGTAATTAATTTAAACAGTGCAGAAAAAGGATAAAATAAAAATGTGAAAACAAAAAAAAAAAAAGGTTGAGAGTGAAGGTAGCTAGAACTTCTGCATCAGGATAAGATACAGGACATGGTACTCCTGTTAGAGAAAAAAAAAAAAATTCCAGATTAATTAAAGTTTCAGAGAGAGAAAAACTTTTCCTTTCTAGAACCTATAATCTCTTGGAAAATACCACTGGGAGATTCTATGGTTCTTTTTTATACAAAATATCAGGTACACAGGGAAAAACCCAGCAAAATAAAAATGGAAAAATGAAAAAAGTTATAAAAACAATGGAGAGTTGTTGAAACAATAAATGTTTCAGAAAACAGAGGGAGAGAAAATTTATTTTATGAAGCCAGTGTAACTAAAGTGAATATAGCACAAAAGTATAATAAAAGATATACAATATCTTTCATAAACAGAGGCATAAAAACCCTTAATAAATTTTAACATACTGAATCCAGCAATTCATAAAAAGTATATGTGTTAGCAAACATTTTGAAGATATATAAAAAATATTACAACTAACTGTACACTTAGTGATAAAAGATTGAATTATGTTCTTCTAAGATCAGGAATGTGGCAAGGATGAAAATTCTCACCACTTACAGTTAAGTATTGTACTAGAGCAGTTACCCAGTGCAACAAGGTCACAAAAAGAACTAAAAGCCATGAAGATAAAAGAAGAAATAAAATTAACTTTATTCGCAGTTATGTTTGCTTACATAGGAAAAAATCTGAAAAACCCTGCAAATAACTGTTAGACCTGGCCTAACAAGTGAATTTAGCACTGTTCAGGAAAAAAAAAAAAAAACATACAAAATTATAGTTTTTTATGTTAACCACAAAAAAAGGAAAGTTGGAACTAAAAATAAATTCCATTTGGGATAACATCTGGAAAACAAAATTCTTAACAAAAATTTAATACAAGATGTCTGACATTTCTATGTAGAACAGAAATTACAAAACATTGCTAAGAAAACTTTCACAGAATCTAAATGAATGACGAGATACACCATGATTGGCAGATTTAATACTGTAAAGATAGCACTTCTCCCTAAATTGAACTACGGATCCCTTGAAATCAAAATCCGAATTCAACCTGGCTCTTCTTCAAGCTGATTTTGTGGGTGTGCACTGTTTTTATTTTTAATCTTATTTACTTTTAAATAAAGTTTTAAATTTCATAATACTTTTATATTTACAGAAAAGTCTCAAGAAAGTACTCCTATAACTCACACCCAGTTTTCCCTATTATTAACATCTTATATTACTAAAGATTATACTCACCAGTTTCAGTGTGTATGTGTGTGTGTGTGTATTGAATGCAGTCCCAAACCAAAAAGCAATTATCTAACACCAGCTGGATGTCCAACAATTTACTCAGTTCTGACACTGTCTATCTGGAGATAGAATCATATCCCACGGATGAAGGGGACAGTCCCATAAGACTGCCCTCCCTTCACTTCAGGTGCCAATTTCAAGTCCACATTGTTACCTGTACTTCTGATAGACTGGCTATGAATGAGAGGTTCCACCACGCCTTCCTTGGGTTCCATTAATTTGCTAGACTAGCTCACAGAACTCAGAGAAACATTTTCCTTACTGGATGGTCACTTTATTATAAAAGGATATAACTCAGAACAATCAGATGGGAGAGAAGCATAAGGAAGGTATGGGGAAAGACGAATGGAGCTTTTATTCCCTCTCCAGGAGTGCCCCTCTCCCCAAATTTCCATATGCTCAACACCCTGAGGCTCTCCAAATTTGATCCTTTTGGTTTTTTAATGGAGGCTTCATTATGTAGGCATGATACATTAAATCATTAGCCACTGGCAGCTGATTCAACCTCAAGCCCCTGTTCCTTCCCAGGAGCTAAATGAGGTAGAACTAAACATTCCAACCCTCTAGGCATAGTTGGTTCCCTTGAAAACCAGCTGCCAGCCTTAGGTGCTTCCCAAAAGTTGCCTCATTAACATAAACCCAGTTATGAAGTTGTAATGAATAAATAACAAGATACCCATTTCACCTTTATGGCTCTGAAGAGATTTCAGGAATTGAGAACAAAAGACCAAATATTATGACAAAAGATGCTCCCATTGCTCTTAACACTCAGCAAATTTCAAGGGCTTTGGGAGTAGTGAGCTAGGAACCATGGATAAAGATCAAATATATATGAGAAATATATTTTGGTCATCCAAATAACCAAATATGCATCTTTTATACATCACAATATCAAAACCACTATGGTACATTTGTCACCAACTGATAATTATTAATGTTAACTAAAGTCCACAGTATAATGAGATTTTTTGAGATTGTCCTAATTTCTGTTTCAGCATTCTATCTAGAATACATTTCATTTAGTCGTTTTTCTCTTAGGCTCTTCTAGACTTAAGAATGACTCAGGCTGGGGCGCCTGGGTGGCTCAGTGGGTTAAAGCCTCTGCCTTTGGCTCAGGTCATGATCTCAGGGTCCTGGGATTGAGCCCCCCATTGGGCTATCTATTCAGCAGGAAGCCTGCATCCCCCTCTCTCTGAATGCCTCTCTGCCTACTTGTGATCTCTCTCTCTCTCTGTCAAATAAATAAATAAAATCTTAAAAAAAAATAAAGAATGACTCAGGCTTTTCTTGTTTTTCATGACCTGAATGATATTGAGGATTACTAATCAAGTGTTTTTTGAGTTCTTATGATATTTTTCTCATGTTTAGACTGGTGTTACAGGTTTTGGGGAAAAGATCATAGAAATGAAGTATCATTTGCAAGCTCATCACATCAAGGTACATGCTAACATGACTTAATACTGATGGATGTTAAGCTAGACCACCTAGCCGAGGTATTATCTACTTCCACTATAATGTCATGTGTTTTCTAACTTATTTGGGAAAAGGCCAATGTGCACAGCCACACTTAGTTGGCAGGGAGTCATTCTCCACCTTCTTGAAGATAATACATAAGTTATTTGGGATTCTTCTGCATGAAAGTTTGTTTATTCTCCCCCATTTATTTCTTAATTCAATAATAATAATTCGTTTGCCATAAATACAAATACATGAAAACCCAACAAATGTAAATATACTAGAATATGCTGAAAGAGGCATTCAAATGAGATAAGTAGAAATTTGAATGTATGGTGAATAAATGAGTGAATATAAATAAATGAATAGTGAACGTTTATATGAATGAATAAGTGAAAAAGAAATTAGAAAAAAATAGAGTGAAAAAAGGTGCAATAATCAAGTAGGAGCATAAAAACATAGATTTAAGGTAAAAAGGCTTAATTCAAGTTCATGAGGTTCATTATATATGGAAAAAAGTTTCAACAAAGTTAGAAATAATAGTAATTTAATAATTATAATTAGGGAATGCAGAGATTTAAAATATGTGAAGTAAACTTTGATAATACAGTCAGGAAAAAAACTTACAATAGTAGTTTTTAAAAATCCTGTAACTGTGATAACTCAAGCTGACAAAGATGCAGTAAGCAAATAGAAAAATTTAGACAGTCGATAAACATAATAGAATTTCTGTATGCATAGGGCCACCAATATTTGGAGAATATGATAATGTGAATTGATTTCTAGCATTACAGGATATTTACAAAATTGACCATGTGTAAGACATTAAGCTAGATTCAACAAACTTTACAAATTTCCAATCATCACTAAGAGTATATTTTCTACAGTTGTTAAACTAAATAAAGAAATAACAAAAGGTTAAGAAAAATATCATAACCTTTTTAATGTTTTACTTCTTAAATAATGTCTGGTTCAAAGACGAAATCATGCTAGAAATTAGAAATATTTAAAGCTGCACAACAAAAACACTTCAACATAATGCTAGTGAAGGAGTAAAATAATGTTCATAGCAAAATTTTTTACCCTAAATTCAATACTAGAGAAGAAAAGTGGCTGGAAAATACCGAGCTAAACATTCAACATAAGGAGTTATTCAAAGAATAACAGGACAAATACGTAAAAAAGAAGTATCTGTTTAAAAGTGTTGAAGACACATTTTAATGAAATGGCAAAGACGAAAAATAGAATAAAACAAATCAAATATTTTGTTTGAAAATTAAAAAAAATTAAAAACTTTTTTCAGATTAATCTTAAAAAAATAAAAAGAATCGATTCTGTATAAATAGATGAATGAAAAAGGGTGAAGTCATAAATGTTGAAAAGATAACAAGCAACAACAACACATGCAAAGAACTAAAATGGAAACAGTAATTCTTTATTATTTTTTTAAAGATTCTATTTATTTTTGTTTGCAAGAGAGAGAAAGAGAGCACAGGAGCACAAGTTGGGGGGGGGAGGGTGGGGGGGAGCAGAGGAAGAAGCAGGCTCCGGGCTGAGCAGGGAGCCGGATGCAGGGCTTGATCCCAGGACCCTGGGATCATGACCTGAGCTGAAGGCAGGCACTTAACCGGGTCAGCCACCCAGGATCTAATATTAATTCTTTAAAAATTTTTTTTATCATTATAATAAGTGAGATTGAAAGTAAAAATAACAGAACTTTTGACTCTGCCACTATCTGCCATTCACTACAAAGACACCTGGAGAAGCATGTGTCTTAATGACCAGGAATTATCAGCAAGCTTTTATTTGTTTCTGTGTTTCTCAACTAAGGACTCTGAAACTACCATCCACTGATTAGAACTAGCCTTTAATGATGGTAATCCTCTTCTTCAAATTGCAGTGTTGGATTTTTCCTTTTTTTCTACCCCCACCCATCCAATGTTGAATTTCTTGATGGAATAATAAGTCTTAGAATCTTGGAATTAAAACTTCCTTCCTTCCTTCCTTCCTTAAATTAAAACTTCCTTCCTGTAATTTTGTAATCTGGGATAACAAAATGATGGGAGAGAAATGCTATTAGGGGACACCAAAGAAAATCTTATATTATTTTGTAAGCCTTACAATCGATTTCTAAAAATATGTTCTCCTAAGTGAAGCTTGACTGGATACATAGTCTCACTGTCTCTGTTAGAAAGGTTTATGTGGTCAATAAAACCTCTTTGGAGTTTGTCCTAGTTAATTTGGGCTGTTATAACAAAAGGCCATAGATGGATGGCTTAAATAATCAACATTTATTTCTCAGAGTTTGGGAGTCTGGGAAATCCAAGATCAAGGGGACTGCATATCCAGTGTCTGGTGAAAGCCTGCTTCCTGATTCATAAATGGTCATCTTCTCAATGTATCCTCAGGTGGAGGGCAGAGCAAGGAAGCAAGCTCCTCTGCCTCTACTTATGAGGGCTCTAACTATGTTTATGAGGGCCCCACTCTCATAACCGAATCACCTCCCTAAGTTCTGACCTCACTGTACCACCGTATTGGGGGTTAAGACTTCAAGGTGTGAAAATTGTGGACACACATTCAGTCCACAATAGTCTTAGAGTGAAATTGACTCATCACCTAACTTTGTTTTTTTCGGGGGGAGGGAGTTGGTGAGAACGGTTCCTAAGACTGAGAAACCAAAACTTCTAAAAAGTGAGGATGGCTTAATATATAGTAATAGAATCATTCCCTAAGCACTTCCTTAGATTTTAGTTATTTCTTATATCCATTTGGTACTCCATATAGAAGAGGATAACATTTTTGACAAATAACCCAGTTTAGATTTTATGGTGGCCACATTTTTTCTTACTAAAATTTTTATTCTTTCTTGATCTACAAAAAATAAGAGAAAACACACAAAGAAAAAAATTTTTGTGTAATCTAAGTCAGAAATATTTTATTAGCATTTTGGTATGTGTCATTCTCTTCTTTTTCTGTGAGTGTGTTGCATTTCTATGTATGTGTATATGTGTAAGCACACAAATGCATGATCACTTTTTGATTATAGAAACTTATGCGCAAAGAATAAAACCCCAGTTTCTTCTGAAGATTTATATAAACGAAATTGGGTTTAAATGTATTGAGAGCAAAATATGATAATATAGGAAATTATTCACTTTGATGAGAGAAATGCCTAAAAGAAAAGAGAGAGATAAATTCCTAAAAGGCACAGATATCCAGTCATTCCATCATTCAAATTGATCATTGTTCATGCAATCACACCCCTGCCTTTTTCTTCAAACCATTTTCTACATTGAACCAAGAATACCGTTCATGTATAAATTATTGTACACCTACAGACCTGTAGGCAATGCTTTTTTAAATAATGTGTCTTCATTTAATTCTCAAAACATTTTGCTTAAACTGTTGAAGTTTCTAGGCTGTAATTATCTTAAAACATGAGTTATGCTTCTGTCTTCAATTGATTAATCCCTCCCTAAGTTGCAAAAAGGTCTGATGAACACTATTAAACTAAATTTATGATTTTCTTCCCTTCAAAAAGCAAGCAGAGTGGGGTTGTCCCTCCTCTGTGCTTCCATAGTACCTTCTATAATCCTTCATTTTAGCACTTACCTCACTGTGCTGTAATTATTTGCTTGCATTTGTCTCTCCCATTAAATAATGATCCCATTAAAGTAACGCCTATTTCTTATTCCACCCTAAATTCCTGGCACCTAGCAAAATTCTTGGCATACATAGACTTCAGGAAATAATTGTTAAATGAACGGAACCATCAAACCTCTTATATCACTGTCACCAGTTTTAATGGTGCAATTCGTATAGCAATGTTGACAGAATGGCCAGCTTTTGTTAAGTTATCTTTAGAGATTTCACAGCTGCTATACACACATTGAATCATCCCTAGGTTTAGCAAGCCCTATATAAATTTACAAATCGCTGAAGAATTTAACATGGTAATTGTGAGCTACTCAGGTGACTAATACATTTATAGTTACTAATTGGTTTCTGATTTGGTCTTTGTCAACATCAAAAGAGAAAAGACCAGTAAACATTTCACAGTATATATATGTATCAAATCAACAGGTTGTAGACCTTAAACTTAGACAGTGTTTTATGTCAATTATATTCCAATAAAGATGAAAAAAAGTCATTTAAAAAAAAAAAGAAATAGGACCAGAACGTTTTCACACAAAATTCAGAAGGTCACACAGGACCTTATGTATTGAGATACAGAAAAGCTCTACATTTAAAAAACTGTAATGGAATAGGATGGTCATTAATACGTGGAGAATCTCTGTTCTCTAGAAAAAGATAAACAATTTTTAAACTTTAAAACATACTAACTGATTTAATTAACTGCTTTAAATAACACTGTCTATATAAGTCATGCTAATTAAGAACGAGAATAGTGGTAAACCTAGATTTCTATTAGACGATATAGAGTATTTTAACTAATTGTTGGCCTCATCTGATTGTTGTGGCCAAAGCTCAGAGTGTTTTTAAACCCTCTACTAAAGCTACTATCAGACTGTGTGTTATATTCTATTGGTTACCTACAATGGTAGCAACTTAATTCATAATTCTCAGAATTATAATATTGTGTATTTTTCATCCTAGAGAACCTAGCTAAACTTAACAACAGTATAGAAATAGCCTGCAGCATTTTAGGACTCTGCATCACAAAAATATGTGTGATTTTTCAAAATGTGGGAAGGCTTGGCCCCAAGGGTGTTTTATGATGACATTGTGTGAAAGGCTAGCCAGAGGTAAATCAGGTGCTTTAAGTTAGCGATAGCAATTTAGTTCTAGAGTTATAAAGTTGGAAAATATAGGTGAGTTAAATGTATAGAACGAAACTATGTGAGTCACATTCAGGCTTAATTTAAAATCATTAACACTGAATCAGATTTGAAGCAATCAAAAATAGAAAGCAGGGGTGGCTCAGTGGGTTAAAGCCTCTGCCTTCGGCTCAGGTCATGATCTCAGGGTCCTGGGATCAAGCCCTGCATCGGGCTTTCTGCTCCGCAGGGAGCCTGCTTCCCCCCCCCTCTCTGCCTGCCTCTCTGCCTACTTGTGATCTCTCTCTGTCAAATAAATAAAATCTTTAAAAAAAAATAGAAAGCAAAAATAATACATAATTTTTGAAGTCAGATAGGTTTGGAGGTGACCGTTGAAGCTCCAGGAAATAATTTACTACTGCCCTCTGTAGCTTGGGATTTGTTGGAAGAAGAAATCCAGGCTGAAGGAAGGTATTGGAAACAGCCGACCAAAGTGAACTCCAAGCTAACAGCAAATGTTGACAGAAAAGCATGTCAGTCAAGATGGAGACCCCCTACAACTCCTCAGAGAGTCAAACTCATAAATATAATTTCCCAATTGACATGTTTATTTGAAAGCTATCTAAACATTTTCAACTTTATTTTTGCCTTCAAAACCCTCAATTTCCCCTCTTCCAGTTAAAGGAACCAATATCTGCTGTCCCTCTCAAGAGAGTGATTTAGCGATCATCCTTGATTCCTCTGTCTCATTCAATTCCACATCCAATTCCTCTCACTGCTACCTCTAAACATGTCTCAAAGGTATCATCCTCTCTAGGTTTCATAGGACTCTGGCCTAGCCACCTGCATCCATCTCAGCTATACCACCTAGATGGTCTCTCTGCTTCCACCTTGAATCCCTCCCATTTTTTTCTCCAAAAGAAAGCCAGAAGATTTTGTACTAACATAAATCCACTCCACTCCTCTCTCTCCCCTCCTTAAATCAGTTGGATATCTTCCAAATGAAATCTGAATAAAACCCTTACCCTGCGTGACCTGGCTCTTATTTATCTGAAAAATTTGTGACATTTCTTCCTCAACAAATCTCCATTTATATTGATTTGGTTTCAAATTTTTAAACATGACAGTCCTTATCCTCTATGGTTATTTTTGAGATATATCACATATAAAATTTACCATTTTAAAATGTGTACTTAAGTGATTTTTTAAAAGATTTTATTTATTTATTTATTTATTTATTTATTTATTTATTTATTTATTTATTTATTGGGGTGGAGGGGAAAAGGACAGAGGGATGGAGTGGGGAGAGAGAGAGAGAAAATCCCAAGCAGGCTCCATGCTCAGCCTGGAGCCTGAAGTGGGGCTCTATCTCACAAGACTGAGACCACAAACTGAGTGGGAATCAAGTGTGAGACACAACCTACTTCAGTGATTGTTAACATGTTCCCAAAGTTGCACAACCATTACCACTATCTAATTTGGAGAATATTTTTGGCATCAGTGACAAATCCGGCACTCATCTGCAATCCCTTTCTATTACTACTCCCAGCCTCTGGTAGCCACTGATTTAGTTTCTATCTTTGTAGTTTTGCCTGTCCTGGACATTTCATATAAATGGAATCATACAACGTGTGGTTTATTATGTTTCACTTCTTTTATTTGACCTTACTGTTTTTAGTGTTCATCTATGCTAAATATATTTGTTTTTGATTCCTGAAATAACGTTCCATTATGTAGATAGATATACCATATTTGTCTATCCATTCATTAGTTGATGGAAATTTGAGTTCTGCCTACTTTCTGGCTATTATGATTAATGCTTCTAAAACATTCATGTACATGTCTTTGTGTGGGCATATGTTTTCAATTCTCTCTTCCATTCAGTTTGAAATTGCTGTTTCATATGAAAAACCTACATTTAGCCCTTAGACGTCCGAATTAGATATTTCCACACCAGTAGCACCATTTTATATCCCATTAGTAGAGGTGGTAGTAATACTGGAGGTAGGGTAGTAGCATCATTGTTATTATTATTGCCATCCTAGCTGCTGTGAAGTGACATCTGATACTTGATTTGCATTTCAGTAAACGCTAAGAAGAATGAGTAGCTTTTCATGTATTTATTGGCTATTTGTATATCTTTCCCCAAGAACACTTATTCGGATTGCCCATTTGTTAATAATGATAAATCAATAATAGTAAGTAAAGTGTGTTCCTCAGTTCCATTAACCACAAGTTTTCAAACTGGAGGAGGGGGGCATGGTAACCTATGGTTTTCAGCCAAGTCAGGCAGAAGTGAGGTTAGCCTGGGCACCTTAACTACTTGCATTTGATGTCTGAAGTGGGGGACAATCTTGTGGGACTGAGCCCTTAACTTGTGGAGTCTGTGCTAGCTCCAGGTAGTTATGATTCAATTTACAATTGAATTATAAGATACCCAACTGGGTCCTCAGGAGAGTTAGAGCATTGGTTGATGTGAGAAAAACCCCTATTCATTCGGTGGTAGAGATATTCCATAGGTAGAGTAAGAGTTGTCTTTTACACACACACACACACACACACACACACACACACGCACACGCACACCCACATACATACATGACACACCAGTCTGGCTATAAACTAGGCTAAAAAGAAATTATAAAATAGGAGTGAAAAATAGTTTTGAACAGTGGCAAAATCCTTGGTCTTTCTACATCATACGGCCAATTTAACAATCTGAATAGTCCAATATTCAATTTAATGGAGTAGTAAAGTCACTCATGTTTATTATAACATGTAGAATCCCACCGTTTTATATCAGGATACAGAAAAAAAAGAAAAATTTTCTGATTTATAAATACTTTAAAAATTAAAGCACTGTCCCAAAGAATCAAATTAATTCAAAGAAATTAGCAATATGGATTTGTTGTTATTGCTAGAATATTCATTCATTACAAAACCTAATAAGGTCCTTTTTATTAAATTTTACTTACTCTACTTTCTATTGCATTGAAGTCACAGTGAATATACGGTATAGATTTAACTTAGCAAACCGAATAATAGGTTTTCGAATAAATAATCCAAATAAAAGATTTAAAAATAAACTGGTGGGTAGAATAAATATCAAGAAAGCCTACAATATATCTATATCACTTTATCGCAAAAAAACATAAGTCTTCATTTGACACATTTTACTGATTTTCGAAGGCAGTTCTATGTTTAAGCTTCCCTTCTGTGAGCAGTGGATTTAATAGGAATTCTCCTTCCTGTCCACAACCTTACAGAGCAGGAAGTGAAGCTGCTTCCAGAGGGGGCAATCCTGTTGTCAAAGGTGAGGATTTGGGACAAGGAGACAAAAAGTGTGAATTTACTGTCTATAAACAGTAACAGTTGCTACAACACAATAAAGAAAATTCCAGTGTGTTTTGAAATGACTTCCCAGGAGAATTATCTCATTAGAAGGTAAATGAATGATGTGTCTGTCTAAATTCTGGCTTTCAAAAAAATCATCCTCTTTCTCCAGAGTGTCTGCTTTCTTCAAAGATCAGTCACCATCTGGTCATATTATTGCCAAGTTGATGAATTATAGAAGTTTTCTTTCCTGACATCTTCGGGTGATACGCTATGAAGAGAGATATCCCAGGAGGAGGGAACAAGCTGTAAATGAGCCAATCCAGGGTTTAACATTTTAGAAGAATAAACAGATATGGAAGCAAATAATTTTAATAAATTAATATAGCAAATATTTACTAAGTTTATCATTTGAACAAAATGGAAATCTGCCTAACTGTGCCAAAAATCTAATTGATTAATAATTCTCCATTCTGCAGTTAATTCAGTGATATCATGCTCCTAATTCAAATTTGTTAAAGAATATATTTTTATTTTTATGATCCTTGGTATATATAATTGCCCTCTGCTTTTCAATTCTACTTTTCCATATACAGTAAACGTCACTGAGTAAAAATTGCCAGAAGATGTGTAATGCTGATGCTCATCACTGAAATGAGGAACTACATGGTTTGACAAGTCCTTAATTATATTGATGAATAAAATAAACAACTTTTTAAGCTAATTAATTTTGCTTTTATGTTGCAGAAAGTAATTCTAACTTTTGTTACATTTACTTTAATGCCCAGGGCACTTGGCATAGTTAAAAATAAAGAATATATCATTGCTGATCAGAATGATAAACATACTCTTACCTTTCAACTAATTTTTAGAGAATGTTAATTAGATAACTTGTTGCAAAAGTACTTAATGGGTTCTCATGTGAAGTGGAAATCCTAAGTATCTTCCTTTTGTGCCTTAATACAGACTTGATTAGTAGCTCCAGGGTAATTATGTTTCAAAGCACTAAAACAAGTATATTGGAAAAAGGTACATTTAAGATTGTAACTAATAAGAAATTATATATGATAAAAAACTTAAATATAATGTCTTAGAAACATTGCAATTTTGCCAAACTATGCAAGTAGGCTTGAACTATATGAAATCTTAATACACTTTATTTGATTTTTGGAAATGATTTAATATTAGTACTTTTATGTACTTTTGGTATATATCAAATGTCAATTTATTTGATGCAATTTATAAATGGATACAAATAGACAGCTTATAGCGTATATCTACTAACTGAAAAGCACTTTTCCCCTTTAGGTACCTGGCAAGTGCTATCTACTTTTCAAGATCTGATTCATTAAGAGCCTGTCATGCTAATGAATTCCTACCTCCAATTTTCAGTTTTCTCCAACACACCTAATTAAAACCAACAGTTCCATTTTGTATATACTGCTATTATTGTTCCACGAGGTGTTTAGAACATGACCCTCTAAATTATATTCAAAATGTTCGGTATATGAAAGTATGTATTTTTTCTTCAGATAGGATATACATTCTCAAAAATATGATAAAAACAATCATAAAGTTTAATTAAGAACCTCTATCCTAGACTGTGTGACTTGCCAGAGGGAAAGGATCTTAAATTTTAATTATTAGTTTTAGATATAGGATAATGACAAAAGTATGCATAAGTGATATTCACATTTTAAAGAACAAGATGAATACCATATGCCCAACAGCTGAAGAAATATAGCCATAATACTATTTTTCTCTTCATCTTCTTTTGAAATTTCATTTAGATAAGTGTTACACCCTTTCTGTACTTCCTATATCTCATGACTTTTATATTTTCTTTATCTTTTCTCCCTATGCTCTCTTCTATTTTTTTCCACATCTATCACTAATTTGAACTTCACCTCTGTCTAATCTGTTATAAAAACTGCAGCAACACAACCTAAATTTGAGGTTTAAGATTGCCATCAGACTCATCAGACACAATTAGGTTTTGATCTGATGCTACATTTATATAGCTTTACAGATGGCCACAAGGCAGGACTTACAGCAGGAACATAATCTTTGTCTCATCAGGAGATCCAAGAGCTAAACAGGTACAGAGCTTCTTTGGCCTCCTCATCCACGCAGACTGTGTACAAAACAAATGAAACAAGCATAATATCCATCTGATGTTTTGTTTCTCCAGAAAGAATTCACATTTGCATACTTTGGTCACCTAGACGTTATGCAGTGGCAATCCTAGATCACCTTAATCCAGGCAGAAGCTGATCAGACTTGAACCATATATTTAAGTCCCTGACAGTACTGGTCTATTTAATGTTTACTGTTATTCTTAGGACTTATATCCTTAGAGTTCTGCTCTCCTCAAGTGGGCCCTACATCCCATGATAAGTATAATTATGGACCTCCCTTGGCTGTATGTTGTTCCTGTTAGTTCTTTCTAAGCATATTTTTATTTAAGTTCATTAGAATGTTATCTGTAGAAATCTGTATAAGCTGTTTTGTCAAGATAGCATTTATATGAGTGTATTCCATATTATCTCTAAGCACTAATAAATTATGATCCCTCAGAAACAGACTTTTCAGAGATAATTCTAAACTGGATAGTATATGTCCATGGAATGGGCTTTTGACACTAAATTCTCAAGGGAGATTTTGTTTTGTTTTCAATTTGGTCTGGCTGTTCTTGTTTTTAAATATAGAGCAAATAGTCCTATTAAATATATGTAATGTGTGGAAATGGATAAAATACCAGCAATTTGTAAAAGCAGAAATATAAAATTTAAGGAGTATTTATGTTGTGAATCAATTTGGGCAACTATCACTAGAATGCTAATATTAGTTCCTTTTGATTCCTCATATTTGAGACACTAAATGACTAGGGTAATAAAATTTGTGGAACTATGGGCCACAGCTATACATAGTAAGTATTGTCTCTCTGCGACTGGTTCTTGTTATCTCACCAACATATAATTTCCACATGGAGTCCTTTCTTGTCTATCACAGCATAAGTGTAAAACTTAAAATATACTATTTTTTAAACAACATATGACATATCTTTGTATGTTAACATATTAAGAATATAAAATATGGCAATAGTCTTAGCAGTTGGTCAGCCTTATAGATAGCCTCTGTAAAGTTTTGTGGTTTTCCTTTCACTGTTTCTGTATTTTTTTCCTCTTCTACTAATTTTTCTCATTTTTGAGAGTAAATGGTACAAATAGGAAAAGGAACCATTTTTGTCTGAATTATTTGTAGCCTCAAGCAAATGTTTGTGTCTTGTTGAACTATTAAGTAACCAAAAAGATTACATGGAAAATTATTTGGTTTCCTTTTTCATTAGTTTTTGTTTTGTTTTGTTTTCCTTCTTAGAATATGGTGGGTTTGTCAATAAAGTTATTAACAAGATGATTTGCCTAGCCTCAGATTACCACCTATCCATTCCCCAAAATGCTCCAGAAAAAGCTGTTGAACAAATAAAGCTGAGTTTATTAAAATGTGGATGTAAAGGAGATCACCACCTTGGGAATGTCCCAGGGTTTTGTGTCTAAGATTGTGATTTTATGGTGAAATTTGCAAAAGAGAAAGCTGATTGGAATTGGCCATAGTTTAGTGCATAAAATTTTGGATTGCTGTACACAGTAAAGTGTGGTTCTTGAAGAAGTCTTGATAAGCATCTGTTATTTTTGATAAATAAAATTTTGTTAAATTGGTCCATTGTCTTATCTTACAGGAGCAAATATTACTCAGCCTTATTTGCCTGCTATCAGTAGCATTTTAACATGGAATTAGAAAATCATACCTACTTCTAGAAATATGTAACATAAGGAAAAGAAAATATGTTTAGTCTCAGTATTGGTTAATATCGTTGGATGCATCCATACTAAGGACCTTCAGCTTCTTAGCCCTTGCTTCAAGGGACCAATGGAAAGAACCTACTTTATTTTTTAACCTTCTGATCTTTTTCTTTGCCCTGCTACAAAATTATTCTAAAAACCTGTCTGTTCACAATGAACCTAATTAACCCAACTAAAATCATACCTTTCCTATTGAGTTTCCCCTTCACACTTACCAGTGCAGTTCATACTGCATTATTTTGTTCATATTTAGTTCTGCTCAAGTAAATTACATGAATTCTCTGACACACAGGCCAGTTTTCACACCACAGCATAGTTTCATTCTGTTCCAGGTTTCCTGACAGTCTGTCATTATTCCTTCATTCAGGTTCCCTTCAGCAACTATTTGCATCATTTTTATTATATGTCTGTTGTAATTTTGCATATATTCAGCTCCCCTCAGAGAAAGAATAGAGAATTTACACACAAATGCCAGACTTATCCATGTCGTATCCTTCCACATAGAAACAGAGACTCCATTTATGCCCAAAGCTGTCAGCATAGAAACTGTTACCAGGATATTAGTTATAATAATCAAAAAGAGAATAAGATGAGAATTACTTCATTTACTATTTTTTTCTTAAAAATAAGATAGATAATTTTTACTTTCTGGAATTAAATTTGTTTTTTCTTATTTCCCAACCTTTTTGTAAATGATTATATTTTCAAAACTTACTAGAAACTTATGTTTGTGAAAGTAAAGCATTGTTTTTTAAAGAAAAACTAAAATTAGTCCTATGTTTTCTATTTAGATTTTCAGAAAAGAAGTATGGTATCTGTTTGTCCTACATTTTCCTTTATTCTCATCCCCCTCCTTACTTATATGGTTACTATAGATACTCGATAAAGTTTTTGGGATTTTTCTTCTTCCATGAGTAGCTTCTTATGCCTTTGGATTACAACTTTTAAAGTATAGGTGTGATACATTAAATTAGTCTGTATTCTGTGGACTTTGGTTGGTTTTTCCTTTTCCTGTGAAAAAGAAGATCTCCACACGTGTCCTATTTTATTACAAAAGGATCAAAATTGATTTTTTTATTTGTAAGTTTAAATGTTATTTTGTTAAAGTTTAATTTGTAATTAAAAGTAATAGTACACACTTGATCATGACAGCATAATTATATCATAAATGCTTATAAATACTTACTAAAGAAAAATACAAAATTGTTTTGGAAGTGCATGTCTTATAGAGGTGGATGGTGATTTTTTAAAACTGAGTTTAAATATCTTTAATAGGGGCGCCTGGCTGACTCAGTGGGTTAAAGCCTCTGCCTTCAGCTCAGGTCATGATCCCAGGGTCCTGGGATGGAGCCCCGCATCGGGCTCTCTGCTCAGCAGGGAGCCTGCTTCCCCCTCTCTCTCTGCCTGCCTCTCTGCCTACTTGTGACCTCTCCCTCTGTCAAACTGTCAAATAAATAAATAAAATCTTTAAAAAAATAAAAATAAAATAAATAAATATCTTTGATAAATATAATTTCTTTTAGAACTGCAAGGTTTTTTGAGTACAGTTGACACATGATATTACATTCATTTCAGATATACAACACAGTGATTCAACCTTTCTATATGTTATGGTATGAATGATATGAATATATTTTTATTTTAATTCCAGTACAGTTGACATACAGTGTTGTATTAGTTTCAGGTGTACAATGTAACAATTCAACAATTCCATATATTACTCAGTGCTCATCAAGATAAGTGCACTCTTAATCCCCTTCACCTATTTCACCCATCCCACCTCCACCCACCTCCCCTCTGGTAACCCTCTGTTTGTACTCTATACTTAAGAACCTATTTTTTATTTTGTCTCTTTTTTTTTCCTTTGTTCATATGTTTTGTTTCTTAAATTCCACATATGAATAAAATCCTATGGCATTTGTCTTTCTCTGACTGGCTTTTTTCACTTAGCATTATACTCTCTAGATCCATCCACATTGTTGCAAATGACAAATTTTCATTCTTTTTTTCTGGCTAAATAACATTCCATTATATATACCACATCTTCTTTATTCATTTATCTATCGACAGACACTAACTGGCTAGTGTAAATAATGCTGTAATAAACATAGCGCGTATTCCTTCAAATTAGTGTTTTTGTATTCATTGGGTAAATACCCAGTAATACGATTATTGAATCATGAGGTAGTTCTGTTTTTAATTTTTTGAGAAACCTCCACACTGTCTTCCATAATGGCTGCACTAGTTTGCATTCCCACCAACTATATATATATATATAGTACATATATGTGTGTGTGTGTGTGTGTGTGTTTTTATTTATTTATTTGTTTATTTATTTATATGTTTATTTATTTATATAATGCTATACACACATATACATACACATACACATATATACATATACATACACACACATACCTCTTTGGTGTTCTACCCTGGTCTAAAATGCCAGACAGTTGTATCCTCCTTGCTCAAAGGATACAAGTTACTCCACTTTGACAGCTCTGGAACTGAAGCAGCCCTCAAAGGTATGAACAACCATGAAAGAGGCTCCCTCACTTCCTCCAGCTGAGCAGCAAATACTCCTTTTACTGGGAATTTAGCAGACCTCTGTGTCTGCTGAGGTGCACTTTGGGGCTAGTTGTATCTACCTCTCCGAATTTGGGAAATGCTTCCTCCAAGACTCTGGTGCCTCTTTTTTTCTTAGAAGAGGAATGTTAGTGAGAAAAACTCTATTCTTCACCTCTGTAGTTTTTTTCTAGGCCACAATCAGTCTTCATCATTCAACTTCTCCATGACTCATTTTAGATTCCACTTATCCCAGCTAGTTTATCTGGTGATCTAGCTCTGATCTTCATACCTGAGGAGTCGAGTCCTGGGTTATCATGTACTTCTGTGACTGGGTATGCTAAACTTGTTCATTTATAGTCACAACTGGTCAAGGGAGTTGAGTTACTTTGTGTTTCCTTTGTACAATAGCCTCTTGATAACCAGTGTTTTTTCTGCCAAGATGATTTCTCTTTTTGCCTGCTAGTCCCAGAACATAAGAAACCCAAAGTTCCCAGGCATCATCCACACCTTACCAATAAATGGAATTCTTGATATGAACCCTGGCAAAAGTATGGCTCTTTTGCACACCAGAAGTTGTAATTCAGGGCACCTGGGTGGCTCAGTCAGTTAAGTGTCTCCCTTCTTCGGCCTTGGTCATGATCTCAGGGTCCTGGGATCAAGCCCCACGTAGGGCTCCCTGCTCAGCGGGGAGTCTGCTTCTCCCTCTCTCTTTGCCCCTCCCCCCTTCTTGTGCTTGCTCTCTCTCCCTCTCTCTGTCTCAGATAGATAAATAAAATCTTAAAAAAGAAGTTGTAATTCTGTGGAGTCCAGGGTTGTGAGATGGGTGGCAAAATAATTCCTGATGGTTCATTAAGAGGGATGATAAATGCTGCCTTGCCTACAACAGTGCCTTAGCCCTCGGAACCATGTTTTATTTGTATTTTGGACAGAGCATAATACAAATGCCTTTGATTTAATTATATACTTCTTCCTGAAGAATGTTTTTCCATCTTTTCAGAATGTTGTCTAGATGCTAAAATTTCACATGTGCCTTTAGCATGCTGTTCCAACTTTCTATTAAGATAGCAGCTGCTGAGCAGGGTGGTAAGTGTTACAATCAATCTCATGGTCATAGTTGCATTCCCATACCTCATTTGTGTTAAGTGGATTTCTTGGTCTGATGCAAGGTTATATAAGAATCCACACTGGTAGATCAAACACACATTCCTATGAGAACGTATCACTGGATTTGTGGAAACTTTCTCATTCTTTCCACACCAATTTGCATAGTTCTATTATTTTTAATAGATAAATAAGGTTGATGTTTTTTGGACTTACACGGGGTAGCTATAGCTTTAAGGGACCCAAAGTATGTGCTTTAGAATTCATTCTACCATCTCTCTGAGAGCAGTTAAAGATAATGTCCTTCCATTGTGGAAAAAGCCTAATAAAGTTAAGTTATACTCAAGTAGCCAGTTGGTCTCCTTTAGAAATGGTTCTATAATGGGAACCCAGAGTTAGACTCTGTTGCTGGCAGATTGTACATTAAGTGGCACCAGTAACTAGATTACTCTGATCAGCCAGCCTTAGTGATCAGCAACGCTAGTGCTGGCATAGCAGATACATGAGTCAGGTGGCCCTGTGACAGAAGCGAAGCTGTGCATGGGCCCAATAGTATGAACTGTCACTTACCAAGGGGGATCTAGTTTTCCATGCTTGCAGAATATTGCCTTTAAGGTAGGACTTCAGCTGTGTGATTGACATATAAATATGCATTCATATTTGTTGACTAAATTAATGAAGATCAAATATAATTGATGTTACCAGTTCTGAAGACTAATGAAGATGCTTATAGGAAAAAAAAACAGTTAATTGAAATATGAATCATGTACTCTAAGGCATTAAACTGGTTCAAGAAGGTTTTGAGCCTGTGATGGTTGAGTCTTCTTGGTTTTGTAATTACCACTGTATAATGTTTGTGAGTCTGTTGTATTTTAAGACTTGAGGATGTACTATAACATACATGATGTACTTCTCAGTCCTCTAGTTCTGAATTATAGAGTAATTTTTGTTTCTCAAAAAATTCACACGGAGAAAACTATGTGAATAAGAAGGAATTCATAGTTTTTGTCTCTTCAGGAATAAGGGTCAGATCTATTTGGCCTAAAGCAGATTCAAAAATTCTAAATTTTCAGTGTCACCTTGAATTAAAGAATATTGACTAGACTTATCATGGAGGTTATTTCATAATGTACAAAAATATCAAATCACTATGTTGTATAGCTGAAACTAATAGGATATGGTATGTTAATTATACTTCAATTTAAAAAAAGAAAAAGAATTTAAGTGTCCTAAGACAGAGACTAGCTCCTATAAAAACAGTTCTTACAAAAACAACATATTCTTCTTCTAGAGACTTTAGAAAATGTAAATAAACAGTAACAGAAGCAGTAATAGCTGCTAATATTTAAACAGTACTTACTGTATGCAGGTATTGTACAAGCATTATTGCAGTCAATCATAATGAACTTATGTGCACTATTATTATATTTTTTATGTGTGGTAAATGAGGAGTGGAGGTTTAAGCACCCTGCCTAAGGTCAAATACGTCCATCCAGTGTAAATTTCTAAACTTTTACTAAACATTTAAGAATATAATTGTTTGTAGAATGTTTTATTTAAATTTTCCTAATATTATATTTTTGATACTAAATAATTTCTACACATAATAAGATTTAATGTTACTAATAAAATGCCTCTTAAATCTGTTTTGTTTATAGACCCAGGAATTTATTTCTTAAATGTGTAGAATATATTTTTATGTGTCTTTGAAATATATATGCATTTGAGTCCATGGATAATTTCTTTAGATGCTATGTGGAAATTAAATTAGAAAATTATTAGAGCACCAAGGAAACCTCAAAGGCACAAAATTGTGAAAGATAACTTGAGAGTTATAAAAAACTAAATTTCTTCTTTATATCAATACTGACATGAAATAAATAACTGGTAGATAGATATAGTAGAATTAAATGGATCATTGAAATAATACTCTACTGAATGACTCATATGAGCACCCAAGATCTTATTTATCTGGAATGATTTACAGATTCAGTATGGCTGTTCATTTGACAAGACTTGCTCCTGATCTTGTTTTTCTGGAACAAATTAATGATGAGAATGTGGCTTTCATGATTTTATTTTTCATAAGCTAGTATTGAAACCTCATTTTTTCTGGTTTATATCTATGGGTTCTTAGGTTGGTTAATACTTTCTGTACCCCTTAACTTAGAAGGTACTCATCATTAGAATCAAGGAGAATTCTGAGCATCAAGTGTCTTCCTAGATTATCTGACTAAGGCTTTCTATTTATCAGATGAGAAAATTGATGTTCGGTAACATATTTAAGATCTGTCAAGGAATATATAATGCACTCAAATCAGGTAATTTAAGGGGAATTTAGTAGAGTTCATTTTCAAAGATAAAGGTAGAAACTATAAGGAATAGCATGGACCCTTAGGCTTACTACAGAAAGAAACAGTTTCTATCCTAGACTGAAGAAATCAAAGAAGATCAGATTACCAGAATCTGGAAAAGATAGCTCTGTGGATTGAGCCACCTGAAGAAACTATGGCCCATGATTGAGGGATGCAGACAAATCCCAACAATATGACTCTGAGGAGGTTCATAGAATTAAAATTCTGACTTCACTCTTTATACAACTTTGAAACTCTTATGATGCCTCCCATTGGCTGAATCTACTTAGGATTTTGTCCCGAAGCCAGACAACCAGGGAAATCTGTTATGTAGTCTATCTTGGTAAAGTCCTGATCAATGGAGCACTCTAAAGAAGTAGAGTGGATTTGGAGTAGCAAAATAAAAATCATGAGAACAAGCATCTGGATGAAATAGCGATAGAAGATATAAATTTTTCTGACTTTTAAGATCATACACATGAGAGAAAAAAGAACTTTTCTTGCATGGAAAAAATACTGATTACTCTCCGGGCACTTTGTTAGACACACTGAGGAGACACACTGAGAAAGACAAACTTCCTATCCTCATGAAACTTGGATTGGAATGAAAAGAATAAAAAAATGGTAGACAAATACATAAAATGATTATAGTCTTAATGAATGCTCTCCAGGAAAGAAGTACCTGAGGAAAAAAAGAATAATAAATATATAGAGATGGAGCAAAGTACTTATTATGTCTATTTCAGAGATGTGGAAATTTAGAGATTATCATTATGCAAGTTGGCATATTTTAATGATATATATAGAAGACCTAAATTTCTGTGTTCACACCCAGTTTTATTTTTTCCTATTCCTTGTCAGGGAAGATAGTACTTTAAAATATCAATCCATGTTTCTTCCAAACCCATAATTCTTTGTACAATTGGTACTTCCACTATTTAGTGAACAAAGCTTCCTGTGCTTTTTGCCTCAGGAAAGGGGTGATGAAGTAGAAAGGAAGGAACTTTTATGGCTCTCAAATAGTTTGGCATTGTGGAAATTCAGTATATAAAACAATCACTGTGAGTAATGGCAAAGTATCTTACTGAGACTAGAAAACTTGCCAAATGTGAAAAGGTAGAGATGGAAAGACTGAGTCTTGAGCAGAAAAGGAGAAAACAAAAGCTAATAGACAGGACTTTTCAGATCAAATCAGACAAATTTTGATATGACGACATAATAATGTGCAGCTGCATTTCATGAAGAAACAGAATATGGTAAAAAAAAAAAAAAAACAGGGCAGGGACACTGGGTGGCTCAGTCATTTGAGCGTCCTATGCTGGTGTCAGCTCAGGTTATGATCCCTGCACAGTCTCTGTGCTTAGCAGGGAGTCTGCTTGGGATTCTCTCTCCCTCTCCTCTATCCCTCACCCTACTAATACTCGCGCTCTCTCTCAAAATAAATAAATGGATCTTAAAAAGAAACAGGACAGAAATTACTGCCTAATATATTCAGTTAGAAGTTTCAGGAATGATTTTTTAAAACTCTGTGGAACCACAAGAGATAAAAGAGCAGTAGAGTAATTTTCACTTACACAGAGATAGCTAAAGGTCTTACTTAGCAATGAGAGTGCATCATAGGATTTCCATTGTTTCTAGAGTAGCTAGAGATACTATACTCTAGATAGGAACAAAGAATGAAGTAGCAAAACCCAAAAGAGAAAACATAGAAAACCGACACGACAAAGTACATCTCAGTTAATGCCAGTGTCTTTGAACGATGCCAGACACCATATGAAGCCCTCTTCCACTTGGCTCAACATTTAACTTCCCAGAATTTTAATGCAATAACAGGGAAAGTTTCTGCAACCTCAACAGAATAGGGTTTATAAGAGAAATTAGGAATCAAAAAAAAAAAAAAAAAAGAAATTAGGAATCTTCGTGGGGAAATAAAAAGAACAAAATATTCTTTGCATATTTGATCTCACAAAAATACAATTCAAAATATTCAAGATTTTTAAATGTTTGATTACATATTCTTTTTCTTTGGGCAGTCATCCATATTAAAGTGATTCATTAGGTTTTAAACTTTTATAGTTTTTGTTCTATTTCAGAAAAATGTAAACCATTGATTCTTCTATTCAAAGCCTGGCATGAGGAAAGCATTTGCATTTTTGTGTTATATACACCTGGAATTTATTCAAACTAACCTCATTTTTCTTATCTGTATGATGAAAAGAATACCATTTACCCTCTAGGAATACTTTCTAACATAGAAATAATGTAGAGAAAGGTCTCACAGAGTATATGTTTAATAAACAGCTGTTTAATCTTCCTTTTAAAGTTGGTAGGTGAGTCTATAATTCTTTGAGGATTTGATAAACTTGATGTTCACACTTGACTGATTTTTTTTCAAATAATCTGTTTCTTTACCACTCTCTTTATGATAGTAAGCAGTCATTTGGGAATAAAACATTACTCTCTTGGAAATGACAGTTTTCAGACCCAGGGAGTATTGCTGTTGTTTTTGCTAAGTCACATGTGCTATAAATCTGGGAGTAATCACAGAGTAAGTATCCGTTACACGAATGGCAGAGCTTATAGTTGTCAAAGTGAAAGAGAAAACACACACACACACACACACACACACAAGAACCAAAGAAGAAATTTATAACTGGAAGGAAGATAAGGGCTGATGTTATTTCTAAATTTATTCTAATTTTTTTCATGGTTCCCCTCAACTCTGATAATGATATTCAAGTGGTTTAATTCTATCCAATAGTAGAAACAATAAGTAAAACCATGGCCCACCTTCAAACTCACAACTGAGAACGTGTGGAAATCGTATAAAATAGAAAGGGAATCATTTAGAATATCTCTGTTGTCCTACTTGAACTGTGTGCTATCATACCTTTGGCTACTATGAGTACATATTCATTTGTACAACACAGATCACAATTTTAAAGCAGCAATAGCTCAAAATTCTAGCTAAGACCAGGTAGGAAGTCAAATTAAATGAAAAACTGAATAATTGGAGTGGATAGAAAAGATTTAATGTTAAATGACAATGATAATTCAGATAGCATCCACAAATAAAAGAAGCTATATGCCTAATAAAATATATTAATTTTTAAAGATTTATTTATTTTAGAGAGAGATCAAGTGAGCACAGGGGTAGGGACAGAGGAGGAGGGAGAAAGAGTCCTAAGCAGACTCTGTGCTGAGCACAGAGCCCCCTGAGATCATGACCTGAGCCTTAACCAAGAATTGGATGCTTAACCATCTGTGCACAGTAAAAATCTGCTAATTTTTAAATGGAAAGATATAATATTTACATTGACATATTAGTTAAATATTATTTATTATCATTTAATATAATTGTATCTAATTATTAATATATTGTGCATCGATGTTTATTAAATATTAAATTATGCTAAATATGCAATATAGTTCATATTACAGAAAAATAAATGATTTTTATAAATGATCTTGTGCTGTGGGAGATAAAAAATGGAAATGTAAGGAGAGGTGAGTGGCAAAAAACAAGTAAACATTAAAAGTGTAAGATTCAAAAATAAACAAAGTGTAAGAAACTGTTAACATAGAAAAGAGTGGTATAGAGAGATCACATTTAACCATTTTTTAATTTGGAGATTCAAAAATGTCCATCTTAAAGTTAAGCATATTAAGTTAATGTATAACAAGAATGTCAAAATGGAGATGAATAAGTCAAAGTAGAGGGAAGATTAGTGGACAAATTGGTAGAACAGAAGCATACCAGGAACTAAAATATAAAGAAGGACTTGATTTCATAAAAGTAGATTGAATCAAACAATTCTTTGTGTGTGTGTGTGTGTTTATTTTTTCTTTGGGAAATCAAACAATTCTTTATACCACTTATTGATGTAAAGCTCTACCAGTAAGATCAGGTATATCACCATGAAAAGAACTAACCTATTTTCAAATGTCTCTGAATAAACCAGAGTTCTTAATAAACAACAAATTAAATAAATAAATAAATAAATAGATAGATAAATAAACAAACAAACAAACCCTACAATACACAAAATAATTCTGCCTTGTCAATAAATACAGAATTTGGTTCTTCTTCCGTATACGTCTAAGCCCATCTTTCCAAAGGACCCAAACTACATGCAGATGCAAAGAAAATCATGTTTGGAATGAGAAATTTGAAAAAGAAACAAGATGTTTGAGTAATATAAATTCACTGATAAATACTACAATTTATTTATTTGTTTATTTATTTATTTATTTTATTCAAAGATAGTGCTGGTAATGCGTTTGAAATCTTGTACAATATATTCAGAATATCTACTCTAAACGTGCCCCTGTCAGAGCATAGCTGTAAGCCTGGCTCCTGTTTGGGTTAAAAAAAGAAAAGAGAACTAAGGAAATCCATGCTAGAGGCCAGAGAATCCATCGACAAGCAAATAGTTCTGTGCCTGTCTTAGTGAGAACCGAATACATTATCCCCACAGATCTTAAGTTCTAAATGGTAGCTGGGTATTTTTCACTGATTTCAGGGAAAAAAAGAAAAAAAAAAATGCTTATAGGATCCCTGGACTGTGGGGATGGGGACAAAAGTGGGGTCTAAATATTTATTACCTCAACTAAAAATATGATTTGTGCTGCTAAAAATAATTTTGAAAGCCACTGATTTAGTTGAGTTAAAATTAACAGTACAAATTCCCCCAATATATTACAGATAGACATAGAGATACATAGATATCATTTCCCAGGTTTAATCACAGTTTGTGATCTAATACAGTTAAAAATTTTCCGTCTCTCACTTCTCAGGGACTTAATGAAATACACTGGAACACCAGCTTCAGTGATTACAAGCTGTGTAGTTGGACAAATCATGCCTATCTCACAGGAGTATTATTAACATCACTTTTGGTGCATGACTGTTGTTAATTATTGGGGTTTGGTCTGATTGCTCTAGCCAGTTTCTGGAAAACTCCCTTTATATCAAGAGTCTGTACGTCAGAGTCTTGTTCTCTCTGTTGGACTTCCCTGATGATTTCTGCCTAATTCCGATGCTTTACCTGAAACCTCTGGCACTTCGTTTCTTTCACCCACGTTATATAGTGCTATGGGCACCAAATCAGCCTTGAACACTCACCCGTCACCTTTTCATCACTTTGGGTTTCCTCTAGTGTTGGTCTGTATACATAGCGAAGCTGGGGTTCAGGGTCCAACCAGCCATTTAGGTGAATGAAGCCGGTGTTATCTGTGATACACCCCCTGTAAAATGAAGGTTTAATTCTAGCTGTTCATAAAGCTATATATCTGTTACAAAATTGTTCATTTTAAAATGATACTTTTAAAACAAAATGCTCAATTGAATGAGAGGAGAGTGATCTGTTCTGACTTCTGTCCATGCATAGAAATTTTTAACTCTATAATGGTCATTCAATTACAGATTTCTCTTCTACTAGGAAGATTAACCATCACCACCCTCTTCTTGTGTCTGTGGGGTACTTAAAACATTACTTTGAAAAAAGAAAAAAAAAGTAGAGTCCTTAAAAAAAAATTTAAACATTTTTTTTTCTACTGTGTTCCAATGAATTTGTTTTTATTGGGCTAAAATCCCAAGGAAACTGACTCTGAACACCTGATTACAATTTTGAACCATTACAGCCCTTTGAAATTTAGATTCCAGGAAGGTAATATGTCATTATGCAGCTTTTAAAACCACATTAAAATATTGCTTAGGTTGCCAATATTTCTCTTGCATTTCAGTGCTTGCAGAAAAAATAAAATAAAAGGAGCATTATCAAGGTTTTTCTTCCTGTTTTTAAGTTGTTCTATATTTTCTTGGTAAAAACCTCACCAAAGCAAACAATTTCCTTCATCCATATTTAAACCATCCTCCAACTTTTTCATCAAATGGCAGTCTCACACAGCATCTCACTCAGCCTCTCTTTTTTTGCTAAAGTGGTTCCATGTGGCCGCACAAAATACAGAGTTTAATTTAAAAGGAGGCAATAGAATATTGGCATCAGCCAATTGTTGATGTCAAGAGAGAAAATGTAATGAAGGTTTGCCTATTACTGAAAGGAACCTAAAGGTGATTTGTGAATCCCATCCACTGTCCAAAAAAACATATAAATCCTAATGCCGTTATCAACTCCAGTAAACAAGTTTCAAAGATTAGGTAAAGTCAGCACTTGAGCTCACAAGGCTTAAAAAGACTTCTAGGATGAACTAAAAACAAGGACAGAAAACCTGCTGAAAAAAGCAACACATGATCATTTATGTTTGCTCTAAAAAGAAGTTAAAAATAATACATGTATCACCAAATATGATTCTGTTCACTAAGAAAATCCAGATCCATTTAGAAATATGTTAACAAGAATATGATTACTGACATTTAAAAGACTGAAGAAGTAGAGTATTATGTTGATAATTCAAACAATATAAATAAAATATGCCTGATAACAGCCCATACATAACTTCTGTGATGCCTTATGGGGTCTGCCCTGTACAAGAGCCCCATAGGAGATAGTCTTATACATAGATAGATGATCTGTAAAATTGCAACCATAAGAGACTGGACCTGGTGTTGGTCTTTTTAGTGCAGCCCATCTTTAACCTGGCCAACACCATATGATACAGCCTATTGGTATAGTTCCACACAATATGGCCACTGTGTAGTAGATAGTGATGAAAGAGGGGTTTCTCTATTCTCAAAAAATTTTCAGAGGATTTCAATGAATATTCAAATTAAGAATCACCAAAATATTGCTAATTTATCAATAGACTTTTAAGAGCTAAAAGATAGTGCCTTCACTTTAGACTCTTATTTTGATTATTTAGTCCTGGAGTCCTTGTTGGCAGATTGGAGTAAAGCAAAGAAAACGAATATAAAGGCATTGTCCTCAAGGACCTTACATTCTAGTAGAGAAGATAAGTTACAAAAACAAGACTGTATTAGACATTGTAAAGTGTTCACTAGAAGTAAGTGTAATTTTTTAATAGGAAAGTCGAAAAAGGAGGGAATAAATTGCTTTTGCTCTGTTAAATAAAGGAAGGTTTCATAAAGAAGTAACATCTGAGATAAATTTTGAAGGATAAATAACTTTTTACCAGATAAAGAAGAGAGAGAAGGAGCATACCACCAAGCTCATGTAAATGCACATTTTTAAATACATAACAAAATAATTCTCTGCATTTGATTCAGAAGTTTGAATGGCTGGAAGGAGAGAGAAGGGAAAGGGAAACGAAAGTTAGCAAATACTGGATATCACAATTGTTGAACTTAAATTAACTTTTCCAATCTTCAATTTTCTCATCTATGGAATAGGGACTATACTGCTTGCAGCAAAAACTTCCTGTAAGAATTCACTGAGCTCCAAACATAGAGCTTCTCATATAGTAGATACCCAATAAACAGCAGTCTCATTTCCCTTTCCCCATCAAAAAACGATGGGAATACAGGAAAAAAAATTCTGACGTAAGATTATATTTAATTATTAAAGAGAATTTGGGGGATCTGTGAAAGAAATGATTGAATAGAATGTTTTCCTGTATCTTGTGCTACACATCTGTTGTTATTACTTTGCTACAAAGATGGTGAAAAGTATGAATGTGTAAGTCAGGTGAAAATGCTCATGTGTGAATTGCTTATCTCTTAACAAATAGGTGGTTTCTTTAACACTTTCTAAAAGGTACAGTTTTCTTTAAGTGAATCTAATTTCCTATTGACCTTAGACTTTGATTATGAAATTATGACATGCTCTGATAAACCAAAAGTTCCTTATATGTAAACATAAATATATTTAAAATGGCTGCAAATCTTCTTCATCATGCTTTTTGAAGGGGATGATAACTTTCTACTCTATCTATATTAATCTGCAAATTGTTGCTTCCTTTAGGAGAGATTAATTCAAGTAAATTCAGTGTGTATGTACTGATTTCCTACTATGTCCCAGGTACTTTAATAGCTTCACTACTTAAAAATCTAGATCAGATATGATTAAGAAATGGATATAATCTTAAGAAACTTATGCATAAAAAGGGAAAAATTGAGGATTTCATGACTTATATTAATGTCAGAAGGATGTAAATGCTATAAATTTTCTACATCCCATAAATACTATGCGACGTTGCATAATCGGATCTAAGAATAAGTTTTAAAATTATGCACATCATGAGATTTAACAAGATTAGTTAATTTTAATCAATTTATATTTTTGTTTAAAACTAAAGAGTATAGGGGCGCCTAGGTGGCTGAGTGGGTTAAAGCCTCTACCTTCGGGTTGGGTCATGATCTCGGGGTCCTGGGATTGAGCCCCGCATTGGGCTCTCTGCTCGGAGGGGAGCCTGCTTCCCCCTCCCCTCTCTGCTTACTTGTGATCTCTCTCTCTCTGTCAAATAAATAAATATAATCATTAAAAAAAAAACTAAAGAGCATAAACATATTTTCCCATTTGCTTTAGTAGAAATAAAACACAAGGAAGCTTCCATAATATTTTTAAAGTAAAACTACATTTTACACAAGTTAGTAATATTTTACATTACATTAGAATCTAGATTTTTAGTTCCACATGTAAAGAGGGAGAGTGACACACAGGAGAGAGAGACACACAGAGAAAGACATTAAAATGTCACTAAAACATACAAGATAAACATGTTCTCTTTTATTGTCTTGCATAGTAATAAAATGCATTAGAGGGTAAATGACATTTGAGCCATATTTTAAATGATGAAGAATAAAGGAATGGAGAAGATATCTTGTTGTTGTTTTTTTTAATTTTATTTATTTATTTGTCAGAGAGAGAGCACAAGCAGGCAGAGAGGCAGGCAGAGGCAGAGGGAGAAGCAGGCTCTCTGCCGAGCAAGGAGCTCGATGCGGGACTCGATCCCAGGACCCTGGGATCATGACCTGAGCGGAAGGCAGCCGCTTAACCCACTGAGCCACCCAGGCGTTCCGGGAATGGAGAAGATATCTTAAGCAGAGAAAACAAGTGCGGTAAAGAAGAGGCACAGACCTGCAGAGCATCATCAGAAAATGGTGAGAAGTTCACCACTACTACAAGAGAGTGGAGAAGTAGCAGGATATAAAGATAAAAGTACAAGTTAGGCCAAATACTAAGGACTCTTAAATACCAGGTGAAGGAGTTGAGATATTATCCTCTGTATAAGAGATTATATCAGAGGTTTGTGGATACAGATGCAGTACGGTTAGATTTCTCTTTGAGAAATATAATGTTGACAACAATGAGAATGATGGATTAAAGTTGGCAAGAACAGTTAACAGGCTTATAGCAACATTGCAGGTGGAGAAATTAAGATGAATTAATCTAAAGACTGACAACAGTGAAGGGGAAAAGCTATCCACTGGGGTTTGAGTGACAGGGACCTCCTATAAAACAATTCTCTAACAATGCTTTAAAAACAAGCTTATTCATAATAACTGATATGTTTTATGGAATCTCAGAATCATATTTTAAGAATAAATGTAAAAAATACTTTGTTCAACTATCTACCCAATATAAAATCTCCTACAGAATAGCAAGACAAGCATTATTTCTCATTCCTTATCCACTTGTACCTCTCTATTGCCTGGGATAATATGCAATAATTCTGTCTTCTCATTTGTATTCCATGATGAACAACACATTATTATCTATGTATTTATTGTTTCCTTACTTTTTTTTAAAGTAAACTCTACGCCCAAGGTAGGGCTTGGACTCACAACTGCAAGATCAAGAGTCACATGCTCTACTGACTGAGCCAGCCAGGTCCCCTGTTTCCTTAATTTTTATGCACTAAATTCTATCCATGTATTATATCTCTATGTCTCTTGGCTCTCTTCAAATTCTATTTCAGTGTGCTAATTATAGTGGGCATTGAAATAGAGACTACTTCAGGTTATTTTTTAATAAAATTCAAGATATCAAAAGAAAACAAGGGCACCTGGGTGGCTCAGTTGGTTGAGCGACTGCCTTCAGCTCAGGTCATGATCCTGGAGTCCCGGGATGGAGTCCCACATCGGGCTTCCAGCTCCTTGGGGAATCTGCTTCTCCCTCTGACCTTCTCCCCTCTCATGCTCTCTCTCACTCTCTCTGTCTCAAATAAATAAATAAAATATTAAAAAAAAAGAAAAGAAAACAAAGCAGAATAAACATTCTAGTATAATTAGCCAATAGAAGTAAAAAATACAACCTTATAAGACATAATTCAAGTGTGAAGTTTATTTTTAGGAAGAGAACCATTGTATAATGAGTTTTAATCTATGCACTCTTAAATTGGATCAACATATGAATTTCCTTTCATACTAATGAAAAATTAGTTCAGGATGGGAAATTTTCCAAATTGAATTAGTTTAATGAAGATGGACAGAGTAGATCTCAGCTCTGAGATTATAGTCAGCCAGATTTTTTGGCACTAAGTTATCAATTTATTAATAGCATTATAGATAAGATGTTAAAATCATCCACACTTACATAGATTCTTTAGCCATGATTCATTAAGGTAATTTTATAATTAACTGGATTTTTAACATGGCAAGCCTATAATAAACCAAGTAAACAGCAGAAATGAGGATATTCTGTAACTTACTCTATAAACACAGTCATATACGAAAGCCAAAAAGTAAAATCTTAACCTTTAATGACATGCTTTTTCCACACTCTGTTTCCACAATGTTTCTCAATCACTATATCCTGTTAGAACCACCTGGTGTTATTTGTATTTGGCATGGAAGAAGAACTTCAAGTGAAAAGATATTTTGTTAATTTGATTATTTTGATGTTTTTTGTTTGTTTGTTTTGATAGCAGTTATTACAGAGATGATTTGGGCAGCTTAAGCAAACAAAAAAAGGTAGAAAGCAATATATGTTATTTTGTTGTTATTGTTGTTATTGATACTATAAATAATGGGAAGACATATAATGGTTTTAAGCCTGATTGAAATCATATTTGTAATTCTAGGAGATCACACTATTGACAAATCTGAATTAGATGGGTTAGATTAAAATTATAGGAATAATTTTTAAGAGGCTATTTCAAAGAAAGAAGCATGAAAGGATAAAGGACTGAACAATGTAGCATTAATAGGAATTATGAAAATAGGAAAATGGGGTGCCTGGGTTGTGCAGTAGGTTAAGTGTCTGACTCTTAGTTTCAGCTCAGGTCATGATCTCAGGGTTGTGAGATGGAGCCCCACATCAGGCTCCACACTGAGGGCAGAGTCTGCTTGAGATTCTCTCTTCCTCTCCCTCTACCCCTCCTGCTCGTGCTCTCTTTCTCTAAGATGAATAAGTAAATGAACCTTTAAAAAATAGGAAAATATTTTCAATTTGGGAGATATTATCAATATAGCTTGTTGATTATATGGGCCAAATAAGTGAAAGGCTAGCATACATAACAACACCATTAACACCATTACAGGAGGTGAAGCATGTCTTGTGAAAACATAATTAGTATGTTACTTGCCTTTAAAAAAGTTCCATAAAGAAGTATAAAAGTAAAAGGCAGGAGATAATATTGGGTTTCATTACTCAAAATAATCTGAGGACCAGCAGCCTTGGCATCTCCTGGGAATTGGAAAATATGAAAGAATGAGGAGAGAGTCAGGGTTTAAAATTTATCTAAGGGACGCTCACAGGAAGAAACTGAGAGAATAAATGGGAATATATTCAAAGATATAATGATTATAAAGTTTCTACAGTCTATCCAGGAAGGTCAATGAGTAGCAAGCAGAACAACACAAATAAATTCATATGTGGACATATTTTGATAATACTTCTAAACAATAAGCATAAAAATAACTTCAAAAGAGTGCCAACCAAATGAAACATTTAAAGTGATAAGAAATATATATATATATAAAACAACAACAGAACTGTGTTAAGAGAACTATGTAGTTTTCTATAAGAAAAAGGACAATCCAAAAATATGGTCTTATTTTTAAAAAATGAATGGAAATACAGTCTTTAATACACACATGCATAAGCACCAACATTCTTGTTACCAAAAAAAAAAAATTACTGAGAAAAACTAAACAATAAAAAATTGCTAATAGCTTTCTTCAAGCAAAAGGATTTCCTTTCTTTTTTAAAAATATTTTGTTCATTTATCTTACAGAGAGAAAGAGAGAGAGACAGAGAACAAGCAGGAAGAGCAGCAGGCAGAGGGAGAGGGAGAAGCAGGCTCCCTGTGGAGCAGGGACCCTAATGTGGGGCTTGATCCCAGGACCCTAGGATCACAACTTGAGCAAAAGGCAGACACTTAACCCACTGAGCCACCCAGGTGCCCCAGCAAAAGGATTTTCTATAATCTTTTTCATCTTTAACATTTGTTATTAAAGATCTTCAGTGGCTAGGCACTAATGACGTAATAAAAAGAATGATTATTCAAAAACAAGTATCAGTTATTCACATTTACTTGAACATCTTTCAAAACTAATCCAGTTTCAGATAATTTTGATAATGGTTCTTTAAAGGGGAAAAAGTATCAACATTTTCCATTCTTCTCTTTTCCATTTTCATGAGGATGATCAATATTTTCCACAAGCAGAGGTGTTGGGTGGCTCAGTCGGTTAAGCATCTGACTCTTGATTTCAGCTCAGGTAGTGATCTCAGGGTCATCAGATGGAGCCCTGTGTCAGGCCCCAAGCTCCTCATGGAGTATGCTTAAAACTCTCTATCTCCCTCTCTCTCTGCCCCTCTTCCCCCCTCATGCTTTCTCTCCCTCTCTAAATAAATAAATTAAATCTTAAAAAAAGTATTTTCCACAAAAAAGGGATACCAATTGGAGTCTAAAGTGTTAGACATGCTATAGCTGTCAATTGAGTGACCAGAAATTATCTATATTTTCATATATATAGTCTGATATTTATAATAATTTCTATATTTTATTAATCTGAAATCTCTTGATTAGGTTTCAACTTTGTATTATAGTCGACACGCATCTTTTCAATTAAGATCATCTATATTAGCAACAATGTCTGTATACTTAATGAGAAGTGAGTATCTATGCCCAATGATAGTGGTTTAACATTGTTTACTAAAATACAATTTAAAAATATTCATCTTGCCCAGGAAAGCAAATCGAAGATTTCTACTGAGAAAAAAAGGGTTATTTTATTTATTTGACTCCTTCAGATTTTTTCTCTTTTTCCTTTGCAATTTGTAACCAGAAACATTTCACAATCAAGATATATTCATGACTGCTTGTGCAATTCAATTTTTAATGCTTCAGTGTAACACTAATATTCTCAACTGCTCTTGTGTATTCTGTGTGTTGTGGGGAAAGGGTAATTAGGAATTACTGAATGTGTCACAGGCCAGTTTTCCCTATTTGTGCTTTTTTTCCCTAGTAACTTTAATCTTTCATAAGATTATAAGTAACTCAAATATTGAAAGTGATTATTAAAAAAACTTTTAATATTGAAACAATTTTAGGGGTTGTGAAGATGGTGTAGAAAGTTTCTGTATGCCATTCTCCTAGTTTCACCTAATGTTGCCATCTTACTTACATAACCATGGCACGTTTATCAATATTAAGATACTTATACTGGTACAATACTATTAACAAAATGTACACTTTATTTGAATTTCACTTTTTCCACTAATGTTTCCTTTTTATGCATCGAGATCCATTCCAGAATACTACACTGCTATTTAGTCTTTTTGTCTTTCTTCTGATCTGTGATAATTTCTAAGTATTCCTTTTTTTACTGAAAATCTATTATTTTTTATTTTTTAAACTTTTTAAAAAATATTTTATTCATTTATTTGACAGAGAGAGAGAAAAAACATAAGCGAGGGGGGGGCAAAGGGAGATGGAGAAGCAGGCTCCCCGCTGAGCAGGGAGCCCGATGATAGGCTCAATCCTAGGACCCGGGGATCGTTACCTGAGCCGAAGGCAAATGTTCAACCAACTGAGCCACTCAAGTGCCCCTGAAAATCTATTATTTTATTAAATCATTGAGTTATAATTGACATATAATATTATATTAGTTCCAGGTATACAACATAATGAATAATTTATTTGTATATATTGAGAAATGATCACCATAAGTCTAGCTAGCTTCCATCACCATATATTGTTAAAATATTTTTTCTTGTGATGAGAACTTTTAAAATTTACTTCCAGCAACTTTCAAATATGAGATATAGTATTATTAAATGCAGTCACCATGCTGACATCCCCATGACTTTTGTATTTTATAAATGGAAGTTTGTACTTTTTGACGCCCTTCATCCATTTCACCCACATCTGCAAACCCCTCCACCTCTAGAAATCACCAATCTGTTCTCCATACCTATGAGCTCTTAATTTATTTATTTATTTTAGATTACACATATAAATAAGATCATACTGTATTTGTCTCTCTCTGTCTGATTTATTTGATTTAGCATAATTCCCTCAAGGTCCATCCATGTTATCACAAGTGGCAACACTTCATTCTTTTTTATGGCTAATTAGTATTCCATTTTATATGTCTACATCTATGTCTACCTATAGTACATCTTTTTTATCCATTCATCCATCAATGTCTACTTAGGTTATATCCCTATCCTGGCTATTGTAAATAATTCTGCAATAAGCATAGAGATGTATATATCTTTTTAAGTTAGTGTTTTTGTTTCTTTTTGTTTTTGTTTCTTTTGGGTAAATACCCAGATGTGGAATTGCTAGATCATATGGTGGTTCTATTTTAAATTTTTTGATGACTCTTAATACCATTTTCCATAGTGACTGCACCAATTTGTATTCCCATCAGTAGTACATCAGTCCATTTTGAGTTAATTTTTGTGTATGGTATAAGATAGTGATCCAGTTTCATTCTTTTTCACGTGGTTGTCCAGTTTTCCCAGCATCATTTATTGAAAGAAGCTGTTTTTTCTCCACTGTATATTCCTGGCTCCTTTGTCATAAATTAATTGACTATGTATGTGTGGGTTCATAGTGTGCTCTTTATTCTGTTTCATTGATCTATGTGTCTGTTTCCATGCCAATATCATACAGTTTTGATTACTATAGCTTTTTAATATAATTTGAAATGAAGAAATATAATGCATCCATCTTTGTTATTCTTTCTCAAGATTGCTTTGACTATTTGAGGCCTTTCATGGTTCCATGCAAATTTTCCATAGATTTTTCTTTTTTTGCCACTGGATTTTTTAATAAGCATTACACTGAGTCTCTAAATTGCTTTGGGTAGTATGGGCATTTTAACAATGTGAATTCTTCCAATTCCATAACATGGAATATCTTTCCATTTACTTATATTATCTTCAATTTCTTTTGTCTTATAGTTTTCAGTATACAGGTCTTTTACTTCCTTGGTTAAATTTATTCTTAGATATGTTATTCTTTTTGATGCAATTGTAAATGGAATTGTTTTCTTAATTTTCAGATAGTTCATTGTTAGTGTATAGAAATGCAACAGTTTTTTTGTATATTAATTTTGTATCCTGAAACCTTATGAATTCATTTATTAGTTCTAATAGTGTTTTGGTAGGATATTTAGGGTTTTCTATATTTAAAAAAAATGATGTATGTAATCAGCAAACAATGACAGTTTCACTTCCTCCTTTCTGATTTAGATGTTTTTGGGTTTTTTTGTTTTGTTTTGCTTTGTTGGTTGATAGCTCTGGCTAGGACTTCTAATACTAGGTTGAATAAAAGTGGAGAGAGTGGACATCCTTGTCTGGTTTTTGATCTTAGAGAAAAGTTTTCAGCTTTCCACCTTTGAGTATGATGTTAGCTAAGGCTAGTCATATACGACCTTCATTATGTTGTGGTACATTCCCTTTATACCTTCTTTGTTGAGAGTTTTTATCAAAACTGATATTGAATTTTGTCAAATGCTTTTTCTGCATCTATTGAGATGATCATATGATTTTTATCCTTCATTTTGTTAATTTGGTTTATCATGTTGATAGAGTTTCATATGTTGAGCCATCCTTGCATCCCTGGAATAAATCTCACTTGATAATGGTATAAGATCCATTAATTAAAAAAAAAAAGGAGAAAGAGAGAATGCCTATGACTATCTGTCTTATGCTATCTATGTTGGTTTTCAGTAGTCATTTTGAAATTTTTATTATAAAATTATATTGATAATTCACTTCTTATACACACATACACACATGCACACACAAACACAAACTAGTATTGTGATCATTGACAATAGTTGAACAATTTTGAATCTTACATTTGATATGCTAAATTCAGACTATTTACTTATATTAACTTGCCAAACTGTACATCAGATTCTAAGCTTTACTCCTTTCAATTAATTCCTGTATTTCTGTCATTCTTAAGTACAACAGGTAGCATTTGCCCCATCTGGGTTAGAAACTATTGTTTAAAACTTACTAATAGAGAAATTAACCCAGTACCACTGGGATGCATGGTGACTAGAGTAGATCAAAATCAGGTACCCTGACTTCCTGGACACCTACCATACATACAACTCTGTATTTAAAACAAAAACAAAAAAGAAACTTAAACCATTATATTATTAAACGCACAAATTCTTCAAAATAAAAAAATAGACACTATTATTTCTTAAAAAATGATCAGTTGAAAAACAAACAGACTCATAGATAATGAGAACAATCTGATGATTGCCAGAGGGTAGATGGATAGGTAAATTAGGGGGAAAGGACTGAAAAGTACAAACTTCTAGTCATAAAATAAATAAGACATGGGATACAGTGTACAGCATAGGGAATATAGTTGATAAGAGATAAAGACTTTGCATGGCAAAAAATGGTGGCTAGGTTTATTGTGGTGATTAATCACTTAAGTAATGCATATAAAATGTTGAATCACTATGTTGTACACCTGAAGCTAATATGATGTACGTCAACTACACTTCAAATAAAAAGTAAATAAATTTTAAAAAAATGATCAGTTGATATAAACTTTCCTAAGTGCAGTTAAATTCTAACTAACCTGGGCGAATACCAATATAAAGAGAAAGCCCTCCACCAGGAAGGAAGCAGAAGAATCCAGGGAGCAAAAAATCCAGACATAAAACACATCGTATGCTGGTATTTGTGAGTGATTTGTCCACCTTTCTGCGTTAGCTCTCTTAAATTCAGTGCCCCAGGAGCCTCTACTAGTTTAAACAAACAGACAAACAAAAATCAGACATCTCCTCAGCCTGTGACTCTTTCAAACCCCTACTGTGCTCCATCTAATGTAAAATATACTTTCGTATAATTTTGTTATAAAATTCTCAGTGAAATAGCGTAGATGCATTTTGATGAAATTTTGAAACAGATGGGGATATTTTAGCTGCCCTCACCCCTTTTGCTTGAACAATATACTTTGTGATCAGTGGTAGGCCAAAACATTTTCTTAAAAACAATATAGGAGCTGAATATATTTTCAGGCTGTCTTGAGAAAATCATGAAATTAGATATCCATGAAGCAAGTTTGGTTGTTGTTTTGTTGTTGTTAACGCTTATTTGCTTCACGCTGGACCTTTAAAAAACCACA
>CM052900.1:18045323-18069248 GCA_028534135.1 Potos flavus | reverse complement strand
GAAATGAAGTGAAAAATTAAATCAGAGCTTCCAGTCTGGCATGTAAAGAACTTGGAAGTCAGAACTTCATCCTAACAAGTAAAAAGCTGAACAGAGAAATGAACAGCTCTTCTTACATCCATAAATAAAGTGAGATCCCAGAGTAAACGTCTGCCCCTCCAATTAGAATTGTAAGGAATACAGAGGATTATGACTTACCAGAGCAGAAACCCACAAGCAGAAACATCCATGGGAACCAGTGCCAGGGCAAAGGAAACTGAGCCATAATTGATGAAAAGTTAAGGGCTCAGGGTGGACAATGACGAGAGATTCGGAACTCTAAGGGGACCCAGTCTTTGAAGAGCCCCCACACTTTTGTGAATTATACCTCCTGAAGCGCCACAAGATTCCCACAGTGAATATATATTTTTAGAAAAATCCCGTCACACTTCCAGCAATGGGAGAGGAAAAGGAGCCATTAGGAAATATGCCAGAACACTCTGTTCTTAACGGTCTGCCTCAGCAGAAACTATTTACCCTGAGCCTGGGCTTTTATCATAGCCTGACTGACCTAGAGGAAAGGAAATACCCAGTTCGAGTCCACTCTAGTCATCCTGCCCCACCTATGTGGGACTTAAAAAAAAACCCGAGAAGCACTTGTGAAGACTACAATCAGAGGTACAGGGTTACTAAAAAACTAATTGTAGGACTGTAGAATGCTTCCTTCCCCCCAACACCACCACATCCCTAAAAGTCCTCTTTATAGCAGTCCTTTTACCCTGTACTTTATTTTTGGCTATCAAGAAAAAATTACAAGGCATACCAAAAGGCAAAAACAAAAACAAAAAACCATAGTTTGAACAGACAGAGCAACATCAAAACCAGACTCAGATACGTCACGGATGTTGGAATTATCAGATGATTAATATGCTAAGGGCCGTACTAGTTAAAGGAGACAGCATTCAAGAACATGTGGGCAATGTAAGTTCAAATGTCAAAATTTTAAGAAAAGCCAAAAGAAATTCTAGGAATCAAAAACATTGTAATATAAATGAAGAATGTGTCTTAGATGAACTTATTAGTAGACTGGCACGGCTGAGGAAAGAACTTTTGAGCTTGCAGATACATCAATAAATTTCCTCCAACATTGAAAAGGAAAGAGAAAAGACTACAAAATAAAAGAGAACAAATATTCAAGAACTGTGGGACAAAAAATGTATAACATACATGTAATGGGAATATCAGTAGGAGAGAAAGGAAAAGAAGATATATTTGAAACAATAATGACTGAGAAATTCCCTCAAACTAATGCCGTATATATGATATAGAATGTATATTATGTGAGTTATATAAGTTAATGAAATGGATAGATTCCTAGAAACATACAATTTTCCAACTGGATCATGGAGAAATAGTAAATCTGAATACACTGATTACTAGTAAGGAGATTGAATCAGTAATTAAAACCTCCCAACACACAAAGTATGTGATATGGATTTATCCATATAGATACATACCTGTAGTTCTTTCCTTTTTTACTTTTGTACAGTAGCCCACCATATTAATATATGTTGTGCATTTAGTGTACTCATGTTGAACTTTTATATTATTTTAGTATGTGACTTTACCAACAATGTTTCAATGATTTTCATTGTACATTTCTTCTGGTGTACCTATATTTCAGTTCCTTTACCAACTGGTAAAATTACTAAGGGATAGCCTATACGTATGTTCTACAATACTAGTTAATATCCATGTGCTTTCCAAATAATAATACTAATATATATTCTCGACAGCATTGTATGATAATCTGCTTAGCTCCCCATCCTTGTTTATGTATGTTATTATGAGACTTTTTAAAAAAAACAAACAAAAAACCCATACCAGTCCAAGAAGAGCATATATTAATGTAGTTTTACTTTGGATTGCCCTAAGACATGAGGTTATGTCTTTTTCCATATAATTATGCCCTTCATAATTATATATATATAATATATATATTTTGGCTCGGGTTGTGATCTCAGGGTAGTGGGATCAAGCTCCCCCCACATCCGGCTCCACGCAGTGTGGAGTCTGCTTCACATTTTTTCTCCTTCTGCCTCTCCCCAACTCATGTGCACACATGAGCACACACTCTCTTTCTCTCGAATAAATAAATAAAACCTTTAAATATATTCTTTCGGCTTTTTTCCACTCTGTTTTGTGCCTTCATAAACAGAATTTATAGTTGAATTCATCTGTATCTTTACTATGTTTTATATTTTGTTTCATTTAATGAATATTTCTCTATTCTATACACATTAAAATATTTTCATATAACTATTTTTTTCTCCTTAATGAGATTTAGTTAGTTAGTTAGTTAGTTGTCATTGACCCCCTTAACCCATTTCTCCCATTCCCCACCCTCTTGCCTCTGGCAACCCCTAATATGTTCTTTGTATCTATAACCTTATATATATATTTTTTTGCTGTTGTTGTTTGCTTGTTTTAGATTCCACATATAAGAGAAATCATACAATATTTATCTTTCTCTTTCTGACTTATTTCACTTAGCATAAAAACCTCAAGGTCCGTTCATCATGTTACGAATGCAAGATTTCTTTGTTTTTTATGGTTGAATAATATCCCATTGTGTATATATACACAACGTTTCTATATATATATATATATATATATATACATATATACATACATACATATATTATATATATACACACACACAACACACACACACACAGTTTCTTTATCCATTCGTCCATTGATGGATACCTAGGTTATTTCTCTATCTTGGCTATTGTAAATATGCTGCACTGAACATGGGAATGCTTATATTATTTCAAAATAGTGCTTTTGTTTTTTTTTGGATAAATACCCAGAAGTGGAGTTGGTGGATCATATAATAGCAATATTTCAATTTTTTGAGGAACCTCCATACTGTTTTCCATAATGACTGCAACAATTTACATTCCCACCAACAGTGCACAAGTGTTTCCTTTTCTTAACATCTTTGCCAATGCTTATTTCTTGTTTTCTTGATCACAGCCATTTTAACAGGTGTGAGATAATGTCTCCTTGTGGTTTTGACTTGCATTTCCCTAATGATTAATGATGTTAAACATCTTTTCATGTACCTACTGGCTATCTGTATGTCTTCTTCGGAAAAATGTCTACTCAGATCTTCTGCCTATTTTTTAATTGGATTGTTTTTTACTATTGGGCTGTATGAGTTCTTTATGTATTTTGCATATTAGCCCCTAGCCAGATATATGGTTTGCAAATATCTCTCTCATTCAGTAGGTTACCTTTTCATTTTGTTGACTGCTTCCTTTGCTGTGCAGAAACTTTTCATTTTGATGTAGTCCCACCTATTTATTTTTGCTTTTGTTGCTTTTCCTTTTGGTGTCAGATTCATAAAGTCATCACAAAGACTTCTGTCAAAGAATTTACTGCTTATGTTTTCTTTCTAGGAATTTTATGGTTTCAGGCTTTTTGTTTAAGTCCTTAATCCATTTTGATGAATTTCTGTATATGGTGTAAGACAGTTGTCTAGTTTCATTTTTTTGCACATAGCAAGATTGCTTTGTATATTTGCGGGGTTTTTTGGTTTCATACAAATTTTAGGATTATTTGGGGGTTTTTTCTGTGAAAAAAAGCCATTGGAATTTTGATAGGGATTGCACTGATCTGTACATTGCTTTGGGTAGGATGGACATTTTAACAACAGTCATTCTTCCATTCCATGAGCATGAACTATCTTTCCATTTATTTGTGTCTTCTTCAAATTCTTCATAATATCTTATAGTTTTGAATATACAGGACTTTCATCACCTTGGCTAAATTTATACCTACATATTTTATTGTTTTTTATGCAATTGTAAATGGAATTGTTTTCCAAGTTTCTATTTCTATTCATCATCAGTTCATCATTAGTGTATAGAAATGCAGCAGAGTTTTGCATATTGATTTTGTATCCTACAAGTATCTAAGTTTGTTTATCAGCTCTAACAGTTTTTTGATGGGGTCTTTAAGGTTTTCCATATATAAGGTCTGTCATTCACAAAAAATTATTGGATTGATCTTAATTTGGTCTCCAAAATTAAATGCCAAACTAATATAAACCCATAATATTATAAACATGGCAGCAGCTCTGCATGCTCTGATCTTCCCTCGTGTCAGTGGTTCTCAAAAAAAAAGTCTAGTGTCAAATAAAAGATACTATTTTATGGAAATGGTGTGATAAGGGATTGTTCACAGGAGTTGACTCACCAGTTGTGTTTTTCAAACACAAAATAGTTGCTTCATCTAAAATTAATAGTAGTTAATTTTTTTGGAGATTTACTAAAGTCAAGCATAATTCTATGATTTTTACATGGATTAATTTATTCATTCTTCAAAATAACTCCATAAATTAGATACTATTACCATTGTTTTGTGCAGACAAAAGCACTGAGGCGGAGGGCTAGTAGGTAATATATTTAAGGTCAAACAACTAAAAAATTAGTAAAATAAAGCTTAGTCGTGTGGATTCTATATCCATACTCTCAATGAGTATAATGTATTGACTCTGTAATAGTGTGTGGTCAAGGCAGGCTTCCTGTGCCTGTGATCTGTGTGGTTGGTTTAATGCTCACATTGCTTAGTTCGTGCTTACTTCATAAACTCTGTCCCTGCCACCATGCACACATTGTTCTTAAGTCTATTGTGCAGGCCCATGGGAAACTGTTGAAGGAAGTTGGCTGACATCAATGCATGCAGATAGTTTTATAGCCAGGACCTCATATAATCTGGAGGTGTCTTTACTCGCACCTGGTGGTTGATGCTGGAGGTTGGCTAGAACTTCCACTGTGGTTGTTGAACAGAGGACTTACAGTCTCTTTCTGTGGCCTGAGCTTTCTCACAGCATATTGACTTCAGAGGATTCTGACTTCTTACATGAAAGACTTCTTACAGACAGCTTACATAAGCGAAAACTGAATAAGCTGCTGCCTTTTTCTTACCTACCCTCAAAAATCACTTCTTGTCACTTCTACTGTATGTCATTGGCAGTGAGAGATTCAAGGGGGAGAGTATCTAATTCCTACCTCTTAAGCAGAAGCCTAAAATAATTACACCATAATGAGCATCTTAAATAATCTCTCATAAACTCAGAAAAAGCAGGACTATCTATGATACATTTGGAAATCGTCCTATATATTTACTATGGATCTATTTGCATAAATGGATCTGTACGAAATTGTGATATAAGACATTGACTTCACATAGGCTCACAGATTACATTCAAAACATAGCATAGCACTTGACATGTAACAGGTGCTGAATAAATATTTGCTGTTGTTGAATTACCATCTCCATTGTCATTATTGTATTGAACATTCATAAAAGAATAATATGAGAAGAGTTATACCTTGCATACAGGTTACAAAGTTAATTAGAGGATCAGAAAATATAAGATTGATTAGCAGGGTTTTTTCCAGTAATAATAGATTTTAATAAAATCACAGGAAATAGATAGTAATAGAGGAAATTGGTCCCTGAAAATATTATACTGGAAATTGGAGTCAGGTGATGAGAAAATTATGGATTTATTAGACAATTATTTGACTTCTTTACAAAAGGCAAAGTGAATTGACTTTTATTAGATACAATTTGAGTTAATTCTATTTTTAAATGCAGGCAAATACAAGCTGTTTATAAAATCTGAAAGTATCATAGTATGAGAAATGCTTACTATGGAAATTAAAAAATTTGGATTTTCCATCTTTTGCTTTGAATATAGCAAATTAAATTAGGACTTTCACAAAACTGAATTTAAAACTCAATCTTATGAGGAAATGCCATCCCTGTGCATAATTTGTAAAACATTTTAAATTTTGTTTATATATGTCAGATTGGCGAGCTCAGCAAACTCACCAGCCATGTTTACATGAAGAGAAGAATTGAGACAAGTCTCTCAATTACGCATGCAATCCAATTGACCCCACCATGATCTTTTTTCCAGAAGCTACTATTGAGACATAATATTACAGCAATATATCTAGACATGTGTATAGTATATAAAATAAGTAACAAGTAGTCTCTGTATTACCCAACTTCTAATTTTACTTTTCATGAGATTTTTTTCTTATGCTGAGCAATAAAGGACACTTCAATTTTCTGTTTCCAAAAATATATGTAAAATTCGAAGATAAAGGCAAAGGTATTCTTCAAGCATAATTATTTTATCAGAAGTTAGATGCAGAAACTCATTAGTATTTAGTAATCAAATAAGAGAATTCAGAAAGCATTCACTCCTTTTATGTGTTAAATATTGCGGATTGTTTGCCATATGTAACGAGCGCAAATCTAGGTACTGTGGACATCAACATGCATAAGACCCAGCCCAGACTTTACAATTTTCTGGGGAAGCAGAGAAATAAAGCAACAACTACAATGTAGTGAGAATTTGATAAAAACTCTAGAACACATAGGAAGGGCATTATAACCAGATAGCAGCAATCAAAGAAAGCTTCCCAGAGGAGGGCACCTTTGAGCTGAGATATGAAGAATGTACCAAAGCATTTTCTTACTAAAAGGCTCTACGATTTTTGAGTAAGAGGTTTTCTTTGTTTTTGTTTTTGTTTGATAATTTGTAGATGACTGTAAAGCATCTCCTTGCAAATACAATATAGATAATGCAGGTAACCACTAAAGTAGGTACTTGAAAGAAAATATATGATACAAAATTTAACATACAGCATCTGCTTCCTTTACTTAAATCAAACCTCTTTAACAAAGGCTTTCAACTGAATTGCATATTTGATCCCCAAACCTCTGCTCCTTTTGGTCTTATATGTCAAAATGCTCATAGAGTATTGGATCAAAAGAATTTCATGTTAAGTTTCTGAACATAAAGGTTTTGTTCTGATTTTAATAGTGATGTATGCTCATTATACAAAATTTGGAACATGCAAATACAACAGAAACAACAAAGAGAAAAAAATGCTACTTAGACTTTTCCCATCTATAGTAAAAATGACTAATACATTGATTTGGTTAAACATGTAGGCTATGTAATTAGAAAAAAAATTCAAATTCTTCTATTCCCAATATTTAACACCCTAGTAGAGAAAAAGATCCAAATGTACCTGGGATGACTTGAGGCCATATTTCTGTGTTTTACAAATAATGTCCCTTTACCCTAATATTAAATTCTACTGCCAGATTAGGCTGTTGTCCCTGGTGACAGAAAGTATTAGGGCATCCTCAGAGTGTCTCCAAGCTATCTTGGCCTTAGCTACTCAGAGCGTCACACACATTCTTGTGCTCCAACTTCTTTATGTGAACACACCCTGCACACTTTATGCCTCCACATATGTAGTAGGTGCTTCCATAAATGTTGCCTTTCTTCCATGGCCACAGCCTTTGCTCTCTTTCTAGGTAATACACTCTAGTGAGGGCTGCCAGTGAGCTCTATGGCAAAATGAGGTTACTATACCCTTTCCTGGTTAGTGTCGAATCTTGATTTGACCTCAGTACAGCACAGTAGGCATAAAGTTCTTCAATAAATAAGAATTCTTTGCTTCCCGATATATATTTTCTCTCTATTGGCATAAAAAAAGGAGCCACATTTTCCTGTCTCTCCTTGTATCTGAACTCAAAGTTCCTGTGCATGAATCTTCTTTATCTTCCGTCGGCCTCACATGATACCAAGCAAAGCCTTTTGCAAACACAATTAAAAATTATATTCATGCATATGTGAAGTAGAGGGAGACTATTCCTCTCCCAACACAGTCCCTGTTAGGCTCAGATTCAATAACTTGCTAAACGTGTAAAAAAGAAACATTTCAAAACAATGCAAATATGTGATAATAGGTGAACATGTATAGAAAGGCATTGAGAACTAACAGATCTTCCTAATGTTTTAAATTTTGAAACTGTCAGAGCACTTTTATTAAACATCAAAAAGAGATGATAAAATAGGCTGCTCTTTAAAACCAGAAATTACACTGAGGTTTTTATAGCAAAGGTGAAAAGCAAACATAGCTCTAGGACTGAGAACTCAGGGAGTTCACTGTAAGTTCAGGTACAAGTAAAGAGGTTAACTAGTAAGTACCACCACTGAGTTATTACTAGTTGCTATATACACATGTTTCATTAATTCCCACAGTTATCTAAGGCATAATTCACCAACTCACCTACATTTGAAGGCTTATAATAAAGTTGAGTAAAAACAATGCCAGAGGTAAAAATAATTTCACAGGAAAAAAGGTTCTTATTATTTTACATTAAATGACAAAAAAGCGAAAATAATTATGATGGAGATCAAAGCATAATAATTTTTTTTAATTTTGCTTGAGGCCAAATTAATTAATCCAAGTTTCTTTATTTAAAGAACTAGTTCACAAATTCAGTTTGGTTAAAAGTAAAGAATGGGATACTTTACAGCATGGCATCTAAGTGACTAAAGTAGATTATTACATAGTTTTCATTTCTTTAGCCTTGTCTTATGTTTACCAGAGGACACTCTGAGTCAGTGACTGTGATGCTGATTCTCCATGCTCAGGGGAATGAGGAAATGAGAATAGCTCCTCTCAGCAAACATAGAGTTGAAATGAGAGTGGCTTCTCTCACTATTACACCTAATGAGCTACTAGAAAATGTTCTTTCTATCATAGTTCTGGCTTCTGCTGGGTTCAAGGTCTCAGTACTCAAAGAATAAGTATTTCCAACAAGGGACCCTAGAATGTTACCAGCAGATTAGAAGTTGAGATCACTCCCTCTCCATTATATGTTCATTGGGCCATTCGAAGAACAGCAAAAGAGAAAAATAAAAGGGAGAGGAGCTAGAATGTTGGTAGGTATATGATCCTGAACTTCATGAGGAAATAGAATAGATGCTAAAAAATAGAGCAAGAAATAAGCAAGGAACCAATGGAATTAAAATACCACCAATGTAAGATCTGAAAAGACTGTATTTCTTAGGGAAAGTCGGATCAATCCACAGTGTCAAAAAAAAAGATTAAAAAAAAATCAGAAATCAATTGAGATGTTACCAAAGGTAAAGAGAATATGCAAAATGGTGGAGAAAACAGTAATACTTGGGGTGCCTGGGTGGCTCAGTGGGTTAAAGCCTCTGCCTTCAGCTCAGGTCATGATCTCAGGGTCCTGGGATAGAGCCCCACATCGGGCTCTCTGCTCAGCAGGAAGCCTGCTCCACCCCCACCCCCCACCGCCTGCCTCTCTGCCTACTTGTGATCTCTCTGTCAAATAAATAAATAAAATCTAAAAAAAAAACAAAAAACAAAAAACAGTAATACATATAAAATCTCAAAATCAATTGCAAAAATGAGGAAGGTAGTGTTTATTCATTTTCTTCTATCCTGTACTAGACATACATTTATATATATTAACTTATTTTGCAATTTATTATAAAGATTACTAAATACCACATAGGATATTGAGGCAGAACTAAGAGGGAATTTTAGGAAAAAGTGGTGTCATATAGAGATTGTAGGTTTTTAGCTCAATAAGAGTTTTCATGAAACTGACCCTCATTTGGGAAGAGAATAAGAATGTTTTTAATTACAGAAGAGATTTTTATATGATGTTAGGCAGAGGCACTGTTATTGCTATTGTTATTGCTTTTTGTATAGCTTGGATACTTGAGTATGGATTAGAGGTGTAGTTTGTTGTTAAGCAGTCGAAATGGTGGACCATAGCATATGTTTTTTTTTCAGTTTTTGGCTCTCTATAATCTTGAAAACATTCTGTACAAACGTGAGAAATGTCTAGCTCTTATTACTGTGTCTCCTTTTGTTTGAAGTCAGAAATGTAGTTTCCCTGCCTTTCTTGTAGGCATCGAAGTGAACTCCATCAATGCAAATTGTTTATACTAACTTCAAAAGAGATGCAAGAATTCAAAGAAGTAGGCTTCTCCTTCTTGAATCTCCTCTGGCAATGTAATGTCAAATCCAGCTGCTCAGAAGTAATATCAGAGGTTTTAGAAAGAATGATCCGTAGTAGAGAGACTTGACAGTGTTAACTGTCATATCTGTGCCCAGTGATGGTTCTCCAAGTTTCTTTGCTGAAGGGGTTATATGCTCTGAAATGGACACTTCTCTTGACTGTGTAACTTGCAACTCTGACCATTGGGCAATATATGTATTGCTAAAACTACTTATAGTGGGTCTCTCTTGTTTATAATTATGAACTCTGCAAATGCCCCAGTGACAAAGTGACTGAGTACACTGATATATCCCATTTCTTGGAGGAGGAAGGGATAAAAACTAAAAACAAAACAAAACCACCCGCACAAAATAGTTCATTATCTCTAATTCTTCTAAAGCAGTGAACACAAAATATATACTAATATCTCAAAAAAGTAACCTTCCTTATGAATGTAAATTCTCATGTAATTAGAAAGGAGATCTCATTTAAATCTATTCCCAAATCCCCCCACTTAATTTTTGAATAAAATGTGTAAATGTAAACATTCACAGGAAGAAAAAGAAGCTGGAAACACATGAAAGAAAAAGAGTGTCTAAAAGCAGTCTTTTTAGACATGAAGTGATTTTAGATTTGAATGGCTGCTGTTGCAAGACAAAAGCAGCTAAGAAAACAACTTAAGGGTGGAAAATTCCCTTCCAGCTAAAAAAAAAAAAAAGTACCTGTGGCAATTCAACATAATTAGGTCTAAAGCAGAACAAAGTTTGAATCTGACAAAAGGAACAAGGTACTGAAAAGGGAACAAGAAAAAAAATTGGAGTAGACGTTAGTGGTTTCTGGGCAGGAACTCAGTATGTCAATTTATGGGGTTTCCTCTCTGGAAAATGCTATAGCAAAGGTGATCTGTAGAGAAGTGTTCAGTTAAGGATGCCACCACCTTCCTGTTTTCCAGGGCACACAGTGTGGATATTCTCCTAGTTGCTGGGTAACTGGCAGAAACTCTTCGCAGAAATTAAGGTGTAGGTACTAAGCAAATTTGGACATATAGGAATTTCCTAAAGGATTCAGATCTGAGAGATTCACAGAACCTGAGATTTAGAAATAACTGGGAAGAATCAACAAATGAGGTTGTGGGCCATATTGCCTTGCATTTTGGATTTGGATCAGATGGTTGAATTGTGCTAGATGTAAAGTTTCTCCAAGAAGATTCTTCCCAGGTTCCTGAAGAACTAGACATTTCCATAACAAGAATCAACTATCTTCATAATTTGGCTATTGTTGATAATGCTGCTTTAAACATCAGGGTGCATGTATCCCTTCAAATTAGTATTTTTGTATCCTTTGGGTAAATACCTTGGAGTGCAATTGTTGGATTGTAGGGTGCTCTATTTTTAATGTTTTGAGAAACATCCAGAGTGGCTGCACCAGTTTGCATTTTCACCAACAATTTAAGAGGGTTCCCCTTTCTCCATCCTCTCTGCACGTGTTGTTTTCTGTTTTTAGCCATTTTGACTGGTATGAGGTGATATCTCATTGTAGTTTTGTTTTGTTTTTGTCTGATGATGAGGGATGTTGAGCATCTTCCTATGCGTCTGTTGGCCATCTGTACGTCTTCTTTGGAAGAATGTCTATTTATGTCTTCTGCCACTTTTTACCTGGATTATTTGTTTTTTGGGCGTTGAGTTTTATATGTTCTCTATATATTTTGAATACTAACCTCTTATCGCATATGTCGTTTACAAATATCTTCTCCCATTCCATAGGTTGCCTTGTAGTTTTGTTGCTTGCCAAATTATGGAAAGAACTCAAATGTCCATCAACTGATGAATGGATAAAGATGTGATATATCTATATATAATGGAATATTATTCAGCCATTAAAAAGAATGAAATCCAGGGATGCCTGGGTGGCTTAGTGGGTTAAAGCCTCTGCCTTCAGCTCAGGTCATGATCTCAGGGTCCTGGGATTGAGCCCCGCATCAGGCTTTCTGCTCGGCGGGAGCCTGCTTCCCCATCTCTCTCTGCCTGCCTTTCTGCCTACTTGTGATCTCTCTCTCTCTCTCTCTCTGTCAAATAAATAAATAAAATCTTAAAAAAAAAAAAAAAGAATGAAATCCAGCCACTTGCAATGACGTGGATGGAGCTAGAAAATATTATGCTAAGCAAAATAAGTCAATCAGAGAAATACAAATACCATATGATTTCACTCATATGTGGATATTAAGAAACAAAACAAACGAACATGGAGGGGAAAAAGAGAGGAAACCGAAGAAACAGACTCTTTTTTTTTTTTTTAAAGATTTTATTTATTTATTTGACAGAGAGAGAGCGAAATCATAAGTAGGTAGAGAGGCAGGCAGAGAGAGAGGGGGAAGCAGGCTCCCTGCTGAGCAGAGAGCCCGATGTGGGGCTCGATCCCAGGACCCTGAGATCATGACCTGAGCCGAAGGCAGAAGCTTTAACCCACTGAGCCACCCAGGCGCCCCAAACAGACTCTTTACTATAGAGAACAAACTAATGAGTGGTTGGATGGGTTGAATAGGTGATGGGGATTAAAGAGAGCACTTGTGATGAGAACTGGGTATTGTATATAACTGCTGAATGACTGAATTCCACACCTGAAACTATTACACTGTATGTTAACTATCTGGAATTTAAATTAAAAATTAATTTAAAAAAAAGAATCAACTATCTTATATCATTCCCTTTCCTAAAGGATCATTAGTTTTTTTAATATACAAAGCTAGAAATCTAGACCAAACAACCTTTCTTTCTTCCTTTCTTTTTCCTTCCTTCCTTCCTTCCTATCTTTCTTCTTTCCTTCCTATCTTCCTTCCTTCCCTTCCTTCCTTTAAATCATACCATTCCAGTTCCAATGGAAAAGGGAGATTTAATAAAGGATGAAGTTTTTTACTTTTTTAAAGAATAAGTTACTTCTCTCCACCTAGTTAAAAAAAAAGATAGCATAATTTTTTAAAGAAAATTATATTCTTCATGATTTTGTGTGATATTACAGAAAGATTTAAATTTTCTTTTAAATCATTTAAGTATTTGACTCCTTAAAACTTCTCTAAAGCTGAAAATCATATATTAGCATAGAGAAACATTTAAAGCAGTTTCATTTCAGATTTATATTCATATATGCAAGTATGTCTTAAAGTAAATCTTTCAGCAGGATTTTGGACTATTCTAGCAGAGTGGAGAAAAATCACTTTCCGAGTTAGTGAAGTTTCTTATTACTCAGAAAGTAGCAAAATATTTTGGTTCATTAATTACTAAAAAGCCTCTATCCTTCTTCAAAATTAGTCATTTTAGTGAAATTTAGAATCATCTGCTTTCAAGATAGAGCCAGTAATCTTGGTTTGGGCTGTGAATAATTTCAAAATAATCTCAACACTTTGTTATAAAATGTACATTTGATGGAGGCTGCAATTGAAAAGTACACCTTTTAAAGTTTTTTAATTACTCATGTCTTCACGAAGAACACGTTTAATAAACTCTTAATGTGTACGAGGCTCTATCCTACATAACATAGAAGGCATAAAATATTAGCTCAATATGCCCCCCCATAGCAGTAGAAGTTAAATATGTGCAGAAATAATACTGCATGCTTAGACTACAGAGTAGAATTGTTAACTATGTAGTACTTAGAGATTATAAAAATTGATATAAGTATTCATCTGATTTTGCTCAAATTTAACAAAAAGTTGTATTTTCTATATATTTATGCTAAAAATGTTACAGATATTGATAAGGAAAAAACTGTACTCTAAGATAGCCAACCAAACCAGCAAGGGAATTCCAGTCCCTGTCTCAAAGCCCTTCCAGGTTCTTCTTTCCTACCCCGTTTCCCGCGCATGCCAAAATACCAAGTATGCGGAAGTAGGAGGGTATAAATTACCCTCCCTGCTTGTGCTTGGGGCTCAGACCTTTGGAGAAGGATCTCCTCTGAGCCCACTGGTGTTAAATAAACCTCTGATCCTCCAAAGTCTCCGAGCGCCACTTGGTTCTTCCGTCAGGATCCAGTCCAGATTCCGTAACAATATAAAGTCATTTTAGACTACCCCAATCATATTCTCCTCTTTTCCTCTTTATTTTTCCATAAGTGGCCATTATTTTAGCCTTATGATTAACCATATGAACCTCATCAGGTGTTTTTACTTAAATATTAACCATACCTTATATAGCATCTTGAATGTTTTGAGTAGCTGTATAAATATCTTTTATTGCATATAATTAGTTTTTATTTATTATGTTTATATATTTCTGATCTAAATAATTCATTTTAAACACTATATAGAGGAGCACAGTAAATATAGCACTAAATGTTTTTACTTCCCTACCAATGACTGATTCTGATATTTTGTTATTACAAGCAACAGAGAGTTGAATATCTTTAGCACATCTCATTATATGTGTGTGAGAGCAGGGGTGCTCTAATAGAAATAGGGGGGTTCATGGAAATTTTTCTTAAATCAGGAGGCAACATGTTAATGAATACCAAATGTAGATTAGTTTGCTTTTGTGGTGAATTGTATCTATTGTAATTAACCATTTATTCTTAATTTGCTTTAAATTCTACCCATCTAATGATATGCCTACATGAGTTTTCATCCAAATAGAGTTTTTTATTATTTTTGAAATCCATTTGAAAATATTTTTCTTTACCTGAAGATTTTAGTCTCTATATTAATTGTGGCTACTGATACATTTAGAGTTATTTGTACTTTATTATTTTGTGTCATCTCTTTACTATTATTTAATTTGTTTTTTAAATTCCTTTCTTATCCTTCTATTAGATTGCTTTCATGACATTTCTTAGATTTATCCTTATTTTTATAAACTCTGCTTATATTGTTCTAATAGTTTCCTTTGAATTTTTGCTATGTATACTTAATATTTCTATCCTTTTCCAGAATCCTGTAACTCCAACCCTCACTTTTTAAAATTCCAGTCAAAATTATGTATTATCATTATCCACACCTAACTTCCATGTTATAATTGTTTGGTAGATCCACCTTATTCAAAAGCTTTCTTAAATTAGTTATTTTATCATTATTGTTAAACTATACCTACATTTTTAGAAATTCTCTTAATTATCATTGTTTCTGTACCTTTCTCTAAATTGCTAAATTCATTGTCTTTTCCAAAGAACACCCTTCATAATTTTCTTCAAAGGTAAATCGGAAGCTATAAATTCTGTCACAATTTCTATGAAAATTTCTTACTCATTTATATTATTTTAGCTAAACACACTTTTGGCTAATTGTGAATATATAATTCTATTACCTTCAAATATTTAGTCTTTGGTAAAAAGCCTGTTGTAAGACTAATTATCATCTCTTTAATATATTTTATTTTCATCTATGTCTTTAATATTTCTATTTGTCTTTTATATATGAACTTAAACTATTATATACATATATTATATATATATACCATATATATATAACATGCTTCTTTAAAAATATATCTTCTATTTGATATATTTCTCTGCCATTATCTTCTGATTTTCACCTTCTCCATTATTTTTATTCTTTCTTTGTAGAATTTTTACTCAATATGAGACATTTTTATTCCACATTCCAAACCTCTTAAACTATATTTTAAATATTTCACATAGTTTATCTGTCTGTGTTGTATTTTGATGATCTGTCTTCCCACCCATCTGTCTTCTTTTTTTAGCTGCATTTGATCAACTGTTTAATCAAACTTTTTTTAGTTCATTAACATTTTGATTATCTTTTATTTTAATTCCATCCAATGTCTTTGATGATGACCTTTTATTATTTTTTCCATTCCTATTTCTTAATTATGTTAAATGTAAATTTTAAATTTTATTTCAAAATATTTCATTATTTCTAGTTCTTGACATACTAGTTTTATTGTGTCTTTTATGTTTTGATCAGATCTCAGGTCACACATTCCTAATTCAATCATGTCATCTGAGGCATGCTTGACAAGGGCTAGATATATTATATTCCTGGATATAGGGGCTACATTACCTCTTTTCCTTCCACCCAATAGCATGGACTATGTTAGAAATAAAATTTTCTGTGGGAATTTGGCTTTCCTTAATAAATAGAATAGAATTCAAGTGACCGAAAATTAAAAAAAAAAATGTCCACTTAAAGGAATTTTATTTGTTTTCTAGAATCAGTTCTGTCTTCCTTTGATAACAACCCCAATTTTCATATGAGGATATGTTATAACCCTCTGTTCGGCCTGGTGCAGATGTAGAACACATAACCCAGCCTAAGTCAACCAATCATTACTTTTTCTCATCTACATTAATTGGTTCAAGGTTAATCGCTTGTGATTTAAGCATTGTAATCATAATGAATTCAGGAATATCCTTGGAAAATTTAATCTTTTTTTTAAGAATTTATATTTCAGAGATGAGATTGTGAGTGATAAGAAAAGAATCAGCTGAGAAAAAAAAAAGAAAGAAGCTAGGAAATACATGTGTAGTTTCTATAGGTGTAAATTAAACCCTGCATCAAACCATATGTAAAACCAAATTTGCCCCTGTCCAGCTACGAACCAATAAGGTCTCCCTAGTACATCAGCTAATTTCAGCTGAGATTTTATTAATTACAAAGAAAAATGGAGGAGGAAGGTTCTTAACTGTTAAATCTATTACACCATAAAATATAAAGCCATTTTTATTACCTAGCATAAAGAACAGGGAATCAGATTCAGGTGATATTTCCTGCACGGTGATTTTGAACACATCTCTTATTCCCTTCAACATCAATTTCTTTATTTTAAATTTAAACAAAATAGTGCCCACTTATGGAGTTTTTTTAAGTATAGAATGAGATGGTATATATTCAATGCCTATTATATGCTAAGAATATTTTTTTAAGTTGTCAGTATTACTTTAAGAGTTACTAATTATCAAATTATCAAATTATCTCACTAAAAAATAATCAGAGTTCAGCTAAGCCATATTACCCATTTTGCAAAAAAGTCTATCTGGGTCGTATAAATTACACAATATTATTTTTCCATGGGGACTTTTGTGCCTGATAGTACAAGTTGAATTTGAATCCAGGTTTCTCAAGTTAAAATTCAGTAACACCTCCTTATTTGACACTATTTTTTATGTACTTATTTGATACGGTTTTCTATTTTTAGTTATCTATGTGAATATTTTTTCACAAAGTCAGATTGCTTTGGAAATTTCTAGTTAAGGACCACCTGGAATTTCTCAAGGTGATCTTTATTATCATTTATATATGGCTCCTTAACATGAAAAAAGCCTCTTGCTTTTCCTTATTCAAACATTCTCTGAGTATGATGAAAGAGGAGGGAAAAAGTGTAGGAAAGAGAAATACAAGATATGAAAAATATTTTAGAGAATATCACTTATATGCAATTGATGTTAGCATAAACCATTCAAATAGAAGTAGTTTTGAAAAAAGTAATTTTGAAAAACAGATGGACATTGTTTTTATAATTGAAAAGACAATTCTGCAGTGTAAGTCATCTGTTAATATTCACAAAGTATAGGGGAAAAGATGAGAATCCTCTCTGAACTGAGACAGAAGAGGAGAGTGACAATGTTATGTCCTGCTGCCCTTTGTTTACGCATGCTTCTTCTGGTGACTTATGTTTTTCATAGCAAAAACTGGTTGTCGTTGCTAATATATGAATATAGTACAGGTGTCAGAAGAGATGAAATGCATTCTTGCTGAAGAATAAAGTAGAAAGCCATTAAAAATGAAGAGTAAATACTATCTAGAGCAGGCTATTCATGTCCACTCATAAAACCATCTCAAACAAAATGTGATGACTTGCAAGCTTCTTTAATATTTGCAAGCTATTGTGCTGTTTAATTTAGCAGGTTCTGAGCCCATAACCATTCGTTTTCATCCCCAGATTTAAATACAAAGAAGCTAGATAGCTAAATAGCTAGATTTAGGTTACATGAATCTGTCTAACATCATACATACGCACGAATATATACATGTATCTAAAAAAACAGGTTTAAAATTAGTTTTAAACAGTAAGCAATTAACATGTATACAAGATTGTTATGTAAGGTGTGGTCCCAGCTAAAGGGGGAGAAGATCAGACAGGAGACTATTCTTAAAAACTCAAGAGATTATAAAGAGAACAAATTGTGAGATAAAGAAAAGGTACATATTCAAAATGTAGTTGAGAAATGCACATATCAATGTCATGTTGACAGAAAATTTATGTCAAATGAATGAATTCGCATTAAAGTTTGCTAACATAAAATATAGTGTGAATTATAATTCAATTAGGAGACCCAACGAAGAAGTGCAATAGACTATGGGAATTATAGGAGTACAGATACAGATGGTAAAAGACATTAGCTTTTATGCAGCATTTAAAATCAAAAGGGTAAATGAAATCAAATTAGGTTGTATCTTTCTAAAAGAAAAGAGAATGAATTTCTTGGGAAGCTATAGGCCAATATTCTGTATTTTTTAACTTTATATGTCTGGCTCCTACCTTGATGCCTCACATAAATTTAGGATCCATATATTTACAATATTCATTAAACAAATGATTACCGAATTTAGAAAATAGGCAGAAACAAATGAACTAATTTATTACTGAGAGAAAATGATATGTCCGTAGGGGGAGAAAGAGTCATTTCTTGGTAATTAACTGGTTCTGAACATTTTAGTAGGATGGAGTAAAACTTTGGCAAACTCACCAGTAAAGTGGAATAAAATCAGGAATAAATACTAGCCATTTGGGGAGAAAATATTTGCAAAAGACATATACAATAAGGGCTGTTATCCAAAATATAAAAATAACTCTTAAAACATAACCATAAAAAAAGAAATAACCCCGTTAAGAAATGGGCAGAAGACCTGAGGTTGCACAGCAAACTCATCAAAGAAGATATACAGATAGCGTATGAAAAGATCTTCAACTCGTTTGTTACTAGAGAATTGAAAATTAAAATAGCAATGAGATACCACTACACACCTACTAGAATTACCCAACCAGAACACTGGTTCTGGTTCACCAAATGCTGGTGAAGATGTGGAACAACATTGCTGGTGGGAGTGCAAAATGGTGCAGATAATTTGACATACAGTTTGGCAGTTTGTTATAAAACAAAACATATTCTTACCATGTGATCCAGCAATCATGCTTCTTGGGATTGACCTAAAGAAGTTGATAACTTATGTCCACAGAAAAACCTGCACATGGATGGTTGTTATAGCAGCTTTCTTCATATCGCCAAAACTTTTAAGAAACTAAGATATTCTTCAGTAGGTGAATGGATAAAGAAATTGTGGTACATCCAAACAATATGATATTATTTAGGACTAAGAAAGCTATCAAACCATGAAAAGACACAGAAGACACTTAAATATGCATTTCTAAGTAAAAGAAAAAAAAAAGCCGATCTGGAGAAGTTACATACTGTATGAATCCAACTATATAATATTCTGGAAAAGGAAAGGCAATGAAGACAGTAAAAAGGTTAGTGGTTGCCAGAAATGGGAGGGAGGAAAGGTGAATAGGCAGATCACAGAAGATTCTGAGGGCAGTGACTCTACTTTCTGTGATACTATAGTGATGGATACATGTCATTGTACATCTGTCCAAACCCATAGAACATACAACACCGAGAATGAGCCCTAATGTAAACTACAGACTTTTGGTGATAACAATGTGTCAATATAAGTTTATCAATTATAACAAATGTACCACTGTGGTGGGGGATATAGAAAGTATGAGAGGTTGTGCATGTGTGGGGACAGGGGATATATGGAAACTCTCTGTACTTTCTCTTCAATTTTGCTGTAAACTTAAAACTTCTCTTAAAAATTAAGTTTATCAATTAAAAACATAAGCCATATATTTTAGCAATTAGGACCTCTTCAGGGAACTTTGTGATACACAGGAAATGTGTGCGGATCAGAATACAATGAACTGAAAATTTAACATAAAGGAGCACCTGGATGCCTCACTCGGTTAAGCGTCTGCCTTCGGTTAAGGTCATGATCCCAGAGTCCTGGGATCAAGCCCCATATCAGATCCCCTGCTCAGTGGGGAGCCTGTTTCTCCCTCTGCCTACTGCTCCTCCTGCTTGTGTTCTCTCTCACACTCTCTCTCTCTGTAAAATAAATAAAATCTAAAAAAAAAAAAAGAAATTTAATGTAAAGTATTGATATTTTTCTCTCTAAATGTCTTGTGCCTTTTCAACTCAATATTTTATTAATATTCTCATTTTTTTTCTGAACAACCCCTCAGGTTTGTTGTTGCTATGATGTTTTTTCTCGAAGTTTGTTTTGAACACCAAATGCTGGCAAGAATATGAAGTAACCAAAGCACTCATATATTGCTGGTAGGAATGTAAAATGGTACAGCCATTCAGGAAGGCTCTGACAGTTTCTTACAAAAACTAAACTTATAGTTACTATAGGACACAGCAATTTCTTAGGCATTTAACCCAGAGAAATAAAAACATGTTCACACAAATATTTGTATACAAATATTCATAGCAACTTTGTTCATTATAGCTTCAAGCCAGAAACACCCAAATGTCTTCTAGTTTATAAAATCTAATACACACTAATACACACTAATCGTGGTCCCTTCAGACCCTGGAATACTTCTCAGCAATAAAAGAACAATTTGGATAGACCTCAAGGGACTTACACTGGGTGAAGAAAGCCAACCTCCAAGTTTGCATGTTGTATTATTTCATTTATATAGCATTTTGAAATGACGAAATTACCGACATAAAGAACAGATTAGTAGTTATCAGGTATGCATGGGGTGCAGTGGAAAGAGAAGGATATATTTATAAAATGGTGCACAAGTCATCCTTATGATAGAACTGTTCTGTATCTTGACTGTGGTGGTGGTCAGACAAATCTACACATGCAGTAAAATTGCACAGATCAAAACACACACAAATGAGTGCATGAAAAATTGATGAAATCTGAATAAGGTCAATAGAATATATCAATGACAACATAACTGGTTGTGATATTGCATTATGGATATATGAGATGTTACTCTTTGGTGAAACTGGGTGAAGGAAAAATGGAATCTGTCTATATTAATTTTTGCAACACTCTATGAATCAACAAGTATCTCAAAAATATTTTTCCATAGCTCTTAATAAATTTATATATTGTCATAATAGAATCATAGATTGGCTGTGGTGTTCAGAATGTTTCAGTCGTTACATTTATTTTCCACATTGTTCATATTCCTGCTGGTTTTCCACTTTTCCAGAAGATTTGAGATCAGAAAATGTTTTCTCCATAAACAAGTCAATCATTAATTTCAGATGCAGGAAGCATTTCAATTGTCACTCTTCAATTCTTCCTGTATCTCTTATTTTACATCTAACATTATTTTCGTATGCCTGAAAAAAATTTTTGAATTCCCTTTTGCAGGGTTCTGCTGGTAGTGCATGAGCTTAGTCTTTATTCTTGAATAATAACTTTAATGGTTATGAATTCTACGTTAGGAGATGTTTATCAACATTTCTAAACATTATTTTATCTTAATCTACCTTCCAATGTGTCTGTTGAGAAGTTAGCTGTCAAACTCAGTCTACTTTTTGTACCTCTCCAATAACCTTTTGGTCTTCATCGTAGTTGCTTTATAGACCTACTCTTTGCCTTTTTTTCTAATCAGATTTATTATAATGTGTCTAAGTGTGATCTTTTTAAAAAGATATTTTTATACTTATTGGTTTCATTAGAATAAATTTAATATAGTGATGGCTTTCATCAATTTTGGAAAATTCTGAGCCTTGTATCTTAAAATACTGTTTTTGCTTTATTTATTTATATCTTTCTCATTACTTAACCACTTGAATTCAACCTTGCAGATATTGTTTAAGTCAAATTGTGTTAGGCTCTAGGGTGGTAACAAATGACCCCAAAATCTCAATGGTTTAAAAAAAAGTTGTGTTTTTTTTTTCCTGTTAAGTCGGCCACTGTCCAACTATAGCACTTCTCTATATTTCTTCTTCATTTTGATACCCAAACTAATGGAGCAGCTCCTAACTCTGGAGAATGCTTTTCTTGTATCTGATTGAAAAAAAGAATTTCAGAACCATGTCCTGTCTCTTAAATCTTCTACTCAGAAATAAGAAAGGTTAATTCTGATCACATTCTATTGTCCGAAACAGTCATGTAACCAAGTTTACATGAATGAGATCAAATCCTATCAAAAGGAGACCTATAAATTAACTGTAAAAAAAATGCGATCTACTACATACCTTCTCACTGTATCCTCTATATCTTACCACCACATTATCGATTTTCATTATTTTGTTTCTCTATTGTTCTTTCAAATATTCTGACTTAATTAATTTCTAATTATGACTTCGGAGGTGTCTGTTCTACTGTTAAACACATCTTTTGAAATGATAATATGGTTACCATATATTTTAGTTCTAGAATTTTGTTTCTATTTAATTTTTGCTCTTCTGGGCTAAGTCACTTTTCATTCTTCCCGGTTCTCAGCCAAAATTTTCAAGCTTGAATTTATTTCTTTGAACATGTTAAACATAGTTTTTACCATCTGTCTATGATAATTTCACTATCTGAGGTTCTGTGCATCTGTTTCTGTTGTTTGTTGTTTCTGTATGTTTTCACTTCTTATTATCTCCTTATGGGACTGATTATCTTTAATTATGTGATGGACTTGAGATTTAAATGCTATTTATAGATATAATTTCAGACAAAGATGATGTTAATCTTTCTAAAGATATTTGCTGCTGCCAGGTGCAAGGAGTACTTGTACTGTATGATCATTTTAATTCAATTTCAGTGTAGAAAATTTTGGGAAGGACCACTGAGAAGACTTGAAACTGGACAGCAGTTCACATGAGAATCAGTTTACTCCTTGACTGTCTTACTCTGAGGCTGAATTCTTGTAGCCTTCACTCTTGGTGTGCCCTGGACTCCACAATTTTTTTCTCATATCCTACAAACTTATCACAAATACTGCTTATACTCCAAAGTCTTTATTCAGAATTGGTGAAGTGCCAAGACATAATGAGCTCTCAAGGACAAGCTCACATCTATGCATTTTAGTTTTAGCTCAGATTAACCTAGTGAGCCTTATCTTTATTTTTGGACTTCAAATGTTTTAGAAGTTTGTCTTAAATATTTTCTGCATTTTTACTTGAGAGAATTGATCTGAATTACATATTCCGATATTCTAGATTGTTAGCTTTGATTTACTGAATCAACTCATGCAAAATATTAATTTAAGTAAAATTCAACTTTTTAATCTAAATTTGTTACCTATAATTAAATAGAATATCTTTCCAAAAATCAGCATCTTCTGCATGTGGATAAACTCTACTCTTGCAACTTAGAGCTATCTCAGCCTCTGAAAAATCCAATCTCAGTTTGCTCACATGAGGGAGTTCATTATTTTCTTTTAGGTTCCCTATCCTGCATCTGGAGTCCAGACATTCCTTCCAGGCAGAAGCCAGGATGATTGTAGGATTCTTTTTTTTTTTCCAGGGGTCATAGCCCTGTGCTACTTCTATCTAGTGTCTGAAAACAGCTTTCTCATATATTTTGGTCAATGTTCTAGTTATTTCTGGAGTAAGATTAAATTCAATCTTATTTACTCCATTAAGAATGTTTTTACCAATAAAAATATTGGTTTGTTAATTTATTATTGATTTATAGAACATTTTTTATCTATTTTATATGTAAATTACTACAATAGTTTGTGAAACTACAAAACTCTAATAAGTGGTATCTATAATGCGTCCAGATGTGTGCTATTGCTATTCACTATTATAATTAATAAAATGCACATTTATCAAAAAATCAAAATGAGAATAAGTTTTGTCACTTTGAATTTCTTTCAATCTCCAGAAACTAAAAACTGAGCAAATATCATCTGTCTAAGGAGTTGAAGGGGTCTTCATTTTTTAATTATTTTATTAAAAAGCAATCCTATCTTATAAAAAAAACAATGATTTTAACTCCTTATTATAATTTTATGATATCAAAAAAGTTTCACAAATACATAGTGTGGA
>CM052900.1:17936915-18044823 GCA_028534135.1 Potos flavus | reverse complement strand
CTAAAATATGTGCAGATATAATGCAGCTTGCTCATTAAGTTGACCTTAAGATAGATTATCTTTGATTATCTGGGTGGGCCCCATGTAATTGAAAATGCCCTTAAAAATGGGAGAAAAAAACAGAGGATGAAGTGGACAAGAATAGCAGAAAAGAAGCCAGAGAATGCAAATCATAAGAAAGATGAAGGAGGTTATATGGAAAGTATGAGAAGGAATGCCAAGCCTTCTGACAGCCAGCAAAGAAACAGGGACTTCCATCCTACACTGCATAGAAATAAATTCTGACAAGTGGATGACATTAGAAGCAGAAACTTTCCCAGAGTCTCCAGCAAGTAGCTCAGTTCTGATGAAACTTTGACTTTGGTCCTGAGATTAGTAATTTTGATCTTGTGATTAGTTAATGTTTCACAAATGTATGATGGAAATATTTCTGTGGAACTAATTCTGTTTTTGATAATGAAAAGGAATAAAATGTCTCAATATTTGGTTATGTTTAGACATTTGCTTTATATCTTTTTAAATACCCTAGATAAAAATTGTATAATTAGAAAACTGGATTATATTAATGAGGTCTACCATATATGCCCCTTTAATTGGTAATGATAAACCTTTTTTTTATTATTTTGAGGGGATAAGTTACATTGAATTAGTAATGTGAAATCTGCTTATATGAGGTTTACCAGTTCAGAAAAACAACCAGGAAATTGTTTTCTTAAGTTTAAATGGTACAGTATAATCTCCCTCTACCTCAATTCCTTCTACACACGATAATGATATAAATATTGCCAGGCATTTAATCTGTCCAAAATACAAAATAAGAAAAAAGATGCATTACTGTATTTACTAGTACCAGGACAGATGAATTTTAACTGCTAATATGCCAATAGTTCTTAATGCTCTGCAAAAGAAAGAAAGAGAAAAAGAAAGAGAAAAAGAAAGAAAGAAAAAGAAAGAAAGAAAGAAGAAAAGAAAGAAAGAAAGAAAGAAAGAAAGAAAGAAAGAAAGAAAGAAAGAAAGAAAGAAAGAAAGAGAAAGAAAGAAAGAAAGAAAGAGGGAGGGAGGAAAAGAAAGAAAAAATAGGTTTGTTTTTTTTTCTAATTTTAATTTTAGACTTTCTGAACAAAATCAACTCTGCTAAGTATGCTCAATTCAAAGATTTATTCTGTTTTTACTCTGTTTATTGAGTTATTCCCAACAGAGTTTCAGACACATGTTTTAATCCCAGCTTGTAAATGTCCCTTGTATGTCCAGTAGTGTAAGATTATAACTGTGTAAGACTGATGGAATCAGAAAAGAATCATTGCACAGTTCTGGAAGCAGCAAATACAAGACTGTTGTAACATCAAGGTGGTATCTCACTTAACCAGAATCAGAGAGAATAGATACTTTAATATTCTTTTCAAGAAGGAAATGTTTCAGGTCATTTATGATTGGCAACTTCTATAAGCCAGTTCTTGATCTGCCACACCATCTCATTTTATTTGCCACAGCAACAAGAAGTATCCCAGGCAGTGTCTGCCTGTCAGCTTAGGTCCCAAGGAAAAAACAACATGAAGCTGAATCTTAGTCAATTCGTTATCAATATATAGCATGAGTGGGAGAAAATATTAATGTTTTAACCACTAAGGTTTTGTAATTAATTACTATTTCCACATAAGCTAGATCATTGTGATTGATACACACTTTGATTTTACCAACTAGCTCATTCCCAATTAACTTTCTCTTCAGCCTTTTGGCTATATATCTTTCTCTACTGAGTCTGGAACCTGTAATTGATGCTTTAAACTCCATTTTTTAAGTGATTATTTATTTGTCTCTTCACAATTTTATTTATTTACCCAATAGTAATTAACTAGGTGTGGATAGAGTGGGCAAAACATCTCATGTAAGTGGGGGTACAAATAAACACCTAACATTTAACTCTTTTAAGTGTAATGAAGAATAAAAATGGAACATACAGAAACTATGAGAGTGATTTGCTTCCTTGTGAAGGAGATCAGAGAATATTTCCTACAGGAATTAAAGATGAATTTGAGACATGAATGATGAGCATTAACAAAAGAGAGAAGAAAGAGCATTAGTAAAGAGATGCTGGTGAGTGTGAGAGACTGAAAAGCCAGTATAACTACAGGACAAGAAAAGCAGATGAGTATGGTAAAAAATGAGTTAAAGATAAAGGGAGAATCTAGCTTTTAGGACCTTAAAGTCCCTGATAAGGAATTTGGCTTAATTTCCAAAGAATGAAAGCTTTTAAAGGATTATACACTGGGAAGGAACATAGATCTGCAATTTGTAAGATCTGGCTGCATCAAGGAGAAGAGATTATAATTCAGCGAGAGTAAGAGCAGGTCATCCAACCAGGGGCTACTAGATTATTCGATGTGAGATATGAGGGCAGCTTATACCAGGATTTTAGTATGGACTTAAAAGAGAAGAAAATGAATTTGATGGGCATTAGAGAGGTAGAAGTAACTAGACTTAGTGATAGACTGTCCAGGAAAGTGAAAGAGATGAAATAGTTTCAGTTAATTTCCAGATCTCTAAAATGTCCGAGTGCATATATTGTATGGCACTTTATTGAGATAGGAAAAATTAGAAAAGGATCATTTTAGGAAAAAAGATAGTAAGCTCACACAAATCGCACACATTTCTGAATTCATATAATTATTTTTAAATATGCGAGATATTCTCCAGTTGGACTGTTTTAAATATATGAGATATTCTCCACTTAGACTGTAAACTCTTTATGGTTAGATATATAGGACTTGCTTATTCCTTTAGCCTAAAATAAATAGCAGGTCAATACATTCTTTGGTGGTTTGCCGTAATGTGAAAGGAAGAAACAAGGGCATAAAGCAATAAATATTGTAAAACTTCTAAATCAAATGGTAGCAAATATTTTAAAACTTGCATAAGGAAGTAGAGCTAGACAGTGACACTTCAGCTATGTGAGATCACTAGTGTTTAGCATCTGGTAAAGGAAAGAGAATGTCATAATTGGAGGAAAATCTAAACTTTCCACTATCAATCCTGCCTGCTCTTTTCTGCTGAACAGAACAGTTTGCCATTCAAATTAATAATGTTCATAATTATTCTAACAACTTCATGATATATTTCTAATAATCATGGGAGGAAAACAATGACTTTTTAGCAACCTCAGTCACACCGTGCCTTCCTCTGGAGCTGAGGTTGATACTCAACCAATCGTTGTTTCTGTTGCTGTTGCTGCTGTTTGTTTAGTTGGTTGGTTGATTTTTTTTTTTTAAATCATTGTTCATCATGTGATGTGTGCCTTAAAACTTTTATTTTAGTTGATAGTTTTCTTCTAACTATTTGATAAAATATCATGCATTTTATTGAAACATATGGCAACAGGGAACTTGAATCTAAACATGGGCATCTGACAGATCTTGTTCCTTGCTGAGAAACAATTATTTCAATATAGCTTGACAATATGGCTTTTTCTCAGACATTCTTTGCTTCATTTTCCCCCTGAAGTAAGCATGCTGTTAAGAAAATTTATTCACACAGGATCCTTTATTCAACCTACAGCCAGAACAATAAGCTTTCTCCTAAGCCCCTCTCAGATTCCCCTCTAGTGACAGTAAGGAAGCACTGCACCTACCAATTCAAGTGTTTAAATTCATTCCCTTTGTGTAGCCACCACCTCCTAGGAATTAAATGAATCTAGAGCTTCTATTTCAGCCCACAGACATCATTCAGTATATAGACATCTTTTTGTAATAACATCTGCCATTAATCTTATCCGTTTTTTTATATGCCAGTGTTTTTTATTGCAAACTGATTCTGATATGGATCATTTTGTTAGGTTTCCTCGAGCTTCCTCTCAAACGACACACCACATGTTTTCTAAAAATAGATATAATAACATTTTCATTGTGCTCCCATTCAATCGATAAAATTATATCTAAAAATTTAATTTAGATTTATTTTTCTAATTGATCAGACAAGGATTTATGGAAATATGTCCCTGGTCCACATACTGTAAATGAAATATATAAATCAAAGTTTGTTCATTCCTCTGAATAATTTTTCATGCAACTTTGGGTCTTTGATATATTATCCTGATACAATTTGTGTTTTGCTCACATTATGGTTTAACTAATACATCCTTCCCTCAATGTATAATGCTTTACTGACTTTTTTTAAGATTTTTAATTTATTTATTTGAGAGAGAGAGCAGAACATGAGAGAGCATGAGCGAGGGGTAGGGCAGAGGGAGAGGGAGAAGCAGATCCCCCACTGAGCAGGGAGCCGGATGCCGGCTCAATCCAAGGACTCTGGGATCATAACGTGAGCCAAAGGCAGACACTTGACTGACTGAGTCACCCAGGCACCCTGCTTTACTGACTTTTAGTAAGTACAGAGGTATTTCCTAAATTTATGCCTAAACCTCAATTTCAATACTCTCTCATGTGGCATCTAATCCATATATAAACAGGGGAAAAAAAATCCTTTTGTCCTCATGTATTGAAAACCTATTCTAACCTATCATATTTTTCTGGCTTCCTTATTAGAGCGTTTACTCCACCACTACAAAGGTGTTAAGTGGAACAGGGAATATAGTAGGTGTTCAAGGAACATTGTGAAACAACTGATATATACAGGAAATCCCTAAAGTTGAAAATGTTCCCAAAATAAATTAAGTTCGAGATTTCTTGTAGATTTATTTTTTTGTTGTAGATAGAATATGGATTCTGGGAGTAAAGAAACAAGTGGATTATATTATCTGCCACTCCTTATCATTTAGTGTCTATATTGGCTAATTAAAACATTTAATTTATGTTTATAATTTAATGTTATAAAATAATGCAATAATATTTCTCAGGTAAGGTCAAAAGGTAACCATTCTCTTAATGGCATTTTTGGATGAACACGTTCTCAATTTTAATAAAAACTTTTTACAGATGTTTTTGTTATGGATAATGTGTTTTTTGTTCTGTTTAATAAATCTTTGCTTAAGTCAAAACCGTAAAGAAATTCCCCTCTGTTCTCTTCTAAAACGTTTACCTTGACATTTAGCTCTGTAAAATATCTAAAATTCATTTTTCTATTCTTTGGGACATCGTGTAAAAGTGAACTTTTTTTCCTCCTATATAGACATCTAATTGGCCCAACATCATTTAATGAAAAGATCATCCATTCCCCACCATGCTGTAATGTCACCCTTGTAATAACAAGTGAACCAATAAGCATTAGGATACACAACTATGGAAGGGCTAATTGTATTTCTGATCAGATTCTATTAATTGAAGAATTTTTTTAAGTCTTACAGAAGCAACTAGGTTGTAAAAGTGGGACTGGTAAAGGATGAGTCTAAATAGGTAATATTGAGACATCAACAGACACTGTATTTTCTTTTTCTAGAAACCACTTCTTCTCTTGGCCTTTGTTAAAAAAGCGAAATGTGTATTACCATTATGCAGTATTCTAAAGTGTATATTTTATCACGTTTTTTATTTCTTTTTTTAAATATTTTTTTAAAGATTTCATTTAGTTATTTGACAGAGAGAGAGATCACAAGTAGGCAGAGAGGCAGGCAGAGACAGAGAGAGGGAAGCAGGCTCCCTGCTGAGTAGAGAGCCCAACGTGGGGCTCGATCCCAGGACCCTGAGATCATGACCTGAGCCGAAGGCAGAGGCTTAACCCACTGAGCCACCCAGGCGTCCCACGTTTTTTATTTCTGAAATTGGAATTTACAGGTAAATAGTAGTATTCTTCTTTCTTAGAAGTACACGAAGAGTGATGGAGTTTAAAATGAACAGTGTCGTAGATTTAATGACATAGTATATGATTCTACCTCTCTGGCCGGAGATTATTAAATTTTACACCTACCCAAGACCATTCAGAAACCAGACATGTGTCTCTTTCGAATCTGTGCCAATCGTACTAACAAGACATTAGTAAAGTTGGTGGCTTATAAAACTATAATTGTAATGGTAGGTGGTCTCAGAGATAACATCAGTGTTGGGGCATGAACATGAAGAACTCATTTGAGAGAATGGAAGGGAAAGCTGTGGGAGAGTGGCTGAAGTGAGATATCATGAGGCCCATTAGAGAAGAACAGAATGTGGATTTTCTTTTTCTTCCTAAAGGCTACTCCAGTTCTCATGACACACGCATGTATTTCAACTTCTATTTTTTTTATTGAATAGACTTCATTACATATAGCTTTTGCAATATTTTGTACCATACATAATTGATGATTCAGATATTTTATTAATAAGGCCACTTGTCTAATATCATAAAACTAAATAAAATACCAAAGAATGTTTTCCTTAGTTCCATACCTATTATTTGTAAATAAAACCAGGCATGAAGGGCATCAAAGAACAAAAAATTTCTCTAAAGAAAATGTGAGATGGTGTAGTTAAATAAGTATACTGGGTTAATATGCAACAGAGTTGGTTTATTGTTAAGAATTCCCTTGATAGGCACCTGGGTGGCTCAGTTAAATATCTGCCTTTGGCTCAGGCCATGATCCTGGGGTCCTGAGACTGAGCCCTGCCTGGGGCTCCTTGTGCAACAGGGAGCCTGCTTCTTCCTCCCCTCCACCACTGCCCCTGTTCATGCTCTCTCTCTCTCTGTCAAATAAATAAATAAATATTAAAAAAAAAAAAAAGAATTCCCTTGATATTTTGTCTTATTTTGGTTTTTTGGTTTTTCAAATTTTTATTTAAAGTCTAGTTAGTTAATATATAGTGTAATACTAGTTTCAGGAGTAGAACTTAGTAATTTATCGCTTCCATATAACACCCATTGTTCATCACAACAAGTGCCCTCCTTAATGCCCATCACCCATTTAACCCATCCCTCTGCTCACCTCCCCTCCAGCAACCCTCACTTTGTTCTCTACAATTAAGAGTCACTTATGGTTTGCTTCCCTTTTTTTTTTCCTCTTCCTCTATGTTCATTTCTTAAATTCCACATATGAGTGAAACAATTTGTCCTTCTCTGACTTATTTTGCTCAGCATAATACACTCTAGCTCCACCCATGTTATTGCAATTGGCAACATTTCATTCTTTTTGATGGCTGAGTAATATTCCATTTCATATACCCCACATCTTCTTTATCCATCATTAGTCAATGCACCTTTGGGCTCTTACCATAATTTGGCTATTATTGATAATGCTGCAATAAACATACAAGCATTGGGGAGCATGTGCTCCTTTGAATCAGTATCCCCTTGATATTTTTAACACAATTATTTCTCATGATCCTCAGGGCCATTTATCCAACCATGTGGGTATCATTTTTACAAATGACAGGCTTTCTGCCTAGCTACACAGTCAAAGGATTTAACATTTCTCTGAGTTTCTCTGATTCTCACATCTAATCACTAATCCCTAGAGTCCACATAAGACATATTTAATTCAACTATTTTATTCATCTCCAACTTCACTTCACCACTGTAAACTATAATCTCTAAATGGTAACAATTTTTGTTCTCAGTCTACTCCCACCATCTCAAAAACTTTCTTCAAACTATTGTCAGAGAAATCTTTGCAAAATACAGATTGTATTCTGTGACTCTCCTCCTTAAAACACTTTAGGATAAAATTATAATTAAGGTAAAATCTAAAATATTTATCATTGTGTATAAAGTTTTGTGCAATCTTGACGTCTATTTCTAAAGGCATATGTCTTATTATCTCCTTCTCTTGTATTATTCTTTAATATACATGTTGCTTCCCTAGGGATTCTTCCTTACCTCAACATTTTGGGATTGCTGTCATCCTGTGCATTCCATAACACATGACAACCTCCTCCCCTTTTGCCCTTTGCTTGGATAAGACTGTGTTTTTATTGTTCCTCTGCACATTTATCCTTATCTATCTACATTATTCAATACTGAATTTTCAGCACCTCTTGCAGTGCCTGGAGCCATATAATTTTTAATAAAAATGGTTTGAGTGAATTAATAAATATATATCTTCTCTACTTTTATAAAAACTACTTTGACTTGAGTAAACATATTTATGATATGTTAAATATTTGGAGATAAGTTAGGAGATAAATTTGCTTCACTGGATGTTTATTTGAATGTTAGAATACTTATTCTTACTATTACTTAGAAGTTTGTGTTTATTTTTTATTTTTTTCTTCTTTTAATTAGTATACAATAACGACTTTCATTTAAACATTAAACTATTTCACTTGTAATTAAATAAATGTGAATGAAATCAATACCATATCACTTTTTATATATCAAGCAAAGATTTAAAAGAATAGTGTTAAATGTGTATGGTTTATTGCTTGTTGATTATATCTCAAAAATGCTGTAAAAAAATTAAAAAATAATAAAAAGACTGGTGTTTGGGACTGACGCAAAATGGAAAATTTCTAGCACAACCAAAAAAATGTACAAATTCTTTTGTTTTTGTTTTTAAGGTTGTATTTATTTATTGAGAGAGAGAGTGAGTGACAGAGAGAAAGAAGGAACAGGAGGAGGGGCAGAGGGAGAGGGAGAAGCAGACTCCCTCCCCGATGAGTGGGAACCCAACATGGGGCTCATCCCAGGACTCCAGGATCCTGACCTGAGCTGAAGGCAGATGCCTAACTGACTGAGCCACCCAGGCACCTCTAAATTCTTTTGGTTTGTTGAGATATAATTGAGAAATAAAATTCTAATGTACATTTAAAATATACAATGTGATGATTTGATATACATATATTTGTGAAAGGATTCTCACAAACGAGTTGAATAGCCCATCTATTCATCATCTGGCGTATTTATCTTTTTTTTTCTTGGTGAGCACTCAAGATCTACTCTTTTTTTTAATTAATTTTTTATTAACATATAATGTATTATTTGTTTCAGGAATACAGGTCTGTAATTCATCAGTCGTATACAATTCACAGTGCTCACCATAGCACATACCCTCCCAATGTCCATCACTCAGCCACCCCATCCATCCCAAACCCCCTCCACTCCAACAACCCTCAGTTTGTTTCCTGAGATTAAGAGTCTCTTATGGTTTGTCTCCTTCTCTGGTTTAGTCTTGTTTCATTTTTCTCTCCCTTCCTCTATGATCCTCTGTTTTGTTTCTCAAATTCCTCATATCAGTGACATCATATGATAATTGTCTTTCTGTGACTGACTTATTTCACTTAGCATAATACCTGCTAGTTCCATCTGCATTGTTGCAAATGGCAAAATCTCATTTTTTGGTGGCTGCATAATATTCCATTGCATATATATACCACACAGTATGGATATTCCTCGAAAAGTTGAAAATAGAGCTACCCTACAACTCAGCAATTGCACTACTGGGTATTTACCCCAAAGATACAAATGGATAAAGAAGATCTACTCTCTTATCAAATTTCCATTATACAATACAGTATATCAACTACAGTCACCATGTCATACCCTACATCCTTAGACTCTTATCCAACCACTCCCCATTTCCCTGACCCCCCAACTCCTACAACTACTATTCTACTGTTTCTAAAAATTCAACTTTTCCATTTTTTATAGATTCCATGTATAAGAAATACCATGTAGTATTTGTTTTTCTCTGTCTGGATTATTTCATTTAGCATAATGTCCCCTAGTTTCATCCATGTTGTTGCAAATGGTAGGATTTCCTTCTTTTTTAAGGCTTAATAATATTCCATTATTATTATATATTCCATAGTATATATTATATAGTATACCACACTTATTTATCCATTCATCTGTTGACAAACAGTTTGTTTCCATACCTTGGCTATCATGGAAAATGCTGCAATAAACATGAATATGCAGACATGTCCTTATGGTAATGATTTCATTTCCATTGGATATACACTCAGACATGGACTTGCTGGATCATCTGGTAGTTCTATTTTAAATTTCTTAAAGAAACTCCATATTGTTTTTGTAGCAGCTATATCAGTTTCCATTCCTACCAACAGTTCACAAGGGTTCCTTTTTCTCCATATCTGCTCCAACATTTGTTATCTATTGTCTTTTTTTAATAGTAATCATCTTAGCAGGTGTGAGCTGCTATTTCATAGTGGGTTTGATTTGTATTTCCCTGAAGACTAGTGATTTGAGTCCTTTGCCCATTTTTAATTGGGTCATTCTATGTATGCATGTAAGTATATGTTTGTTGCTATTAAGTTGTATGAGTTCCTTATATATTTTGCATATTAACCCTGTGTCAGATGTGTGGTTTGAAAACATGTTCCCCCATTCTATATGTTGCCTTTTCATTTTGTTGATGGTTTCCTTTGCTATGCAGAAGCTTTTTAGTTTGATGTAGGCTCACTTGCTTATTTTAGCTTTCCTTGTCTTTGCTTTTGGTATCACATCCAAAAAAAAAAGATTATTGCCAAGACCAATGTCAAGGAGCCTTCCACCTATATCTTCTCCTGGTGGTTTTATAAATAACTCAATTTAAAAATGGGCAAAGGATCCAAATGCACATTTTTTCTGAAGAAGGCATACAAATGGCCAACACATACTTTAAAAGGTACTCAGAATCACTAATCATCAAGAAAATACATTAACCAAACACAAAAACACACTCAAAATTCTTTCTTTTTCTTTGCATATTGGAAAGTTTTATTAGTATATCTAAGCTTGGTTTTGCTTTTTCAATATTTCCGGATCGTTTTTTGTTTCTGGAACTCTGGAGAATAGAATTATTTAATGAAACAAATTCTTATGAGTTCAGACACCTAAGACATCATTTTGTCCCACCTAACAATATTTAATTGAATATTTGTTTTATTAAAAGTATAAACATGTAATTGATTAAATATACAGATATAACTGTAGAAGGAACAGACTAATAAAAATATAAAATTACCTGTAAAATTACCTGCAGGGATTTTATAATTTATTCATAATATAAGGCTTGCAAATAACAACATAAGAAATAAGAAAAGAAAAATGTGATTTTTTTCCAAATGTAATGGTGTCTCAATGTTGTATGATGTTGAATAGTTTTGATATGTCTATGTGCTCCATCTCGGAGTAACTGGCATGAGCCAAGCAGCACCTTCCTTTCACAGGTCTGGGTTCTGGGTCCACAGGCCTTTTTCCCAAGCCCAAAGATGGCCACATTAACCAAGAGGTGCCTCTTCATCAGAGGTGTGATCTTAAGCTCCATATAGCCTCTGCCTTTAAGCTCTAAGTTTTTCCTTTTATCATGTATGGTGGGAACTACTGCCTACATTTGCTACTTTCATAATATTTAGAATTATTTTAGTTTTTTATTGACTTATCTATATATCTCCAAATTTCAAATTCCAGAAGTTATTTTTGGGAAATAGATTTTATTTCTGCTTTTATCTTCTTTGATCTCTCATATACAACAGAATTCTCTTATATTAGGCATGGTCCCTTCCTCCTTGGCTCTGATAGAGTTACCTTTTCCCTACCCAGCTTCTCATTAATACTATCTGCTGGGAAAGATGCTTAGTACTTTTACTTTTTGGTAAATATTTATCCCATATTTGCCCTCTTCTTATCATAGCAGTCTCATGCTTAGGAATTAACTGGTGTTCTCTCTCCTCTGGACCAACAGTATCAGATTTGTCTTTACCTAAAAGATTGCAACAGAGGTCAAATTTCTCAGTGACACTAGGAAATGTGGGAAGCATTGAGACTGGGAAATGTGGGTAATACTGGGACTTTGTTTGCAAGGTTGAGGGAACTAATCATAAGGTGATTAACTCTTAATAATCAGCAACTCATCTGGGAGCCCCTTAATCTGTTGGTCAACTGAAAAATGCTCTCTCATTATCAGCCTAGAATAATGCAATGATACAATGTCTTAACAACCTTTTTTTTTTCTAATTTGAAAAAAATGCAAAAGAGCTGGTAGTAAGGAGGACCTCTGTCTTTGATCAGTGATTGCGTTTTATCCTTTGACAGGAGATACTTATTGGTATTTTTGTGGTTTAGGCAATGAATACGTTCGAGAGAAAGAGCTCTATAAATAATTGTGAAATCAATCTAATATTCAGTTGTTCTTTCCACCCAAAGAACAGGCCAGATCACTGGTTCCAAAAATAAAAAATCAAGAGGTTCATTTGATCGCATTTGAAAGCTTTGAGTGTGAGGCATAAAATTTGTATTTTAAAAAAGTACCACAGATGATTTGTATAGTCACAATTTGGGAAACACTGGGATTAATCAATGAGTTTCTAGTTTTCAAGATTCAGAATAATCTTGTGAAACTTTTTTTAAAAAAAGAATCTCAGAGGCTATATCCCAAAGATTTTGATTTAGTATGTCTGAGGTGAAGACGAGATGCTTTTTTTTTTTAAGAGCATCGTATTCTGTTGTGCATTTGGGGCCACAGACTGCTGATTAAAGCCGGTAGGAAAGACAACAGCAGCTGAATTCTGAACTTAGAAGTGCACTGCTCAGAAGCAGCTGCCTGCATCCCTGCCTGCATCCCTGTAACAAAGAAGAATGCATTTTGCAAAGGAGTAATATGGTCATTACAGTTTCTGGAATCCACGAGGTTATGTGGGAACATAACCTATAACATATTTGGAGTTAAGGAAGTTTAGAAAGTTTCCTCTAAGCTTGGTCAGAGATCTGTTGTTTCTCTTAGTCCCCAGGAAATTTCTCATCCTTTCTCCTGAGTGAGAACCTCAGAAAATCAAGTAAACTATCCTAGTGCCTTACTGGCCTAAGAATCCCTCTACTCTCTATCCCCCCAGTCTCTAAGAAAAGCACTTCTGAAAGAACTCCAAAATTAATCAGAGGTTTAAAAATGCTCGCTGGTCTCAAACCCATCAATATGCTGTACAGAAAAGTTAATGGAGTCCAAAGATAGAAGAAAAACTTCTATTCTTGGAAATTTGAAAAATTAGATCACATGAGAACCACACATTTAAAAAGATGTATCAAACTGCTGAATAAGGAAAAATCCTTTCTCTTAAAATATGATTTTCCACGATTAAAGGTAGAAATCTCACAAATACATAAAATTAATACACATCGACAATTTATTAAGTAACAGATTGAGGGATGCAGTAAAATGGTAATGTTTCTAAGAACATTTGAGGAAGAGAGATTTATATATTCCAGCAAAAATGATTTTTTTTAACATTAGAGGAGCATTATAGCATTACATATAAAATTAAAGTACTCTATGACAATAAGTTATAGCCTTTGGGCTTACCTATTTTCCTGAACAGAAATTATTTTCATTGCTATCTGACAAGAATTCTCTTTATTGCTTTTGACTTTCTATAAGTTAACCTCTATCCCTACAAAATGTAAAATATTTTAACCAATAACAAGTAGAATGCCCAATACATATATATGCTTCCAGAGAACTAGATAATTCCTGCTAGACAGTGCCCAGCACTATAATGAAAAGACCTCACTACTTCATTTTGCCAATTACTAAGTCTTGGATACTTTTCTTAACAGTGTTCACCCTTATAAATAATTCTCAAAAATTATTATTTACCATAAAAATATGCTCTCATTACGTGTTGGCCTGGTTTGCTTGCATGGGCACAGGAAGGGTTAATTAACATGTATAAATCTCCTTATATTGGTCAGCAAATGTAGAACCATTTAGTGTTAAGTAACCATTAGTCCAGAAAATTAATGTCTGTCTGGAGTTGTTGTCAGGAATCTAGGATTATTTTTTTCAATAGGATTTAGAATTTGCTCTTCTACGTGAGGCTGGCAGCTTCACCTCCACTTTGGGTCAAGGTCCCTAAAATTTTCTAAGATTCCTGGCCTGCAAGGAAATTATCATTCTTACTATGAGGTTTGATTCCATAAGTCATACAACAGGTAACATGCCAGCTCCCTCTGAGGGTTCTGTTGGCATTTGTTCCAAAAAGAAAGTACAGCAATTCATCCTAAGTAGTGGGTTTATCACGTATGATTGCATGAGTGGCATTCTCAAATATGACATTCATGGCCTGGGTTACCTAATTCATTATCCACTTATATCCTGTTATAAAAGAGGACATAACCTAATTGAACTAATTGGAATAATTATATTGTCATGAAAATGAAGAAGGCTCAGTAAAAACATTTTATTTTTGAATTTTGAATGGTCAGTGAGAGTCATGTAACATTTTCACGTGTTTTATTTCAATTTGCAAAAACATAGTCTACTACTATGCAGGTTAAAGATAAAGGAGAAAAGTAAATCACTTCCTCATTTACTCCTCAGAGAACAGATTGTTAAAAATGTTAAGTTTTGTAAAATAACTAATTAGAAATATAGTTTTCTAATCTGTTTATATGGTGCTGTGTAAATCTTGTTTTGTTGGGGTTGGGTCAGCAATCAGCTTATAAAGTTGTCTATGTCTGGACAAAAAAGAAATATAGAAGTTGTGATTCCGTTTTTTAGTACAATCTGATAATTTTCAAAGAAAATTCACAGCACACGCTTATATACAAAACTATTATTTGAAACATTAGTAATAGTCCTTTCACGATTTTTTCCAAAAGATCCAATTTCTAGCTTGTAGTTTGTAGCAGAATTTTCAGACAATAATCAGAGGAAAGGAAGAATTGCCAAATTGATAATAAGATGTTCCAGTCTAAAGTTCTGTTCTTTTCAATGGTCTTGATATATTTTCCTAATTATTTCGAGCTAACAAACAGACAAACAAATATTATAAACAATAACAGCAACAATAAAATACAAAATAATAAAATAAAATAAACCTCCTATTTCCTCTGTTCTCTCACTCACCAGAGAATAAATCTCCATTTCTACTAAGAGATCACTAAATGGTCAGGTGATGAAACCAAATTTTCAATCCTTGCTGCCAGTAATGGAGAAAAGGTTGAAAGCAAACCAGAACCAGAATAAGACTTGTCTAAGAACCACAAGCAAACAAAGCCTTAAATCGAAACCATCAATCTCTTTCAAGAAATCACTCAAGGAGCCAAGAATAGACATGCCTGAGATTTAAGGGCACAGGAAGTGTCCTTCTTCTTGGGCAGCATACCAATTGCCCCTTGCTTGTTAGTCATCATGGGCATCTTGGCGGGAATACCACAAAGCATCTAATGCATAATATTCAAAAGCTAAAAATGTGTTACTCCAACACATGTAAAACTAATGCATGTCAAAGGTGTATTAAATAACTCATAAATGAGGGAAACAGTAAAATGATAAAGCTGTTTTCTAAGCATCTGTAAGCAAAAGTTTATATATTCTAATAGGAATTTCTTTATATATGAGTGGTAGATTAATATTACCAAATCAGATACAAAACAGTAGATGTTCTTTGAGGACAATAAAAGATAACCTTTGAGATTATCTTTCTGACAGTGCAGCAATCATTTGCATTGGTCTCAGACAGGAGTAATTTGCATTGTAATAAGCCTGCCACAAGTTAACCTTTACCCTCAGAGAGTTGTAAAATATCTTAATCAATAGTAAATAAAAAGTCAAATGAACTACATAGCCCTAGAGTATCAGATATCCTCTGCATGGCACTGAACAGACATTCAGTAAACTCTTTTGACTATTTCCAAGAGATATTCAATGGATGGGTTAACCAGCATTATAGACATGGCTTAGGGAGAATTAATAATTGTAAGAGAGATCTGAATAAATTAGTTCTATAAAGCCCAGAGAATAAAAACAGCAAGATGCAAGAGTGTTAAATAGAAGTAATGGAAGTTGGAGGACTAGATAATACTAATATCCCACTAGGGTCCTGGGGAAAAGGAAGAAGCAGTAACATTTGATGATAGAATGAATTAAGAATTTTCTAGACTTATTGAAAGAGATATATATTCAGATTTGATAAGCGGAGTGAATCCCAAACAAAACACACAAGAAGATATCCAGGTCTAGATACAGGATTGTAAAACAGGGGAACGCCAAAGACAACTAAATGAAAGCAGCTGGGGAGAAAAGACAGATTACTTATGAAGCAACCGTAATTAGACTGTCAGCAGTCTTCCCAAATGTAAGAGTAAAACCCAGAAAACCAGGATATAATATCTTCAAAGTTTAGAGAAAATAGCTGTCAACTTCAATTTCTGTATCCTAGGAAAACTGTCATTCGAGTGTGGGAAATTGTAAAGCTGTTTCTGCTAATGAAAATCAAGGACATAATTAGAAACCTTATTCTTTGAAATGAAATGGGATATTTTATAATACAAAACAAGATTACTGAGAAAACTTACTCTTTAAAACCATAAGATTAAAGAAACTTTGCTCTCTGAAAATATACCAGGGACTAGAAAAGCAGAATAAACCAGTTTTGAACTGGGAAAGAATGAAATAGGAAAATTATGGAAGCAGCTTTGATTTCATGTGGGAGCCAATGGGGGAGGATCTTTCCATGCTGCTGTTAGAAATAATCAAATCTGCTGTTACTGAGTGTGTGTGTCTAAGACTTGTGTGAGCGATGTCCCAGGAAACCACATCCCAATGTGGGTCTTCTTTGTCTGGAATATTACATGAATTCAGTTTTGTCATTCACAATTACTGATCTTTTTGTGTTATCAAAAATCATTAGGTCAAATTATATGTTCCTAAATAAACAAAACCAAGCCATGGTAATATTAACAGATCTACTTTATAGATCACGGTTGTCCAATAGAACTTTCTGTGTGAAGAAAATTTCTTTATCTGCACAATCCAATACAGTACCTGCTAGCCTCATGTGTCTATTGAGTGCTTGAAATGTGGCTAATGAAGCAGACTAACAGAATTTTTAATTTTCTTTCATTTTAATTATTTAAAATTTCCATGGCCACATATAGGGACTACCCCATCAAATAGCTGCAAAATGTTCGGATTTTTTTTTAAGAAGGAAAGTAAATCTAGGATGAAAGTGTGAGATTAAAAAAAAAAAAAAAAACGCAAAAATTTTGGTAAATATTTAAATTAAAATCACTGCATACTTTTAAAGAATTAATATTGAGGATTTCAAAAGGTAAAACTAAGACAACAATAACAATAAAAATTGAGTTGAGTAAAATTATTAACACTCATATATTATTACATTGTTCTGGAGCCAAAAAGAGGTATTTATTAAACTTACACTGTTTTAATATATGCACACACATGTACTTCCAAGAAAGAGACAGGGAAAATGGAATGATATAAACATTAACCACATCAACCATGGAAAGAATGAAGAAGCTCAGACTCCAAAATCACTTTTTATTTCCTTTGTAAGGCACATGGATAATTTAGAAAAATGAAAAAGTATTTTTCTTTGGATCTCTCTAAACAAAGCTCGAACTCAACTGCTTTTTATCCTGCTTTTCCCCTTCTCTCTGATAATGTACATAAGTGATCCTCTTTTATTCTTTCCTCTGATCTTCTTTCCTTTCATTCTGATAAGCCTGAAACTCTCGAAAAGTCAATTGCCACTTTAAGTTAAATCCATTCCAAATAGGGAAAGGCACAGTTGATTTTAGATCTTTTTCCAAGTCTAAACTTGGAGCCATTGTTAATTCTTCTCAAAGTTTAGATGTGGGACACAGAAATATACAGAATAATTTGAAATAGTCTTAAAGACATGCAATCTCGAATTGTGAAATGTTCATCAATTAGTTCACATGTTATTAGGAACCTTGGATTAAAAAAATTTTTAGGGGCACCTGGGTGGCTCAGTCAGTTAAGTGTCCACCTCTTGATTTCAGCTCAGGGCATGACCTTAAGGTCATTAGATTGAGTACCCCCCCACCCCACCCCGTGGTCTCCAAAGTCAGCGAGGAGTCTGCTGGAGATTCTCTCTCTCTCTCCCCCCATTCCCACTCTCTCTTTCTTTCTCTCTCTCTCTCAAATAAATAAATATATCTTAAAAAACATTTTTTTTAAAGATGGCAAAGACAAGTAGGGAAGATGCTGAGGGTAACCTACAAATCTCAAACCGCATATTCCATAGAATATCAGAAGAGTTTAGGAAAGATGATGTTTTGACAAAATCTTTTTGAAGTCTTCCCCAGAAATCATGTCAGGCCCTAATCCAGTTCTGTAAGCAAAGAAAAGATAAATCCATTGTAGTCTTCAGAGAGAAATCTTCAACACCATTTGATAAGCTTCAAGAATAGTACCTGATTCTGATATGACCCCAACTCTCTTTTCACTTTGTGAGAACAGCCTTTACCAGCCCATTAGGGGATTTGATATACTAACAAAGACTGCAATGAGAAGATCCCATTGCTAGATATGTAACACTTTGCTACAGATTTTGAATCTGTCTTAAAACACAAGCGGAATAAGACCCACAATAAACTAATGGCTTTACAAATTAAACCAGTACACGCTTCCATCCAGGTGGAAACTGTTAATGGAGGAAACCTCTTATTAGACACCTGTAGATATTGTAAGGGGAAAACAAATAGGAAAAAAATAATTGTAGTGCATCAGCTAAGAAAATGAAAGGCAAAAATTAAGTGAGTAAGCAATGAAGATCTCTAATGAAAGGAGAACCAAGTGCCCAACCTTTCCATTTGCTCTTAAACTCTTAAGGAGACATATCACAAAATATTAAAAGGTAACCTTGAAACTTTTAACTAAAATATGTTTTATAATATTTACTTTAAGGCCTTGAACCACCATATAATTTCCCCCAAACTGCCCGTGTGGCAGAGAGCTACAATCTTGGCAATCCTGATTTTCATCCTCTAATTCTCACCCTTAATTTAGGTAAAAAAAAGTTCCTTCCTCCTCTGTGACATTCCCTAGTTTAACAGAGAGGTTGTGCTGGAATCCACTTGCACTGTCTTATGGAAGCTAACTGTGCACATCTCTCCCTCATTCTGCAACCAGTGACATCATGTTGCTAAATTGAAATTGAGTATTACAGTATAGAAATCAGGGCTTTTTTTTTTTTTTTAAACAAAAGCTGGTTGATAAATCACTAGGAAAACAAAATGCTGAACGATGTAGTTTCCTGAAGGTGTCTTCCTGGAAAGTCCCATGGACCGACTTATTCATAATCTAGTCATAGATAACTTGGACATTTATTTACTGGTATCCTTGTGTCTAAATCAAACTCAAATTGAAGATCTCCAGGAGGTATTTAGACTATCACTAATTTCTACTTTATGCATAGAATTTGGGGATTAATATGAGACTTCTCATCAAGGTTCTGGTTAACAAGTCCAAGACAAAACCCAAGATACGTATTACTTCTGAAACTAGAAATAAAACTAAAGCCAATACTTGAAAGCCTAATGTACTAATCATGCCTTGTGCAGGTTTTTGTAATAAACAATCCTCCCAGTCAAGAAAACCAATGAACAAAGATGTACATTTATTCATAACTTCAGAGTCATGAATAAAATAATAACTCCCTGCTTCCCATAGTTCTACACACAGTATTATTTCATCTTCAGTTCTCCTTGCTGCTTTGTCTTTTACAATCGCCGATCTGTATTCTGCTTTCTTCAGTGTCCTTTTAGATGAGGTTGTCAATACCCATGTACCTTTCCCAGGGAAATCAACAGTGTACAACAATTTACTTTAGAATATTCCTGAGGCTAATTATCACAAATCCTCCCAATTATCACAAGTCCTTAAATAGAACTTAAAAACCTCAAATTTCTGGGGTGACCAAGTGGCTCAGTTGATTAAGTGCCTGGCTCTTGATTTTAGCTTAGGTCATGTTCTCAGGGTCATGATGTCAGGATCCTGAGATCAAGCCTGATGTTGGGCTCCATGCTCAGTGCAGAGTCTTGTCGTCCCTCTCCATCCCCCTCTGACCCTATCTGCCCCACACTCACTCTTTCTCTCTCTCTCTTCTCTTTCTTTATCTAAAATAAGTAAATTTATAAAATCTTTAAAAAAAAAGCCTCAACTTTCTCTCTGATGCTTCTCTTTCCCAACATATTGCATCCGATTGCTTTTGTAATTGTAATATTCTGATTGTGTGAAAATCTCTAAAACTGTTTACTTACTGATTTGGCCCAAAAAAGAAAATTTCCAAAGAAAATTTAAATTTACCAAAATAAAATGTATTACTTAAAACTTCATTTATCCTGATGAGATCAATCCTTCACTTCTGACAGATTATAAATCATTCGAAAGTTTCTCAGGTCAGTCATTTTTTTAAAAAATCAAGTGTTTTCCTATATTTCCCTGGCTACTGTCATAAATCAGTATTGAAATTTTCTGAAGTCATTGTACTTCTATATGATTTAACCACGTCTTCATATCAGATTCCTTCCTTTGAACCTAAACATGATCAGTCACTTCAAGATTTAAAATTACCTCTTCAGCAGTCACTCACACTTATTGACATAAACCTTGTTATCTGTTTATACATGAGAAATAGGGGTAGTCATTAATGCTTTGATTTAATATCATGTGCATAATATGAGATTATGGGTTAATTACAGTCTTTCTCTTACCCAAGGCCAATTCTACACACTTTGTATCAGAGAAATAACAGCTGCATTGTAACTAGTGGAGACCTAATACCAAATTGGTTTTTAGTTCTCCTTTAACTTTGATGATCCCTTATACTGTGCAAACTTTGTTGCTCATTGAATATACAAAAGTTTATGAGACAAGTAGGCTTACCACTTATGAAATTCTATTACTTTTTCTCAAACACATTTTCATATAACATCGTAAAACTTAAAAATCTGCTGTCATTTTTCTGCTACAAGAAGAAGGCTTATTACTGACTAGCCTTTGTTATGGAATTGTCCATAATCCAATCAGACTTTTAAAGACTGTTACAGAAATTTCACATTTGTTATTGTTTGTTGATGGTTTATACCTTAAGACAAAACCTAACAAATTAAAAAAAATTTAAAAAAATTTAAAAAAAAAACAGAATTAACAGTCTGGAACCACCTTTACAGATTTTAATTTGCTTCACTGTAACAATACACCTTGCTCAAAGCAAAATCAACATGGATGATAATATTTCACTCATTGAATGCAACACAGCTTGCCAATTAGCAAGAGATAAATGAGTTAATATATGTAATGATGATATACCCATGATTTTGGAATGCTTCAGAAATTGAGGTTGACGCCAACAGGCACTCCAATTTTAAAAATTAAAGAGATTAAAGAACTCTTAGTGTTTTCTGAGGGTTTGACTAATAGCACAAGTCATACAAAAAGAGATGAGAAAAAGACTAAAGAAAAGTACACTAACTGATAATTATACCATACAGATAGAATTTACCAAGATTTTTGAATCTATAATGACACTCAAAGACCAAATCTTTGGAGAGGTGCCAAAAAAACAAAAAAAAACCCCAAAAACCTATTATGGAATGACAGTGATTGGCTCCAAAAATAGAGCAAAAAAATGTTGGAAAATCTGATTATAAATTACCTAAAAGGATGACCTCAAATGGAACCTTATAAAGTTGTATGAAATTATCCATTGCAGCAAGGAAAATTGGTGTATATTTAATATTTTGTAGAGAAACCACATGAATTGCTAGCATAGCTTCTGGTACATGTTTCACTTATCACAAGCATAATCCTGATAAAAGTGACAATATTGGACATGAGCAAGACCCCAAGCTTTAAGATCCTTGATCATCTCCAAATAGATCTAATACTCTACTCCATCTCCTTAATGGATTTTGCAAATGAGCTACTCACTACTTAATTATTCACAGAATGGACTAAAGATTTGCCTTGCCAGAGAGTTATAGCTCTGAAGGTCACAAAAAGAATTTTTTGATTTGTTGTCCCCAAATCTTAAGAATGCTGACCTGAGTAATAAGGAGGCACATTTTGCTGATACTTTCATTAAAGACCTTTGAAAACTTTTCTGCTCACTAAGAAATTTCACTACCGTATCAATTCTAATATTTAGGAAAGGTGAAAAAGGCAGAATACAAAAACTAATACTAGTGATGTTCTCTGAGACACTTGAATTTCCTTTACTTGGGATATGCCACTGGCTCTAAAGATGGAATTGATCTTGTTGGTGTTCATCAATTTTCCCCTTATAGAGATAGCTACAGACAAAACCATGTATCTGCTAGTATTACTTTCTTCTTAGGTACTGCCCTGTTGCAAATAGATATGACAAATATTGCAAGGGACTTCTCTAATCATCCAAAGTACAAACTATGTAAAGTCTTTTCTCAGTATCCTCCAAACCAATACTTTTATGTTGTAAAATCTAAAGAAGTAAATTCTGGTCTTCTAGAAGAAATATCAAGAAAAAAAAAGAAAGAAAGAAGCAAGGAAGGAAGGAAGAAAGAGGAAAGAGGAAAGAAAGAAAAAGAAGAGAAAAGAAAAAAAAGAAAAGAAAATATAGGCTTCAAACTTTAATTTTTAAAAAATGATGGTTACCAGATGGAAGGGTGAGTGGGAGGATGGATGAAATAAGTGATGGGGATTAAAGAGTTCCCTTATCATGATGGAAAAAAATTAAAATTTCTGAACAGCCTATAAAAAAAAATAACCAGGCATTACTTAGAGCTAGCACACCAATAAACTCTGAGTTAATCCTTGGGTCCATATCTTTCTAAGAGAAAAATTAACATTATTTACTCAAATGCTCTTATAATTTGGATTAGACAGGATTTCCCAGAGAAACAACAGGAGATACATAGATATACCTAAGCAGAGATTTATTATAAGAATTGGATTACATGGCTGTGGAAGCCAAGAAATTCCATGGTCTGTCATATGGACCTGTGATCAAAATATATAGTAGCAAAATTTATAACCACTATACGTCAAAAAACTCACACTTTCTTCAAGAATGTAGAAACACATCTAATATTTTTCTGGTGAAACTAGAAATTGTTATGACCACTTGGGGGCAAATTATAAAATTGAAGGTGCATATAGACCACAATTTATCAATTTCATGCTAATTAATATATCTCAGAATAATTGTTATCAATCCAGACTGTACACTACTGATAAGGAGAAGTTTCTAGAAATTAATTAAATAATAACAAATATTCAGGGCCCCAAATCAGATCATTTTAATTAGAATTTCTAGGCATGGAAATTGCCTTTTTCTATATCCTGATATTCCCCAGATGATTCTTATGCACATGAAATCTAAAGAACCAATGATAGAGGAAAATATTCAAAGTAGTACTGTATGTAATGACAAAATATTGGAGGAAATGACTATCAAAATAAGACCAAGCATAGGGGCGCCTGGGTGGCTCAGTGGGTTAAAGCCTCTGCCTTCGGCTCGGGTCATGATCTCAGGGTCCTGGGATCGAGCCCCACATCGGGCTCTCTGCTCAGCAGGGAGCCTGCTTCCCCCTCTCTCTCTGCCTGGCCTCTCTGCCTACTTGTGATCTCTCTCTCTGTCAAATAAATAAATAAAATCTTTAAAAAAAAAAAAAAAAAGACCAAGCATAGAAAAATGTTTTATTTCTTTAATTGCATTAAATAGAGCCATGAAAATTAATGAATAGTACACAGATAAACACAAAAGAATCATAAAAACATATTCATAAGGATAAAGTAACTTGTACACGAAAACTGAGTATGATATCATCTATAAAAAGTGTAAAAATATGTAGAATATTACTCACTTTGCATGGTTTTAATATGCATGAAATTCACTTAGCATAGTTAAAAATACATCAGTCACACAACAACACAATTCAAATTTCAGTTACCATGATATAATATCTTTGAATAATTTTATAAAGCACAAACTTTGCTGCCAGTTCTTCTGTCTGCAGTTCACTCTGTAAATAACAGATGTGCATCATGACTGGTGACCAGCCACATCACTTCTTTCAAAGCTTATCTGTTGTTGGTCACCGCACATCTGCTACTCTGTTCAGTCAGACAGCAAATCACATAGTTGAGTTGTCTTTTGGTCTCCCAGTGATAAACCCACATTATATATATATTTAAATCGGCAATTGAAAAGGGAAGGTGGCCAGCAAAGATAAAAGAAATAACATGGGATAGTGCTAGAAGTAAAATTCAAATTAAATGTAAATACAGAAGAAATAGCTTGACCATTGGAATGTTGGGAGTGTTGACACTGTTGCTTTTCAAGAGGCTCTAGGTATGCAGCTAAAGGAACTTAGTTAAGTTTTTGCAGTTATTAGTTAGTTATTGCATTTATTGCAGTAAATGAGAAAAAAAATTATTGTGGGGAAAAGAAGGAAGACATCCTAGAGGGAGCTATATCAGCAAAAATGTTCGTAAGGAATTGTTAGAGATATTTCACAACATTGAAACAGTGCAAAAGATAAATGTTGGAAGCTCACTGAAACTTAGAAAAAAGTATGACAATTCTGAAGACAGTAAAAATGCTAAATCTGTATCATAATCCAGATGATGAGAAGGCAAGTGCTGTTCAAAACATACTCTTTTTTTTCAAAGAAATAAAATACTTTAATTATCAAAATTTCTAAATGTTAGATAACAGGGTACCAAATAAATACTGGTTTTATTAGCTTTTTTTCACTTCCCTACACATTTGTCACCGACACTAAGAAAAATTTTTTAACACTTGACAATTTTTTAAAGGTTTTGGAAAATTGTGATTTTTTCTGTTGATTATTAAGATCACTTGTCATGGTTTCATCCTGTGTAGTTATTATTATGATCCTATGCTATTGTGCAAAGACTGCAAATATGCATACATATATACATATATCACATAGATGCATATATATACATATATAATTTGTATAACATATGGTTTACATTATATATACAATGTACATAAAAGTTTTAAGATATGGAAAACACCAAATTCAACATAATAGATACGTGCAAGTTGTTATTTCAGGTGGGCAGAAAACTGTGTTTTGTATTGAGGAGAGAAACATACAGAGATTCTACATTTTTCATTTCTTTTTTTTATACTAGGTCATGATTACACAGATATTCATCATACTACTCTTTATGAATTTTTGGATGTTTAAACTACTTCGTACTTTTTGTTAAGAAAATAAAATGAATGAATGGGGCTATATTATTTTAGAGTATTCACTCCCTATATGCACACCATTAATACAAGGAGATAACTGCTTTGTTCAGTGTTTTTAGTGGTAACCTCAGAACAAAATCACTGATAATAAGTGCTTCTTATTCAAGATCCATAATTAGATTTCTGTTAATAAAAAGCTCGCCCGTTTGATGTTATGAATTGAATCTTATGTAGGTCATACGCATTCTTTAGCACCTGAAAAATAGTAAAAATGATAGTAGTTAAAATAAAGAAATAATGAAAAGATAAAAGGAATGAGGGGCTTTGGTATTATAAGGATGCTTGAAATTCTTGACTTGAAATAAAGAAAACACCTAACAGCATTATTACAAATTCACTGCCTAATTAAAAAATAAAACCAATCTATGCTTATAACTCTAAAACTTTAGGTATCACATTTGCTCAAAGGCAGAGGAAAAACCATAGTGGGTGAAATGTTTTCAGTTATTAGAATGTAAACAATATTATTGGTTTGAATTTGGAAGGAGCATATCATAAATTGCGAAAAAAAATTAAAAATTTTGTGACTTTCTTAGTTAAGACAAAAACAATGATAAAGAAAGATCAGAGGAAGACACTAGAATCTAACAAATAGATTATCCATACACATGTCAAAGAAGAGCAAAACCCACCTAACAAACTGTCTGATGCTAAATTAAAGTTACCGAAAAATTCTAGAGGGAAGTAAACATAGAATATGAGAAAGACATACGAATCAGAGAAGTACAGTGACTTGAAATGTCAGAACGAGTTATTGACAGGAATAACTACTGTGTAAAAAGAGGTAATAAAAAAGGATTTTAGTGTGGTCACTATCGAATTTGTTCAAAGTTTTCAGAGTAATTCCAAATCTAGCAAGGAAAAGAATTCATGAGGGATCGCTAAGTAGCTAATATATCCGTTTGGTTTAGGACTCTGGAATAGTAGCTTTGGTAGCACAAACAGCAACAGCTGTGAATTAAAAAAAAAAAAAAAAATATATATATATATATACACACACACACATTATATATACATAGGTATAATGCATCATATATGATAATATACACATGGATATATTGTATCATAGATGATATGTATGTCTCTAAATATGCATCTCGTTTTAAATATATTTGCCACTATTAAAGACAACGTAGACTGGCTTCTAAGCACATCTAAAATTCAGCCTAGCCATTGGAATGACTATACCACTATGACTTACCCATAATAAAGGTAAATTAATACACAGTAAATACACAGAACAGATATGAAAAAGAAGGGACCTCTAAAAAACCCAAGGCTTGAAGATACCACATTTTAATTTTTTAATTTTTTAATTTTTTTAATTTTTTTTAAATTTTTTAAATTTTAATTCCAGTTAGTTAACATGCAGTATTACATTAGTTTCAGGTGTACAGTATAGTAATCGGCACTTCCATACATCACCCTATGCTTATCACAAGTGCACTCCTTAATCCCCATCACCTATTTAACCCCCGCCCCCAGTCACTTCCCTTCTGGTAAGCCATCAGTTTGATCTCTATAGTTAAGAGCCTCCTGGGTTCCTTCCCTCTCTCTTTGTTTTTCCCTTTGCTCATTTGTTTTATTTCTTAAATTCCACATATAAGTGAAATCATATGGTATTTGTCCTTCTCTGACTGACATATTTCACTTAGCATAATACTCTCTTACTCCATCCACGGTTGATGAATGGAAAAAGAAGATGTGTGTACATATATATGAAATATTACTCAGCCATATAAAGGAATAAAATCTTGCTACTTGCAAAGATGTAGATGGAGTTAGAGGGTATTATGCTAACCAGCATTTTTTAAATTGAGATATAATTGTTAAAATCCAGCACAAAATAGCTACTGGACTTGAAAATTTACTGAGAAGACAAATAAGCAAAGTTTAATCTACCTTATTCTGCAAAACAATCAAAACTTAACTTGCACTGCTTCTTGTAAATGCCACTGAAAACTATAAACAAACTCAAACTGTTCTCCAAAATTGACAGGAAGTAACCACATTTAGCCAGTCCTCTATGACTAGACAAGCTCAAATGTTATAAACAGTCACTGTAAAGAGTAAAACACCCTCTGCATTCTCACTATATAAGCTATCTTATAACACTATACCTCAGAGCCTCATTTCGCTGTTGGTTTGAGAGGTCGCAGTTTGCAAACTTTTTATGTGCACAATAAACTCTTACTTGTTACAGCGATCTGGTGGTTTTACTTCTGCTATTTCTGAATTTTTGATATTATTGACATATATCATTGTGTAAGTCTAAAGTATACAATGTGTCAATTTGATACATTTATATATTGCAGCGTGATTGCCATTATAGCTTCAGCCAACACCTCTAACATGTCTCATAATTATCACTTCTTTTTTGTAATGAGAACAGTTAAGATCTAGTCTTTTAGCAGTTTTGAAATATATATAATATAATGTTGATTATCACCACTATGCCGTGCATTAGAGCTCATGAACTTATTTATCTACTATTTGCAAGCTTATAATTAGAAAAAATACCATAAGGTAAAATTATTTTATATCAGCCTCTAAGGAGAAGAGTTAAATTGTATGTGAGGTTTTTGTTGCCTAAAGTATGGCAATCTAGTGAAGTAATTACCTTCTCTCCTCTTTTGCTATAAGTCTTATACTTTTTATTCTCTTTTATCCATTTCTCCCTAATAGATGTTGGCTGCCATCTTTTTAACAATAATTTGGGCCCAGAATACAATTTATGCACTTAATTTTGAGAGTACCTCTTTTGTTAATGAAATACTGTTAAATAAGATAATTGAAATGATTATGCAATGCCCAGGTTTGGTTTGAGAACTTATGTTTCTCAAGCCAAACATTTCTCAAACATAAGAAAACTTACGTTTTCTCAATTCGGTGAAAGTAGTTCTTTACATTCTTTTACTTTTTGCATTTATTTTTATTGAAATATAATTAATGTATAGTGTTGTAGTAGTTTCAGATGTACAATACAGTGATTCAGCAATTCTATACATTGTTAAATGCTCATCACAAGTGTACTCTTAATCCTCTTAATCTAATCCACCCATCCCCACCCACTGCTCCTATGCCCATGGCAACCATGCATTTGGGCTCTGTATTTAAGAGACTATTTTTTTGTTGTCTCTTTTTTCTTTGTTTGGTTTGTTTCTTGAATTCCACATATGAATAAAATCATATGGTATTTGTCTTTGTCTCACTTATTTCAGTTAACATAATATTCTCTGGGTCCATCCATATTGTTGCAAATGGCAAGATCTCAAGATCTCCTTCTTTTTATGGCTGAATAATATTCCATTGTGTGTACATATGTATAAATACACCTTTATATATATTTTATATTTTTATATAAAATATTTATCTATTTTATGTATTATTTATATTTATTTATAGTATACATTATATAATTTATATGTATTTATATATGTATCCATATATATTATATATTTATATATAAACATATACTTGTATATTTATATATTTTATACACAAACATTTTATATTTTATACATTGTATATTTGTATTTCTATAAATATATATTTATATATAATATTTTATATAAAATATTATATATGTAATATACCATACCTTCTTTATCCATTGCTCTATCAGTGGACACTTGGGTTGCTTCCATACCTTTGCTATTGTAAATAATACTGCAATAAACATGAGGATGCATATATATTTTTTAATTAGTGTTTTCATTTCTTTAGATAAATACCCAATAGTGGAATTACTGGATCATATGATAATTCTATTTTCAATCATTTGATAAACCTCTATTTTGTTTTCGACAGTGGCTTCACCAGCTTGCATCCCCATCAACAGTGCACAGGTGTTCTTTTTTCTCCACATCCTTGCCAAAACGTGATGTTTCTTGTGTTTTTTATTTTATCCATTCTGGCAGGTATGAGGTGATATTTCACGGTGGCTTTGATTTGTGTTTCCCTGATAATGAGTGATGTTGAGCATCTTTTCATGTGTCTATTGGCCATATGTATGTCTTCTTCGGAAACATGTCCATTCAGGTCCTCTATCCATTTTCAACTGTATTATTTTTTTTCTTGGTGTGCTATTTGTCTTCTAAAAATTTAAAATAAAGAGCACATGAAGTAGAAATATACTAGTTAGAAATTGCTTAAAAAATGGTTCTAGGAAAAACACTGCAGACATTTTTGATGATGAAGAAATTTACTCTAGAAAGGCACTTCTGAATAAGCCATATTTGGCTGGCATGGAGAATCAAAAGAAAATATTAAATTCTCAGGATGAACATGATAGAAGAGATTAATTTTCTTAGTTCTGAGGGGTATAGAATTCTGTAATGGCAGAAATTTGTAGTGATCAAATTTTTCTTATCCTATAAAATTTGAGAATCATATTTTTGGCATTATATTACTTGGATGTTAATTATATAGTTTACCATGTACAAATTTATCTATTGAATTTGATGGAACCATACATCTGAATAATATACAAGATAGGAAATAGACTAGGAAGTGATCTTTGGCTAAGTATGTTTTGTAAACGTTAGGTAAGAGAGTTTCATAGAGAAAATTGAAGGTTTCAGTTGAGGCTGAGAAGGTAGATATATATGAAAAGCAGCAGATGTAACCTATGAATTTACTTTATAGTGTGTACCCAGAGATTTCAATGGATCCAAAGGGTTGTAAGCTATGTATATCTTACTGTACATGTTGGAAAACAAGTGATGGAAAGAGTTCATAGCATCGGATATATTTGTTGTCTATGGTCTGGGCCACCCTCTATTTTGTCCATGGACTTTTAATGACCTTTTAGTTCTCTTCATTCAACCTCATAGGGTCATATTTATTTTTCAGAAAACTAAAAAACAACAACAACAACAACAACAAATACTATCTGATCCTTTCCAGCATTTGCATTCAAATTTACACACCAACCACTTCACAAAAGGCCATTTAATCTCTAGTATCCAATCTTCCAGACAGAAGGTGTTATTAAAAAAAAAAAAAATCTTTCATAGGTATTAGAAAAACATATCTGTCATCGTTGTAGTAACTGGAATTGGTTTTGTTTCTTTTCCTCTATGAGTAAAAAAACCTTAATGTTTCTTTACTTGAGAAAAGCATTGGTCCCCTCTGAACACCTACTTGTCTTTTGAATACAATTCTTTTTTTTTTTTTTTTTTTTAAGCCAGAAGAATAAAATGCTAAACCCATAAGGGGACCTCAGGACAGCCTTCTTTTCATTGTCCAGCTCCTACCCCAATGGGGATGGAATTCAAAGGGATTTTTATGTGCCTAAATAACAATATATGAGCAATAAAATTTCTCCATAGACCATGGTAAATCTTAAGTAGAACCCCCATTGACGTCAGGGTAGGATTTCTGAGGAACAACAGAAGGTATATAAAGTATATAAGGTTATAAGGTTGGAGGAGAGCTAACTCCCTCTACTTTACAGAGGCTAGACAACAATCCTAAGTGAGGAAAGAAGGAAGGGTAGATAATTATTAGTGGTAGAAAATGGAGAGGAAGCTGTGGAAAGCAGAGATATCGGAAGTGGATTTAAGAAGTCGCATGTTCTGTGGTCTGTGACATAAACTTCTACAAACATCCCGTTATAAAATCTTTAGTGGAGCCTTAAAAAAAGTCACAAGTAGCTGGATGTTATTAGAATGTGGTTAGAAGTTATGGGGAAAAAATTGTAAGGACCAAGGTCTGTGTATTCTTTGTCATCAATATGAACCAGAATTGGGCCATTATAATACAGTTCTGGCAGGCCTCTGTGTTAAATACCACACTGGATTTCCTACAGAGAGTTGGTAGCGTGTGTTATTTTAAAGACCAATTTTTGATTTCCAAGAATGGAACCAAGAATGGGTTTTATTTTATCCTATTAATAATCAGGCTTTGCGTAGTGAACTCAGTGTCACATAAATAAATAGAATACAGGAAAGCTTTAATGCTGCCTGCTTTGCCTCTCTCACCTTGTGGAGGGAAAAAATGATAGAACTCTAGCCTAAATTGCAGCAAAAATTTTAGCTTCTCACCACAAGGAAAGGTGGGCCACAAACTAAAGATAGGGCAGAGAGTTAGGCTTAATTTTGAAAGCTGATAGATCCTCCAGGGTCTAAATCATGCCCCGCTTACACAAAGGATGAAAAATAATTTTACCAAGAATTTTATTATAGCAGAGAAGATCCTACAGCACAAACTAGATGAATTTCTTGCTTCCTGAAATAATGTTAGATGATCAATGGATGTAAATTTTAATAGCTTTGACTAAAGCTTAGGTATTTACTGAACAAACCCAAGCATGCAGAAACCATGATGCTTCCTTGTAAAATTCATCTTTCCTTTAAAATGGGTATTAAGGAGGGCATGTGTTATGATGAGCACTGGGTGTTATACATGGCTACTGATGTACTATTTGTTGGCTAATCGAACATTATAAATTAAATAAATAAATAAAAATAAAATGTTTTGCCAAAAGACAATTGGGCACTTACATATCAGATATGGAAATTTACCTAATTCAAATCCCTACGTATAAACAAAATGCATATACATGTTTTATCCTTTTGTCCTATAGCCTTAAGCCAGTAGAGTAAACAGTCTAGTGACTTAAGGTGAAACACCTCACTACTCATTTGCAAATGAAAGAAGAGCCTGTATTCCCAATGAGCTTTTCCAAGGGAAGTCCAGCCCATTCAGAATTTGGGACTTTTCATAGATTAATTATTTGTAACAATCCCTTGAAAATTGAGATCACTGCTTTCCATCAAAAACTGAAACTGCCTGCCAACATTTCTTAAATATTTGCCGTAGGAAATTTTTTCCCAAAATGGTGAGCCTGAAAATCCAGTAACTTACATATTAACTTCCAAAATTTCTATAAAACAGTTCATTGGGCAAATAATTACTAGGCAATTGACACAATAAACTAATATCATCTCCAATTTATTTGAGAAATAATCAGTAATGGTAGTGTATGCAGACATAAATGAAAACGGTGAATGCATTATTTTATTCACTAACAATACCTTTTTTATTTTTTCTAGTTTATTATAAACAGTCTCTATAAGTTGAGTTTTATTTGTTCTTAATTTAATTATTTTCTGTAACTTTAAAAGGAGTCTGATGTGAGGCTGAATTCCAGAACCCTGAGATCATGACCTGAGCCAAAAGCAGACTCTTAACCAACTGAGTCACCCAGGCGCCCCAATAACAAAGGTTTTTAAACCTTCATTTAATTTTAGTACTTTTAAGCAGATGAAAAAAGAGCATCCAATAAACTCAATTTGTAGAAGGAAGGATTTATGTTAGGAAAAAATGAACAATTATCTGACTTAAGACACAAAGTATAAAGAGCTTTTGGAGAATCTCCCTTTCTAGAGATACCAAGTATCCTAGATGTTCTGAATATACTAACAAGATTTTTTGAGGAATAAGAAATAGTATCTTATTTCTCAAATTTTTTTTTAAAGATTTTATTTATTTATTTGACACAGAGAGAGAGAGATCACAAGCAGGCAGAGAGGCAGGCAGAGAGAAAGGGGGGAAGCAGGCTCCCCGCTGAGCAGAGAGCCCGATGCGGGGCTCGATCCCAGGACCCTGAGATCATGACCTGAGCCGAAGGCAGAGGCTTAACCCACTGAGCCACCCAGGCGCCCTCTCAAATTTTTCATTTCTATTTTTTGCAATAAAACTTAATTTTGACATAAAGAGTTCTCCATGGACAAAACATGCATACTTAGAAAAGGCAGCTATAAATTTCAAAATGTTAAAATTCATAACATTTCTTGCTGAGATAATCTTCCCCAAATGAACCAGATACTTGTATTTCTTTGATAAATGTCCAGTATTTTTATCATATTTTTTCTCATTAATTCAAAATGGAAACAAGGAAGGAAGTTCTCTTAGTTCTGCCTGCTATAGCAAAATACTATAGACTGCATGGCTTAAATGAGAAACATTTATGTCTCAAAGTTCTGGAGGATAAGTCCAAGATCCAGGTGCTAGCAGATTTGGTTTCTGATGAAAACCCTCTTGAAGGCTTGAGGCTGGCTGCCTTTCTGCTCCATCCTTAAATGGTAGAGGAGGAAAGAGAGAGAGGAGGAGGAGGGGAGAGAGACACACACACACACAGAGACACAGAGAGAGACACAGAGAGTGAGCAAGCTCTGGTCTTTCTCTTCTTGTAACACTAATCCTATATTTTAGGCACCAGATCTTCATGACCTCATCTAAGCCTAATTACCTCCCAAGGGCCCCACCTCCAATCACCATAACATTGGAGATTAGGGCTTTGAAATATGACTTTGGGGGAGGGGATCAAATTGTAATAGATGGATTGTAATAGATGGATTATATGGGTATCATTCCAACAACTTTCAGGAATTGTTACTTCCATAATTGTAAACACACTTCACTTCTCTGAAACTTTGGTCTATTTACCATCCCTTCATCATTATCTCTGATATACATTCTCAATGTTTCCTTCTCTGAAGTCGTTTTTACCTCAGTATGTGATAATGTTTATCTGTTTTACCACCTTGAAAAAGATATGTTCTTTTCTAACTTCTAAGTGATATTCTTTTCTTAGACCAAATTTTTCATTTTTTTATTTATTTTTTTAAAGATTTTATTCATTTATTTGACAGAGAGAGAGAGAGAGAGCACAAGCAGAGGAAGTGGCAGAGGGAGAGGGAGAAGCAGCTTCTCCACTGAGCAGGGAGCCTGACATGGGGGACTAGATCCCAAGACTCCAGGATCATGACCCAAAGGCAAATGCTTAACTGATTGAGCCAACCAGGCACCTCTAGACAAAATTTTTAGTGTAAATGCACTCCATTACTATATTATAATCTTCTCTAGTATACAGATCTCAACTTTTCTTCTTGTATTTCCAGTACCTAACAAAGGACCAAGCTTATAGTAAATATTTAATATATATAGTAAATATTGAATATATAACATATATAATGAATAAATAAGTGAATGGAGTGAATAAGTGAATGGATAAATGAATAAATGTTTCATTTTTTAACTTCTCAATGCAAGTGATAGCACTACTTATTCACTAAATCTGTTCCCATCTAGTTTATAAATTAAAAAAAAAAGTTTAAGAACATAGGTTTTAAAAAAAAGAATATAGGTGTGGAGTTAACTTACCTTGATTTTAATCTCATTCTACCACCTAAGAGCTGCCTAACTTTAGGCAACTTTCTTAAACTTTTTGAGTCAGTTTCCTGACACATGGAGTTAATTGGGAGATTTAAAGGATAAAATGCTTGGGCAAAATAGAAATAGTAGTTGCTTCATGGAAAGTTGCTTTATGTCTTTTAAATTTCTCAAGAGTCATTTTTATTTCTCTCAACAGTCTAATACTTTTCAGAGTGGAGATCTCAAATATCTTTTGCTAAATTTACTTCTAAGCATTATGCATTTGCTATTATTGTGAACGACATTATTTTATTTTGAATTTTGATTTTTTGTTCCTAGTGTTTATTTAAGATTTTATTTATTCATTTAAATGGGGAGGGGAAGCAGAGGGAGTGGGACAAGCAGACTTCATGCTGAGAGCAGAGGCTCACAACCCCAAGATCATGTCCTGAGCTGAAATCAAGAGTTGGTTGCCTAACCAACTGAGCCACCCAGGCGCCCATTGTTCCTAGTATTTATATATACAATTAATTTTTATATGGTGAAATTTTATCCTGAAGCTTTACTAAATTTTTTTTTTTTTTTAAGTCTTCAGAGCTTTCAGATTTCTAAGGACTTCCTACATAGGTGACAATGATATCTAAAAATGGAGTTTTACTCTCTTTTCAATCTGTGTGTCTGGAAATTCTTCATCTCACCTTCTTGCACTGCTAACAAGCTCCAATACACTGTTTGCAATCTACTGTGAGAGGATCCTTCTTGCCTCGTTCCAAAGGGAGGGAAACTTCTCTATCTTTCACAGATAAAAATGATGTCAGTTGTAGGTTTTTCATAAATATCTTTAAGGGGTTTAGGGACCTGTCTTATATTTCTAGTTTACTGAGAATTTTTATTATATAAAAATGTTGAATTTTGTTAAATGCCTTTTGCTGTATATCTTGAGATGATCACAGGTGATTTTTTAAAGTTTGATAATATCGAGTAAAAGTACTGATTAATTTTTAAATGTTAAATTACTCTTGTATAACTGGGATAAGTCCAATTGGTCATGATGCATTATCCTTTTTATATATTATCAGGTTCAACTCACTAAAATTTTAAGATATATTTATCTCCATTAATGAAGAATATGAATCTGTGGTTTCTTTATAATGACTTTTCTGGTTTTCTTATTAGTGTAATGCTTGCCTCATAGAATGAATTGGGAAATCTTCCCTTGTCTTCACTTTTCCTGAAGATTTTGTATAGAGTTGGTATTATTGCTTCCCTAAATGTTTCATTTAGGATTCACCAAGGAAGTCATCTAAGCCTGAAGTATTCTATGTGAGTAGGTTTCTAGCTAAAAATTAAATTTTTTAGTAGACTGAGCTATTCAGTTTACCTATTTCTTCTTCGGTGAGCATCAGTAATTTAGAAATTGTCCATAAATATTGTCCATTTTATCAGTTGTTGAAATAACGGGCATAAAGTTGTTGATAATATTTTCTTTTAAGCCTTCTAATTTCTATAACATCAATGGTCATCTTTCTTATTCCTGATACTGGTAATTTATTTGATTTTTATTTATTCTGATTAAAGGTTTATCAATTTTATTGATCTTAAGGAAGCAACTCTGGTTATTTTATTGTTTTCCTATTCTCTATTTCCTTGATTTCTGATTTTATCTCTATTATTTCCTTTGTTCTGCTTACACTGTGTGTAAGTTACTCTTTCTTTTCAATTTTTTAAGATGGAAGCTTACATCAATGATGCGGTACCAGTCTTCTTTTCTGTTTTAGGAATTCTAGTGCTATAAATTTCCCTTTCAGCTCTACTTTGGTTGAATGAGACAGATTTTGATACATTATGTTTTTATTTCATTTTGTTCAAAATGCTTTCAACTCTCCCTTTTGATTTCATCTTTTATCCATGCACTGTTGAGATCAGTGTTATTTAGTTTTGAAAATACTTGGAGATAATCCAGGTATTTTTCTGTTATTTATTTTTAATTCAAATGCATTATGGCCAGAGAAAATATTAGTTTTATCTAAACCTTTTGAATTTATTGAGGCATTTTTTTATTACTCAAATATAGTCTTTTTTAAAAGTTTTTATTTAAATGCCAATTGTTTACATACAGTGTAATATTAGTTTCTGGTGTACAATATAGTGATTTAACACTTCCATGCAACACCCAGTGCTCATCACAGCAAGTGCACTCCTTAATCACCACCAAAATATGGTCTATCTTGACAAAGGATTTGTGTTCACTTAAAAACAATGTGTACTCTGCTGTTGTTGGTCTGAGTGTTCTATAAATATCAATTAGATGACGTTGTTTGGCAATGTTCAAGTTTATTATATCCTTAATAACTATCTATTTTCTTTTTGATTATTGAAAGAGTGGCATTAAAATTTATAGCCGTAATTGTGGATTGTTCTATTCATCCTTTCAATATTATAGAATAATGATTTATGTATCAGTGTTCTTAGACACATACATGTTTATATCCTCTTGATGAATCAACTCCACTGGCATTCTTTAATGACTCTCTTTATTCCTACTACATAATTTGTGTGACATTGATATAGTAACTCCAGCTTCTGTTTGATTAATATTGGGATGGTATATCTTTTTTCATTCATTTATATGAAAATATATTTCTTCATTTTTAGTCTTTTTTAAAATAGTAGCATATAGGGTGCCTGGGTGGCTCAGTCTGTTAAGTGTCTGCCTTTGGTTCAGGTCATAATCTCAGGGTCCTGGGATTGAGCCCCACATAGGGATCTCCACTCAGTGGGGAGTCTGCTTCTTCTCACTCTCCCTCTGTGCTCTCTCTCTCTCAAAAAAATAAATAAAAGTAATTATAAAAAATAAAAATTAAAAAATAAAATGGTAGCGTATAGTTGCACCATGCTTCTAGGAATCCATTCTAACAATTGATGACTTTTGATTAGTATATTTTAACCTGTTATATTTAATGAGTGATATGTTTGGTTTAAATTTACCATTTTGTTATTTGTTTTCATAAATGCATTTTTATTAATTAATTGAGTATATTTTGATTCTATTTTATAGTCTTTTTTGTCCTATTAACCACACATTTTTATTTTATTTGTATTGGTTTTATTTGTGTTTATAATACACATTTTTAACTTATCTCAGTTTGTATTCAAATAATCTTATAAAACCACATTAAATAAAATAATTTCACAACAGTGCTCCCATTTCTGTTCTGCCCTCTGTGGTGGTGTTGACATACATTTTAACTTTACATATTTAATACCCACACAATCCACTGCCATTACTGTATTTTCAAAGATCAATTTGGGGAGGACTTCCATTCTGAAAAGGCAGAATAGATATACTTTTCCATAATCATCTCATTAAAAACAGTAAATATTTTAGATAGACACGTGAATAAGTACATGAAAGCATGCATGCATATGGGAGTAGGTGTACACGCATGTGTGTGTGTAAACATAATGCATAAATGAACACTGACCTCACATAAAAATTTCTCAAAATGGATTATAGATTTAAATGTAAGACATAAAACTGTAACACTTTTAGAAAAAATACAGAAAACATTTAAAAATCTGTGGAATTGAGGGCTTCATGGAGAGTTCTTAGACACAATACAAGTATGTTTCACGAAAGAAAAAAATTGATAAATCAGGCTCCTTAAAATTAAATTTTTTCTCTGGAAAAGACCCTGTTAAGAGGACAAAAAGAGAGGCTACAGAGTGGGAAGAAATATTTTAAACCAAATATCTTACAAAAGACTTTTATCTATAATATTTAACCCTCTTGGACCCCTGGGTGGCTCAGTGGGTTAAGAATCTGCCTTTGGCTCAGGTCATGATCCCAGAGTCTTGGGATCCAATTCTGCATCAGGCTCCTTGCTTAGGGGGAAGCTTGCTTCTCCCTCTGTCTGCCACTCCTGCTTGTGCTCTTTCTCTTTCTCTTTCAAATAAATAAAATCTTTAAAAAAAAATAAAGAACTCTCAAAATCCAATTGTAAAAAACAAAGATAATCTGAGTAGAAATGGGCTAGATACATAAAACAGATATTAGTATATATTCAGATAGAAAATAAACACATGGAGAGATGTTCAACATCACTAGCCATCAAGAATACTCAAATTAAGATCATGATGAGATATGACTACACACATCTTAGAATATGTAAATTTTGAAAAATGACAATAATAAATGCTGGTGATGATCAGAGAAAGTGGATCAGTCATACACATTGACTCGGAGGACTGCAAATGGTTTATCCAACCTGGATAAAGATTTGCCAGTTTCTTAAAAAAAAAAAAAATGAAACCAAGACCAATGTACACCATACATATGCTCCATCAATTCCACTCCTGAATATTTTCCCACAGATATAAAAATGTCCACCCAAAAATCTACACATTAATTGTTCATAGCAATGTGGCACAACTATATCATAGACTACTACTCAACAGTAAAATAATGAACTATTGATACGTGTGGCAACTTAGATGGATATCAGGAATATTATTTTATTAAAAAAAGCGAATGTCAAAAGTCACATACCGTATGATTCCATTTATATAGCATATTTAAAATGATAAAACTAGGGACGCCTGGGTGGCTCAGTTGGTTAAGCGGCTGCCTTCGGCTCAGGTCGTGATCCCAGGGTCCTGGGATCGAGTCCCACATCGGGCTCCTTGTTTGGCGGGGAGCCTGCTTCTACCTCTGCCTCTGCCTGCCTCTCTGCCTACTTGTGATCTCTCTCTCACTCTCTCTCTGACAAATAAATAAATAAAAAATCTTTAAAAAAATAAATAAATAAAATAAAATAAAATAAAATGATAAAACTATGGGGATGAAAGCAAAATAATGATTACCAAGAGTGAGGTATGGTGAAGAGGAGAAATTGGTGGGACTATAAGAGAGACCTTTGTGGTGTTAGAATGATTCTGTACCTTGATTGTAGTTGTGGTTACATAAATCTACATGAATTTACACATGTGATAAAATGAAATATATACACACATTGTACCAAAGTCAATTTCTAGGTTTTGATATGCTGCATAATTATATAAGATGTATCCATTTAGGGAAACTGAGTAAAGACCACTGAGTAGGTGTCTTTAATATCCTTGAAACTTTGTGTAAGTCCATAATTACTTCAAAATAAAATTTAAAAAAATAAAAGGCAATTATCTTTAAAGAAAATTAAATAAGATGGATTACAGAAAAGTATGGAGAAACTCATCAGTGATGAATATGTTTATTATAGTGAGTGTAGTGTTGGGCGCCTGGGTGGCTCAGTCAGTTGGGCGTCCAACTTTTGGTTTTGGTTCAGATCATAATCTCGGGGTTGTGGGATCAAGCCCCATGTAGGGCTCTATTCTCAGTGCAGAGTCTGCTTGACATTCTCTCTCTCCCTCTCCTTTTGCCCCTCCCCCTACTCTCTCTCTCTCTTTCTCTAAAATAAAGAAAGAAATCTTTATGGTGATTGTAGTGTTGGTTTCATGGGTGTACAGACATGTCAAACCTGAACAATTTGTACACTTAAAATATGTGAAATTTATTGTATATCAATTATACTTCAGTAGAGCTATAATTTTTGTCTTATTAAAATAATAACTAATATGCTCAAAATAGACTAAGCATATTCTCTGAGACTTACATTACTATCACATCTATATTGAGGTTTAGAAAGTTTTAGTAGTTATCCAAGGTCATAGGATTGGCATTCAGAGGGCATGAATCTGAAAAGTCTGACCCCAGTGTCTATGTTTTTTAACAGATAAAAATTTTCTCTTCCCTTGTCACTTCTTATCTGTATTACAGTAAAATCCTTCTCATCTCCTTATTTCATACTGTGTCCCCTTCAATCAATTCTGAGAGAGTTACCAATGAGTCTTCTAAAACAAATATCATATTCTTACCTTTTTTCTCCCCCAATCTCTTTGGTACCTTCCATAGCATTCCAGTTGAAACTCCTTAGAATGCCATACAAACATTAAAAACATTGTCTCCTTTCTTCCTTAACACACACACCCATACATATAGAAAACTTAATAATATCTTACATACTATAACATTTAAGTATATAATAATATATGTAACAATATATATAAAACATAAATATCCTATATTTTATAACTATGTACTTGTAATATGTATACAACTTTTTATAAATCTATAAAATGTACACAACTTACTTTCTTATTATACTTAACAATGAACAAATCTTAGAACATTTCTCCCTGAGAACAGTGTCTTGCCCTCTGCTCATCTCTTGGCCGACTCTTATTCTTCCTACTTTTCCATCTCCAGCATCATATCTCATTATCCAGCAAACCTCCTATATGCTTAGAAATCGTTCTTTATTACCACACTCACAAGAAGGGTTATACACTTTCACTTTACTTTTCTGTCTTTCCATAGCTTCTTAAGGGCAGGGCTTGTGTCTTTCCCAACACCTACTCCTCCTCCCCCAGCTTCCCAACACCATCCAGAATGCCTGTATTTAATTTGCTTACTGTGCACCTGCTATATTTCACTTACAAATAAAGGGGAAAATGAGATTCTGTTATTTCTATTGACATTTCCTCACCTATTCCAAAAACAAAACTGTGTAACAATATATAAAAACAAAAACCAAGTCAACCTTAGGAGATAAAGGTAATCTATCCTATAGGTAACTTGCAGTTCTTTCCACCTTCTGGATTTCAGATGCAAAGAATGCAATTGCTCAGGATGAACTGGGATAAAAAGACCTTTTGTACCTGCCTACATTGATTGCAGTCACTGTGTTTCTTGGAAATACAGAATTAAACTAATGATTTTACTCTATTTAGTTATGCTGAATTATTTCATTTTTTTCCTTGAGTATTAGGGCTTTCTTTTTGATTTTTGGTATGTATATGACTCCTCAAAAGCTCCAGGGATCTTCAAATGGTGATTATGCTAAAGGCCCAAAATATTTCCGAGTGATTAAGGGAAATCGATTCATACTTTAGTTTTTCTCTTTTACCTTAAAATAAAATTAAATTTCAAGGTTCCTTTTGATCATTCATCATTACATGTTATGGCTTAATCTTTTTCTTATGTGAAGATTTTCTTTCAGAGACAGTATATCTTCATTTAAGTAGACTTTACTTTTCCAAATCAACAATATGCAAAAGTGATGTTTTTAATCAGATGCAATATTAAAGACGGGACCAACATTAATTTTTAAAAGACTTTTTTAAAGATTTTTCAAGTTAAAGAAAAATGTTTCATGTGGGTTACAATTTCATTTTAAATAAAATGAATTCCAGATATGGTAAATCACTGTACATTTAGAAGTTAAAGTGAAATGCAGGTTGAAGCAACCATAGGCACACACACAAGTACAAAATAAAAGATATTTTTTCAGGCTTTTGCTACATGATAGCAAACAAAATATTTGAAAGGATAATTATGACATATTGTTATATGATTCATATCATATGAATAATTTTCATCTTAGGAATTGTTTAATAAGGTCAGGCTGAAATATTTGCTGTGTGTAACTGAGCTAGCTAGTGTAAAAGTAATGTTCCTCATGATCTGTTAATTGTTTATTTCTGGTTTTATCTCAATCTTTTGAGTATTTTGTAGACAACCTATTAAAAGCAAAATTTAGCCCCAAAGAGGGTTTGACATGAAATAATGCAATCTATTTTAGAAAAGATTTATTACACTATCAACTTACTGAATTTTTGATAAATTTCCGTTGAATGTGTTGAAGAATGCTGAAAAATGTCTATGAATTTTTAATTTATTATTCTTAAAAACATGCAGGTGAGTCATCACATTGAAATTACAATTTTGGATTTATTTTCTTTCGCTCGGTAGGGTCCCATTTGAAACCTTTCCAGCAGAATGAAATGGAGATCACTTTATATTCCCCAAGTCTGGTTTTTATGTTGTTTTGCTTTCAATCTTACTGTACATTGCTTTTACTTTTTATACTTTCCTAAGATTCCTGTTTGCTTTTTTTCAATATGTACAAAATTAATATTACATTCATGATTTTTAAAAATATTTTAAATAAAATATGTAAATAAATGTATGTTTTATTTATTAATATATTACATTTATTTATGAATAAATAAAATATATTTTAAATAAAATATATAAGATTCTATGCACATCAACAGTTTTTGCTAGTTTTCTAATAAATGTTAGTTTCAGCTAACCATACTGTCCTATAATGTTTGTACAGCTAAATAAGTTTTTGTTTGTCAAGGCAAATATTTAAAATATATCAAGCATTCCAATGACCTCTTTTCAAGCCATTTTTATTACTCTGCAGCTTACTGTGGCTGTTGACAGTATGATACCCAGAGTTAGGTAGATTTGGGTTCAAATTCGTTTCTTCAATTAATATTTCAATATCTAATATGTCCCAGTCACTAGGGATCTAGCTACATACCAAAGTCCCTGCCCATTGGGGGAGCTTATATTGTAGTATATACTAAAAAAAAATTTACAGTTAATATACTACTTGAGATTATTCTCTGCTCAAATTCTTATGACATGTGAGACTTTGGTCAGTTCATTAACTGCTCTGCATTTCAGTCCCCTTTATCTGAAAACTATGGATAATAATAGAGTTATTGTGAGAATACATGAAATAATGCATATAAAATGTTTATCAAATTATGTAAATAGTAGGCAAAAGTCATATAATATTATGGTGATTATTAAAAACGTTAGCTATATTCCCTGCTATGGATCATGTATTGCCTAGTGGTTTTACATAAACCACAGCAGCAGTAGAAGAAAGATCACTTTTTATTCTTTTATTCATTTTTGTACATTTCACAACGTACAATTGTTGGTAATGTTTTCAGGGCTGAAAATGAAGTCCTTAGGAAACCCTACTGTGTTTTTAAAATATATTAAATGTGGCAATGATCTGTTTCACTTTCTTGAGCTCATTTGCCTGGACATTTTCATGAATTAGTGATTATTGCATCTTTCCTTCAGAAGCATTGCATGCTCCAGGTATTGTCAGTTATGATGGGCTTGAAAAAGAGTTATGGTTTCTGACTATTAAACCTATTCTAACCTCCATAGTGTGACCCAAAGGCTAACATGTTATGTTCTTGCCACAATTAAATCTGGTAGCTATGTTATTCAAACATACATTATAAGAGTTGTTGGCTTTACATTTTGTTTTGTTTTGTTTTGTTTCATTTTGTTTTGCAAGTCCAGGCTTCCTTTTTTTCTTTTTTTTTAAGATTTTATTTATTTATTTGACAAGGAGAGCGAGAGAGCACAAGCAGGGGGAACACAGAGGGAGAGGGAGAAGCTGGCTCCCTGCCTAGCAGGGAGCCTTATGCGGGGTCGATCCCAGGACCCCGGGATCATGACCCAAGTTGAGGGCGGATGCTTAACCATCTGAGCTACCCAGGTGCCCCTACATTTTGGTTTTAAAATAAATAATTAGTGAAATTTTAATGCCCAAATCAATTTTTGATAATATGAATGATAAACTAAATGTAACTTACACATATGCTTTCTAAATTAATAAAGCTCTTGCTCCTTGAAAATAATATTTGGATTATGGTAGTATGGTTGATTACTTTAAAAATGCTGTGACTATTTATGTTCAAATAACATTGTTTAATAAGCTAGTTTTAATTTTTCATGACTTACATGCCACTTACCATAATAGGGATATATTAATTTTACAATGATTTTTGCCATAGTGATCCACTTTGAGAAATCAGAATAAGAAAATATCTATTGAAACAACCTACATTATAATAAGATCTAATAATTATTTGTGAGTGATTAATTTGTGAACCCCACTAGTCATACTGGAAGCAAGCATACACTGATTTTATTTCATGTGCTACTGATTCCATTTGCCACCACCGTAACTCTACCTCCAGAACCTTTCTCTGCCCTTCTTATCTTTGTTATGGGCTGACCCTGTGGGCTAAGGCGACCTGAACACTTTGACCTTTGGTTCTTAGTTGTGATCAGAGGGTGGGATGCACTGGCAGAAGATTGCTAAATAGGAGCAGAGAGACATCAACATATTCTCTTCTTGTCATATGAAATCATTTTTGCAAGTTGCTAAATCCCTCTAGGAAAAAGGCTCTGGCACTGACTGACCACAGTGCATCCTTACTCTCTTTGCTACTTCAGACTTGAGTGGTGATGGTTTCCTGCTTTTGGTTAGTTTCCTGTTGTTTCAGTATCCCTTTCATGATTTCTTTAATCCTGCATATATTTCTGTAACTATCTTCACTAAATTATCTTCAGTTAGTTTGTTTGCATAGAAGTCCATGTCTTGCCGGGTTTTTATTTCTAAACACTGCAAAGTGATATTGGTATTGTTACTTTGGAAACTAACAGCATTGCAGGTTAAGAGCTGAGTCGAGAGCCAGACTACCTGGGTTTGAAACCCATTCCCATAATGGGCAAATTACTTAACCTCACCCCAACTCAGTTTTGTTACCTATAAAATGGGCAAAATAACTTTGTACTTGTCTCACAGGGTTGCTTTGCAGTGATTAAATGTGTCATCTTATTTAAATCACTTTAACCCATGACTTAAAGAGAATACCCACTAAATGTTACTTATTATGTTATTTGTTATTACATTATAAATCAATCTTATTTGTGATAAAAGTAGTGTTTAATGAGATGAAAGACCAATGAATGCATTTTTGACATGACAGAAAATGTTTCCTGAGAAAGTGAAATAATACTATTGTAATGTCAGTGCAAATAATTGCTTTTTCTACAAGATTGCTCACATACTCATATTAGATCAGGATATAGATGGTTAAATCATAGCTTTTCCAGTACATTTTTAATGCAACCTAAAACTTTTTTTCTGATTCTGATGATTTTTCTTTCACTTTGAATAGTTGTGTTTTCCTTCCTGAATCTTCTACAAAGGCCTCTCAAAAAATAATAAGTTCTCAAGTATGTCGGGGTTTTTTGCAGGGGTCAAAAGGATATGTTGGCCTTTAAACAGCTGTATTCTTTGGGTTGATTTCCCCATAGCTGATGAGTTTTTGTTCCTTGTTAAGTATATTGAACCTTTTTACATTCAATTACCTAAGCAAGGAGACAGATAGATTTTTCTCAGAAGCCCTATCTGCCATGATTTCTTTAAACCCCAAGCTTTGGAAACCATATAAGACTGTGTTCAGTCCCAACCATGATAGGAGCAAAAGCAATATAACTCATGGAAGGCAAGATTAACACAAAAATCATATTACAATTGTACCTTTTCCTAGAAACCAGAGTGTAATATAACTTCCAAGAAAAAAAAATGCAGCTTTATTGAAAGAAGCAAAATGTACCTTTCACATTGTTAGCAAACAGTTGTCAACCAAATAAAAAGGTAAACTGAGAAAAGCTTAAAATTGTCAAAAAGATGAGATTATTTGGGAATAGCAGAACTGCAATTCAGGACATGCAAACTGTGGCAAGCTACAGGTGAATCCACTGAGTTTGGGGTGGGCTGTATTGATGGGTGAGGAATGTAAAGAGGGGAAAGTTCAGTTAGAGTCCACTAAAATCAAAAGCAAATGGAGACCAGCTTTGAAAGTTCCCTGAGCAGAACCAGTCCAGTCATACAAATAGAGATCAGGTCAGCTTATTTTGTGAGACCATCCTGACCTGGGTTCTTGTTCGCATCTCTAGAAACCATAAGCAAAACTTCCCAAGGTTGCCATGAGGCAACTCCTGATCAATTGTCTATCCTTTAAGAAAATTCCAATACTATCAATTTTCTGTAAATCAGGCATTTGTGGAAAAGCAGTCTCTGCCTTATGTTTTGTTTTCCTCATGGCACATGCATGAAATTTTCCATTTTATATCCTCCAGTTCCATTTCAGATTGAAATTCTCTCACACAGTACACATTCACCTTAGAAGGCAACTATATGTGCAAATATATGGCATCTTTCATAATTATAGGCAACACTTGTTGTTTGGGCTATGTTCTCTAATTGATACAAATTTAATTTATTATTGATGTTTCTAGGAAGGGCCAGGGCTCATAGACACTCTCTCCCTCTCATATATACATGTTTTTCCCCAAAACAATTCATTTAGCCATTTCATTATGTCAAGATTTCATTTGTCACTTGGACTGGTTCTGATGGAATAAGCTTGATTCTCAATTCTACTATAACTCTGTCTAGCAGAAGAATAATCTTTGCCAGTGTAAACATATTAATAAAATGTAATGTATTTTATTTTCACATATAATAACCAACTATTAATAATGTATTTAAAAAATCACAAATTGCATGTCAGGCAAAAGTTGGCTAAAGTTTCTATATGAGGTAAGTCAAGTGACATTGTCTAAAGATAACTGCTCTCAAAGAAAGTTATGATAGTTATGTACATGTAAGCATTTTCATAGAGAGAGAGAGAGAGAACTGGATTCTCAAGACTTCTCATGTCATCTTGGGCTATTTCACCTCATTGAGCTTTGACTTCTTCATTTATTAAAATGAAAATAGAGATCTATCTTGTACTTACCCAGAATTTTTGCAGTAAAGAATTAACTGTGCTATTTGTTATTCCAAGTAATGAAGCCCAGCAGTGAGGGAAGAGATCAGTTTCACTGAAGATCAGTTTCAATTTAGTTATTGAAAAAGACTAAATTTTCCTTTTTACAGCAAGGAAGCTGCCTCTGGCCATGTCATATTAGTGTAGGTGATTACCAATATTTTATAAGTACTGCCTACATTTAGAAAATGAGGTGAAGTCATTGAGTCCCTGACTAAGGGCGTTATAGACTTTCTTACCATATAGACAAGTATCAGAAAGGTCACATATTTGTCCGATGAGGAAATTTTCCCAAAGTAGGGGTGGTAAGTTTTGTTTTCCCAAAACAGTTCATTTAGCCATTTCATAATATCAATATTTCATTTGTCACTTGGACTGTTTCTGATGGAATAAGCTTGATTCTCAATTCTACCATAACTTGTCTAGCAGAAGAATAATCTTTGCCAATGTAAACATATTAATAAAGTATAATGCATTTTATTTTCATATATAATAACCAACTATTAATCAATAATTTATTAAAAACAATTCACAAATAGCATGTCAGGCAAAAGTTGGCTGAAGTTTCTATATGAGGTAAGTCAAGTGACATTGTCTAAAGAGATCTGGTCTCAAAAAAAATTAGGATAGTTATGTACATATAAGCATTTCGTAGAAATTTAAGTCACCCCCTGGGCAATGGGAAGACAGAAATGCTATGTAGAAACTACATAGTTCAAAGCCATTAAGAATTATAGTAAAATAAAATGTTTTCCTTAGCTAAGGTCCAATATACTGATATGGCTAATAGCCCTACTTATGTAGCAGAACAGTCCCTTCTCGGAAGAGCCAGTCCAATGCCTGCCCTGCATTGCCAGATCGTAGTAAACATAGAGTCAGCAGGAGTCAATATTGTATACAGTGATGAGATGTATTCAAGTTTGCGTATTGTATTCATTGAAACCCTTGACATAGCTACAACTTCAAGTTTAGGCAGGTGATAAATAGATGGTACAAAATGCTTAGCTCTGTCTTCATAGATTTTATAATAGCTTTTATTTGTACACTTCTATCCTTTCCAGGATTTAATACACCTCCCAGAAAGCTATCAATCTATCAATGACCTTGAATAAATGCCAATCTCAGTTATGGACTAAAGAAAAAATTGTTGTTTTCAAACAACAGTACTTTATAAAGAGCTAAGTTCACATAGGGTATATTGCAGCCTAAAAATAAGAACATTTTGAGAACATAAAAACATATTTAAAAATGCATTTTCACCTATTGTCAGAAGAGAAGGAAGCAAAGCCAAATGCTTTTTTTTAAATTTAAATTTTAATATTCGCAGCCTCAAAAAATTTGTCATATGTCAATAGAGAAATAGAAAATATTATCAAATAAGCTAGCTAACATTCATTAAATATCTTGGTGATGGAGAAAATAAGAAGAAAATATTTGTTAAAGTACATTCCTCAATAGAAAATGATAACAGTGCTCTTGTCATTTATTCTCCATAACATTAATTAATAATAAAATACATTTTATTGAACAATGCATTGTAAGAAAAGGAGAAAATATTGAGTACCTATCATATAACAATATTTTCTTTAAGATTTTCAGCAACTAGAAGGTTTGATTTTTACTTTATTTCCCATGTATTTTCTTTCCCTTTCATGTACTTATCTTTAGTGAAAATCCCAAGATATACTCAAGATAAAATTCTAGTCAGATAATTTACTCAATAAAAGAAGCTATCAAATATGTTGCAAGAAATGGTTCAGGAACACATCTAGTGTTTTTCACTCTCCACATGAAGGTCTCTCATGAAGTATATGGAATCACATATATTGGGTAAGAATATTCTAGTTAAGTTTAGAAACTGTATTGCAAGTGTCATATATATGAATGTAAGAAATGTATGAGAAAATCTAATTTGGCAATTAACATTTTAGGGAGAACTTTTCTACTTGATCAATTTTAACAGTTATGCTGTATTTAAGCGTGTTATACTCAACATAAACACTGAACTGAGACACATCTATATGCACACGAAGAGATGAAGGTGGGTAAGAGTTACCTGGTACTGAGATAGAGGAGGGTTTCTTGCGAGGAAGCTGTGTGTGCAAAGACCATAGTATAGGAAGAAGCTTATCAAATTCAAGGAACTGCAGAAAAGCATTAAGGAAGATGCTAAACCTAAATTTTTCAAACTGACGAATAACAGAAAAATAGTAGAGTAGAAATAGCCAGAATTCCAGATCTATTATTTTGAAAAATTATATTAGATAATTTTATGCAATACATCTATTGCCTATGAAGACTATATGTGGACTACCTGAGAGAGGCCATGTAAGAAGGAAGTTTCCCATTAGTCTTCCAAGGAGTCAAGTGTAATCCACGTAGCTCGTGAAGACAAAGAAAGAACCAAATTATTTGTCAAACTATAACTATTATATGGAAGCAGAGATAAAGTAGAGGTACGGATGTGTCTAGAGAGGAAATCTGTAAATGGACAAAAGAGCAAATCCTATAAACCACTAGAAAATAAAAATGTGAATTGTTATCTTCAGAGGGGAAAAGTAACAATTGTCATTAGGCTGACCTATAATTAAGGAGTCTTAGTAGCTGCAAAGATTCTGTCAAAAAAATTAAAGCTCATTATTAAACACATATTTAAAAAATATGAATGGTAGGAAGGAATGTAGGAAAATATCAGGTAAGAAATCGATGGAAGACATGGACCCACAGATGCAATGAGAGTGCTATAATCAGCTTTCTCCACTAAGAACATTTGTAAATATGGTGAACATGAGCTTAGTTTTTCATGTACTCCCTACAAATAAGGAAGAAAAGACCAGTTGTCTAGTCTCAAAATTTTCTGTTTGTCTTAGTCGTTTAGAGTTTTACTACGATGGGTCTAGATGACGATATCTTTGTATTTATTCTACTCGGAATCTGTTAGTCTTTTTGAACGTATATATTGATGCTTTTCATCAAATTTGGGAAGATTTTGGCAATTATTACTTCAAGTATGTTTCTTGTTTTATTCTCTTCTTCTTTGATACTCTTATTGTGTATGTGTTGGCATGCTTGAGGGTTTACCCACAGATCTCCTGAACTCTTCGTATTTCTTCATTCCTTTTTTCCTTTCTGTTTTTCAGATTGCATAATCTCTATTGAGCTGTGTTCACATTCATGGATTTTTTCTGCCACCTCAAATTAAATATTGGGTCCCCCTATTTCAGTCAGTTGACTTTTAAACTCTAGAATTTTCATTTGAAAATTTCCATTTCTATGGTCCAGTTGTATTCAAATTTTCTTTTGAGCTATTTCAATAAATTTTCCATTGTTTTTTAATTTACATTCTTCTCCCCTACAATACCTCAGGGTTTTTTTTCTTTTTTCTTTTTTTTTTTTTTTTAAGATTTTATTTATTTATTTGACAGAGAGGAGAGAGATCACAAGTAGGCAGAGGCAGGCAGAGAGAGAGGGGGAAGCAGGCTCCCTACTGAGCAGACAGCCCGAATGCAGGGCTCGATCCCAGGACCCTGAGATCATGATCTGGGCCGAAGGCAGAGGCTTTAACCCACTGAGCCACCAGGTGCCCCATTTTTTTTCTTTTTAATTTTAATAATGGACATTTTTTACACATTATACAAAAATGAAAAATATAATTTCAATAATGAAAAATATACACATTATTTGGAGATTTGAATCGTATTATTTTCTATCAGAGTTCATATAATTTTGCTTCATGAAAGCAGTTAAACTAGAATTGCTAGAATCAGATCACCATAATTCAATTCAGAATTCAACTGATTTGTAGTTCACCTTCGTATATGTGAATGCATTTCCATTTTCAGTTCAGTCTCACTCTTAACTTGTAGCACTCAGTGGGTCTCAACTAAAATTCTGGAGAAGTCTATGTACTGTTGGGCCACAGTCTCAACAGGTATTGATCTCAAACAAATGTAAGTTTGATTATCAGCCTTTAATTATAACCTATGAGATTTTGTTTACATACATTATTTCTTTAAAAGTCAAATTATTGTATTAACGTCATACTCTTTCAAGTTGTTAAACAGATTAATTAAGGTACATATATATGTATTTATGATAGGGCCAAGTGTATATTAGATTTTAAATCAGAGATAGGGAAAACATGAATAAATATATTTTAGTATCATATTTTGTTGACTAAATTAGGCTAGGGGCTGTGTGCTATACATAGTTCCTGCTCAATATCTTTCTTTTTGGAAACTTCTATATCAAAGATTTTGCCAAAAAGAGGTGAGTTTAAGGGGTGCCTAGGTGGCTCAGTCAGTTAAGCATCTGCCTTCAGCTCAGGTCATGATCCCAGGGTCCTGGGATTGAACCCCACATCAGGCTCCCTGCTCAGCGAGGAGTCTGCTTCTCCCTCTTATCTGCCTGTTGCTCCCCCTGCTTGTGCTCTCTCTCTCTTTCTCTATTTATTCAAAAAAATAAATAAAATCTTTTTAAAAAGACGAATTTAATATTTGACAGTAACAAGAAGTAGAAATGATTCTAAATAGGAGGTGACTAAACTCACAAAATAAGTTTATATGATTTGGACCATCAGGTTTTAGTCAAATTGTGAGGTTTCAACTGAAGGTGAATTATGTTGAATCCATCAGATGTAAGAGATTGTTTGCTTTCTAACAGACATATTTGTTCAAAGCTTTGACTTATTCAGACATACTTTAAGCTTTCTAGGTTTTATATTTATAATTCCAACACTAATTAAAATTCTCATCTAATGCACTAACTTCATTACATTTTCAACATGAATAATTTGTTACCAAAAAAAAAAGTGTTGAAATCTCTGTCACCATTATGTAAGTCATATGTACAAAGATTGTATAAATATTACAGTAATAATTATTGGTTATGTTAAGTGGCATATAATCCTATTTCTTATCTTATTAATTTCTACAACATCCTTTCTAGGAAGCTATGAGTAGGAATTCTTTTTTCTTTTTAAGATGGAAGTCAAAATAAAATCGGATATAAATTTATCTAGAGATTCATACAGCCTGACGGTTGCAGAGCAATGTCTAGACTATAACTCTACTACATTTTATACTTCTCCATAAATTATTTTTAGATGTCTTACACTCAGTCAGATTTTCATGTATCATATCCTATCTTGAATTTAAGAGTATTGAGTTTTAGGGGACATTGCTTTTACTCAAGCAACTAACAGTAGAAGCCAGAGCAGTGTAATCAAATTATAATTTACTAAATACTATTACAGAGGTAGTCTTTCAAGTTAATCAACACAGCTTCACTCACTTCTTATTCTCAGACACTGTGTTGGGACTCAGTAAACCAGACATTCTCTACCTTGACACTATGGACATTGGGCGGTGAATAATTATTTGTTTCCGGGCATGTCTTGTGCGTTTTAGGATATTTAGTGGCATCTCTGGCCTCTACCAACTAGATGCCAGTAGTACCCTAATCCCAGGTTTGACAAGCAAGATTGGTTCCAGACATTGCCAAATGTCTCCTGGGGGGGCAAAATGATTCTCTGTTGAGAATTATTGCTGTCGACAAAACTGTGGATAATACGAATCAGATCCCTGGCCTGCATCAAGTAAGGAAAACAAACAGCAAATACATAAAAATGAATGAATTGGATCACTATTGATTATTGTACATGATTTAAAAGTACTAAATGGGATGACGTGCTAGGTGACAGGGGAGACCGAATTCAAGTAATATGTTAAGGAGTGCTTCTTGCGGAGGTGGCTCTGAAACTGAGATTTGAAAAATGACAAGGAGTTATCTGTGTGAGCGGGTTAACAAAATGTCAGTATCTTTCAGATTAAAAGATGCTTACATCTGCCTGTGCAACCCAGACAAACCTTTGCTTAGAAGGCTTTATTTTTAAGGTTGAGATACAATGAATTTGACAACAATAATAGTACTCAAATTACCCATTTTTTTTTACTGAGGTCCAGAACCCCAGTTACCACAGAATCACACAACAAGGGCAAGACATTAGGGACTGAAGTGGGTTACATAACAAGAGAAGGACCCAAATTTAGAAGACCCAAATCCTTCTAATGGCAATAAACATGTCTACCTTGCCTTTGCCCCTGTGGAAAACATCATCATAAGGCTGCTAGGCAAACCTGCGCTAACCAAGGCTGTTGGCCGTACAAACATCCTTTAAAACATAGTATGGAACAAACAGGCAGTTAGTGCCTCTGCATGTAAGACGTGCAGAAATGAGAGAAACTTGTGGAGAATTGTCTTAGAACATATGGGAGTAGGATTATGGACTGAGTTGTGTCCCCGCAAAATTCGTATATTGAGGTCCTAACCCCCAAGGTGACTGTATTTGGAGATAGGGCTTTTAAAGAAGTAATTAAAGTTGAATAATGCCATGTGGGCTCACCCTAATCCATCCTGAGTGGTGTCCTTGTGAGAAGGGGACGAGACACCAAGAAGGTACATGCACAGAAAAAAGGCCACATGGGAACAGAAGAAGACGGCCATCTGCAAGCCAAGAATCGAGGCCTTAGCAGCCACACTGCCTGCTAAATGCCTTGGTTGTGGACTTCCAGGCTCCAGAATGTGAAAAAATTTCTGTTGTTGAAGGTACCCAGTGTGTGGTACTTTGTTAGGGTAGCCAGTGGACTAACGTAAGTAGTAAGCATATTCGAAAACTTGAAATCTAAATTATCTATTAGATAAAGAATGAGTCTGCAGACAGAAAGAACAAGAATAACATAATCTTCATCAATACATGGGAGCATTTATGTGTAAAAAACTTGAAGAGTCTGATATTGCACCTACTTGCAAGTTAAGAAATTGACAGGTTATAGTTTAGGAGACGCTTGAAGAATACATGAGATTCTGACTGGGTCAGAGAAGAGGGATAGTTTGTTACCCGCAGCAATAGCAGTAGCCAGATTCTCAGCATTATTTTTTCCAAGATCCCTGAGCCCTAGTTCCTAGAGGGCATTGTAAAGAAGGCCAGACGACAAATGAACTTGCAGTGCTTCACAGTGCAGGAAAAGAAATCTGAGCCTCAGGAATTGAAATCATTTTTAATGGCCAATAAGTATGCTTCCCCTTTGCCCTAGAAGACTCTATGTCTTCTATGGATGTAAGGCCACCGACCTTTGCACCAGATGAGAAACTCTGTCTTCTTAAGCTGTCTGCTATATAAACATCCTTGAAAAGATAGCCCAAAACAAAGGGAGTCTGTGTCTCCCTTGCAAGATATGTAGAAACAAGAGAGAACAATAGGGAATTACCTTTCAACATTAAGAAGAAAGCAGAGAAGAAAGAACCAGCATTTTTTTTTTTTTTGAACCAGCATTTTTTTTAAATGAGAAATATCTTGCATATTTTCATTGCTTTTCTGTCGAAAAGGTAGAATGTGTGGTCGCCTCGGAAGTGCAATTTAAGAAGATGATAGGTCCTTCTGCAGAAATATTTCTCCCTTTATTCATAGCTAATACCTGAAGTGCTACCTTGCATTTTAGCCCTTGTGAAAAATATTATGCCATCCCCAAAGTCTTCTTTTTGGGAAACAAATAGTTCTGGGGAAGATAAAACATTGTAACTAATGTTTTAGTGTGAGGTAAATTTAGCTTAATGATTTCCTTCCTAACAAGAGAAGTAGGAGCACTGGATGGTGGTAAGAAATCTGATAAGATGGGAAAACATAAGAAAAAAAGGAGGCTTTGAAGGCACTTTAAACAATATTTATATTAAGACTGTCTATCTTGTTCTTATGTTGCAGTAATTTTCTATGTGCAGAATTATACCATAGTACATTGGCTGGTATATTTTATGAAACATTTGCATAACTTTTTGTAATGCCTACTAATTTTCCAAAAACCCATTCTTAAATAGATTTTTCATTTAAAACAAAAATTAATGATGTTCACCTCCTTGGATAATTAAATTTTCTTGTCTAATAATGAGTGCAGCACTTTAATGAGTCCATAAAATTCTGAATCAAGGTTTAACAAATTAATCAACATAGTCAATATAATAAGGTATTTCTATATGCAAAATTGAAATGCTACTCTGATGAAAAGAGATATATATATCCATATGTATTTTTAATATTCATACTATACTTATTTTATACTAAACTTAATTTTACATTTATACTATACTTATTAAGAGTATGTGTGTACAGACATAAATGTTTATAATATTTATAGTTCTGGTCCTAAAGAGACTTTTTTATTTCATATGCATTTGAAATGCAGATGAAAAGATAGCATATTAGTGACAAATTTGTGACACAAACCATAAATTCCAAAGCTATATAGAGGCAGGGCAATCCACTGTAAAGAAATGTGAACTGAAAAAGTCTTAAGAAAAACTGCTCCATGATGGATACAAAGAATAGGTATCAATAAGAATGGTGAAGGTAAGGTAAACTGGAAATACATGACAGTGTAAATGATTAAAGACGAGGACGTTGTTATAGAATGAACTGTGTCCCCCTGCCCCCGAAATGCAGATGCTATGGCCCTCACCTCCAAGGTGACTGTACTTGGAGATAAGACCTTTAAGGAGGTAATCAGGGTTAAAGGAGTTCAGAAGGGTACGCTCTAATCCAACAGCACTCATGTCCTCATAAAAAAAGAGAAGAGACACTAGAGCTCTCTCTTTCTCTGCAAGTGCACGGAGGAAAGGCCATACAAGGACACAGTGAAGAGATGGCTGTCTGTGAGCCAGGAAGAGAGGCTTCACCAGGAGCCAACCCTGCTGGTACCATGCTTTTGGGCTTCCTGGCTCCAGAACTGTGAGAAAATATCTCTGTTGTTCAGGCTAGTCTGTGGTATTTGGTTATAGCAGCTGGAGGCAACCAACAAATATGTAAGACATCTTTCAAGATAGCTCATAAGCAGTTTAAGATAGTAGCTAGGTACAAATGGCCTTTCCCAACATGAGAGAAACTCCAAATATTTTGTACATAAGCAAATGAATAAATAAGTGACTCATGCCTGAATAAGCGAGAAAATGAGTGAATGAAATGAAAATAAGTCTATGACAAATGTGGAGGGCTGTTGGGGTTAATGTAGAGCATGAAATCAGCCATAATACCTGGCTTGCTAAAATGTAACACAGAGGCCGCAGAGGGCAGGGAAGGTTTCAGAGAACCGTGTAGGCCTTTGGAATGCCTCAGGGAGTTGTTTTCCCCAAAGCTTTCTTAGCCCAAATAGCTACCCTGTGATCTAAGAGATGTATGCATTGTCCCTTAGGCTATATTTAGCAGAATTTGTAGCACACTCGGTTTAGCATATAGTATCTTTCCCATAAGTAGATCTTCCCAGTTTCAGTAAGACCCCTAGTCACCCATCATGTGCTTGAGAAACTGATCAGGATTTGTGATTATCCTGAAAGACCAATAAAAGCAGTAATAAAGAAGAGCAAAGGGTCTTTGTCTCTCAGCGTTGACCCCCTTGCCTTCTCCTCTCTTTCACAGCAAAGTTTAGAGTAATCTTTCATCCCTCCCTATGGAGATTGCTGGCCATTTCCCGGCAGAGGGCCTTGAAAGGAAAGCTGAACAATTACTTTTTGGTAACAGGAAGTAACTGTAAGTTTCAGGACAGTGGTGAGCCAAGGTGAACACAGTGTGAGAGGATTAACTATAAGCCATTTACGTCTTGTCTTTGCACTTAGGAGAAGAGGCTGAATGCAGAGCATGTGACTCAGATCCACAGTGGGATGAGCACATGACCTGAGAGAAGAATCGTGCCTATAAAAAGGAAGGGAAGGATGGAAATCAGGAGCTGATTTAATATGAATTCAAAGAAGAGTTGATTATGGTCTATGCTTTATATCCTAAGAGAATAGTGAGTGGTGACACTGAATTCAATGGTGGGAGGCAGTTTTGGTGGAAAGAAAATGTTGAGTTGCAAAAAGACTTGAGATGACAACTGGGTATATGAGGGACAGTGTCTGGGGACTGTTGGTGATGGAGACCAGAAGCTTGAGGGAGTTACTCAGGGAGGGGCAGGAAAAGGACTGTCATCATCCATGTGGAGATGATCACTGAAATTACACAGTTGATCCCATCTTAAAGGAAGACGGTATTGATAAGCAAGAGGAAACAAGAGTTCTTCATTATAGAACAAACTTTATCTGAGTTAAAAAATTAATTTTGGTAGCTTCTGTTTTGATCATTCCCTGCTCGTTTTAGTATACAATCTTATTCATGAGCTCATCCTAAGCAAGTCTTTGAGTAGCTTTAGATTCATCTGCTCTCAGTATGCAGAATTTTCTAGTAGTCCCAGGCAGAACACGAGGTATCTGCATGATCTCTTAAACATCGTTTACTTTAATATCTCAGTAGTGGTGTAGCAGTAGTAAATCACCAATGTTAATAGAGTGGTTGCTGTGTACCAGGCACTGTTCTACTGCTCCATGAGTATAATTTCAGTAATACTCCAAACATTCATAACAGTAGATACTATTATTAATTTCCTTTTACAGATGAGAAATTGAAGGCCCATAGAATTTAAGTGACTTGAACAAAATCCAGATTCTGTGCCACGGTAGACTGGATCTGTGGCCCATTCTCTTAATCACAATGCATCGACAATGAAATAGAAGTTAAACATTGATTCACATATTTCTGTAGCCTATAATGTTAAAGAGTCCAGTGATTTTACCCTTGTCGTATCTAGATAGGAACTAGTTTTGTTATCTTTACATAAGAATTACTAGTACAACCAGGAAGTGAGGATGAGTGGTCCACATTTTTATCTCTAACAAAACCTGAAGGATTTCTATAATTCAGAACATTGTAATGACAGAAAAAAAAAAAAAGTTAGGGGTGCCTGGGTGTCTCAGAGGGTTAAAGCCTCTGCCTTTGGATCAGGTCATGATCTCAAGGTCCTGGGATCAAGCCCCACATCGGGCTGTCTGCTCAGCAGGGAGCCTGCTTCCCCTTCTCTCTCTGCCTGACTCTCTACCTACTTGTGATCTCTCTCTGTCAAATAAATAAATAAAATCTTTAATAAAAAAAGTTAAAAATTCATGGAACTCGTATTTTGTGCATTGGATACTTCATTTTTTTTTTTTTTTTTGCATGGAATACTTAAAGTTTTGTTTCAAATTATGGAAATATGGAGTTGCTATAAAATAGGTAAAGCAGTCATGCTTCTCTTGAAACAGATTCTTATAATTCTTCCATTAAAATGGATCAGAGGAAATAGTAATGTATTAAGATTTGAAATATGACCTCATTTTTTTTATTTCCTAACACTTTAAAAGAGTTGAGCTAACAGAAGTCATACATCCACTGATAGTGAGCCAACCAGTGAGAGGTAAGGCCCTGATTCTGATGAAACACATGTCAATTGATATCTTGAGACCCACACTATGACCTCATTTCTACCCACAAAGAAAGTACGGACCTGCAGGGCTGAATAACAATATCTAATTGTTATCTAATCAATAACAATATCTAATTAAAACTCATTTATGCCAGAGAAAAATGTCCTGACTTGGATTTTTCTCTCTCCTTAAACCAGAAATGGTAGGGTAGGTGATGACACAACTTAGTGCCATTTCTATTTCATCCTTTTGGGACATGATAAAATCAATTATATATTCATTACATAGTGGCATTTCTCAGGAAGAATATTATCTTTATTCTTTGTCTCCAAAATTGCCTATCAACATTTTATTTGCCCACATTTCTTCCATTTCAGGCTGTCCCAGATGTTATTATCCATAATATTTGTCCTCTTCAGCTCTCTTCTTCCCCATTTCCAACATTGAAACATCCTTCTTCCCCCTCATACGAGCAGTGTACCATCCTCTCTGAAGCCTCCATGCAAGATGGCTTATCCTCAAACATTTGTACTTGAACCTGATATGCTGTTACCATGACAGCTCCTCAAAAATGTGGGACTCTCTCTATAAACAATTCTTATACAACCGGAACATTCTATATCTCCATATATCCATATAAATCATATTTCTGTCCCTTCCATATGAAGGAGGAAGTTCATTCCCAGAGGGGCTAAGTGACTTTCTCAAAGCATCTTGGTGGGTAAACAGTTGACATACAAATCCAGGCCTTCAGACTTAAGAGTTTATTTTCTTCACTATTTCTCAATATTTTAAATATAATCATGATACTAAGCATTTGTGCGGTAGTAGAGAGCAAACAGGGAGGCCTATGTTTAAGTACTAAGACATTTCTGCTGACCAAGAGATAAGGTGAATTGCCATGAGATGGAATATTGATGGTTCATAAGCAAAATATTGATTCTGTGTATTTATGCATATACAGGGATATGAAATATCTAGATAGCTAAATTCTAGCCAAGTAGATTCTTGTTTTGAAGGAGGTCTCTATTTAAGGGGAAAAGAAAAGAATGCAATTTGAGAAACAAGCACTAATATTTTCAGGTAACAAGTAGATACATCTTTGTTACATAGAGTCAAGGAAGTTGAAATAGTCAATTTCAAACAAGTGAGACCCAATGTGGTTGTATTTCAAACAAGTGAGACCCAATGTAAATTAGTTCAGGTATGAGGGAAAGTGTACTGTAGGACTGGGGAATGTCCCATAACTGTTATACTGCTTAGTTGGGTGTCATGGCTAGCTGAAACCTCTAACATGCTGCTCTCTCCCTCCTTCATCACTTCCTTCTGCCTGATTTTCTCAGATCAGCTTTTTCTGTGTGATTGGAAATGTGACAACCTGCACAGCTTTATATTGCTTGGCTTTGCTATTAGAGTGGCAGATGCTCTGATTATTTAAAGTTTGAGAGTTGTCAGCCTCATACTCTGATTTTCTGAAAGATAACCACCTTTAAGTCAAGCAGATATTGAAAAGTAGCAGGCTCACCTAGCACAAACATGGGCACTGGGGTCCCATGTCTGTGCAACAGAAAAAGAGATTAATAATAGATCAGAAAGTACAGCCACACATAACAATTTCTCTTCCTCCTTTAGGGAAGGAATAAAATGACGGCAACAGAAGGAGATTTTCTTTCTTTCTTTCTTTCTTCTTTCTTTCTTTCTTTCTTTCTTTCTTTCTTTCTTTCTTCTTCTTTTTTTAAGACGTTATTTATTTATTTGAGAGAAAGAGAAAAGAGGACAAGCAGGGGGAGCTGCGGGCAGAGGGAGAAGCAGGTTTCCTGCTAAGCAAGGAGCCAGACACGGAACTCAATCCCAGAACCCTGGGATCATGTCTTGGCTGAAGGCAGACGCTTAACTGACTGAGGGAGATTTTCTTAAATATAATACATAAACATGGCTGTGGAGACGGAGTGTGTGACTTACAACACCTGGATGCATTCAGTGCCATCTTGGTTTGGAGGTTGATTAGGGAGTGGATACTTGTGAGTACAAGAATTTCCTCACACCTCATTGATCAGATCCCTAACACCACGTAACTCTATCAGATTGACAGCACTCTCAGTGGCAAAGGGTATTATAAGTGCAATTGAATTGGAGCTCTCTGATGAATTTCCCTAAAATTTTGAAGGAGAGAATTCCACCTGAATCAAAATAGTATCTATTTGAAACACAAACACTAACGGACAATTCATCTAGAAGCTGCAAATGCTCAGGAAAAGATGGAGTTAATTAACTTGGCTTTAAATGCAACAAAGGTAGCTAAAGTGAATAATTCAGGCCCTCAAATGAATATCAATTTCTTATACTAGAAGAACTTACTAGCTTTCCCATATGTTATGCCAAAACCTAGCTAAGAGTATGTCTACCTCCTTATGCTTCCATCCTTTTGCGTTTCCTCACTCCCCACTTTGCTTGCCAACATTTTCAACTAATGTTTATAACTGCCTTAATTCCCCCATAAACTAAAAATGTAATAAGACACTGCAAAATATAGTTCTTTCTTTAGCGATGTATTGGGTGGAGCAGGGTTTGATATTCTCAGTCAGCCGTTTATAGCCAGAATTATGAAAGCCATTTTTGGCACTAGATTGAAGGAATGATAAATGGGGGCAATGGACATGCTAAACAGAAAAGCAATTTCTCCCATATGAAGACTTTACTATTTTAGTCATAAATAGCCTGAGTAAAATTATACCACATATTAGGAAAATGAAGAGTGAATTAGTGAAAATATTTGGTTTTAATATTTCATTTTTCTACCATAATTATCATCTATTTATTTGTGAGGCGATGACAGGTACTTGGCTTAATCAAGCCATTAGAAAAGAAAGAGTTCCTGCCCTAACAATTTCCTATGAAAGTGCACAAATTCAGGAAGTAAGATATAGTTTGGTTTAAATAGGGATGAGGTCTTTTTTTTTTCCTTTCAGAAGTGCAAAATTACTCTTTGTTTGTTTGTTTGTTTACTTAAGGGAGAGGGTAACTGATGCCCCCCCAGAAAAAGACTTCTAATAAGTAATTTTTAGCAGAAATTCAATATTATAAAAGAAAGAAAGTTGATTTGATTATATGATCATAGAAAGCATTACAATTTGGATGTGTCTAATTCATATATATCCATTTTATGTTACTAGGCAATGATATCAGCAAAACATCTTTTCTTAAGATTTATTTATTTATTTAAGAGAGAGAGAAAGAGGGAGGGAGGGAAGGATTGTGCACAGGGGGAGGGGCAGAAAGAGAGAGACTCTTCAAGCAAACTCCCCATTGAGCATGGAGCCTGACTGACACAGGGGGGGGGGGTGGAGGGGCCCCCTCGGGGCTAGATCCCAAAACCCATGAGATCATGACCTGAGCTGAAACCAAAAGTAAGAGACTTAACCAACTGAGCCACCCAGGCACCTCTCGACATCTTCTGATCAAAAATATCAAATGGAAAAAAGAAAAGATAGAGCAGTTTAAAAATAAACACAAATTTTGCCACATAAATAAAAATATAGAAGCCACAGCTCTAAGTCTGATAATCTGTCCATGAATTATGTTGTTTTAAAGACCAAAAGGAACTACTGTGCTACCAGCCATTTGTCATTATGTCATTTATGGAGAAAAAAAAGAAACACAGCTTTTTCCTGGCCTTTCCCAAAAAGTCTTTTGACGAAAAACTTGAGATATACTGTTATCATTCCTGTGGAAAATGGAATACCCTGAAATTGTGCTTTCGAATTTGCTTCCAATTAGTAGTGATTGATTGTATGCATATTTGATAAATCGTTTTTGAGTTAGAGACAAAATAAACATTGATGATTCAAAACCAAAGCACAGATGGGAAATAAAGCCAGAAAAGACAGCTTCCAAACCTTTCATATAGCACTTGAATTATGTTTTAAAAGATTTTTATCATCCTGCTTTCAAAGTTTTGTAGAGATGGGATGCATTTTCCTTTTCTTAGTTTACACAAGAAGTTACCTGTCTTTTCAGTTACAGAGTCTAAGAAAATCTCAGAAAATTCTTGTGCAGAGATGTTCCATTTTGGTCTACTGCATTTTTCTTTGGCAAACTTTTGCAGCTCGTCAGCATTACAAAGTATGACAGTCTCCAAAGCACTGGCTGCCAGCAGGACAACAGGAAATACCCACCATAATAAAAAAGTTTATAGTGTTTAAAAACTTATTTTCCAGGAGCAGAAAAACTGATCTTCTCAACAGACAAATTTAAAACACTTTATAGTTAGAAAAAACTACGCTTCACTTTTTCTTGTAATTATTTCAAGCAGCTCTAGTTGAAAGATATTCCATACATTCAAGGAAAATCAGCAGTTATGGTAAACCACATGACTTTGTTTCTTCTGAGGATGAAAGCATTTCAGAGTGAAAAACCAGAAAAGCTGATGACTAAAAATAAGTTTACATACATATTTCTTTGATAAAATAGAGCTTTTTGTAGTTATAAACTACTCCTGTGTGCGGTCTCACCATTAAAATATCGTCATTATTTTTTTTTTCTTATTCTCTCCAGGGTATACTTAAGATAACCCAATTGCAGGTGTACATTTTTATTCCTCTAATTTTCAAATTTATTGACATCTACTAGATGAATTAGAACAGCCGGATAAATAAAAGTATTCTTTTAAGTAAGTTTAATAGTTACATCCCATAGAAAGCAGGATCTGCCAGGAAGAGAGGCCCTTAATCTGTTTCCCAGCCAAAGGAAAACATCACCAGTAAAAAGTATTCCCAGACCAGCGAGAACAAAATTCTTCATTCACAAAGCGAAAGACGCCAAGGACAAGCAGAGTGTTTATTGAAATCCAAGGAATAGCTTTGATTGCAAAATGTTCAATCTAAGTGGAACTAAAATGTACTTTGTGGATAGTTGCAATTTATTGAAATATACTAATTATCCTTTCATGAAATTTCTTTGTGTACCTCCATATTTAATTTTTAAAGTAGACTATGTTCTATACAACGAACTCCTGTTTTTGTGTTGTTTTTATTCATAAAATCACACCCTTTGGCAAACCACTTCAGAAACATGTCACATTAAAAATTTGCTCTAATCCAACACTTGTTTCTTTTGATTAAAATTGTCTTATTTTTAAAAACTATTTAATGGATATTAAAGTATATATTTTCTCACAAAAAAATCCCAGAGACCACCTGGCGAAGTATGCTCAAGTGAACAAGTGAAGTTTAACTCTATCAGTTAAGTATGATGCGCAAGATGGAAAAGATGATCAGAATCTGTTGAGAGCTTTAAATGCCTTTTCAAGAAGCTTGGATTTGTCCCACAGGTGATTCGATAGCATTGTTGGGGCTTTTGTGTTTTTTGATTGTGGATGGAGTGCTGGGAAAGTGTTGGGTAGGAGATAGCATGATCAAGTTTAGCTTTAGTAAGATCATATTATAACAAAGTGATGAATGGGCAGGAGGGCAAGAAGTCTAGAATCGTGCATAAGGGTTTAAAAAATCACTTTTCCTACAGTACCCAAGTTAAAAACTGCTGAAATCAAGAGCATGGAAATTGATGAGGTATTGTGTTTTCTTGAAGGGAGAGTTTAAAGCAAAGGATGAGAAGGATTTTAACTCTGAGATTTGGAGAAGGTGTTAAACTAATAACTGATACAGAAGATATGCAAAGACAAACTGGTGTAGAGAAAATTTACAAATTCCAAGAAGTACATTTCAGGCAATATGATCAGTAGTAATTATCTGTTGGAAGAAAAACATAAAGCAACTTGTAAGTTGTTACTGCCTTCTTGTTACTTCTCCCACAGTGAGAGACTAACTACCACGATGGGCACCAAATAGCAGAGCAATGAAATCTCAGAGATTTTCAGTCACAGGAACTTGAAGACAGAGTTACACAGAAAGCCTAATGCATCCTTGTGACTATATCCAGTTTGGAAATAATTTTGTAAGATTAAATATATGTCATTCTTCCTTTTCGAAGGAGCCAGTTATAAGTCATATATTTCAATTTAGCATAAAGCAAATAAAAGTTTTATGACAAAATACTAAGAGAGAGAGAACATTCAAAATGAGACAGAAAGGGTTAAAACAATAAACAGTCACTATTAACAGGTGACAACTGATAGATCAGAGTATGTTATTTGTATTTTGTTGCATAGAACAACTGACTAAATTAATCCTTTATATTCTCATTTCATTGTATTGCAGAACTTCTTCCCAGTTGGTCTTAAAAATGTTCAGATATGTATTGCAACTGAACTAGAAAAAAACTATTCCATGCTACTTCATGCTGGTTGGTATGAGGGCAAGACAGTCAATCTTTGGATGGACATTAAAGTGCTTGGCGTGCTGTCTCCTATTAGTTATTTAACAGCTATGACAAGCATAACCAAGATCAAAAACTGAATCCATTATTGCCACAGATTTCCAATTCCAGAGACTCAAGAAAGATACAGGTAAATCAGACAAGACCAATAATTGCATTAGAGATCCTCAATTAGCCCTTTCTGATCACCTGAGATAGTACATGTGTGAACTACAATAGCTCCTTTTTCTTAAACTATGAGCCTAGGTCTCTGGCATCCTTTTCCCGCTGACTCCCCTCCACTTCTTGTTTGGCCTCTCAAGTTTGAAGTCAATCTGCTTAAAGAAAAATTGATTTAAGAGGAGTCCAAAGAACTGACTTCAAAAAAAATAAACTTCTTGAAGAAATCCCAAGACTTTGGCAAGTGGATGTGAAAATCTTCAGCTTCTCTTACATGGCTGAAAATGAACTCTCAACTAACTCTTCACCCTGCCAGGTTGTTCCTTAACACATCCCAACATCATGATATAATAATATCCTTAGCTTTGACTTTGAATATTTGTACTTCTCATCTTTATCATTTTTACAAATTGGGATAGGGTTCATAGAGGCAGGTGGCAAGCTTCCTGTTGTAATGGTAATATGCCTCTGTTGACACTCATTAAATTTATTTTATAAATATAAACTTTTTAACAAATTGATGAGCAACCTGGGAAAGTCATTTTATGATGAATTTTAACATCATTGCTAGAACTCAGAAGATTATCTTAAATATATAAACCACTGGAAAAGGCTCGGATGACTCAAGACACCTGGTCTGTGTTTCTACCTTTTCTAAAGCAATATGATATTTTCTGAAGCTCTAGTATATCATATGTATACAATCCATATCTCTTTTGGAATTTTATCTCTACTTTACAATTGCTGGACCTCAAACTCCTGCAAAGTTCTCATTTTGAAGATGCTTCTGAGGAATTCTCATATGACTTCATAAAAAAGTCTGATGATGTATTACATTGGGTTTTTTTTTTCTTCCACTTCCGGGTCCCCTGTGTTCTTCCATTTACACACTTTCATCACACATGGAGAAGTACACTGTCTTGAAGTCACTGCCACCATACTTCTGCCAGCTACTTCTGTCTTCGCCTTTACCATCACCTCTCACAATTTTCTACCAAGAACTACCTTTATCCAGTTATCTTTGCTTTCTAGTAGGTATCACCATCTCCTGTTGAACACCACTGCTAATCCTAATCTGATCTTGAGGAGCCCTTATGATAGAATGTCCTGGGGCAAAGTGATCAGTTACTGTCTCCATTTGTTCTTTAGATGCTCTTTCAAAGTGGTTCTAAGGCTGCATATCTTGTTCTCTAATAACTACAGACGTGTCAGTGGAACCACTATTTTAACCCCATGCAAAAATTTTATGAATGCCTCTCTTCCTTTCTCATCATTCTCTTAAGATATGAGTACCTAGGATACTGGGCCAAGAAACAAGTGTGAGTGAAGCCCACCTAGCCTAGCAGCATCTGTCCATTATAATAATAAATGCTTTATGACAAGGTCAAGCTTATCTACCCATATTGTAACTTGTTTCTTCTTAGCTTCTTAAGCCAACAAACTTCTGATAAGACATATGTTTCCCTGAGTGACAATATTAAGCAAGTTTCAGGTTAAGTTTCATGACACATAAAGCAAGGCAATTGGACATGATGAGCCTAAAAGTTTATGTAAATATGGCTCTCTATAGTCTTGTGCTCCTACACTGTTTTGTACTGAGTAATGCCTTTATATCAGTCATATTTAGCTGAGTCTTATTTCCTTAAAAAAATGTTTGAATTTTATGACACTTTTATTTGGGACTATTTCATATTTTGAAGGTCTCATAAGGACCCCTGCAGCAAGTTTATATTCTGCACTTATTGTGTATGTATATGTTGAAAGAAATGCACTTTCTAAACAATAGGTAGCATTAGTTAACATTTCTAAGTAGTGAATTCATCTAAAAGTAGAATCATCTCTGGAAATATATCATTTACCATAAAAGAATACTTAGTCATCCACAGAAGTGTCCTCCAATTAGTATGCTTCTCTTTCATTTCAGAAATGTAATTTTTAAATTTTTAATTAAGGAAATATTAAACAAATCATTATTTCAGCAAAACCAAAATGTGTAATTCCATTCAACTGACTCATTTAGGTAAAAGCATAAGCTTATTTTCAGCTTCTATGTTGACATTCTTAATCCGGTGCATGTAGTAAAGTCAATTCTTCAAACTTTTGTTCTGTTCGCTCTTGATAACATCAAAAAAAAGGGAAAGGCTGTAGCCACTGTGGAAAACAGTATGGAGATTCCTCAAAAAATTAAAAATAGAATTACCATATGATTTAGTAATTCTACTACTGAGCATTTACACAAAGACTATGAAAACACTAATTCAAAAAGATATATGTACCCCCTATATTTATGGCAGTATTATTTACAATAGCCCAATTATGGAAGCAGCCCAAGTGTCCATCAACAGATGAATGGATAAAGAAGATGGTTCTACCATATATATAACATATATATATATATATATATCATACATATGTGTATATATATAACATACATATGTGTATATATATAACATATATGTGGATATATGTATATATAATGGAATATTAGTCAATCATAAAAAATAACGAAATCTTACCTTTTACAACAACATGGATGAATCTTGAGAGTAAAATGCCAAGTGAAATAAGTCAGTCAGAGAAAGACAAATATCATAGGAGTTCACTCATATGTGAAATTTAAGAAACAACAAATGAGCAAAGAAAAAAAGACAGAGAGACAAACCAAAAAAATAGACTATTAACATGGAGAACAAACTGATGGTTACCAGAGGAAAGGTGGGTGGGGATGGATGAAATAAGTGAAAGAGATTAAGAGTACACCTATCATAATGAGCACTGAGTAATGTATACTGGATCATGTGGTAATTGTTGAATCACTTTATTACACCCAAAAATTAGCACTGTATATTAACTATCCTGGAATTATTTTTTTTAAAAAATGGGAGAGGCATGTGGAAGAATATAACATTATTGACTATGCTGTGACAAGCAAGTAGTTGATTATTTAATTTTTGCTCTCTAATTTTATTGATATAAATGTTGTATTTCACATTTTCTGATAGTGTATTTGATTTTCATTAATGTGTATGCATACTCTAACATATCTCAAAATAGTTGTAGTTAGGGGCGCCTGGGTGGCTCAGTGGGTTAAAGCCTCTGCCTTTGGCCCAGGTCATGATCTCAAGGTCCTGGGATCAAGCCCCGCATCAGGCTCTCTGCTCAGCAGGGAGCCTGCTTCCCCCCTCTCTCTGCCTACTTGTGATCTCTCTCTCTCTGTCAAATAAATAAATAAAATATTTTTAAAAAATAGTTGTAGTTAAATTAGATAGTGTCAACTTGGGAGTTTAGGGTGCCTAAGAATTAGGAATAGGACCCATTTAATGCATTCAGTTAGGGTCTCTAGACCAATGGTCCTAAATTTTTTGATTAATATTAATCTAATTAAAGTCATGTTCTCTGTAGAAACACACACATTAAATATTTATTTTTAAAGTTGTCACCAACTTCCTATCAATGAAACAAAAAATTCAGTTTGAAATTTAAGAAAAACATAAAGCATGCCAACTTTGATGGAACAACCAAGCTCTAAGAATAAGCAGGTTGGCAAACTAGCATTTTGATTGAATAAAAAAGTAAGAATGACTAGGGATTTTTCTACCCAAATAGGCAGCATCTAGGAAACTACTCAAAGGAATTAGTAATAGTAGTAGCTAGCGGTAGTAGTAGTAGTGGTAATATTTATTAACTATGTGTCAGTTGCCATCCAAAGTACCTTATATGTGCTAAAAAATTAATCTTCACAACTCCATTGGGAAGTTATCATTTTGGTTACCACTCTAAAGAAATAGTGGTATATAGATGAGGAAACAAGCTAAAAAAAGTAACTTTCCAAATCATCCAACATTTACCTGATAGATCCTGGACTTAAATCCAATCACTCCTGCTGCTAACTGAAAGCTTTAACTATTATGATATATTACCCTACTATCTGCTGTCCTATACAAAAAGTCTCAGCAAGAGCAGGTAGCATTGGAAAATACAAGACAATAATTGAATAACAGTAGCTTACGCTGTCCTCATGTGAAAGACCCACAGCTCTGAGAACAGATAGGAGGCTTTATATCAGTCACAAGTGAGGGAAAATTGTCACCTAGGAGACACGGTTGATAGCTACGTGGTTTTGGATATTAAACAGGGAACAAGAGATGCTTAATTAGTAGAAACGGTGTAGATGGAAGATATTAGATCTCAGAACAGAAGAGTAGTTTTGTTAAAAGAAATGACAGAGCAAATGAAAAATACACATATTATTACTTCCCTAAAGCATATAATTTCTTCTTCCTAAGATTAGCTTTGGACTAGTCAATAATCCCAATTTTTAATTCAGAAAGATGTACAAGCTGAAAACCACAGTTGTGTACTTTTAAGTAGAAATGTTTGTCAATAAAATATCTCATGGGCACTATTAACTGAAGTCTTTCTCCTGCCTATATAATTGTTCATAGGAGAGAGTCTGTTTCATTCAAATAATAACTTTAGAGAAACAATTGAAAGAATGGTTGATAAATCTAGGAGTAATGAACTAGGAAATGTTGATTCTCATTTGCCAACTTTGAGAGACAAAGCTAAGTTACTGTTACCTATATATATTCACTTCTTAGATAACAAATCTTCATGTCTAGTTTCTGTTAAATATCACAGCTAATTATTTTCTCGATACTCATTGATGATGTAGAAGGGATATAGATGTGTAGACACTTATTGTTTTAGAAAGCAAGGCTCGTGTTCAAAATATCACTGCCCCGAAGTAATATGTGGTATGCGAATGTAATACAACATGGTAAAGTGGCCAGAGACTATATCATACTGGGCAGATAAAATCAATCTTTTTAAAAATTTTATTTTATACCTGGAAAGATGAATATATTTTCATGGGTATTAAATGGAAGAAAAAGAAGAACAGAAGTTCTGGTGTTGGCAACCAATACAATTTAGAAATTCGTTCCAGTTATTTGTAACTTGAAAATAAGCTTTAATTAAAACATTATTCTGAGGGGAAATATAAATATATCTGTTGGAATGAATAAGTGAAAAAAAAGACTGTAGTCATGTGCCAAAAAAATGTCATACTCCACAGTGAACAAAATTAGGGAGTATTAAATGACAATGTTAAAGCTGAAAACAAAGACAGAAATAAATTTACTTTAATAAAAGAAAAAGGCATAAGTTATTTTCTTATAAGTAAATAATTTAAATTTAAATGATAAGCTAAAATCAATTAAATGTAAAATCGAAACAATACAAGAAGGAATAATAACCTTAATCTGAAATAAAGAATTTCTAAATATCTTTCCATATTGACATACCATTTGTTTTTTGTCATGGTTGGAGTTGAAAATTATCTGGCTATCAGTGCATTTTTTTTTTTCATTATGTAAAGAAATACAAAATGAGATATGTTAAAGGAACTCTACCAGGTACTAGAGATAAAATAATGGAAAAGACTACACCCCATCTGCAAGATTATGATTTAATAGCACCTTTCAAAACCTGTGTTCTACACAGAACTAATTCTGAGAAAAATTAATGAAAAATATTTTGAAAATATAGTGTTCCATCATCAAATAAATTTGGAATTTTTGTTTGTACTCCCTCTTTTGAGATATATTTTCTGGTATGTCAACTAGCATCTTCTTTAGAGTTAGGTTTTAAAAAGCAAAAATAGGAATACTCAAAATGATTCTTAAAAGTCCCTAAATCTTCTATAGGATACAACCTACAAGGCTAAATTTATAGCTCATGTTGGAGGGAAATATATAGTCTAACTCTGTTTCATTGTTTTCTTGGTAGAGGATCAAATGTAATGTTTGGCTTGAATATAGAAGCCAAATTGTGTTGAAAATGTGTATCTTTAAACATTAGTTTCATATGCAACATGGCCAGATGCTTTCATGAAAAATGAGTAGCAATTTAAACCAATTCGGCCAAAAGCAAATTCCTATCTCCTACCTCAATTTTATTCTGGATAAATGGAGAAGATCAGTAGGCAGAATCACTTATAATATTTATGTCTTTTTTTTCTTATATTTGTTTTTGTGGTTGTTGTTTTACTTTCTTGTTTATCTACTTTAAATGGTCGAAATCTTGCAAGTTGCATGTTTTATAGGTTTTATATTTATTCCTAATTATAAATAATTTTAATACTCTTTGTGTTACTTTAAAGTCCACAATTGACTGATACAAATATAGCCAACTGATTTTGACAAAGCTGTAAAGGCAATTCAATGTAGAAAAAATTATCTTTACCATAAATGGTGCCAGAAAAATTGGACAATCACTTGACAAGGTAGAACTGCAACATATTAAAAGAACTGAAATTTTATGTTCACACAAAAGCCTGTATGCAAATGATCCTAACTGCTTTATTTACTATTGTCAAAAATTGGAAACAACCAAGAAATTCTTAAACAAGGTAATGGGAAAACAAAGTGTGGCACATCCATACCTTAGAATAATACTCAACAATAAAAAGGAATAATTATTTACTCAGCCTAAAATCTTGTTCTTGCTTGGATTTTCCCCCTTCCTTTTCCTGCCTCTTTTTGTTCATTTCTAGACTTACTCCTGAGAATACTTCTTTAATAAATCATATCCAGAAAAATCCTTGTCTCGGTATCTGCTTCTAAGACAGTAAGATGAACTGAATTTAGAAGCTTTCCCTCAAAGTTCCTTACTGTTTTACTTACTGAAATTTAAGTCCACGGAGCATTCGTTGTGCTTGTAACTATAGTGTAACAATTAAGAGGCTTTATCTAATGCACTTACCATATTTCTTGAAAAAAATGTAACTTAAATATTGTTAGTAAATATAGACAAAAAGTCATTTTTAATTTTTATTTATTTATTTATTTTTTATTTTTTTGACAGAGAGAGAGAGATCACAAGTAGGCAGAGAGGCAGGCAGAGAGAGAGGGGGAAGCAGGCTCCCTGCTGAGCAGAGAGCCCGATGTGGGGCTTGATCCCAGGACCCTGAGATCATGACCTGAGCAGAGGCTTTAACCCACTGAGCTACCCAGGCACCCCGATTTTTAAGTTTTAAAAGAACTAAATCTGTTCCTTAACTTGATAATTCCAAGTATATAATTAATGATCCTTCAAACTTGAAAATGAGGAAAAAATTATAAAGAAGTTTTTGCAATTCTTCAATATAAACTCCTAGATTCCAAAGCAGTAGATATCCTTTCTGATTGTCATGCAGGATAATGAGGTTATAAACAACAATGGAAAATACATGCAACTTCGGCAAGAAGCAGTAAAAGTAAGAGTAAATACGCCCAATCTGTCCACTTAGTTTTATTTTCCCTAATATTGCTTTAAATGACCATATATAATGTATATTAATTTATTTTAATACTTATTATTGGTTTATACTTATTTAAATTGCAAAATAATTTGTATATATAAGTTGGTTTGACAAACATTCAGGTCGTTTTAATATGGAGTGGAATGTAATAAGACATAAAATATTTTATTTTATTTTTAAATATTTTATTTATTTATTTGAGAGAGAGAGAGAGCTCACATAAGCAGGGCAGAGGGGCAGAGACAGAGGGAGAAGCAGACTCCCCACTGAGCAGGAAGCCCCCCATGTGGGCCTTGATCGCAGGACCCCGGGATTATGACCTAAGCCAAAGGCAGATGCTTAACTGACTGAGCCACCCAGGGACCCCTAAAATATTTTAGGCAATGTGATAAAAACTATGACTTTAGTGTATAAGCAAACGAGCAATAACTACTGTTTGACAGCATAGACTAAGCAATATTAACAAACCTCAGTGAATAATTATTAGTGTGAAATCTAGGCACATTGTTTCTCTATGTGTCATCATGGGAAAAAAGTATGAATCTTGTGTTTGAACAGAGATTCTGATTCTGTATATCTCGTGTGGAGCTGTGGTGTCCGCATTCATATCAAGTACCGTGGTTGATTTTTGTGCATTCTACTGGTGAAAATCTAAATACATCTGTGCTAATAATTTAATCCTTCTTTAGTTAGACCATTGTCATACCAAGTAAAAGAATCCTTATGGTTATTTGCATGAATTAAGAAAATCTTGTTCCTTTGTTCGTGTACATTTGGAAGAGATGAAATCATGACATTATTTTCAACCTAAAAATACAGAACTCCCAAGTTATTGGAAATTTTGAGTGACTAACATACTCCCTTTTCTATTTTGTAAAAACTATCCGGTTGTACTACAATTGGTTTAAATTATGGTATCTTATGGACTTGAACCACAATTTCTCCTTTAGAACATAATTTAGCAATATTATTATATTAAATTTCAATATCTTTACAGGCACAATCAATTTAGTATGTGTGATTTAATAATTTATGCAATTAGAATAACTTCATTTGTGTTGTTAGGAGTGTTATCCAGACTCTTCGTGATAATATATTGTGTTCAAAGTACTGATTTATGACTTCTGAGTGGTTTGTCCAAATTAATGTGAAATTTGCACTGAGTCATTAATGTTTTCCTCTGTTACTTGGTAACCAAAAAAAAAATGTTTTAATATTGCACATCATAAATCATTTACTTTCTAATAAAATAAAAAAAAAAACACTCTGAAACTCTTTGTGGCTCCAAATATAGCAGTTGTGATCTTCATGAGGTTTGAGTGTCAGCGGAGAGAGCTGAATGCAAAACAAAGCCAAGTCTAGCCAGGAAAGCAAGCGTGAGATTTCCAGACAGATTTTTAAGAGGTATTTTGTTTCCCAGAGGAAGAAAACTGTGTCAGCCGGAAATGGGACGCTTTCAGGGATTAGGAATAAAAAGAAACTAGGCAGAGAACTCCTGCAAGAGTGAAAAAGGATAGAGAAAAAATGATTATTAGTAACACAACATAAAGTTCTTTGCTGTTCTATTTTGCTTGGCTCTTCACTCTCCCTATCCAGGAATGTCTCCAGCTGGGCTGCCTTCTCTCTATTTACTAAAATAAAACAGTTGTTCAATGAAATTATGCCAATACTCTGGGGGGGATCATTATAACTGTATCTGACCAGTACAAGGTACTGTGAGGACTGCAATTTATGATTTAATCTTTAGAACAGTCTCCATGGCCTAATGTGAGATAGAATTTTGACAGTTCAAATCCTCTTTCTGAAAATAATCCAAACAATCCATGAACCAAAAATTTCCCTATTGTATTCCCCTTGAGGTGCAATTATAAAGTCCAGTCCTTAATTAAAAAGTGAAATTGAAGGAAAAAAAGTGAAATTGGATTGTATATCTAACAATCAGGAAATAGAGCAGAAGAGAAGCTCCTGTGTAGCATGGATCCCATTGGTAATGTGATGATTAGTTTTATGTGTCAATTTGAAAAGGCAATAGTATTGGTTATTTAATGAAACGCTAATCTAAATGTGGCTGTGAAAGTGTTTTGTGGACGTGGTTAATCAACATCTGCAGTCAGTTTTAAGTTAAGATTACCCTCAATAACACAGGTGGGCCTCAAATAATCAGTTGAAGGCCTTAAATGCAAAAAGTTGAATTTTTCCAGAGAAGAAATTCTGCCACGATGCAGTATCAGATACTGGCAGCCTTTCCAATCTCCTGACGTATGCTATAAATGTCAGACTTGCCAATTGCCACAATCATGTGAACCAATTTTTTTAAATCTCCCTTTTCTTCTCTCTCTGTGTATGTACGTGTAAATGTATGTGCATACATATGTGTGCAATCGGCTCTTGGTTATGTTTCTCTGGAAAACCAGGATTCATAAGTAGCTACATAAAATGTCAAAGAATTATATAGGATAACCAGAAAAAAGTAGATGTGTAAAAAAAAAGTCACTAAACATCCTCTTTCCTACTTCTATAAGTAAACTAAGCACTATAGATACAAATAACAGCAAAATAGATACATTGTGGGAAGAAAACCTAGCGGACTAGTCTCCACACACAAGCCCATATGTGTGTGTGCTGAGTATGCACATCTACACAACCAAGGTACTTTGTAGAACTAGACTCTACTTAATGTTAGTGCTCATTGTGAGCTCTCCGAACACATTTTAATGTTATTGAGTATTCTGGTCAATATAAGGAATAGAATTGAGAAGGATCAACAGCTGACACACTTTGAAAGGACTGGAGAGAATGATAATATGGAAGAGATGATAAGGGAGCGGTGGCTAAGATATACAAATAGGTTTTCCACGTATCTTTGTCAGTAATGAATGGTATATAATGTCAGTTCTAGGTAAGGAATGCTCAGTATATTCAAAAGAATAGAGAAGTCAGAGAAGCATGGAAATATTTGGAATTACTAAATGTCATGAAAGCAAGATGATAGAATAAAGAACACACAGAGTATATCATCACTGAACTGTTTTATTTCATTTTCAAAAAGCTATTAGCTTTTATCTTTACATTAAACAACAATCTTAGTCTTGAAAGGCACCCAGTGAAGTCATGTTTTCTATTACTGTGCCTTCAGATAAGTTTTCACCTAGATATAATCTCTTTATTTTATTCTGTATATAAAGAGCAAAAGACATTGACATGTTTTTTAGGTTCCTTCTGTCTGTGTTTAATATTCTCATCTTGTCTAGATTATATTTCAGTGGTTTTCATAGTAGAGTCAGTGGATTCCTGTGTGTCTCTGAGATGTATTGAGGGTTCCATAAGGTCAAAACTATTTGCATCACAATACTAAGACATCATTGCCTTTTTTCACTGGTTGTACTTGTGGTGGAAAAGGAATTGGTGAGGAAAAAGCATGAACTGAAATTATGTTACTAAACTATATTAGTCCTTTTATTTTTTACTTCCACACACTCACATGAAAAAAAGTTTTACTTAGGAATGTCCTGATGAAGCAGTAGAACATTAATTATACTAAATCTCTATCCCTGCCTATGTGCTTTTAAAAATTTTTTGTAATGAAATGGAAAGTACACTTAAAGTGTTTCTGTCATGTACTGAAATATAAGAGTTGTCTTGAGGAAAAGCACCTGTGCAATTGAGTTGCTAGCTGAACTAGCTGCTTTTTTTTTTGTAATGGTAAATCATTCTAACTTGAAAGAATGACCAGCAATCAATGGTTATTCAGGCTGGGGTATTTGGCAGGCTTTTCTCCCAAAAGAACAAAGTAAGCCTGTCATTTTAAGGAAAGCAACTAACAGAATTTATGGCTAATGATGGGATTTGATCTTTTAAGTGAAAGTTAGAGTTTGCCGCTCTGAAACTTGCTCATACTTAAATTATTTTCTGGTAAAATTTGTAGTGATATCAACAAAAATAATTTTCCACATTCCATAGTAAAATGTGACAACATTTGGAAGATATGCATAACAATGAACCTTTGCTTTCCAAGTGATCAGTGATGATGTAACAAAATCAACCAAGGGTGAATTATGCAGTGAGAGTGCAGGAAAAACCAAAGGACTTATTTTAATACTCCCTAGATATGATACAGGATTCTACTACAACTTGTTGGTATGATATCAAATAAGAAATATTCATGCTTATCTGAAAAGGCTATTGATATAGTTCTTACTTTTTCAATGACATTCAAGTACCCTATCAATCTTTTCCCAACGATATAAGTCTTTTTCAACTGCATATTTCTTCATTAACTTCAACCAACACAACACAGAGTCACATATTGAATGTAGAGAGATATTACAAGACAGATATCTTCCAAAAGCTAAACATTAAAGAAATTCAAAAAAAATACAAAACAATTCCAGTGTTTTTACTATTTGTTTCTACTTTCCAAAATAGTTGTATTTAAGAATATCATGTTACCATATCATAGGTTTATTGTGTCACTTTAAATGAATTAAGAAATATATTTAAAATTACTGTTTTAATATTTAATATGGTTAATATAAATAGAGAGTACCAAAAAAAAAGAGCTCTTCAAAGAGTAAAAATTAATTATTTTAAAGCTCCACCACTCTGTATATGTCTTTTTAAAATGCTATGTGATGAAATGGAAAGCACCTATAAAACACTTCTGTTACGTGCTAAGCAATAATTTTGTGGTTCTAATTGGATCTTGAGACCAATGAGGTTGAAAATATCCCATGACAGATTTTTTCAAAGGACATATATTTGTGCTGGTTTCCATGTTAGTGTCAATATTTATATATAGGAATCCCTTGCTCTCCAAATGCTACCTGGTTAAATTTGCATAAATTCCAAAATCCCTTGCTCTCTACATTCTTCCTATTTCTTACCTAAAACTCAAACATCAGATATATTTGGATGACAAAGTCGTCTTAACTCTCCATACTGAGTCTTCAAATCCTTGCTATCTGAAATAAAGAACAAAATAGATTTGGTGATTAAAAGTAGTTGTGTCTTAAAATATTGCACTGCCTGTTATCCTTTCACTACTTTAAGATCATGCCCATCTAGAGTTTTGTATGCCCAGGCACTCAAGTTCTTCAGGAATACTGCTTTGCAATTCAGTTCTATTGGGAGGCCTGTTTAGAACGAGTATCTGTATTCATCCAAAAGGATGACCTCCGTTTGGCATTTTTGATGAGGCTGCAGCAGGCACCTGCTGTCAGGTGAATTAGTGAGTCCATCCATTGTTATATTTGCACAAAATTTTCTCAATCGGTTTGACGCCCTTAAATAAAGGAGACTATTAACTCTAGAGCTGCCAATTGTAATGTATCACCAAGGGAATTGGAAATCAAACAAATCAGAGTTGGAAGAGTGAAGCAGATGCTCATGGAGCAAGAAAAGCAGGAATGAGAAATGGAAAAAAAAAACTTTTTCTCCTACTTTTTTGCTTCTGGTCTTATTTTCAAGAGATTCTTTTTCTTACGAGATTGCCTGTATCTTTTAATATCTCTAGTAGAAATCCTATTTTCATAACAAATTAATTGCCAAAATTATCAGTTGTACCCTCTGGTCTGATTGTTACTTCAAAGTACATCTTGTGCTTAGGGATCCTTGCATAAAGAGTACATATAAATGTGTGGTGTAAAAATAATTTTTGTTAGGACGTCAAGTTTCTCTCTCTCTGGTTTTCTTTGCTTCCATCCCTGACAATTACTTCTCACAGCTTCCTCTTTGTTCATGTTCTCATTCTCCAAGGTTCTGTCCTTGGCTTTGTTTATTTTTAGCATATATAATTTTCCCTATTGCCTTCCGCTGCACCTATGATTTTAATTTCTACTGTGCACTGGTAATTCCCAAAAGTGCATGTCTTACTCGGACTTCTCTTCTGAGACAGAGATTCATTTAATTAACTGCTTACTGAACATATCCTATTGTCGCCATATAAAAAAGTCACAAACTTTATGAACTCAACATTGAATTTGTCTGTTTCTCCCCAGGGCCAACTCTTTCCCTTCTACCCAGTGAGTGGCTTCTCCACCTGCCTATTTACTGAAAAGGAAAACAACTGAAACTCTCCTCGATATTAACAATCCCTCTCTGTAAAACTTCACCTACCCCATACTCTTATTTTCTAACAACTGTTAAATCTGTCTCTTAAATATACTCTGGATAACCTTCTCTCCAACTCCACAGATTTTCATTATTTCTCACGTGGACAAGCAAATGGACACCAAATGATCCCGCTGAGTTTAGTTTTCTACTTCTCTACTCTAGTTTTTTATGTTGCTGCCAAACTGATTCTCCAGCCAAATCTGATCATGTCACCTCTTGATTATATTTCTCCAGTGGCCCAGCATCACCACTATAAGATATTTCAGTCTAATGCCGTAGTGTCTTAAATAGCTTTTTTTTTATTATTCAGGTAAATTATTCAATATAATAGCTTTCTTCATTATTCGAGTATAATTTATTATTCGAGTATAATTCAAAATCTTTAAAAAAAATGAAAATAACACAGGGTCAAAGCCATGGTATGAGGTAGTCCACATTGTAGCTTACATGCACATCACCCCATCTCACCCTTCCCAGAGGCAAGGTCAGGTTATCATGGCTGAGCAGTCCAAGTTTGAAACAGTAAACTAAATCAACACCAAACCAGTTGTTCTATCCAAAGGAAGCCCAAGTATCTTATGCAATAGAATTTCTGTGTAAGTCAGCTCTAGACCCTGGGACAGTATAGAGTATATAGTATATTCAAGTGTTATATTAGTTTCAGGTGTATGATAAGATGATTCAACAATTCTATAAATTTCTTAGTGCTTCTCAAGATAAGTGAACTCTTATTTGCCTTTATCTAGTTCACCCATTCCCCCAACTGACCTCCCCTCTGGCAACCACAAATTTGTTTTTTGTATTTGAGTCTAGTTTTTTGTTGCTGTTGTTTGTCTTTTTTTCTTCTTTTGTTCATTCGTTTTGTTTCTTAAAATCCACATATGAGTGAAATCATATAGTATTTTTCTCTCTCTGGCTGACTCATTTCACTTAGTATTAAACCCATGTTGTTGCAAATGGCAGGATTTCATTCTTTTTTAATGCTGAGTAATATTCCATTGTAGATATACCATATCTTGTGGTCTTGTTGTTGCAGTCTTTCATCAGAGCAAATTTCCAAAGCTAATTTATCACATGCAGCCTGCTGAATTGATCACGAAGAGAGTAAAACAAACAAACAAAAGAACAGGTACAGAAAAAGGAAAAGCAAACCATATACAGAAGAGATTTTATGCCTACTGCACAATCTATAGCATGTATATGCTTATACTGGAAGCTTTATAATGTCATAACTGCTAGAAAACACTGGCTAAATAGAGAACATTGTCCTTAAGTTCACCAAAGTGAAAATAATTTCAACATGTGAATCACCATGACTACAAAATATAACAATGCTGGAACCTGTACAAAGACATTTGAGTTGTCCAGATGAGATTGGTATGTGTTCAATAATGTGTATATTTGAGTCCTGGAACCAGGACTGAATATAATAGAGTTAGTTTAGTTCCTTAAATATTTCCTTCTAATACTACCATTTGCCATTTTCATCAGTTTGTGAAATTGCCCTAGGTAAAAAAGCATTCTTCCTGTACAATCAGTTTTTCCTCTGAGTTAAGGAATTCGTTCTTTATAGAAATCATTCCTGGCTCCTAATTACATGGTCCAAACATGTGAAGCACTTCTATTCTCCCAGTAATGACAAATATTTTATCCAGTATTACCTGCATTTAGATGCCATTATAGTATAATTTTCTCTAATGGTCTGTCACAGTGACTCAAAATAAGGGCTCTATTCATCTTAAAAAGAAATCACAATCTATATAATAATAAAAACTTCAAATAATAATAATAAAACTTCACATTTTCATGGTAATTTATTATCACTCTTCATAGTAACATTTTATATACAGAGTAATTTATTTTGGATCGATAACTTGGCATTCAAGACCCTGAACTGCTTATACTATGTTTGTAGAGTTTTGCTCCAAGCAAATAGCCCTCTCATGTAAATTGCTCTGAGGCTTGACTTCCTAAGTGGTGTAACTAGTTAAGCTAGGATCTACATCTTTAAGCATTTTGCTTATTCCCCATAAACACCATTTGGGATTTTCTTTTAATTTTCCTCTTTTTTCCTTCTAATACAGATACCCTTATTTGCAAAACATTTAAAAAATGGCCCAAAGTTATGTTGTCTAGTGCACAGCAGTGGTGTCGGAAAAGAAATAAAGGAAAGACAGACAGGAAAACCTTCCCAGTCACTCATGGTCATTCCTCCCCAAATACTGCTTCTTCAGTGTAAATTTATTTTCTTTCTTTCTTTCTTTCTTTCTTTCTTTCTTTCTTTCTTTCTTTCTTTCTTTCTTTCTTTCTTTCTTTCTTTCTTTCTTCTTCTTCTTCCTTCCTTCCTTCCTTCCTTCCTTCCTTCCTTCCTTCCTTCCTTCCTTCCTTCCTTCTTTCTTTCTTTCTTTCTTTCTTTCTTTCTTTCTTTCTTTCTTTCTGCCTTTCTTTCTTTCTTTCTTTCTTTCTTTCTTTCTTTCTTTCTTTCTTTCTTTCTTCTTTTCAAAAGTACCCCTGAGTGGGGGGAGGGGCAGAGGGAGAAGGAGAGAGAGAATCTTACACAAGCTCCATGCCCAGCACAGAGGCTGACTGGGGGCTTGAACTCAGGACCCTGAGATCATGACCTAAGCCAAAATCAAGAGTTGGATGCTTGACTGACTAAGCCACCCAGGCAACCCTCAATGTAAGTGTCTAAGTTTCCTTGACTATGTTTACTATTTTACTTCTATCTATACATCTGACTCAAGAAAACATCCCCGGTGAAACATAACAAGGAAAATACCCTCCTCACTCTCCTTCCCTACCCCTCCATATCCATACTAATCTATAAGACATTATTCACCATTACCTGATTAGAGAAAATTTCCCAGTTCTGGCAAACTAAGTTCTTGAAGTCCCTAGAGATAAGTCGAAAAGACAAAATCTCTCACAAAGAATGAATTGTCAGTTGTTCTTATAAATTCAAAGTTGAAGAAAGAAACACTTGTAATTATTATTATTATTATTTTTTAAGATTTTGTTTGTTTATTTGACAGAGAGAGAGGGAACACAAGCAGGGGGAAGTGGGAGAGGGAAAAGCAGGCTTCCCACCAAGCAGGGAGAGAGATGCGGGGCTCGATCCCAGGACCCTGGGATCATGACCTGAGCCAAAGGCAGACGCTTAACGACTGAGCCACCCAGGCGCCCCGAAACACTTGTAATTATCTATCGATTGTGTATTAAGGAAGAAAATGTTTCCTAAAAATCACATACCACTCAACCCTCTTGAGAACTATTCTTCATCCTGACATACATTCAAGGACACAGAATACAATGTGATCTTTACTGGAATGCTCACATTTTAAAATGCTGTATCCGTTCCTGATTCCTTTCCTGCAGATTAGTCTTTTCTAGCAACTGCTAGACTGCAGCGGTCCCTTTGTTTGACATCCACGTGGTAATTTATTATCTCAGACTTTATACTTACATTTGACCAAATCCTAAATGTATCAGATGCTAAATGATTCCTGGGGGATATTATGCATGTCACCTATAAACCATTCTTTAAAGTACAGTGATTACACAGTATCACCAAAGATTAGGCACATTGCCAAACTACTATTATTTTTTAAAAAATTGAGAGTTGTTGCATTAAATACAGTGATTATAAGTAAGATGTATATATAAAACACTAGACAATTTATAACAATAATCAAGAACCACTTGAGATTAAAGCAATTCTTTCCCAAAAGATAGTCTCAGGGAAACTTTTTTTTTAAAGATTTTATTTGTTTTTATTTTGAGAGAGAGAGAGCAAGAGAGAGCGTGCATGTGGGAGGGGGGGAGGGAGAGAGAGAATCTCCAGCAGATTTCATGCTGAGCACAGAGTCCAGTGTGGGGCTCACTCTCATGACCCAATTGAACCAGCCAGGCCCCCTCGGGGAAACTTTTAAGAATCAACCCTTAGGTCTCTACAGAAAAATAGACTGTATGAATCTTATTTACACAGTACATTTTGGAATCTCAATAGAATGGAAATGCAAGAGAGCTGTTTTTTGCTTATACCGCACCTAGATGGTGGCCTAGATCTACCTAGACCATCACTTTTTCACTTTTTTTCTGAGCGTAGAATACCCACACCACATCCTGCATAATCTCTAGAATGACATAGCAATGCAGTTACTTGCCAAACTACTGATTTCCAAGGACAATGAATCAGATGTTCTCCTTGCCTCTGTAAAATGTGGAATGAACTATGATTTGTTTGAACTATGTATCAGTGGAAATGCTGTCCAGAAAAATGTATCTAAGAATGTAAAGGAGATAATCAAAATAGTTCATGAGCAAAGCTTACTTTGCTACTTCCATCTTTATTAAATCTCTTTTGTAAAATAACAGAGATTTGGAACATATCTATGTCCGTTTTATATCTTATCAAGAGAAATAGTCAAACTTTCTGTTTAAGAGTTAGAACCACTAGATTATTTCGTGTTTAGTCTTCATTTCCATATTTATGTTTGATTCTCGCTTCCCCCTTGCCCTAGTGTTATGCTTTCTTCCCTGTCTCAGTGTGACTTGGTATTAGAGAGAAAAGTTTTGGGGAGTGAAATGAACTTGAAAGCCTTTCTTCATATATTTTCAATCCAGGCTAAATTTTGTTTTGTTTTCTGTTTTAGGTTTTTTTTTTTTCCTAAGGGAAAATTCATTTTTTTCTCAAAAGACTAGAAAAAGCAAAATCAAAATTTATCCTTATGTCAAACGTATTTGGGTTTCATAATATCAGCAGTAATATAAAAATGAAATCTGTTCATTGTTCTAGTGTTTTGTATTTGCCTCATATTTGCAGTCTCCTGTAACAACTGTTAGAACTTCTCCGTAAATGTGCAAGTTGTAAAGGTTTCACTCTTCCCCATGCCTCTGGAATGTACAAGTTAGATTTTAAATATTTGATGCTTGAAATGCCAAAATGTGTTGCTGGAAGAGGATATATAATCTCTTTTGCTGGAGATCTTTAAAAACAGAACAGACACCTCTCCTCCTGTGTTAGTTTAAATGTAGCTGTGCCTCGAGGCAAAGGAAGACAGTAACTGACCTCTGGAGATACTTTTAAGCTCTATGATTTATAAAATGGGTGTGCAGGATTTCAGAGTAGCGTGGACCTTTACAGTTAGAAATTTATGAAAATTGCCTAATTTATATAGTACATTAAAGGAATGTATTCTAATAAATTGTAAAAGCCTTAGTCTCAATTTATTGACTTGATGTAATAATCAAGTAATAGTCATTGAATGGCATAATTACTTATGGTCCAATGAAGAATGTCCCCACAAAAAGATATGCAAACAAATCCCTGGAACCTGTGATTGTTAATCTTATTTAGTAAAAGGGTCTTTGCAGATGTGATTAATTGAGGATTTTTAATGAAGACATAATCCTGGATTATCAGGGTGGGCTCTAAATCCAGTGACAAATGTCCTTATAACAGGCAGAGGGAGACTGGAAATAGATAGAAGAGGGGCAGAAGGCAGTGTGAAGACCAAAGCAGAGATGGGTGTGATGCAGCCAAATGCCAAGGCAAAGCCAAGAATACTGCACCAGCAGAGCTGGAAGAGGCCGAGAATGGATTCTCCCTGATCCCCCCCAGAGAGTGTGAGGCCTCGACAGATTTTGGACATCTAGCCTGCAGAATTGTGAGAATAAATTTCTGTTGGCTTAAGCCACTAACGTTGTGGTAATATGTTACAAAAGCCACAGGAAACTAATACATCATGCTTTGGTAAAATGTTAAATCTGAATCTAAATTAATATGAGACAATCACATTGAGTCATTTGCTTTTACATAGTTTTATTATGCTTGCCTTATTACTTATATTTAAAGGATCTACTTAACAATATTTGATAGATAAAATGTATATACAGAGGCATAAACTTTACCATACTTCTGCACGTATCTCAGAATTACAGTTTTTATATGTGTATGGAACTATATACGGGCTCCCTAATCTGTTCCTACAGCTAATTCAGCTATTCTAACACTTGTATTATGTGGGCTTAAATGACATTGCTTTATAATAATTCTTGACAGTCCTATCAGCTTATTATTCTTTTATCTTTGCTTCAGTTGGCCTTTTGCTGACCCAGAAATTTTAGATAATGTAATCAAATTTTATCCATTGTTATGAGGATTTTGGAAGTTTTTCATTATAATTACATTGTATCTTTTTATCAATTTTAGGACTATTGATGGCGTTGTCCTATAAAAAACTCTCCTTTGTGATTTTGATATATATCTCTATAATTATTTAACATCTAAAAAAATGTTTTCAGTATGATCAATATGATACGATCCTTCATTGGGAACAATCTTAGAAACAGTTCAATGCATATGGCAAAAGCTAATTAAAAAAGAGTAAATATTAATGACCCATAAATTTATTTAACCTTTAAAGAAATGTAAATTAACTGCTAGATTTAACTAACAATATAACTGCCAAATTGCTAGTTTTGTTTTATGTTTTGTTTTTTAATATAATATTCAGTATTGGTAGTGTCGGGCCAAATGAACACTCGTAATTTCCTAAATGCACTGTAATTTAATATAATATTGTTAAAGTGCAATTTTGTAATATTTGCCAAAAGCATTTTAAATGGTTGTATAAAAAGACCCAGGAATTTACACAAAAGCAATATTCTAAGAAGCATAAAAATGTTTATATAATTAAAATCTCTAAGTTTTCAGTTTTTACAGCTAAAAATGAAAACAAATATAATGTTTATGTCAATCAAGATATAGGCTGAATCCATAATATTCTGGCAGAGAATGGGTGCCCAATTAATATTGCTTATAATGGCTAACTTTTTTTGCTATTATTATTCAATGAAATATTGATAATGCATTTCAAATAAGATTATAGAAGTATACCTAGAAACAGAAAAAAATGTCTGGATGGGAATAATATTTATCTCTGGAAACTGATATCATGAGACATTTTTTATTGTGCCTTTATATATATATATGTTAGGTAGAAGCTAGAGGTAAGCAGTGGAAGAAACCCCTGAGGAGCGTCCATCCCTTGACCTGAAAGATTTTCGAGTCCCTAGTCCTTGAGGGGGGAATGATTTAGACTTGAGCTGAAGGCAAGGATGGTGATAAATAGGTTACACATTAGAAGCCCAGGGGCAGGACATCCTGACCTTGTGGCTTCCGAGATCCTGGGGCTAATAGACCAAGAGCCACAGGTGCAGAACAAGGACTCTCCTCTTCCGCCTGTGACCCAAGGTAACCCTTAGACTCATTATAATGCATTTACAGTGCAGTTACATCCACCCTCCCCACACCAGCATGGGGGAAAGGATGTAATGACCCAAACCTTGCAGGGTCAAAAACTCCCCCTCCCAACCTGTGGGAGGAGTCCCCCAAAGATTGGAAGCAGCTTCCATTAGAGACCACACTACTGGACATCACAGCTCCTCCCAGCCCCGAAAGATCCAGTAAAAATCAATTCCAAAACAACCTAGGGGCAGGTTCTACCTTTGAGAATCTGCCAACTCTCCCTAGAGAGTGTGCTGTTGCTTTAATCATACTATTTTCTGCTCTCACTTGTGGTGCAGATCTCTAATTCTTTATTGCATCATACAAGAGCTGGGACACAATGCTTTTTGCTTGGACATTTGCATCTTCATTCTATTTCAAGTTTTTACAGAGAACGTGTGCTGTTTTTACAGAGAACGTGTGCTGTTTTTACACTAATAAATTAAACAACCAATGCTATTTAAACATCTGATATTTTTAGATTTGTGGTCTAAAATGGTAATAGTCTTGCTCACCTAATAAAGTCTCTTTGAATTTCTTATTTAAAAAATTCATAAATGTTCATAATTCCAGGAAATTTTTCATGATCGGAAACAAAATACATCCTTTAAAAAACAAAATGTCCTGCAAGTGCATGTCTAATAAAACTGACCGAAGCAGAATATAATGATCTCTTAACACTTTGTTTTTTGAAACGGAATACATGACCAATTTGAGCAAATTATGTTGACCTTAAAAACACAAAAGAGCCAGCTATTTTACTAGAAAAATGAGTTTGTTCAGGATCAGCAGAGAATCACAATTCTGGAAGAGTGAGCTACAGTGAACCTTCGGTAAGCCTGGAAAACAGAGGAGAGGGTTCTACAGGCAAGAAGGAAGCTGGAGGGGCTGTCACAGCTTTTTACTCCCTGGGTGTGACAGTGTCTCATTGGCTGGGCTCCTGCTGGGCAAGGAGAAGTTTTTTCTTCCTACGACTGAGGTGTGTACTTCTTCCAGTTGGAGAGTTCGAGATAGGCTTCTTAGGGTAGGTGGTAGTGCATGAGAGCTCGCCTTTCAGGGATGCCCAACTCCAGTTTTTTTCCAACTCCATTTTTAATGAGATTTTTCTTATTTTCACAATTAGTTCGTATGAGCTGCTGTTACAAAGTGTCACTAAATTAGGTGACTTAAACAACAGGAATGTGTCATCCCACAGCTCTGCAGGCTAGAAGTCCAAGGTCAAGCGGGCTGGTACCTGAGAAGCTGTGAGGGACACTCTGTTCCATGACTCTCTCCTATTTTTTGGTTGTTTGCGGACAGTCTTTGGCATTTCTTGGCAAAAGGTGCATCACCCTGGTCTGCCTTCAACTTCACATGGTGGTTTCTGTGTCTACATTTCCCCTTTTTATAAGGACATATTCGTATTGGATTAGGGCTGCCCTAATGACCTCAGCTGAACTTTGTCAACTGCAAATACTCTATTTCCAAATAAAGTCATATCTACAGGTACTGATGGTTAGAATTCAGCATCTTTTTGAGAAACAAAATTCAACCCGTGTAACAGGAAGTAAATCAGAAAGAAATAGCCCACTACTCTCTGCTTCTACACTGAATAACTAAAGTCATTCTAATTAGAACCCTGAGCAGCTACCACCATCATTACTCTCCAATTGTATAAAGTGCCATTTCCTGAGGAAATTTGCTTTGTTTCCCCACTCTTCCAAAACCTGTCACCAATTCTCTCACTATAATCATTAAGGGCCTAGGGGATAGCCAAAGGGAAAGGGGAAGAGACAGTAGAACTTCACTCAGAATAAACATGTAATCCCTTTGAGAAGCAATTCGTTGTGAGAGACTGGGAAATTTCCATAGGAGTTTCCAGAACGGGGAGGATTGACACCGAATTTCAGTAGGTAAAACAAATAAATGGGAGTTTAGGGAGTGGAGAATATAACATGTGTAGGCTACCATGTTAGAAATCTTGCCTATGAAAGAATAGATAATATTGAGGAAGTTGTTATGGAAGGTCAGGGTTTTTAACTTGTTTGGTTAGTTAATTTTAAGTAGAAGAGAATTCAGTTGAAGGCAAGGATATAATATAATGAGAGAAATGGAAAACATATTTTTAAAAAGGAGGAAATACATGATAGAAGGTCTAGGTAGAATGGGATTTACAGAAGTGGAACTGTTAGTTGTGGACCTAGGCTAAAAGTTTTTTGCCCTGTATTACAAGAGGACTCCCAGGATTGCAAATGACAGAAAATCAACAAGTTTTTCATTACAGAATTATTATTGCATATTTTTGTACTATGATACTTTGTATACTTTTTGTATCAAGGGTTATTTATCCCGTGTCTTTATAATCCCTTCAGTAGCAAGATCATGTGTGGGAATCTGATGAAAGATGGTAAACCAAGGGCTAAAAGAATAGTGCTATTAATTATGGACTTAGTCGTGATGATGACTTACAGCTCTAAAAATTTTAGTAAATAAACAATAATAAATGAAAAAGACTTTAGCGGCCTTATTCAGAAGTAAAGAGAGAGACCTTCATTGTCAAACAACTCTATTTTGTGTTTCCGAAGGTTCATATCCCTAGGTGATATTAATTTTAAGTTACTTTCTAGTATGTGTTGTATTGATCATAAAATATAGAAAATATGGCTAGCAAATATTTTTTCACATTTATCGAGCTTTATCTCTATCTTTAAATTGCATTTATTTTTTACAAACTTCTTTACATCACAGTATGTATCACAGTATATTTCCATATGAATTACAATATAAAAATTAGTATACCCATGCAGCCATTGATTGAAAGGTAATTTGTAGAAACCCTATAACAGCTAAAGTCTGCTCTGTTATCCTAAGCTGTCATTCAAACAGTATCTTCTGGTTATACTTAGGAGTCAGCTCTGTTCTCCCTGATGACTAACAGTGCAACAGCGCTTGTTAAATACAGCATTTTGAATTTCACCTCAGGTTTTGAATAATTACTTTATTTAATAGTTGACTAATCAGAACCCTAAAGAGAATTTCTGAAAATGAACTGATCTGGGCCTCCCTAGCTTGCTCTTCCAAAGTGCCTCTGTAAATGTAGCAAGCGTGACATTCATTTGAAAGTTGCTATTATTCTAGGTAGCATTAGCTATGAGCCAGAAAACATGAATTCCCTTACTAGAAGAATATGTAATACCATTGCTACTAGAAGTCCCCCAGAGGAGTATGAGATAATTCAACATTTTTCTGGCAGCAAGCTATTTTTAATATTAAAATATAAGATTTTTTGAAATATATTAATCACATTAATGTCTATCTTAGGGGTTTTTCGGTAAGATAGTCAATATACCCATTTTATTAATATTTTTCTTTCTCTATTGCCTTTGATAATACTTTAACTTCAACTTTAACTTTCAACTTGTTACTGATTTTTTCCTGTTTTCATATTTATATGAAACGAAGAGTCCTACACATACTTATTTAAAGATTAACTAGTTATCATTAATTAGTTGCCATGTAGTATGTCACTGGCTTCATAATATGAAAATAATGTTTGGAGAAAATGTGAAGAAATTAATGTCTTAAAAAACTTTACTTTGTCAAAAATATTTCAAAAAATGAAAATAATCTTTTCAGGAAAACATAAATAACTGCAAATAAATGTATCAAAGATATGATAATTTGTAGCCAACCAAAATTGGGTTCACTAGCCAATTTTGGCTGGCTAAAAAAAAGCACTATTCTTCATTTGCTTTACAAATTCTATGCTTGATATTCTTGATTAAAAGTGAAATTTGAAACTATGCATTTTCAAGAACACTAGCAATATTTGAAGTTATCTATACTCTGAACATTTTAAGTGCAACCAAAAGGATTAATTTAGAATGAATAATCCTAAATTTAAAAATCTATTGTTTACTAAATAGTTAATATGAACAAGTATTTCTATTTGTATATTCTTGCATATGTGTATTTATATATAAATGTGTATATTATATATTGATTATATTTATGCATCATAGTTATTTATGCATCATAGTTATATATTGCATCTTATGTAAATGTGTGTTTGTGTACAAATACATGTATAAATAATGTATATAGTATGATTATGTATATAAATATATACAATCAATATTATACATATGTATGTATCTATATACAGTCTGTTGTGCCAATCAGCTTTTTTTTTTTTAAGATTTTATTTATTCTGGGGGAGAGAGAGAGGGCAAGTGGGAAGGGGCAGAGGGAGAGGGAAAAAGAATCTGAAGCACACTCACACTGAGCGTGGAGCCTTATACTCAATCCTACAACCGTGAGATCAAGACCTGAGCCCAAGTCTGAGACTCAACCCACTGAGCCACCCAGGAGCCCCATAAGCAGTCAGCTTCTAAGATAGCTCCCAGTGACCCTCACCTTCTAGTATTTTAGAATTATACATAATCCATACTCTTTAGTGTGGGCTGGACCTAGTAACTTACTTCTAATGAATAGAATATGGTCAAATGCTCAAAGATTAAGCAACAAGAAGACCTTGGTTTCTTTCTTGCTCATCTTTTGCTCTCTCACTTGCTTTGATGGAAGCCAACTTTCATATTGTGAACTTCCCTGTAGAGAGACTCCTTAGGCAAGTAACTGAGCAAGGCCTCTAATCAATAGCTAATGAGGAACTGAGTCCCTCACTTCAACTACCCCTAAAGAAATGAATCCTGTGAATGTTAATGACTGAGCTGGGAAGCAGATCCTTCCCTGCCTCCAATCCATCCAGCCTGTTGAGCCTTCAATTAAGATCACGTTCTTGGCCGTTACCTTGATCACAGTCTTGTAAAAGATCCTGAACCATACAACCTAGCCAAGATGTGGCTGAATTCCTGAGCGACAGAAACTATGAGATACCAGATTGTTGTTTTATGCCACTGTGTTTTACGATGATTTGTTATGCAGCAAAATCTAACTAATGCATCTATGTATTTATCTTCAAATGCACATAAAATGAGATAAATGCTGTTTTTTGGAGTATTTACTACTGATGCTCCCACTTAAAAAGGTAATGGTACAAATCTTGCGTTAAGGGTCATAAAATTACTCTGGTTATTACTGTTCCTATCGATTATTGCACAGATAAATTTAAATTCTAGATATTAGGAAATGTATGTTTTTCAAATGTGAACTAAGGAAAATACTGTCATGAAAGCCTGTAGATACCTTGTAGTGACTCCTCCTCTCCACCATTTCAACAACAACGTAAATATTTTTAACCTTCTCTGACTTTGCAGGCTGAGTGCTATTTCAACATATCTTTATATATTTTTTCTTAAAAAAAAGAAAAAGTTTAACTTGTTTCCTCCTGCTTCCCACCATGAAATGACATCCCTACTTCTTTTTTCAAACTCTGCTTCTGATGTAGCAGCATGATGCTTTCCTTTTTAATTATATGATGTGTTCTTATTTGTGTCTCTGCTGACTTTCGAAAATTAATTCCTGGAGTTCATAGCTATATGCTTCAAAGATAGCCTTCTCAGAAATGAAATAAAAAAGAAAATGCTGAAATTCATTTCTCAATTCACATAACGGTTGGAACCTCATTTTATGAATGTTTATGAATTTAAATATTTTGCTTCAGTTTTGGTTAGTAATAATACTAGTGATAAAAGTAATATTTATGAGCTTTGAATAACATTTATGGGCTTTCACATATTTTATTTCCTCCTAATTACAAATCCCATATTAGCTAGTAGCATTCTCATTTTTCATATGAAGAAACTAATGCTCAGAGATGTTAATTAACTTATATAAGGTCACAAAGATGGTAAACAAGTGTGTTAGAAATTGAGTTGTCATACTTTGAATTTAAAATTCTATTTTTATAGCAATTAAGAATATTAAGCCTAAACAACTAACAACCACGATGAAGTTACTATCAGTTCAAAATTACATAACTATGTTTTCCTTTTCTTCATATTCTTATTGGTATTCTTATCAATAGAATAATGGATTAGGCTAGATAATTTCTAATGAATGTAAAAACTCTAATATACCATGATTCTACTCAGGTGCCCATTCATACTTGTTGGCAAAACCTATCACAGTATGTTGAAATAACAACCTAAAGTATGTTTATTTTACTTTTCACCTGTCAGAATAGCTCAAATAAAGAAGAAATAACAAGTGTTGAAAGGATGTGGAAAAAGAGAATCTATATGCACTATTGGTGGAAATGTAAATTGGTATAGCCAAAGAGGAAAACAATATGGAGGTTCCTCAAAATATTAAAATAGAAATGGCATATGATCCAATAATTTCACTGCTGGGTATTTATCCAAAAAAAAAAAAAAAACCAAACCACAAAAACACAAATAAATTCCACTGCTGGCTATTTACCCAAAGAAAACGAAAAAAGATATCTGCACCCTTACATTTATTGCAGCATTATTTATAATAGAAAGAATATGAGAGAAACCTGTGTCCATTGATAGATGAATGGATAAGGAAAATATGATATATATACAATGAAATATTACACAGCCATGAAAAAGAATGAGATTGTGCTATCAGTGACAATACAGAAGAACTTAGAGGGTATTATGCTAAGTAAAATAAGTCAGAATGAGAAAGACAAATATCATATGATTTCATTCATATGTGGAATCTAAAAAATAAAACAAATGAATAAACAAACATAAAGCAGAATACAGAGAGCAAACTGATGGCTGCAAGAGGAAGGGAGTGGTAGGATGCACAAAATGGGTGAAGGAGAGTGGGAGAAATAGGCTTTCAGTTAGGGAATGAGTAAGTCATGGGAATAAAAGTCATGAGGAATATAGGTAAAGATAGTGTAATAGCATAATATGTGACAAATGATAGCTACCCCAGTGGTGAGCATAGCATAATGCACAGAGAAGTCATAGGCTGCCTTTTAATTTTGTTGATTTGTTTCCTTTGCTGTGCAGAAGCTTTTTATCTTGATGAAGTCCCAATATCATTTTTCTTTTGTTTCCCTTGCCTGTGGTGATGTGTCTGTAAGGAGTTGCTACGGCCAAGGTCAAAGAAGTTTCTGCCTGTGTTCTGCTCTAGTATTTTGATGGTTTCCTACCTCATGTTAAGATCTTTCATCCATTTAGAATTGATTTTTGTGTATGGTGTAAGAAAGTGGTCCAGTTTCATTCTTCTGCATGTCGCTCTCCAGTTTTTCCAACAGCATTTGTTGAAGAGACTATCTTTTTTCCATTGGATATTCTTTCCTGCTTTGTCGAAGATTAGTTGACCATACAGTTGTGAGTCAATTTCTGGGTTCTCTATTCTGTTCCATTGACCTGTGATCTGTTTTTGTGCCAGTACCATACCGTCTTGATGATTACAGCTTTGTAATATAGCTTGAAATCCAGAATCATGATGCCCTCCAGTTTTGTCCTTCTTTTTCAAAATTGCCCTGGTTATTTGGGGTCTTTTGTGGTTCCATGCAAATTTTAGGATTGTTTGTTCTAGCTATGTGAATAATGCCTATTTTCCTTGCATAATTATTATTAGTTCGTATTTTCATTCTTAAAAGGGTCTTAATTTATGCAATTAACTATATTATTATTGCCTACCCTTAATGGCCCTATAAAATCCACCTTACTTCCATTATTTCACCTCTGACTGTATCTCCTACTATGCACTTATGTGATCACTTACCTTTGATTTCTCTCTTCATCATTACCCATCCATGCTTACCCCCTTGAACAATGTAGCATGTTGCTGCATGGGATCTTCATGGTGACTGTTCCTTTTCCCTGGAACTTCACCTAGATAATCAAATAACTATTTCCTTCATTTAATTTCATATCTTTTTTTCAAATTTCTCTTTCCCAGGACAGCCCATCCTAACTACCCTATTGAAAATTGCAATCTGCCTCTGTAACCTAAGATTTCCAATCCTTTATGCTGTTCTATTTTTTCCCTTGGTCAGTGATCACCTTTTAACATTCTTTGAAATATATATATATATTTAAAAATCTGTCTACTTCCATTAGAATATAAAATACTTAAAGGCACAGATTTTCTGTTATAGTCTCTCTTTTGTTCCGAGTATCCAAAATACTCTGCAACAAAGTAGTTTCTTAAACTATGTAATGAAATAAATGATACAAATAAGTTATAACCAAAAATCATTACTCTCTAGATTGAAAGGCTCAACCCATCAATAATCATCCCAGCACATAAAAAAATCCTCATACCAGGCACAAAATATTCAAAATACTGTGGATAAAGAAACAGTCTTAAAGTTTACACAGAAGAAAAGAGAGACAATTAGAATCAAAGTTTGTAAATAAGAATCATATAAAAATCTTTTGTAGCCACATTTGAAGTAGAAGAAAATGGAGAAAAACCTTAATTGTTTTCAGGTAAATGTCCAATCAATCTAATATTCTATCCCAAGGCAATTCTTCCATCAAGGATTCATATTGAATAAGGATATTGTGAGGTATCTACGGTCTCAAAAATTAACCTTTTATTCATCTTTTCTTCCTTTCTTTGGGAGCTAGTGCAGAATATGCTTCACTAAAACAGTAAACCAAGAAAGAAGAACCAAGCACTAGAAGGTCCACAAGAGATAAGTGAATAGATATCTCAAGAGAATAGAGGATGAAAATCCAAAGATAGCAAATTTGAAACAGAGGGGGAGGGCAACTAGACCAGGTTGGAGCATGGAGGTCTGGGGTTTTGACTGGCATTCAAGAAGAGTTGAGGCAATAAGCTACATATTTTAAGAAGCTAGAGCTGATCTTTCTGAAGAAAATGAGGAGTTTTGAGAGGCATTTTCTTGATGGCATAAAAAAAAGAGCTTGTAAAATTCTATCCATAAGCCTGATTGAGAAAGCTTGACAACATTTCAAGACTCAAAATCACTCAAAAATAATTAACTGATGAGAAACTGAAACCACAGATCCCAGATACATGTAGTAGTGGGGTGCTAATTCTTACAACTGATTGTGTATGAATCTTCAAGATGAGGAATTACTATCAAACTGTTCCATAGCCTTAAGGCTTTTATCTGTAGAAACCATGAAAGGAATAGAAATGCATCTCAAAAATGGGATGGACTGTGACAAAAGGTGGTAACTAGAATAGAATATTGAGTCAAGGGAGGTTTATGAATAGAATAGACTTCAACCTATATAAAGACAGAGAAATTATGTTATAAATAGGGAACAGCTAAGTATATAGGTGAGTTAGGACTCAATAATGAGGTGATAGTTCTCTTTGAGTGGGAGGAGAGGGAACCAGAAAACAAGAAAGCAATCCTTCCTTTGTGACAGAAGAGGCAGAGTATCAGTGAAGATGATGAGCAATAACATATTTGTGATACTGAAGTATATTTAAAAATATTTAGTCACTCAGACACTGTTATGGAAGGTAATTAATACAAGACTAATGTGCTTGCAAATTTATTTTATAAAAACTTCTTAAAATTATCTTTAAAAAAGAGATTGCACTTTTTCTTCTAAAATTAAAGTCAACTGGAAAAAAAGAAACTACCATATGCAAGATCAATTTAATAAGTATTTACAAAGGACCCTACTGTATGCCAGATACTCAATTAAATGTTAATTGAATAAAGATAAAATGGTTGATAATTTGATTCTATCTTTTTTCATACTTTAGTGCTAGTTTTTCTTGAATAATATTTAATTCACTGAGGTTGGGAAATTGCACAGAGACTTCATGAGAAAATACATTTAGTTTAAGGATAAGATCAAGACACTTTATTTTGGAAAAATATCAAACTATATTAATGGAGTATGGCAGTTCCCACTTTCTATAATGATACTATCTTAAGTTATATAACCTGAAATTGTAGAAATTGCATTCAAATATGTTGACATTTACTTTTTGAAATTAGGTGAGACTCAGTTCTATTTTTCATTTTGTGTTATTTTTTTATTACAGAAATCAGCCATTGTATAAACAACTGTTTGTTAAGATGTTGTCTGGTACATTATATTATTATACTGTCACCAATCTCCCTTTAGCAATTATTCTTCCCACAAACATAAGAGAACTATTACTTATGCAGCTTTGTAAAAGTGTAAAAGCATATTAAGAGAAAATATACAGCCTACACCTTTCCTTTAGTCTTACAAAAGATACTTCACTTAAATTATACAAGATACTTTCTTAAGACAAAGATTATTTCAACAAATCATATTTCAGATAGAATATGGGTATAACTCATGATTACACTTCAAGATACAGTGCTTTATTTCCAAGCCCTTTCTGGGTTTGAAGTCATTACTGTATTGTAAAGAACCAAGATTTAAAACAATAATAAAATAAGCACACTTATCATGATGGAAAAAATAAAATAAAATGGAAAGAACAAAAAGTATATAAAAAATAAAAAACAACTGAATTTTTCAAAGTACTGCATCTTAAGGATAATTATATATATGTATTTCAAAGTTGCATTTCAAAGGTATCCTTAATATGAAAATAAAAACCCAACAGAACTTCCTGTTGAACCACTAAAGACTTAGAAGAATCAAATAATTTTTCAAAGTAGAATTTCAAACTGAAGTATTGATTTGTACAATATTTACTAGCATTTTTGTACCATATATGAGACATTATGGTAAGTAGGTACTATGGGAATAAAGATGTCTGTAAAGTATTATCGCTTTTCCTCAATGCACAGACTGGGAAGTAAAAGAGATTACTGAATACTATATACAATAGAAAGTAACAGATAAGAAATGTGTAAAAAATACTATGGAGGGGGGTAACTTTACTTTTTGAGAGTGAGAATAAACCATTCCAAGATGAATAGAATTTGGTATTTTGGTCAGTGTATCAGATTTTTATGGCTGCTATAATAAACTTCTACAAATTTGGTTGCTTTTAAAACAACAAAAATTTACTCCCTTATGGTTGTGGAGGCCAGAAGTCCAATGTCAAGACTGTGGCTGGGCCACATTCTTTCTGAAGGCACTAGAAAGAATCCTTTCTTGCCGCTTCCAACTTTTGGTGGTTTCAGGTGTTCCTTGGTTCGTGGCTCTGTATAGCTAATCTCTGCCTTTGTCCTCATGTGGCCTTCTCTATAGCTACCTTCTCCTCCTCTGTTTCTTATAAAAACATTGACATTGGATATAGTGTCCATCCAGGGTAATTTCATATTAAGATTCTTAAATACATGTGTGATGACCCTGCAAAGTCACACTCATTGATTTTATGGGATGGGACGTGAATTTTTGTTTTTTTGGACATTATTTAACTGGCTAGTCAGAAATTGATGTGAGGGATTCTTGGGAGGACAATGTGAACTGATTTATAGAAAACAAAAAGAAAGTAGCATGCGTTAAAGTGAAAACTGATCAATGTAGAAAAATAATATAATGTATAAATATGTGGAAAGTCAACTGAGATCAGGTCAGAAAAGATTGAATATAAGACCAGGAATGTTGGAAGTCAACTGGTAGGCAATGAGGAAGTATTGAGTTGTATTTAGGAGAGAGATCACATGCTTAGAGTTTCATTTTTAAGAAAACTCCTAGGTATGAGGAGGAAAGGCTAATGAGAGGAAAGAATGAAGACAGAATGTTCTAGCCAGTCAGCCATAAGAAAGAAGGAAATCCTGCCATTTGCAAGAACATGGAAGGACCTTGAAGGCATTATACTGAGTGAGACAAGTCAGACGGACAAATAGTGCATGCTCTCTCTTATATGTGGACTCTAAGAAAGCCAAACTTGTGGAAACAAAGTTGAGTTGTGGATATCAGGGGCTAGGGAGTCAGCAATTGGAGAGATGTTGATCCAAAGATTCAAACTTGTAGTTGCAAGGTGAATGAGTTCTAGAGATCCAATGCACAGTATAATGATTATAGTCAACAATACTGTACTATGTATTTCAAAGTTGCTAAGAGACTAAATCTTGAATGTTCTCACCACAAAAAGAAATGATAATTATAGGACCTTATAGAGGAGATAGCTAATGCTAGGTTGTAATCATAGAGCAATATATAAATGTAGCAAATCAACATGCTCTAAACTTTAATCTTACACAATGTAATATGTTGATTATATCTCAATTTAAAAAAAGCCAGAACTTTAAGTTAGCAGGAGAAATATTGGAGCTGACCATGATATTTTTCCTGGCCATGATATTTCAGCCTTTGGATGACTTTCACCATTGAGATTTGAGAAGAAGGGACCTCTCACCTTCTGTGGCATGAACGCATTCACCTTCATAAGCCCTTATCTTCACCACCTCTCTACACCCTCTGGGCAGCACCTTCAGGTACCTCTGCTTTCTTTAACACCATTACACAGTATAAATGCAATGATAGCTACAAATATCCTTTTAAATTTTACAATAGCCACATAAAAAGTAAAGTGGAACAGACAAAATTAATTTTAATAGTATTTTAAGCCAATATACCTAACGTAACATTTCAATATGTAATCAATATAAAAAATTATGAATAGGATCTTGCTAGAGATTGAATGTTTGTGTCTTTCCAAAATTTGTATACCGAAACCGCTGTAATGATATTTGGAGGTAGGACCTTTGGGAGGTGATTAGGTCTTAAGGATGAAGCACTCATGAATGGGATTCGAGCCTTTTTAGGAGAGACCCTAAAAATCTCTCTCACCCCAGCTGCCATATGAGGACAGGGCAAGGAGAGAGCCAGTCTATGAACAGGATGCTGACTCTCACGAGATACTCTATCACTGCCTTATCTTGCACTTCTCAGCCTCCAGAATTGGGAGAAATAAATTTCTGTTGTTTAGAAGCCACCCAAGTCTATGGAATTCTGTTATAATAGCCCAACCGACTAAGACAGATCTTTTACTTTTTTTTTCAAGGCTTTGAATTTGGCGTGTGTTTCATACTTCCACCACAGCTCAGTTCAGATGAGCCACATTTCAAGTGCAAAGTGAACATATGGGGTTAACAGCTATCCTATTGATCATCACAGCTCCGTAAAATGTCCTTGTCTTTGTGTTTGTCTCAATAAGATAATTTGAAATCCGGCAGTCACATCTCATAAAATTAAAGGAGGGTGTGGAGAAACAAATAATGTGTTTCTACGCACGCCAGTATTTCTTTTCTCTATATAAGTCCTTTTCTTGCTCTTTCTTTTCTCATTTTAAACAGAAAAATCACATCCATCTCACTTGGGAACTGGTCTTCCTTACTTATGTGTTTGCACCCCTGCCTCTGGTATTTTCCGTATCACCCCATGCCCCGCCCACTAATGACAACTTGTTTCAGCATGCCTATTTAATGTTGCATTACAACAATAATTATGATTTATTTTGTTTATTCGTGATCCTAACTGCTGAACACATATTCCCCAGATATTCCCAGAGGCAACTGTACTTTGCAATTTGATGTGAAGTGCAGGTGTTAGAAATAAAAGCAGCCCTGTAAACAGAGCTGCTGGGCACCACTGTTATTTTGTATCCTTCTGGCTTGAAATGTGATGCTTTGATGGAACTACTATATGTACTAACTAGCCTGACAGATCTCCCTGTAGGCACATTTAACGGATAAAAAGGGTAAGGCAAAGAGGAAAGGTTAATTAGCTTGTCTGAGGTCACTTAATAAGACAGTGGCAGAGACAATAGCAGGGATATGTACCCAGAAACATGAATTTGTAGGAATTCACACAAAGTACTTGGCAACTTAATTCTCCTTGATGAGAACCATAGCTACAGTATAAAGAACAGTAACTTCTGGATGCCCACCATCTAAATGAATTTAAACTCAGTCATGAGTGTCATGTAAATGCCTTTGTATTAATTTCATATTTGCTGTCAATCTTTTTCGCGTGAAAACTGATCTGTATCTTTATCTTGAGCTAGCTAAGGGCTGTTATTTGTCATGCAATCTCATGAAAACATGTGTTTGTTGTTTAGTTCCCCAAAAGGACCTCGCATTTCTACTTCCTATGAAAATATTTATCTTCAAATCCTTGTAAGAAGTTATATCAAAGAGTTCATAAAAATCCACACATTAGTTACCAGTTACATGGAGATCTTTTCAATTGCATATTTGAAGCCAGAAAGATGCCAGTTTGATCATGTAAATTAGAGGATAGAGCAGATGATGTATATTAGAAATAAGTATTGCATGAGAAGATAATGTAAATATTAGTTACCAAATCATAACACTAAAGTTCCTAATATTTGAAGTGTGAGGGAGAGAAGAAAGTAACCTGAGCTAGTGATAATAGTGACACAGTACCTGAAAATATGAGTTGTCTCAGCAGTCTTGGTTTATTGATTTGTTTATTTATATTCCAAGATGGTCTTAATGTTCTCCTCAGCTTGACTACATTTTAGACAGATTTCTTCCTGATTATAGGCCTCAATCTCTCTTTTCTTAGAACATTTACTTTAGAAAACTTGCAATTATAAATTCTTTGCCTCTTTGTGATGTAAATAATTATGTATATATAATGTTTTATATATGATATCATACATACAGTTTTAAAAATATATGATTTGGTCACCAGTTAGATCCCAAAACCTGACCTCTGCTGTCCACCTGCTTATAGTCACCGACCTCTGTCCCACATTTTTCCTTAACCTCTTCTTTCTAGCGTATTTCTTCACACAGGCAAATGGAAACCAAAACTACCCTTCAAGTAATGGGCACTGCCCTATCAAACCTCCCACCAGCCCAGACCCCATGGACCAGTTTGATTGTAACCCCTAACTCACACCTGTGCAGGTGGACCAAGAAGTGACCTCTAGAATGACCAACAACCACCTTTATGTCATTATGATACTAAAATTTCTGCACAAGGAGCATAGCCTCATTTACATAACATGCAATGTATGTTTAAGCGTGTTTCCTTAAGGCATGTGTGTGGCCTTATGCCTGTTTCTACATACAATGACAAGGCTTCCCTCTCTAAATATTCATCCTAACCCTAAATAAAAGGAACCCATTCACCCTTGCTCAGGGAGTCATGGCTTTGGAAGTTATTCCCAGTGATCTCCTTATTTGCTGCAGATAAAGTTTACTTTGTGTGACAATTCCACCTGGTGTATATGTGACTCACCAAGGAGTGTACTCACATTGGTTCGGTTACAATTTTAGGTAGATATAATTTCAGATATGTATATAGTTTTAGGTATATATATAATTTTGGGTATTACATAGTTTTAGATATATGAATTTTAGAAATGCCTTCAAAAGCAATAATCGTAGATTTATGAATAGGGATATTTAAAAACAATATTACTGATTTTTTAAAAAGATTTTATTTACTGATTTGAGAGAGAGAGAGTAGCAAAGGGAGAGGGAGAAACAGGCTCCCCACTGAGCAGGGAACCCAATGCCAGACTCCATCCCAGGACTCCATGATCATGACCTGAGCCAAAGACGCTTAACTGACTGAGCCACCCAGGCTCCTGAAAAACAATATTATTTAGAATAATAAAACATTTACAACAATTAAAAGTTTCAATAATAAGGAATCATAATATAGAATATTATAAAAACCTTAAATTTATGATTTGAGACTTACTGTTTTTATTTTATTTTATTTTTTTTTAAGATTTTATTTCTGTATTTGACAGAGAGAGAGAGAGCACAAGCAGAGGGAGCAGCAGGAAGAGGGGGAGGGAGAAGCAGGCTCCCTGCTCAGGGTTGAGCAGGGAGTCCAACATGGGGCTCATACCCAGGACCCTGGGATCATGGCCTGAGCTGAAGGCAGATGCTCAACCCACTGAGCCACCCAGGTGCCCCAAGACTTACTGTTTTTAACATGCAAATGCTCATGTTGTATTTGCAGTTTAAAAACTATAGTACAGGCAATCCTGGGTGGCTCAGTTGGTTGGACAGCTACCTTGGGCTCAGATAATGATCAGTCCTGGGTTGGAGCTCCACGCAGGGCTTCCCAACCTTCCGGGAGCCTGCTTCTTCCTCTCCCTCTGCCTGATGCTCCTCCTGCTTGTGCTTGCTCTCTCTGTCAAATAAATAAATAAAAGCTTTAATTTTTTTTTAAAAAAGACTATAGTACATATATCATTACCCCATTTTTATTTTGAATGCATTTATATAGAATATAATTTTGAATAAATTTGTATATAATAAAATCCAAACTAAAATAGTAATGGTCGGGTTTGAGCAACTTTTTCTTCTTAAAAAAAATACTGTATCACTTAACTTCTCTGCAATTAACAAATATGGTAGAAACAAGAACTTACTACAGTATTTTCCTTAAATTAAAAAAAAATATTCAAACTTCCTTGAGTGAATTTATGATTTTTTGTAAACTCAGGTCAAAATTTGCTGAATAGATGGTGGTAGGGAAAACTGACTTGTGCATATTTTGTTATTCACACAGCTGTCTTAATTACTAGTAAATATGAAGCAGTGAAGAAGTTTTTGTGTGTTTTTTTTGTCATCCACCTTTCGGCTATTTTTTAACTTCTTTATCTTTTATGCCTTATGATCAACTGAAATTAAAAGAAAGTAGTTTTAATTTAGAACAAAAGTTAATTGTTCAGCACATTCTGCCAGTTAGTCTGGTCTTAGGTCTCCAAGTACTTTGCCTGAAGCAATACAATTGCAATTACTCAAAATACATACCATTCGGAGGATGTATGTATTTTAAGACTCACTTTGCACAGGCTGGCCACAGAGTTACCTTCTGTTACCAGTATGTAATGATCCCTTCATTGAACTAAGTATTATTTTTAGCAGAGTTAGTCTTCTATAGCCTGTAGCAAAGAAGATAGAAAAAAACGACAAAAACACTTGCCTTCCATTTTGTGACATGTGTTACTATCAGGCACTATACTATGTAGACTATACCACCTGGAGAACACAGGTAGAAATGGGGAGAGGGTAAATTATCTCCTTTGTATATACTGTGGGAATATAATTTCTTAAGGGGGCAGGGGTTGGTTAGGAAAAAAGATACTGTATCAGTAGTATTGTATCCAGTATGCAGAGCACTTGCCAGGCCTTCCTTTCACAATTAAGTATCAAAGATCAGGGGACTGAGCAGGTAAAATAAAAATCAATTTGAGACATTTTCCTCCTCATTTATCGGGGTCAAACTGAATTTCTTTCATAGATTCAGTTTAGCTCTGATTAATATTTCTGATTTTTATGTTCTTCTGATCTCAGAATTTCTTTGGTGTGGTCTACAATCCTGAATATTTTTTTAAAATTTTTGAATGCAAAAGTTAATTTTAACAGAATATGTCCATATTAGATTACTAATCTTTTCTTTTAGAACTTATTTCCTAAAAGTTCTTCTTACAAAGATTTATTTATTTGAGAGAGAGAGAGACAATGAGAGAGGACCCGTGTGAGGGGAGGGGCAGAGGGAGAGAATCTTCAAGCAGACTTCCCCCATCCTTGAATGTGAAGCCTGATGTGGGTCTCCATCCCACGACCCATGAGATTGTGACCTGAGCCGAAATCAAAAGTTGGACACTTAACTGACTGAGCTACCTAAGCACCCCTAAAAATCTCTTCTTATAATTTCTTCTAGTCTTCAATCTTTATGAAAGGTATTAACCATAAAGTGACATAAGCAATAAATATGCTTTCCATTTTTAGGGAAAGAAAAAAATTGTTTCAAATTTCCTAAATGTGAACAGAATATAATTATGGTATTTATCCATCTTTCATAGGAATCTTTATTTAAATTTTCTAAAATAACAAAATGAGCTTTTTCATAACAGGTTTGCTGCTAAAACACAGGTGTCATGAAAACCACCACTAAACCTAAACTAAAATGCAAAAGGAAAAGACTCATATCAACATTTTGATCATTGACACATAGATTCAGGCAAGTCTACCACTACTGGTTATGTGATCTACAAATGAGGTGGGATCAACAAAGGAACTGTCAAACAATTTTGAGAAGGAGGTTGCTGAGATGGGAAAGGGCTCCTTCCAGGATGCCCGGGTCTTGGATAAACTGAAAACTGTGAACATGGTATCACCATTGATATCTCCCTGTAGAAATTTGAGACCAGTAAGTATTATGTGACCATCACTGATACCCCAGAACACAGAGACTTCATTAAAACATGATTGCAGGTGCATCTCAGGCTCGCTGTGCTGTCCTGATTATGGCTGCTGGTGTTCATGCATTTGAAGCAGGTTCTCCAAGAATGGGCAGACCCATAAGCATGCCCTTCTGGCTGACACACTGGGTGTGAGACAACTAATTGTTGGTGTTAACAAAATAGATTCCACTGGGCCACCCTATAGCCAGAAGACACATAAGGAAATTGTTTAAGAAATCAGCACTTACATTAAGAAAATTGGCTACAACTCCAACGCAGTAACATTTGTGCCAGTTTCTGATTGTAGTGGTGATAACATGCTGGAGCCAAGTGCAAACATGCCAGTGGAACCACACTGCTTGAAGCTCTGGATTGCATTCTGCCACCATTTTATCCAACTGACAAGCCCTTGTGTCTGCCCCTCCAGGATTATCTACAAAATTGGTGGTACTGGTACCGTCCCCGTGGACCCAGTGAAGACTGGTATTCTCAAATGCAGCTGGTGGTCACCTTCTTTCCAGTCAATATTACAACTGAAGTAAAATCTTTTGAAATGCACCATGAAATTTTGAGTGAGTTTCTTCTACCTGGAGACAATGTGGGCTTCAATGTCAAGCACATATCTGTCAGAGATGTTTGTCATGGCAATGTGGCTGGTGACAGCAAAAAGGACCCAACAATGGAAGCAGCTGGCTTGATGGCTCAGATGATTATCCTGAATCTTCCAGATCAGAGCTGGATATGCACCTGTGCCGGATTGTCACACTGCTCACATTGCTTGCAAGTTTGCCAAGTAGAAGAAGATTGATCATCATTCTGGGAAAAAACTGGAAGATGGCCCTAAGTACTTAAAATCTCACGATGCTGCCATCGTTGATATGGTTCCTGGCAATCCTGTACATAGAATTTATATGGAATTTCTCTCCTCTGGGCCTTTTTGCTGTTCATGACATGAGACAGACAGTCGGTGTGAATGTCATCAGAGCAATAGACAAAACGGCATCTGGAGCTGGCAAGGTCACCAAGTCTGCCCAGAAAGTTCAGAAGGTTAAATAAATACTATATCCAATTCCTGCCACCCCGGTCTTAATCAGTGGTGGAAGAGTGGTCTTAGGACTGTTTGTGTCAATGGGCCATTTAAATTTAAGAATAAAAGACAGGTTAATGATAACTGTGGATTGTAAAACCTCAGAAGGAAAGGAGAAGGCTTTGTGGGCCATATGTTTCTGTGGGTGTGTGTGGCAGTTTTAAGTTATAAACTTTTAAACAATTTTTTTTTTTAAGATTTTATTTATTTGACAGAGAGAGATCACAAGTAGGCAGAGAGGCGGGCAGAGAGAGAGGGGGAAGCAGACTCCCTGCCGAGCAGAGAGCTTGATGCGGGGCTCGATCCCAGTACCCTGAGATCACGACCTGAGCCGAAGGCAGAGGCTTTAACCCACTGAGCCACCCAGGTGCCCCAAGTTATAAACTTTTAAAATCAGTACTTTTTAATGGAAACAACTTGACCAAAAGTCTGTTACAGAATTTTGAGACCCATTAAAAAAAAAGTTTAATGAGAAAAAAATAAAATGAGATTTTTATTCTTAAGAATTTCTGTTTTAGGTAACAGTAGTTTAATACTTCATGCTAATTAGTAACTTGTTTGTTTCCCATTCCTTTTCTGAAACAGTTAATGCTCTTGGGTCTCCCACATAGATGGGAAGCAAATGGAGCTTTAATGACTCATTCCCAACATTCTTTTGTCACTAAATAGGGCTGCCTAGTCAGAACTCCTAAATAAAATATCACCATGGTTCAGAATTGGAAGCTCAGAGGAATTCCCAGGAAAGATTTCTTTCACATGAGCTTCTCCAACAGAATTTCAGGAACCATGCCCAACTTAGTTCCCTACCTCCCCCTCAGGCTTGCTGCAGGATACAACTTTGTTTTGGAAACCAAAGATGTAGGTGTTAGAATCTAGCTCATATCAGAGTCAGGAGGCAACCTTGCTGGGACTCAAGGGACAACATTTCTTTTGAGCTATAAGGAATTCATTCAGTGTGAGTTTCAACTCAACGTAAGTGAAGAAAAGAATATGTGTTATTATTTGACTAACATACAACACTTTCTCCAAAAAAGTTTAGGTAATCAAATTAAATTTATTAAAACTATAAAGGTCATGCTTTCACCAAATTTGCTTTAGAGAAACCGATGCGTATGCTCTAGGCACCACTCTAGATGATAAGAATGCAATGTGAACAGATCTGTATGGTCCTTATGTTCATGAAGCTCAGGGGCCGTTGGGGATTATAGGCATCAAATGATAGCACAGTGAGATAAGCCATTCATGGAAGAAAAATTCCCACACTAAATTTTGAACTGTCAAGAAAGGCTGCAAGTATGAAGTACACAGACTGGGTGACCTTCATGATGAATAGAGCAGGTCAGCTGAATTATGGTCCGGTGAGTGATAGAAAGCAGCATGGCAGTATCCCAAGATATGAGAGGAAGTAAACTGAAGTAATTTTGTCCAACAATGGCTGGGGAGGGATAGAAGAAGACTGGAGAGATAAGTGAGGCATGATCATAAAGGTCCTCATAAACCATGTGAAGAAAGAGCTTGCACTTCTTTTGACAACAATAGGACTAATGAGGAGCAGGTGAAGGATGGGCTAAGATTTACATTTTAGGAAGACCACTCTAATGAGAATAAATGAGAGATTAAGAGAAGACTATTGAAGGAAAATAGGTAAGGAATGAAAGAGGTTCCAATTCAGGGGCATGGCAGGGAGGTGAGAGAAGAGGACAGCAAACCTGAAATCAATCAAAAAGAAACAAAAAGAACAAAAGAACAGTAGAACAAATCAACGAAACTAGTTCTTTGAAAGAATTAATAAGATTGATAAACCCCTGGCCAGACTTATCAAAAAGAAAAGAGAAAGGACCCAAATTAATAAAATCATGAATGAAAGAGGAGAGATCACAACCAACACCAAAGAAATACAAACAATTATAAGAACATATTACGAGCAACTATACAACAGCAAATTTGACAATCTGGAAGAAATGGATACATTCCTAGAGACACATAAACTACCAAAACTGAACCAGGAAGAAATAGAAAACCTGAACAGACCCATAATCAGCAAGGACATTGAAACAGTCATCAAAAATCTCCCAACAAACGAGCGCCCAGGGCCAGACGGCTTCCCAGAGGAATTCTCCCAAACATTTAAATACACAGAATATACTTATTCTGAAACTGTTCCAAAAAATAGAAATGGAAGGAAAACTTCCAAACTCATTTTATGAGGCCAGCATTACCTTGATCCCAAAACCAGACAAAGACCCCATCAAAAAGGAGAATTACTGATCAATATCCTTGATGAACACAGATGCAAAAATTCTCACCAAAATACTAACCAATAGGATCGAACAGTATATTAAAAGGATTATTCACCACGACCAAGTGGGATTTATTCCTGGATTGGTTCAACATCCGTAAATCAATCAACATGATACAATACATTAATAAAGGAAAGAATGAGAACCATATGATACTCTAAATTGATGCTGAAAAAGCATTTGACAAAGTACAGCATCTTTTCTTGATCAAAACTCTTCACAGTGTAGGGATAGAGGATTATTACCTCAATATCATAAAAGCCATCTATGAAAAACCCACAATGAATATCATTCTCAATGGGGAAAAACTGAGAGCTTTTCCCCTAAGATCAGGAACACGGCAGGGATGTCCACTATCTCCACTGCTATTCAACATAGTACTAGAAGTCCTAGCTTCACCAATCAGACAACAAAAAGAAATAAAAGGAATCCAAATCAGCAAAGAAGAAGTCAAACTCACTCTTTGCAGATGGTATGATACTTTATATGGAAAACCCAAAAGACTCCACTCCAAAACTGCTAGAATTCATACAGGAATTCAGTAAAGTGTCAGGATATAAAATCGATGCACAGAAATCAGTTGCATTTCTATGCACCAACAGCAAGACAGAAGAAAGAGAAATTAAGGAGTCGATCCCATTTACAATTGCACCCAAAACCATAAGATACTTAGGAATAAACCTAACCAAAGAGGCAAAGAATCTGTACTCAGAAAACTGTAAAGTGCTCATGAAAGAAATTGAGGAAGACACAAAGAAATGGAAAAACGTTCCATGCTCATGATTGGAAGAACAAATATTGTGAAAATGTTTATGCTACCTAAAGCAATCTACATATTTAATGCAATCCTTATCAAAATACCATCAATTTTTTTCAAAGAAATAGAACAAATAATCCTAAAATTTATATGGAACCAGGAAAGACCCCGAAGAGCCAGAGGAATGTTGAAAAGAAAACCAAAGTTGGTGGCATCACAATTCTAGTCTTCAAGCTCTATTACAAAGCTGTAATCCTCAAGACAGTATGGTACTGGCACAAAAACAGACACATAGATCAATGGAACAGAATCAAGAGCCCAGAAATGGACCCTCAACTCTATGGTCAACTAATCTTTGACAAAGCAGGAAAGAATGTCCAATGGAAAAAAGACAGTCTCTTCAACAAATGGCATTGGGAAAATTGGACAGCCACATGCAGAAGAATGAAATTGGACCATTTCCTTACACCACACACAAAAATAGACTCAAAATGAATGAAAGACTTCAATGTGAGATAGGAATTCATCAAAATCTTTGAAGAGGACACTGTCAACAACCTCTTCGACCTCAGCTGCAGCAACTTCTTCCTAGGAATATCTCCAAAAGCAAGGGAAGCAAGGGCAAAAATGAGCTATTGGGACTTCATCAAGATCAAAAG
>CM052900.1:17824788-17936415 GCA_028534135.1 Potos flavus | reverse complement strand
TGGGGGGTGGGGGAGGAAAATGAAACAAGATGGGATCAGGAGGGAGACAAACCATAAGAGACTCTTAATCTCATGAAACAAACTGAGGGTTGATGGGGGTAGGGGGTAGGGGTAAGGAGTAGGGTGGCTGGGTTATGGACATTGGGGAGGGTGTGTGCTATGGTGAGAGCCTGCTTCTCCCTCTTCCTCTGCTGATGCCCCTGTTTGTGCTCTCTCACTCTCTCTGTCAAAAAACAAATAAAATCTTTAAAAAAAAAAACTTAGAAATTACAGAATTCATAACATACTGATTTTTCATCCTGCCCACCCCATCTTTTTTTGGCAAATGAATCTTATTGGGGGAGACAATGGTATTATTATATGTTCCTGTATTTTATATTCAATATGACATTCATATTTTCCATCTCCTACCTTGTATCTCTTACTTAATTTTACAAAAATTTCCTCACTCATATTCTTAGAGGGACCATTGATGATGGGATACACTAAAAATGCAACAGATTACTGGAGGTTCTTTAAAAAATATTAATTAAATCTTTCCAATTAAAGTCCCAAAATACTGTCCATTGTTTATTTTTTAAGTGAAAACATTTGTGTGCACATGGTTTCTTAAAGGCCTGCTGCTAGGTATTCAAATAAGCTTTATTTTCTGTGACTTCAGAAGTTCTCAAAAGTTATATTCAGATTAGGCTATATCCCTTTACTATGAGATATTACTAGATGAACACAGTAGGAAATATTTACAAGAAATATACTATCTGGGTGCCTGGGTGGCTGTCATTTAGCATCTGACTTGATTTTGGCTCAGGTCATGATCTCAGAGTCTTGGGATCAAGCCCCACACTGGGACCCTGTGCTGGGCATGGAGCCTGGTTAGGATTCTTTCTCTCCCTCTTCCTTTGCCCCTTTGCCCCTCCCTGCTCCCACTCTCAGTCTCTCTCTCTCTCAAAAAAAAAAAAAAAAAGGAAAAGAAATGCACTATCTAAATTTAAACTAATATGTATCATTACTAGATAGAATATGCCAATTGCTCTTCCATCACAGATATACTTAGCTCCTAGTGATAATCTTTTATGTGCTGCCTTTGAAATTCAAAATGCTTCTAAAACATATGCAATATAACTTATTCCAAGTATCTCTCAATTAGGTTTGATTATCCCTCTTTTTTATAGGTAAGATAAATGAATCTCCATAAGGGGACATGGTTTGACTAGCCTAATACAGGTCATTTGTGAATTGAGCCCAGACTAAACTAAATATTTCAAGTCCAGGTGATTTTCTTTTTCTCTCTCATAAAGTTTTACTTTTTACCAATGAATTCTATTTGCAAGGTGTCTGGTCCACTTTAGGAATGTCACTTGTAGAAATACATCACAGGTCCCCAAAAGTATTGAACTCAAAACTTTAGCAAGATAGTTATTGAATAAAATCAAATTTATGTAATCAATGAAAAGTTTGTTAATTTAACTTGTTTTACATAATATATAATTTTTTATTATATATGTAAACACACATATCTTTATTCCAGGACTCATTGCTGTTTAATAATAAGTCTTTCTTACCCACGCACATACACACATGCACACACATGCCCACATAAACATAGATCAGTATTCAATATATATCAGTATTCAATACTAGTTAACAACAACAGCTCTCATTTATATACAGCATACAAATTTATATGGAATTTACAGAGATTTATAGCTTGTTTCAGCTTACTAATGGTTAAATGGCAGAGCTAGAATTCAAGCCCTATTCTTCTGGATCTGTATAATTTATTTTAATACATCATAAATAATGCCATTGTAATATTGAGAGAAAAAAATGAGAAATCTTATTCAGAATTTGTTTGGAAAAATTTTAGATATTTAATTTTGTTTCATAAAATGCCGCAATTCAAATGAATGTTTGCTGTCTTCACACTGTACTAAGAGATTTCTATTAGTTCATACTCCAAAAACTAAACATTTCCTTTTGTTTTTCTTTTAGAGATTGAAAAATAAAAACTCAAGATGTCTTTTTACTTCATAAATATTAAAGTATCAGAATAAATGCAACCATTTATATGCAACTCAACAGGATCAACTAGCATATGGTCATTGTATTCTTTTGAATATTGCTTTGGAAGATTGATCACCAACTGTCATCCACATGAACTGATTTGATGATCAAGATGGTCATATATAAAATGCTTGGTTGCATAATTTAGAAAACTAAAATGTTTTAGCAATGAGTAAATCAGATAGATTTTTCATAGATCACACAGATAAATATTCGTTCTAGTAACCTATCCCATTTTATTCTAAGAGCAAATTCATTCTTCTTATTTCTTTATCCCATATCGTGATGCTTGTGTGCTTTCTCTTGCTCTCTCTCTACTTACCTATTTACCTACCTATATCTGTTTATGTTATTAGAATATGGGTCAGAGCCAACAAAGAAAATTCACCTCATTTAAATAATAAAGGGACTTTATTGGCTCACAAGCTGAAAAGTCTAGAGCAGAAGAATACTTGATCCACAGGGTTGATATCTTTAAGGTTGCATGTCCATTTGTTTGTAATTCTTTCAATTCTGTCTTCCTTGCTATGTTGACTTTATGTTTAGCCTGTTTTTCCTCATGGTTGTCAGATGGCTATAGATTGGGGCTACATGTATGCATTTATTTACATATTTATTTACATCTAAGAGAAGAGCATTGCATCAAGTTTACAATTATTTAAGAGAAGATACAGGCTTACCTCCATTTGAACTAACTTAGGTCCCCAAAACCAATCACTAGGACAAGAGGAAAAGCATCTGTTAGTTTATCTTAGTTTTAAAACTAAAATTTTATCTTAGTTTAAATTTAGTTTTAAATTAGTTTAAAAAAAAAAATTGCCAAATCTGGAACAATCACCTTGACAAACATCAAGAACAACAGCAATAATAGATTTACTAAGATTAGCTTAAGCCAGTCAGGGGCATCCCTTGGAGCTTAGGATGGAATCATAACTCAATAGCTGTCTGAAACATAGAAAGTATGACTTGGTTCTCGAAAGTAAAATCTAGATGCTTATTTTAATGGGAAAGTATGGAATATGGATATGTATCAACAAATGTCCATCATTAATTATAAATCTATTCATCTATTCACTCATTCATCCTTCCACTTCTATGTATCTATCAATAATCTCTATTTACCAGTCTATCTCTCCATCTTTCTACATATGTAGCATGCTTTACATATATGTAGTATATACATAGAAAAACAGGAATATTTAGAAGATGCCAAGCAAAACTAAAGGCTCAAAATAATGCAAGCTATTGAGAACTATATTACTGCTATATCTTAATTTAAAAATAAATAAATAAATAAAATGAATCTTAATTCAAATGAAAAAGATGATGTTTGACGTGATCATTCCTTAAATATGCTTATGTTTATTCATATATTTACTATTTATATTTATTTTTGCTTAATATATAAGAAAGAAAAATAAAAAACATTCCATTATGTTTAAGAAGTTACTCTTGGATTACCAGAATGATGATATTTACATTGTAAGCTCTATTAAATTTTACCATTACGTGAACTGTCATAGAAGTCCAGGAATTATGGACATATACTGAGGTACTAGTATTCGTATTAGATATTCCTACTGGAGAAGAAAAGCTGTCAACAAAGGATCACTGGAACATGAAGGAGACACCACGTCAGTTTTTCAGTTCTTATATTTTTTAAAGATTCTCTAAAATCTTAAAAAATAATATTTATTATTTGCAATTATTATGTGTAGTTATTTGTAGTGTATAAATTTTTTTAAAATATTTTATTTATTTATTTGAGAGAGCAGTACAAAGATAGTGAGAGAGAGAGAGCACAAGTGGGGAGGAGAGGGAGCAGTTTCTCTGCTGAGCAGGAAGCCCGACACAGGACTTTATCCCAGGACCCTGGGACCATGACCTGAGTCGAAGGCAGATGCTTAACCACCTGAGCCAGAGGCCTCTGTCTTGTATGAAATTTTACATACGGAGGATAAGAAGAAATTTAGTTTCATGATCTCATATTTAAGGAGGTTAAAGATTGAAGTAAAGCACTTAATTATTAATAGATTTGATGGTTTGGTTAGTATGCTAGAGAAATAGAAAAAAAATTACCTAGTTGTTGAGAGAAGAACCAAATAGGTGTTTCAGATTGGAGGAGGTTCACATACATTTTGCTTTCACAATATATTAGATAAAAGAAAGGTTTAGTTTTGAGGGATGCACAGTTTGAGAGAGCTTGGTTTGTTTGTTACTTAAGTGAAGAAGCATTTGTGTGTTTGCAGATCAAAGAACAGAAAGGATAACATTAAAGATAGAAAATAGAATGATCGGTGACAGGAAGTTGTAAAGGAAGAATTGTTTCTTCACTTGACCTGATGGAGAAGTAAGCTTTCAAGGCAAAAAGATGTGTCTTTGAAACAGGAGATGAAAGAGAAAGCTTGGACTTGGTGAACAATTTCAAGTTCGGAAAGGAGGAGAAAAAAAATGAAGAAAATCATCAGACTAGCTACAGAATTGCAGAAAGTAAGATGCAGAATTTTCTGCTAATTGTGAAGTATTGTGAAGTATTGGAAAGACTCTTTTGAGTAATAAGGGATCAATAAAACTGATAACAATAAAACTGATAACCATCAGGTCCAAGTTAAAGGGAGGGGACAATAGGACACGAGATTGCTGATAAACTGAGGAAGTTGGAAAAGATTCAAATAGCTTATGGAGGCACTCGCAGGCATAATTTTCTTGTAAAGAGAGCAAAAGAGGAAGGAAAGAAAAAAAAGAAAAGGAAAAATAAAAGATAAACGAATCCATTAGTCCTTGAATGGAGTTGAGCCTCTTATAAATGATTTAATGAAAACATCATAATTCTACCATTTAAGTCATATATGTATTTTCAGAATTTATATGTTCTGATAGCCCAAACAATCAATAAACTATTGACATGTGCAAGTTTTTCTATTAAATGGATTTGATGCTACAGGTATATTGCAACTATTTCTACTCCTAACCTGTCTTCCTTTTTTTTTCCTTCCTTCCTTCCTTCCTTCCGTCCTTCCTTCCCTCCCTCCCTGCCTCCTTCCTTCCTTCCTTCCTTCCTCCCTTCTTCCCTTCCCTCTTTTCCTCTCTCCCTCCTTCTTTCCTATCTTCCTTTTTTTCTCTTTCCATGCACAAATATTTTGAGTGCCAAATATATGCCAATCATCAAAATACATAGTACAGATTTGTAATCATCTCCAAGCTAGTAAGAAAGAAACAGACACAGATTTTTTGATTACAGAGTCACAGGGTATGATAGTGGCAAGCAGACAGTGTTACAGTACACACTAACTCTTGAAGAATGATATGACAGACTGTAATATTGTTTACAAATGGCCTTTGTCTTGCAACAGGTCCTTTCCTGAGACCCCTCCTTTACCCAATAGCCTTGGCTATGTGACTTGTTTTTGCAATAAAATGTAGATGAAAGTGACAAGTGGAAGTTTTATAAACCACTGCAATCTCACTTTTTTTGTTTTTCCTGTCACAGGACCACAGTGTTCTAGAGAAAAGCCACTCCTTAAGCCTAGATCCCAGAATGTAGAGTACATGAAGCAGGACCACAGCCTACCACAATGGACATGCCCATGAGAAAAAAATAAACATTGGTAAGCTACTAAGACCCAGCCATTAAGAAGGTATGGTTTACTTTGGAGATGAAAGTTCAATGCAAATGTGTGCAAAAGGTGAGACATGGAAGGAAAGGGGATGATAGGTGTGGTTTGGGGGGTTGGGGGGATGGTAGGAAACTGATTAATTTATGTCTCAAGTCAATGAGACTTTTATTCTAAAAGTTATAGACACTGGGGTCACCTGGGTGGCTCAGGCAGTTAAGCGTCTGACTCTTGATTTCAGGTCATGATCTCAAGGTTCTGAGAAGGGCTCCAAGCTCAGTATGGAGTCTGCTTGTCCCTCTCCCTCTGCTCCTCCCCCCACTCTCTCTCTCATAAATAAACAAACAAATAAATAAAATATATAGTCACTGAAAGAAGGAGTCATATATGATCAGGTTAGATTTCTAGATGTGAAACTCTTGTAGCAGTGTTTTGGTAAATAGATTGAAGGTGAAATGAGACTGGAAAAAGAAACCAAGTAAGAGGCTGTGTAACAATTTTATTCTGTGAAAGTTTTCCAGGTTCTGATCCCTTTCACCATCACTCCTCCCACATACCTGCCCCCCTGCTCTGGACATTTCTTTGTTTATTTGCTGGTCACTAATATTCTTCAGTCTTCTTAAGGTGGCTAAAGGTAACTCAGTCCCAAAAAATAAATTCTGAATTATACCTGATCCTTAGAAGTTTTCTTGAGTAAATAAAAGGAATGATTCTCCTCCACCCAAAACCAATTGATAAAGTACTTTCCTTATGGTTTTTTGCCAGATCAGGTCCCTGAAGGATTGTCTATGTGCTAAAGTCCAGAGAGATAGAAGAAACATTGTATCAGCATCAACAATCAAGGGGGTTGGGGGGGAAGCAAAGCCTGAGTTTCCAGAGGTCTATCTTTACTTTTGCAGCTGCCTTGGCATCATTCTGCATGTGTCAGTTTTGCATTTCACTTTCAAAAGAAACTCTGTAGTCTGTGCAGGGACCTTTACGAGGAGCTCTCAGCATTATGGAAATTCACTTTTTGTTGCTGCCTGAGGGTGCATCCAGGGGCTTGGAATCTGGAAACTGCCTTTCAGGTGGCTGTAGGACCCAGCCTTTTTAATCTCATTTTGTTTGTAACCGGCTTGAAGGCAGATAACACAGGATTCTGTTACCTTCCTGAGGAACTGGGCCTGTTGAGGTATTTTCTTATAACAGAAAAAGAGGAAGCAGAGAAAAAGATAATGAAATTAAGCCTATGTTGGCTCAAATTTCAAGGATCTTCTGGAACAGAATTTCTTGAACTGTTTGTGGAAAAAAAGGGAGTTTATTTCCATCATCATCTACCTAGCATGGAGCTATACTTTAGTAAAAGTTAACAAAATGAATTACTAGAATAATAATAACAAAAAGGGTATACAGGGCACCTGAATGGCTCAGTCAGTTAAGCATCTGCCTTTGGCTCAGGTTATGATCCTGGGGTCCTGGGATGGAGCCTCACATCGGGTTCCCTGCTCAGCTGGGAGGGATAAATAAAAGGAATGATTCTGGTCCACCCAAAACCAACTGATAAAGTACTTTCCTTATGGTTTTTTGCCAGATCAGGTCCCTGAAGGATTGTCTACGTGATAAAGTCCAGAGAGATAGAAGAAACATTGTATCAGCATCAACAATCAAGGTGGGGGGGAAGCAAAGCCTGAGTTTCTGCTTCCCACCTTGCTTGTGCTCTCTCTCACATGCTCTCTCTCTCTCACGCTCTCTCTTGCTCTCTCAAAGAAATATTTTTTAAAAAGACATACAAAATACGAATCTAGATTTTTTAGATTCAGTAGGTATAAAATTGCTCTGCGAAGTTTCTATAGCTGTTTCTAAATATTTAGTTTTAATTTTTGTATTGATATTGTTATAGACTAAAGTTTACAGACAAGACCTGCTTTAAAACCACCTTTAGATTAGAATAATAAAAGAATAAAAAATCATATATGCAACATATTTTGTAACAGAAAATTCAGATTAAATATCAAATAAAGAGGTAAATCGTAAAACCAACCATCTAAAAAGAGTTGTCCTGACAGCATTATTAATGATCTCTTATTAAAATAAAGCTCTCTATACTGAAGTCCCTACTGCCATATGACCATCTAATTTAGAATAAGTCACCAGCTGTATTTTATCAAAATAATGTTTCAAAAAACAATATTTCAATTTAATTTCTCAATTTTTGAAAGTTTCATACTCATTCATATGTATTTTGTTCAGACTGAATAAATACGGCAAAATAAACATTGAAATGGTTAAAAAATTCCAGTCTATGAAATAGGATCAGAAAACGAAACTCTCTCTTTCTCTCTCTCTTTTTATTTTTATAATGAAAGTGGCTAAACTCCTATAAAGCAAAGAACTGAATAGCTAATTGGACTGGATTAAATAAGTAAAATTGCTAAGATTTAAGCTCCTCCCTAAATTCATATATTGCTTCTATTTCAATTGACTACTGATCTTGAGAACAGAAAATGTTGTACTACATTGAGCTCCTACTTGCCTCCAAAGAAAATCAATAAGCCATGGTGATTAGCAACATTTCAACTGGTGGCATATAAAAGTGCATTGCAACCTTTACCAATATTAAAACATTAATGATAATAATTGAAACATTATATTTATTTTTTCTGGGATTTTGGCAACACTACTTAACTGCAGCCACAGTTAAGGCACTGGAGGAAATATAATTAAATTTCTCCATAGAGAAACCTCCCCAGGAATGCTAATAATGTATTTCAACATGTTATTTATGCTACATAACAATTCCTCATGAAGTTTAATGATAGCTGCCTTTATACATAACAAGTGATAAATATGCTTTAAAGATACAAAGAGTTATGAAGCTGACTACTTGCAAAAAGACTGGAGGATGTTAACATATACTTCCATATTTCCGTTTAAAAAGGACGCGCTTTGTATTGTCATAGAATAAGAATGGGATGGGATAAGGATAAGCAGTGGTCCTCCGTGTTGTGTTAGGGAGAGATAATCTGCAAACTTTTATCTAGTAATAAACAATGTCATGGTGAGAGAGAATGTGATATTTTGGGCTGCAGAAATCTTTTCACTTTACTACAGGAGCTACTACTGAGCAAGGGGATGCTCAATTCTCTCAATTTTATCATAAGAAAAAAATTAAATATAGATAAGAAAATAACAGCAACATGAACAAGAGAAAACCTGTGGAGTGAAAATTTGTTAACTCCCTAGGAGGAATTCAATAACATGTAAGTTAGTCTTTTTGTCAAAAGGCTGCTTCACACTGGGCCTCCGGGGGCCGTTTGTTCATATGCCAGAGCACCTGCTATTAATTTCTTACATCCCATTTCAGGAAGAGCAATTCCTCTCTCTGTCTTCCTCACCTCTTACATCATGTTCTAGTAGGAGCATCTAAAAATAAACCAAGACAGACAGTCAAGACACAGGGGTTTTTTAACAAAAATTCTGCATTAGTAACCCCTCAATTTTGTATTTGAAAGAGTTCAAAAGTAACATCAGTAAAATAAAAGGTTATTAATTTGATCAAGCCATAAAACTAGCAGGTGGTTGGGCTGGAACACAAATTTCAATCTGTCTGATTTCAGAGCTCATTCATGTAACCAACACTCTATAACCATAGAGAAAATCTGCTTATAAAGAATCCTCATGCACGCTTCTTTAATCAAGCTATTTACTAATAGCGGATTATAACAGTAAACATAATTTTGTTTGGCCCTTCATTTTATAGGTTAAATATGCCATTTTCTTTAGCCTTCTTTTGAAGAATTGTTACCCTGGAAAATGAGTTTCACACTTTTATCTCAAACATTGACAACATCTCTAACATTCATCTCTGGATGGCATTCTCTTCATACAAAAACATATCCTCCATGAATTACTTTCTCAAAATGTTCATTTCTAATTCGGCTTGTTAGAGGGAAGCTTTATGACCAGTGCATTCATTTCTTATATGGAGACACATCAGAATTAATAGTGGGAAAGTGGATGGCTGAAGGAATCCCCCCATGAGAGGATCTCATTTTGTAGGACACACACGTGGTTGTAAAGGAATAAAATATGAGGGACAACCTCATGGCACTCTGAAGTGAAAGCCAGAAACCATAGGCCAAGAAAAGGATCTTTATGCTTCCTGAAAATCATTTCCCCCCAAGGGATTGATTATACTCTTGAGTGAATCCTTCCTATCATTACTTATGCCATTTGCTACTATATCTATTTACCCAACTTTGATGTAAGTTGAAAGGAAATGGAAGACTTTTTTTTTAATCAGATGTATTAGGAAGAGTCTCTTTATTATCAGAAAATTGGTATGGATAAGCTATTTTGCTATCAAACATTTTCCTAACAAGGGGGCAAGGTTAAATGTTTATAAAAGTTTGATTTGCTTTACTGTTCTTCACAAAGTAATTTCACGACAATGTTCATAAGCAAGTTTTGTTGCATATTTTGCCCCCTCAAAATCTGAGTAGTAACACATTTGCTTCTGAAAATTAAGAATGTAATTTTTTTCTTTGGCAAGAACATGTTTTTGGAATTTAACTTAGCTGGAAAAATTGAAATTGTCAATTTTACTGTGATTTCTGCCTCCTAGAAAAGCCTAAAAGAAATATGTGCTGTGGGTACTTAATGCCCTCAAAAGGCACAGCAAATTTATTATTGATTCCTTCTGATTTAGGGTTAAATAAGCCCTTTAACAATTCTGTCTTGACCTAGAATTCAAACAGAAGACAAGATGCTGCAGAGGAGAGAGAACCAAATATCAGATTGTGTAATGTGGCTTTCTAACATGCCCTGGGAAGTTCCTTCCCCTAGAAAAAGGAGGTGATGCTGGTGATGATTGAGAAAAAGCAAATGTTGGCGTCATAAGAGAGCTGTACAAGAATTTAGAATTCATCCTCTAATATTCTTGGTTTGGTCATAGATATATGACTTCAGGGAAAATCAGTTAACCTCCTATTAATTTTCCCTGTGATAATGTATTAAAATGCTTACCTGAATTTATAGAGCTTGCATCCTTTTTACCCATTTTCATACATTCTTTAGCATCATATGCATTGATCTGTCTGATTTTATATATACATATATATGTATATATATAAAATATATAAAATAAAAAGACCAGGGGACCCTGGGCTTCGTTAGCCTAGAGGAAATGGACAACTCCTTATAGTTATAAAACTTAATCTTGTCTATCACCCCAATCATAAATGGAAGTATATTAAATTTTATAAAATGCAGGAAAAATAAATAAAACATTAATTATATATGTAGTTAATGCCCATGACAGTATAACTGTCCATAAGAACAGTTTTTTATGTCTTCTATGAGAGTTGCCATTAAATAATATATACATTCTTTATAAAACATAGATCACATAGGAATAAATATTCTCTCATCTGATTTAGGTAAAATGACAATTTTCTATGTCAATAAGAAATACAGGTCTGTCTCATTCCTTGAGAAACTGGATATTATTTCAAGTCAAATTTTCTTATTAAATTCTGTGCATGGTTTTCTCTTCATTATAGAATGTGGTTATGTTAGGATATTATGAAATATGAGAGATTACAAATTTGTGTATTGGGAATTGTATTCAGTTCATTGTCTCAGAGATATAGTCTCCACAGTGGCATAATGATCACTGGGAAAATCTACCAAATCCCTCCCACTCTCTCCTCTTTCCCAGACACATGCAGTTATCCATCCATTTGGATGTGTGAGGAAAGCTACACTAGAGGTACTGGTAGACAATAGGTCTTCTTCATCCCTTACAGGTTGGGAGCTCCTGCTTATGCTGCTGCTTATTTTTTTTTTTTTTTTTTTACTTTTTTTTATTATGTTCAATTAGCCAACATATAGTACATCATTAGTTTTTGATGTAGTGTTCAATGATTCATTAGTTGCATATAGCACCCAGTGCTTATAACAACACATGCTCTCCTTAATACCCATCACTGGCTACCCCCATCCCCCCACCCTCTCCTTCCTTCTGTAACCCTCAGTTTGTTTCCCAGAGTCCAGAGTCTCTCATGGTCTATCTCCCTCTCTGATTTCTTCCCATTCAGTTTTCCCTCCCTTCCCCTGTGGTCCTCTGTGTGATTCCTTATGTTCCCCATATGAGTGAAACCATATGATAATTGTCTTTCTCTGATTGACTTATTTCACTTAGCATAATCCCCTCTAGTTCCATCCATGTCCATGCAAATGGTATGTATTTGTCCTTTCTGATGGCTGAGTAATATGACATTGTATATATGAACCACATCTTCTTTATCCATTCATCTATTGAAGGACACCTCATCTACTTCCACAGTTTGGCTATTGTGGACATTGGCACTATGAACACTGGGGTGGATGTGCCCCTTCTTTTCACTACATCTGTATCTTTGAGGAAAATACCTAGTAGTGAAATTCCCGGGTCATAGGGTACCTTTATTTTTAACGTTCTGAGGAACCTCCATACTGTTTTCCAGAGTGGTTGTACCAGCATATTCCCACCAACAGTGTAAGAGGGTTTCTCTTTCTCCACATCCTCGCCAACATTTGCTTCTTAGTTGTAGCTACTGTGTCTGCAGCAACCCTGCAATAAGTTAGTATTTTGAGAACAAATATGCACTGCCTCTCACCCATCACCAAGTCCCTTACCTACGTTCCTCCAGTCACACATGCAGAAGTCCTCATCCCTGATTGCTTTAAACAGTCGGTCCCTGTTTACACTCATTTCCTTTGAGTTTATTAATCTAAAGGAACTGCTTGTTTATTTTGTGATGTTCCTCGTTCCGCTGCCTCCCCCATTCACTCTGGGACAGAGTACTCAAGAGTTAGAGCTGTGACTCACAAACCAATTTTTCGCTATTTGAACAATCCTAATAACACATACAGTTGATTTAACTTCTGCCCTCCCTTTCCAATACACAAATGCTCGTGTTCTGAAAAGCAGGTGGAAGACTCTTTCCATGCTTTTTATTTATTTTTTTGTTTATGGCTTTCAGGAAATACTATCTATACAGCTCAAAGTGTACCTTGTCTAAGATTAAATATCGATGTTTTACTTTACTTTTCAGGTACTGACTCAGTCTTGGAGTCCATCTGAGTGAATAAGTAATAGGAGGGCACAGAGAGGTTAATGGGACAAAATAAGTAAATCACTTGTTAAACATAATTTTGTTAAAATATAAAAGTATATTATTGATCCACATTTTAGATATATTGGTAAATCCATGTTGATCTATGTAACATTTAATAAAGTGAAGAATTACAGTTTTTCAAAGGTCTCAATTTTTGATGAGAGTCTTGGATTGGAATCTCAATTTTGATGTCAACTTGTCAACTTGTTGTATGATCCTTAGGTGAGTAGCTTAATCTTTTTAAGAATTATTTCTTTATCTATCATATGAGGGTTTTAGGTTTCATATTCCTGTGGTTTAAAATTTCACGAACTCTGGTCCCCTGGGAACCACAAGAACTAGCGTGTTGTGCACAGGCAAGGGGAGGTATCCTGCCAATCATTTCAGTTCTTGCAGGCAGAGAAGAAATTCCCCTATCCCACATTAGTATACAGATGGGGTTGTAGAAGCTGCTTTAATACATATTTTAACACGATGTTTGTGAGAGTATGAAGATTTAAAATAAGGTTCCTGCCATGATGTTGTCTGAAGATGTTTTTACTGTTGTGTTTTTATCTAACATCTAGGGAAGGGTGCAGTTCAAGTGACTTCTCAACGTGCTCAATATAGCTCCATTATATGTATATAAAATCACAAATTCTAGCGTTCAGTGGTGTGTATTACATAGTTCTAATAGTTCTTAGAGGTTTACCTATATTTGTTGTTCTAATAAAATTTTGTTGCTATTTTGCTCAGTAATTCCACGCCCCTAGAATGCCAATAAAATTTTGGTTTCATTTTAATGATACTCAGTTTATTTCTAAGATAAATAGTTTAAACATTAATTTGTGATTACTTAAAATACATCAACACTAGTATAAAGGTGCATTCAATCTACATAATTTCTAGAGGGTACTATTTTTGATTTGCACAAGTTATTTCAGACATTATAAGTACCTCAAATAAGTTTATGAAAATGTTTTGGTTACAGAAGCTATGTTTTAGAAAGATGTGCAGAGTTTGGTGATTTTGGCTTGCTCATTGCTCCATTTGTTGGCTATTGTGTATATTTTTAACAGGAAAGTAACATATACAGTTTAACAAGAAGCTGCTGCCTCTCAATGGGACCTCATGCTTTGCTACCATGTCTATCATTTGAGCAGTCTGCTGCAGCAACCCTAGACTACATTCGTTCTTTGCAATGTACTACACTGTTTTTTCACATTTTCCTACCTCATCCATGATTGTTTCTTCTTTCTTCTATGCCTTTTACATCAAGGCCAACTAGAAAACTATTACCTTGAAGGTTAATCTTAAATCTAATTTTCCTAGTCAAATACTGAAAATCATCTAAGTAGTTTGGAATATTACAATAAAATATTATGGAATTGTAAAGAATTAGAGGCAGAAACATCTGTAGGTGGTGATAAGGGAGATAAGCAGGTTATACTGTACAAAGCAAATTATGGCTTGTAGATAGCACTGCCCAGCCATGGTCAACTCCACCATGTTCTTACACATCACGATGGGTGGCGAGCCCTTGAGCTGCATCTCCTTTGAGCTATTCGTAGACAAAGTTCCAAAGGCAGCAGAAAACTTTCATGCTCTGCACACTGGGGAGAAAGGATTGATTATAAAGGTTCCTGCTTTCACAGGATTATTCCAGAATTTATGTGCCAGAATGGTGACTTCTTCACAAGCCATAATGGCACTGGCAGCAAGTTCATCAATGGGGAGAAATTCAATGATGAGAATTTCATCTCAAAGCATATGGGTCCTGGCATCTTGTCTATGGCAAGTGCTGGACCCAACACAAATGATCCCCAGTTTCTCATCTGCGCTGCCAAGACTGAGTGCTTGGATGACAAGCATGTGGTCCTTGGCAAGGTGAAAGAGGGTATGAATATTGTGGAAGCCTGGAAGGCTTTGGGTCCAAGAATAGCAAGACCAGCAAGGAGATCACAGTTGCTGACTATGGACAAATCTATAAATTTGACTTGTATTTTATCTTAACTACCAGTCCATTCCTTCTGAATCTCAGGAGAGCACCCCTTCATCCGCATCTGCTGGAAATATCCTATAATCTTTGTCCTCTGGCCATAGTTCTATGGGTTCTATATTTTCCTTACTCCCCTCCATGTCTAGCTGGATTGAAGAGTTAAGTATGATGATGAAACAAAAACCAAACAAAAAAAGTAAATTATGCTAACTTTTATGAAAAAAAAAAATGTACATATCTACATTTTTATATGTAAAATACTAATGAAAGCATTAACAGTACCTGGCTCTGGGGTAAGATGGAAACACTTCCTTCATATACTTTTTTACTTGAATATTTTACTATATTCATATGTTACTTTTCAATTAATAATGATTTTAAAATATCCTTTACACTGTTGTTTTCTTCTCCTACTCAAGCAAAATTAATCATGACTTGTTTGTATCCTGAATTTTTAGTCTTCAAATCCTTTGTGTCTAGTACTTTAATAAGAATTTTGAGGAACTTTATACCACTTGACATATTTTTAGAGGAACATCTAAAATTTCTCATTGAAAATGGAAAAAGTTGCAAAGACTTCATAAATTGCTTCTTTCTTTTTGATTGCAAAATTCTCTTTCTGTCTCTGGCTTTAGATAATTTGACTATGTATCTAGGTGTGAATGTCTTTGAGTTTTCCTTTTTGGAGTTTTTTAAGCTTCATGGATATGCAGACTAATATCCTTAATCAAATCTAGCAAATTTTAGCCATTATTTCTTCAAATGTTGCTCCTGTTTCCCTCCTCCTGACTCCCCTTTCTTCTTTTTCTCCTCCTCCTCCTCTTTCTTCTCCTTCTTTTTCTTTTTTGTCTTCTTCTAGAAGTCCCTTTATGCATACATTTTTTTTATGCATACATTTTTTTGATTGATAGTGTCCTGCAGGTCTATAAGGCTCCATTTATATGTCTTTTTTTTTTCTTCTTCTTCTTTTGGGTCCTTAGATAAGACCATCTCAATTGACCTATGTTCAAATTTTAAATAATATATATTGGCAGCTCTGGAAATCAGCGTCCTTCCCACCCACCAGGATTTGTTGTTGCTGCTGTTTGTCTGCTTGTTAGTGACTTTCCTGAACTAATTCTGCAAAGTCTAAATCCCCTGTCATATGTGGCCACTGAATTCCATGCTTGATTATCATAGTTATCTAATAATTTCACTGAGATATTCTTATATTCTTTGAACTCATAAGTCTCCAGCTTTGCTGAAGGGTACTGAGAGTGTGTTCATTTAAACTTTTAACATTCTACTAGGGAGTCTACAAGCTGCCTTAGGCATCATGTTCGGCTCAGACAGAACCTCAAAATCAGCCAAAGATAAGAATTTGGGGTCTTTTTAGATCTTTCCTGGATATGTGCATGTCCTTCTAGGTTTCCAGATATATGTAAGAGTTTTCAAAACTCTCTATGACCATTTGATTCCTCAGTAGTTCTTTCTCTTAGGATTTCTTTTTCAGCCTTTGTTAACTCCAGTTGATAATCCCACCTCAGGCAGCTGTGATCTGAAACAATTGTTGCTGATAATTTTTTACAAAGGCTCTGTAGGTAGGGCTGTTCATACAGAGGAAGCTCTCAGTCAGGTTAAATAGAAACAAACTGGGAAAACTGAGCTTTTCCAGGGAATTTTCAGACAAGTCAAGTAGTGACAATTTTCTGGGATGATGCTTGTGGTGAACCCCAAATATATCTGTCCTGCCTTCTCCAACGGCTACCAGGTTCCTGGTTTTCATAGTTCCTGTGGTTGTGAGAGTGTTGGTTTTTAAGGCTACCATGGAGCTGTGCGGGGGAGGATATGATCAGGGCAAGGTAAAAGATAAGACTTGTTCTTAAAGAGATTCTGCTTTTTCTTTCTTTTTTAGATAAAAAATCATTGGATTTCTTCAAGCTTTCCATTAATTTTAAGATTCCAGAAAAAGTTAAATTTGACCACAAGTGCAAGTCTTACTATTTTTATAGGGGGCAGATTTTGAGAGATCCTTACTCAACCATTCCAGAAGTTGCATCTCTGAATATACTTACACTGGAAATGGTAAATAAAGATGTCTACCAATGTAGCTGATGTAATATTTATCCATTAGATTGACTTTCTTGTTCATACCTATGCTGTGTGTGCTTTTTCTTCAACGAGGTTCATGATTTCTTTAAAGTAAGGGGCCATGCCTTATTTATTTTTTACTGCCAAATACAGAGCATAGTAACTGCCCTGCAGATGTTAAATGAATGATTAAATAAATACACAAAATTTCATATTCTCTTTATTTTTGTCATTCTATATTTATAACCTCCCCCCCACCAGCAGTCTTTTCCAACATCATCTTGCATAATCTCTATTCAAGCTACACTGGTTTTCTTTCATGTTCTTAAATGTATCTCTTCTCTCAAGACCTCTACAAATATTCTTCTTTTTTTTCCTTCCTTAAATATTTTTGCCTTGATTAAATTCTATTCGTAATTCAAAATATAATTCATATTCCACTTCTTTACAAACACTTATACTGACCCACTCTTCCAACATTAATAAGGTTCCCCTTGCCATGTGCCCTATGTGAGATATATATATATATAAAATCATAGGGTTTGGGGAGCAAAGGAAAATTAACAAAGTTTTGGTTCCTAAAGCATTTATCTTAAGTATACGTGTGTGTGTGTGTGTGTGTGTGTGTGTGTGTGTGTGTATATATATATATATGTGTGTGTGTGTGTGTGTGTATATGCTAATTTAAAAGTTTAATATTCATTTCATATTTCATATCCTTCAGTTATATGGATAATAGCCATGTGCTATTGATTCTTATTTAGCATTTAATGTACATTAACATTTTATAAATAGCAATGTCTCATTACAATTTTGAGTGGATTGTCATTTATCCATTAATTTGAACCACTGAGAAAAGAGACTTTATGTGTCAAGGTTATGAGATGTTAAAAGATGGCATTTAATTATCCTATATTTGAATACGGAAGTTGAGAAAGAGCATGATATAGGGCTAATGGACCAGCAAAAATGCAAAGTACCATTCAGCACTAAAGTAATTGGGCAGAACAGTGGAAAAGACTATGATAAAAGATTACTTCATTAATTTCAAAATTAAAGGGCAAGATAAGGTGGTCACTATCATAGGGTTATTAAGGTAAAACAAGCTAATCAGCACATTTCAAATGTAAAGTTGTCAGCTAATCATCCAATGATTACCAATTTCTGAAGAGTACAAAAGAAAGCAATTTATTTCACTTTATCAATCAAATCATGCAATCAAATGTTTTACTGAAAAAAAACCTTCTTAATTTATTTTTATCTTTCCTTAATATAATTTAACTATCATGCATTGGTAGGCAAACTATAAGAATATGGTAATTTTTATTTCATCTGCATAAGCATCAGAAAAAATGACTTTCTTATCAAAATAATGTTAAATGTCAAAGTCTTTCAAGCTTGACTACACTAACATAGTGATTGTTAATGTGAACCACAGACTCAATTATATCCTCAAATCTCTCTTACAAAAAAGCTTTACTAGAGAAATCTTACAAGCATATTGTATCATAAACACCTTACTAACAAAAAGTTAGCACACACACTGCTAAATCTAGAAATTGGAGGGAAACCTATAACAGAGAGAAACTCATTTTTTAAAAGCACAAAACAAAGTTACAAGCATTTTTGCAAAGAAATATCTTAAGTAGAAAATAAAGAAAAGCTAGATGAGGAAAAGGTCAGATGATTATGCTGGGGAGCTATATTTCTTCAGTTTACCTAACAGAAGGAAAAAAAGAGAGAGAGAGAGAGTATTTAATGAACTCTGATGAGCATGTAAGTGAAATAGTTTTGTATAAAATTGATAGATATTAAGTAGATAGATAGATAGATAATGGATGAATAATAGAAGCATAGATAGATAAATGGAATTTTGCTCCTGGACATGATAGGGTACCAGGGAGTAGAGGTCCCCTATAGCAAAAACAAACAAACAAGCAAAAAACAACAACAAAAACAAAGGAAGCAAATAAGATGAACCATTCAATTTCTCAAGCTTTCTCTCTGGATTCAATTTCTGGGCTATGTAAGCAGGAAGGGAAAAACCAAATAAGGCATAATAGTTTTAATGAATCAAGTAACTGAGACAGATGGGAATTGTGTGGCAGGATATGCAGAAGAGGGGTTATGCAATAAGGGAAGTCTCAGGAGTCCTTGTAAGTCTTTGCTGAATACACAGAAGTATATGCATAGGGTGAAACCACCAGTCTGAGCAGGAGCGATCAGAGAACTGGGAACTAAATGACTTCTGGAGCAGCCGTAGTTCTGGGAACTGTTTGAATTTCAATCAACCAGAGAGTATAGTTTTCAAAGATCACTTGGGCACTCTTAGAGACCAAAGAGACCAATGGCCTAACCTTAATGTTTAGGCTAACTCCTCCTCCAGTCAGGCTACTCTACACATAATATCAGATAGCTTAAAAACCAGCCTCCAAAGGATAAAGTTAAACCAAAGTAACTTAACTGCCTGCCAATGCAAGCTCCAGTTCTCTTTCAAGGAAGATAACGAAATCCAGACACACAAAAACATAAAATTCAAAATATCCAAGATCAAAGAAGCAAGAAAATGTAATGAATACCCAGGAGAAAAATTAGTCAACACACACACACACATGCACACACACCAGAAATAACAGCTAGAGATTAAAATAGCTCTTACAACAATGTGCCACTGTTTAAGGAAAAAAAAAATGAACATAATATGCAGAGAAATGGAAATATAAAATGACCCTAAAAGAACTTCTAGAGATGAAAAATACAGTATCTAAAAGGGAAAACTAAGTACATGGAATTATAGGAGTCCAATCACTGTAGAATAACAATCAATGAACACTTTGGTAAAAAACTAACTGAAAAGAAACACAGAAAAGCACTGAACCAAAATTGAGTTATGGTAAATTATAAATAGTATCTAGTGGTCTAACATACATGTATCTGGAGTCCAGAAAGCAATAGGTGAGGAGGGAGAAGACAAAAACATTTCTAGAAAAAAAAAAAAAAAAAACTGTAGCTGATCCACTATGGAAAATAGTATGTCTGTTCTTCAAAAAATTAAAAATAGAACTGCTTTATGATCCAGTAATCCACTTATGGGGATATAGCCAAAGGAAATGAAAGCAGGATCTTGAAGAGATATCTGCACTCCCATGTTAATTTCAGCATTATTTACAATAGTTAAGATATGGGAACAACCTAAATATCCATCAACACATGAATGGATAAAGAAAATGTGACGTATACATACAATGGAATGTATTCAGCCTTAGAAATAAGGGAATCATGCCATGTGTAACAATGTGGATGAACCTGGAGAACATGGTGCTAAGTGAAATGTCAGAGGCAGAAGGACAAATACTGCATAATCTCACCTGTACAGAAGCAGAGAGTATAATAATGGTTGCCACCAGCTAGGAGGAGGAAGAAATGAGGATATGGGGATCAATGGAAACAAAATTTCTGTTATGTAAAGTAAGTTCGTTCCAGAGATCTTATATGCAACAATGTGATCTCAGTTAATACTACTTCATTGTGTATTTGAAATTTGCTAGAAAGGTAGATCTTAAGTGTTCTCATTCCATTCACAGAAAGCAAAGGGAAGGGAAAGGAAGGAGTGGGGAAGGGAAAAAAGGAGAGGAGAGGGAAGGGAAGGTGATAACGATCTGAAGTGAGAGATGTGTTAATTAGCTTGGTTGTGGTGACTATTTCAGAAGGTGTATCTAATATCACATCACGAAATTGTACAATTTAAATATATATAATTTTTAGGACTATTTTTAAGTTTTAGGTTCACAACAAAATTGAGGGGAAGTTACCAAGAGTTCTCATATACTCCTTGTCCCCACACATGCATAGCCTCCTCCATCAGGAACATTTCTCACTAGAATGGTACATTTGTTAAAATTGAAGAACCTACACTGACACATTATAATCATCCAAAGACCATACTTTGTATTATAGCTCACTTTTAGTATTGCACATTGAGTGGGCTTGGACAAATGTATAAATGGCATGTGTCTATCATTAGAGTATCATACAGAGTATTTTCACTGCCCTAAAAATCCCTTCTCCCTGCCCCAATCACTGATTTTTTTTTTAATTTTGAGTACAGTTAACACACAATGTTACATTAGTTTCAGGTATACAGCATAGTGATTGGACAAGTTTATACATTATACTATGCTCACCACAAGTGTAGGTAGGTACCTTCTATCCTGATCCATTGTTATTACAATATCATTGGCTATATTTCCTATGCTGTCGCTTTTCTTCCCCTGACTTATTCATTCCAAACTGGAAGCCTGTATTTCCCACTCTCCATTGCCCACTTGGCCCCACCACTAATCTTTTTACTTTCTCCACAGTTTTGCTTTTTTAATTGGAACTGTACAATATGTAGTATTTTAGTCTTTTCAGAGCTTCTTTCACTTAGTAATATGTATTTAAGTTTCCTCCAAGTCTTTTCACGGCTTGAAAGCTCATTTCTTTTTAGTGTAGAATAGTATTCCATTATTTGGATGTAGCATGGTTTATTTATCCATTCACCTACTGAAAGACTTCTTGGTTTCTTCCATGTTTTGCCAATTATAAATGAAGCTGCTATAAACATTCATGTGCAGCTTTCTGTGTGGTCATATTTTCAATTCTTTTGAGGAAATGCCAAGGAGCTTGAATGATATAGTAAGAATATGTTAATTTTGTAAAAAAAACAAAACAAAAACAAAACAACAACCCACAAAACTGCCTTCCAAAGTGGCTGTACTATTGCATTTCTATCAGCAATGAATGCAAGTTCCTCTTGCTCCACATCTTCATCAACATTTGATATTATTAAGGTTCCAGATTTTGTCCACTCCAGTAGGTCGGTAGTGGTATCTCATTGTTATTTTAATTTGCATTTCCTTGATTACACATCATGTAAAATATCTCTTCATGTGCTTATTTGTCATTTGTATTTCTTCTTTGGTGAAGTTTCTGTTAAGGTCTTTGGCCCATTTTTAAATTGGGTTGTATGTTTTCTTAATGCTGAGGTTTTTTTTTGTTTTTTTGTTTTTTAAGATTTTATTTATTTATTTGACAGAGAGGAGAGAGATTACAAGTAGGCAGAGAGGTAGGCGGGTGGGGGAGGGGGGGGAGGGAAGCAGACTCCCCGCTGAACAGAGAGCCCGATGCGGGGCTGGATCCCAGGACCCTGAGATCATGACCTGAGCCAGAGGTAGAGGCTTTAACCCACTGAGCCACCCAGGCGCCCCTTAATGTTGAATTTCAAGAGTTCTTTGTACTCTGTGGATAACAGTCCTTTACCAGAGCTGTTTTTTGGAAATAATATCTCTTAGTCAGTGGCTTGTCTTCTCATTCTCTTGACATAGTCTTTCACAGAACAGAGGTTCTTAATCTGAATGAATTCCACCTTATCAATTCCTTCCTTTCTTTGGTGTTATACCTAAAAAGTAATCACCACACCCTAGGTCATCTAGATTTCCTCCTATGATGTCTTCTAGGAATTTTATGGCTTTACATTTTATATTTAGGCCTGTGATCCATTTTGCGCTAGTTTTTGTTAAAGATGTAAGGTCTGTGTCTAGATTTTCCTTTTGCATTTGCATGTCTAGTTGTTCCAGCACAACTGGAACTCTTTGCTTCATTTTGCATTGCCTTTGCTCCTTTATCAAAGATCAATTGACTATATTTATGTGGTCTATTTTTAACCTCTCTGTTCTATTAATCTATTGTCTGTTCTTTCAACAATACCACACTGTCTTGATTACTGAACATGTTTACTTTTTAATTGAATGTAATTATAATTCTTCTTGATTATATTTTGTCCATTTCCATTAAGATCTAAATTGCTGATCATCTTTTCATAATATCTCCAAATATTTGTTTGAGGATGTTTAATTCATTTTTGAGTGTTGTGTGACAGTTTTCTTTTGATCCTTGGTTGTTTTCTTCGTGGGGTGGTTTCATCAGCTGAAATGTTTTTATTTGAATTTTTAAAATTAGATTTGTATGAATTGAGTTGATTGTTTTTTCTCTTCCTAGAAGTTTGTTTACACTGGTTTTTCAAATACACATTCTCCTGTCAGTGAAGTATAATTTTGTTGATTGTTTGAGTGGTGAGGCGTATGTTGTTTCTTTCATTCCTGTAAGAATTTTAATTTTCCCCTCTTACTTTCTTCTTTACCTTCACTGTTACTTACACATAGGGTACTACCACTTCTCTACATGTCTGATCTTCCCCATGCAGTGCTTCTCGGAAGTTCCCACCTTTGTCCTGTAAGGCTTCAAGTTCCTACCTTATAGTGGGTGTTGTGAAATACCAATTCCCAGACAGTCTGTTGAACACTAAATGTTGGGTTGGGCTTTCTAGTTGTGATTTTGCCTTTGTTTCATCTATGTTCTCCACCTTCCTCTTTTCTTTTCTCATATTCTCCTAAGTTCCCTCTCCCTGACAGTGGGCATCTTGGGAAGAGTTTTGTTGGAGTTTGGTGTTTGTAATAATCTCTGCCTCTAGCTATTTTTTTTTTTAAAGATTTATTTGTTTATTTGAGAGAGAGACAGCAAGCAGTTGGGGAGGGGCAGAGAGAGACCAAGAGAGAGAATTTCAAGTAGGTTCCACATCCAGCGCAGAGTCTGACATGGGGCTTGATCCCACAACCCTGAAATATGACCTGAGACAAAATCAAGAATCAGATGCTTAACCAACTGAGCTGCCTAGGCACCCCTACTTCTAGCTATTTTTAAAAGGTAGGCCATGTGTGTTTGTCTCCTGGATTGCACTAAATATCTCTTAGTCTCCTTCACTCTCTACCTCTACCTTGATCTCTTTCTCTCAGAAGATAAAAGGGTAGAGATTTGGGCTCCCTTCATTATCCCCCAGACTCAGAAACTGTAGAAATATATTCTTTTTTTTTAAAAATCCAATTTTAGTATAAAGCTTATGATTTTATTTCTAACATATCTATTATTAACTTAAAATAATTAAAAACTCATTATATACATTAAACATTTACAATTGCATATAAACACATTTTTCAAAATTTCCCCTAATTTAATTTATTGAATTGTCAAAAATCATATTTTATTAATAAGAAAACTGTAATTAGTCAGTGACTTGACTAAAGCCAAATGATAGTAAATAGACCTAAATAAACTGAGTAAATAGACCTAAATAAACTGATAGTAAATAGACCTAAATAAACTGAGCCATTTGGACATAAATTTATTTCTCTTCCTACTACATGATAGTTCTCTGGGTGCAGACATTTAATTGAACAAATTATTTTTTTTAGTGAATACTAATTTTTAAGATAACAAATTCTAACCTCATTAATGGGAGCATTCTGCCTAGTTCACCTTGGTTATGAAACTGTTTTTACTTCACCAGATGTCTGAGCATTGCTCTTAAATTCTTTATGTGTGTAAACATAAATAACAGAAATTTCTTTTTATTAAGGTTTATTAGAAAAAATGCAAGTGGCCTCAAGGTCCTCTCCAAATAAAATTTTATTGGATTTTAGTCAGTAGCTATGATATTATGAAACACAAAATACCTACCATAGCTTTGCAAACCAAGAGTTATAATGATTTGTTTACCTGAAAAAAAAAAACATTTAATTTGTCTCAAGTTCAAACGAACATGCCTGCCTGACTATAATTTTTATCTATCCATTCCAAATATAACATTGAAAAGTAGCATCTCTTGTCACTTGCTAGCCCTTGGGTCTCTGCTTTTATGTTTAATTTAGTATCGACTTGTGACTTCTTTTCCTTTTACAGCTGATAATGAATTAAAATAAAATAATGATTTGCTTTTACTGCCAGACAAGATGCTAGATGTCCTATTTGCCAAGTTTATAGTTTATAAGTAATGGCATGCCTTTAATAAAAAGTTTAGTACAAATACAAAATAAAAACTAAAATGTCAAAATGCTTACCTTTTATCATAAAATTATTAATTCTTACCACATCAAATCAAGGAACACATCACTGGTGTCTACATCATTCAAACAAATATTTTGACAAGCAGTAAACCCATGAAGGAAACACTGTTTTAAAAATTAAACATTCAGTAGCATAGAAAGAAAGTTTCTTGTCAAAACAATGTTCATCATGCAGTTGTCCAAAGGAATCTGATAGCTAGTGCTCACTGTATAAAAAAACTCCTACTAATTCTATATTACTCAATGTTTATTAAAATTGTCTTCAGTTAGATATGAAATCTATCTATCTATCTATAGTTTGGCATAACTCTGATGGAAAAGGAAAGAAAAATTACCCTTTTGTCATTTTAGGGCATGGGGTAAATGCCCAAAATAACATAGTCCAGCCATTTTTTTAATCTGAACAACTATTTGGACCATTGGTAAATTGAGTATGTAAGTAGAATATTATTTCACACAAGTGACTGTAAGTGTCATATAGCATGCTTAACTATTTTAATTGGTGGACCCAAGCTCCTTGGGTTTCTGAGCTCATATAAAAAAATCCATGTTTATTGTTTTGTCTCCCTGTTATTTGTTAGTGTGGTATAAATAGAATATCTAAGAATTAGTCATTTAAGAGAGAAATCCATTATAGATTTATCTTTTACATTTATAAGTCCAGTAACTTGCAAGGTTGAAAGATTTTGAGTTGAAAACATATACATTTGTAAATCTAGTAACTTGCAAGGTTGAAAGATTTTGAGTGGAAAACATATTTGTTTTATTCTTGCATATGCAGTTCTTATCGTAGCTAATAGAAATGTACCTTTATTGGTAGTACTTATTATCAAAATAAATATTATCAGTTTATTTGTTTAGCATCCACCTCTAAAAATTAAAATGTTTCTTTATGAGAACATGACCTCTGTGTATTCACTATAATTATAGTCTTAAAACCAAGGACAGTGCCTGGCACATGATGGAAACTCAACAAATATTTGTTATATTGGAAAAAATACCTGAAAGTCAATAATTCTTTTTTCAATGAAATAATTGATTTAAATTATAGTACACAAATATATCATAAATATCTCATTTATTTGGAATGCTGACATTGTTTTGTGTTATAAAATAGCTTTTCAAACATAGGCAACTTTTGGAAAAAATATGTTTGGACATATTCTTGATAAATGGCAATTAGAATTAATGGATTTTAGAACAACATGTTGAAATAAATTAATACCAATCTAAATACCTTTGTACAGGTTAACAATTGGAGCTTTCATGAAAGGGGTGGCTTTTTGAGTCTGGAGTCCAGTAAGTAAAGATAACCTTCTAGGACATGATGATTTCAGAAAGACTCATAGTAAACTTGTAAGCAGAAAGGCATTTTTGACTGTTGAAATAGTAATCAAAATACCAAAGCATTTAGTGGGAAAAATAGAGGTGATTAATTTATCATGTGACCAAATGTTGAGGATGCATAAAAAAAAAAAAAAAAACAAATTGTGGTGGTTGACCATGAGAAATGGACATCATTATCAAAAAAAAAAAAAAAAAGAAAAGAAAAGAAAAAAAAGAAACACAAATTAAAAAAAAAAAACAAAAAACTACCTAGGTAAATAAATAAAAACTGGAACTGCCCGAAATGAGAACCTAAAACAAGTCAAAGTGAGATTTAAAAACAAAATGTTAAAATAATAATAATAATTCTTCTGGCACTCAACACCCAAAGAACAAATAATCCGATCAAGAAATGGGCAGAATATATGAACAGACATTTCTGCAAAGAGGACATTCAAATGGCCAACAGACACATGAAAAAGTGCTCAACATCACTCGGCATCAGAGAAATACAAATCAAAACCACAGTGAGATACCACCTCACACCAGTCAGAATGGCTAAAATAAGCTGGTCAGGAAACTACAGATGTTGGTGAGGATGCGGAGAAAGGGGAACCCTCCTACACTGTTGGTGGGAATGCAAGCTGGTACAGCCACTCTGGAAAACAGTATGGAGGTTCCTCAAAAAGTTGAAAATAGAGTAACCCTTCGACCCAGCAATTGCACTACTGGGTATTTACCCTAAAGATACAAATGTAGCAATTCGAAGGGGCACGTGTACCTGAATGTTTATGGCAGCAATGTCCACAATAGCCAAACTATGGAAAGAACCTAGATGTCCATCAACAGATGAATGGATAAAGAAGATGTGGTATATATATACATTGGAACACTATTCAGCCATCAAGAGAAATGAAATCTTGCCATTTGCGACGACGTGGATGGAACTGGAGGGTATTATGCTAAGTGAAATAAGTCAATCAGAGAAAGACAATTATCATATGATCTCTCTGATATGAAGAATTTGAAAGGCAGGGTTGGGGGTTGTGGGGGGTGGGAGAGGGAAATGAAACAAGAGGGGATCAGGAAGGAGACAAACTGTAAGAGACTCCTAAACTCATGAAACAAACCAAGGGTGGCTGGGGGGTAGAGGGGGTAGGGATAGGGTGGCTGGGTTATGGACATTGAGGAAGGTATGTGCTATGGTAAGTGCTATGAAATGTGTAAGCCTGAGGATCCACAGACATGTACCCTGGGGCAAATAATACATTATGTGTTAATTAAAAAAAAGAAAAAAGAAAAAGAAAAAAAAGAAAAGTAAGAAGAGCAAAAATAATAATAATAATAATAATAATAATTCTGGCAATTAAACCAAAAAACGTTCTTAAATTTTTTATGACTTTAAATTTTCATAGCTCTTTGTAATCTTCCAAATGATTTCTCATTCAATATCTCATCTACATTTTATGAGCCTTCTGATACAATTAGGTGTACTGAGTGCCTACAAAAATATCAGACATTATGATAAGATCTGGGGATCCACAGATGAACAAGGAGCATTCCCTGACCTTTAAGAATTAAGTCTATAGGTGAAAACACTGAGTTTCATAAATGAAATGGATCTTCATTTATCCCACAACCAGATCTTCTTATTCCAAATTCAATACTTTTTAAAAATAAATGCCTAATGATATAAGATAGATTAGATAGATGATGATAGATAATTTATTTTATTAACTCATAAGGAAATAATGAGGGATTGGTATTATTTATCACAGCAAATTTATAATAGCAATGAAAGTTGGGAGCAACCTGAATAATCAACCTTTGGAATCGGTATACAAAATATGATGGATTCTCACCAGGAGTAATACAATACCTCTTACAGTAGGAAAGTGTGATGCGTGATTATTAGAAGCATGGACTGTGGCGTCAGAAAAACCTGGAATTGTAGGCAGCCTCAAAGACAGCACACAATGACCTAATGTTCATGAGAATCTCTAATCCACTCCCTGTGAGTGTTCTCTGGACAAATCGATTTGCTTTTCATGAATAGACAATGACAAAAGTGATGGAATGCCACTTTAAAGATTCAGTTACTAAAAGACAACGCCTTCTACTGTGGGAGCTACTTCTCACTTTCTCTTGGATCATTCATTCCGAGGGAAGACAGCTGCCAGGATGGTGAACTTGGAGCAGATCTTCTAAAGCCTGACAAACTCCTAGTGTGTGAACTTGATAGTCGTCCCATCCTCTTGAGCCTTGAGAGTACTGCAGTCCTGGTTGACCTCTTGACTGAAGTTTGCTGAGATATCCTGAGCCAGAACCACCCACCAAAGCCACTCCCAAATTCCTGAGCCACAGAAACTGGAAGATAATAAACGTGTGTACTTTCCAATCAAGAGGTTTTATAGTGATTTGTCATACAGCAAAAAGTAGCTAGTCTGGACACGTGATATTAAATCCTAGTTCCTCCTCTGACTGGCTGGATGTCCTTAGACAGTCTTTCATCATCCATTGTTTCCTCTATAGAAGATGTATAAAATAAAATCACATATAAATATATATAAATCTGCATAAAAATTATTTTAGGATTTTATAAGATGATACACCAAAAGCATTTACATTAGGGTTTTACTATATTATAAACATGCAATTAAACCCTTAATTCATTAGTTAAGTTGCAGAAGAATATTTACTGATATTTAAATTATTTGGAACATATTAAATGACAAAAGACAGAATTAAAACATATGTACACTGGTGAGTGCTGTGAATTGTGTAAGACTGATGAATCACAGACCTGTACCCCTGAAACAAGTAATACATTCTATGTTAATAAAAAAAACCATATGTACATAAAGTGAATGGCAGCATATATCACAATATTTAAATCTGGGTAAAGGGCGTCTGAGTATTTGCCATAGTATTTTTATTCTTAACATTTTTGTGTAAGCTTGAAATATTTCAAATAAACTGTTTTTAAAGTATTTACAGTATAATCATTCTTTTAAAACAATACATTTTTATAGGAAAATATTCAAAAGCTATATGAAAAAATAATAATGCTTACCTCTCAGTGCAGTGATTATGAGATACATTTATTTTTTCATTTTTTCAAAATTTTGTACATTAATGCATACATTAATGTATGCGTGAAAAGATATTTCAATTCCTTGTAAATATTGCCTAATACTAGGACTTTGTTTATGAAAATTATTTAAACATGTTGCATTTCAGAAGTATGCTAGTGAGCACTGTAATAGAAAAGTCTAGACATTTGCTTCATTTGATTACTTGTAAGGTTATTGCATGTATGTGTTGATATCAGTGAATGAATTTTCCTATAATTTCATTGGAAGAATATCTTATCCTTTATATTAGCATTGCTAGAAAATATCATCAGAGTAACCCAGAAAATCATGTGTGGCTTTACTAGATTAATAAACATATTTTTGCCCTTCATTACCCTCACCCACTTCATGGAGAGCCTAATTCTCATTGTCACTTTGGGCTCCAAGTTTCATTCACTCATGTTTGCTTTCTTCTGTCTCGAAGACCTAACCCTAAAGCAACAGCACAGCATGGTCTTAAAAGCTCAGAATTTGAAAGCAGATGGCCAAGATTCAAATCTCATCTAGGTAACTTACCCTTTCTGCATCTCGCTTTCTTACATGTTAATTGGGAGGATAATAATAGTACTATGTCATAGACTTGTGAAATATAAATGACTTAACACATGTCATGTGGGCAGAAGAGTGTCTGTTGTACATTAAGTATGAAATTATTAGCTATATTTATTATTATATTTTTAATAATGGCAATCAACCTCTTCTACATGATTTTGCCTTTTTTATTTCTAAGGGATTTCTATTTGGTTCTATTACGTATTGCTGCCTAACAAAGTAATAGCCTGGCTACTGCATTCTTGCATCATCAATTTTTTCCTATTTTTCTTGACTGGCTACTTACACATGTTCACACTTCTGCAATCTGTGTCCAAAAAAAGAAAAAAAAAAAAAAGAAGCACATCCAGTTGCCCTCCAGTGATTACCCTATCTCTGGTCTCTATCTCTCTCTTCCCTTCACAACCAAACTTCTTTAAAGAATAGCTGAAGAATATCTGCCAACAATATCCTTGGATACTTCAAAGCTACAGAGAACTCTGATGCCCCTAAAAGAGGAACAGGGGCAGGACCTGGGGCACATTGTTTCACTCTGAGCTGAAAACCCATTATATCATTTTTATTACTTGACTCCTTTTACTCTGCCTCTCTCATTAAAGTTGCTTTATCTCACCGTAAAATCTTAGGTCCTTTCTTCCTCTCACTCATCTACAAGCGGAACGCTCAAGGAAAGCTTATCTACTCCCTTGCCTCACCAAAAATCGATACTTCAATAACTTCCAAATCAAGAATCCGACTCATTTTCTCTCTGGGCTTCAAATCTCCACATGCTATTCAATATTTCCTCTCTATATAACAGACCATTCGACACAAGGTGTCTAAAAATTATTCCGACTATTCAAGCACCCCATCACCACCACTGATTCTTTTCCTACATGATCTAGTGCATTGCTTGGAACACCATGAACACACTTTTTTTCTTCCTTTCTAATTATTGTGAAAGAGCAGATATACAAAAAGCTATAAATAATAACAAAATATAGCTTATGCCACACCTAATTCAAGCAATAAACATTATAAAATTACTAACATCCTCTGTACTGCCCCTCTGTATTGTATTACCCTTTCTAAATCCAGAAGTAACCATTATCCTGAAATTAAAGATTTTTCTTTCCTAATGATAAAACGTGTTAATGAACTCACTGATTCCTGATGTGTAGTTCAAAAATAAATGAAACTGTTTAATGATTAAGTTATTTTAGTAGGTCTATAATAAATGACACTATATTATATGTATTTTATGCAGACTGTTCATCTCTGGAACCCAGAGGGAAAATAACTGCAGAATAACCTAATCCTCTAAAGACTGTAGCAATAAAAATAAATAAATAAATAATGGTAAAAATGATATGTCAGAATTGAGTAATAGGCTGTTACAACACAGAAGAGAAGCAACATCTAAAGAGATGAGGTGTTGGGCCTTTCTTGTTAGCACAAGTTCTTTTCCTAGGTCTGCATTGTATTTTCTGTGTCCTTGGTCACATTACTCACTCATAAAAGCTGCATAATACAGAGAGTGATACTTTATGTAAACTGGATAAAGCACTTTACAAAATACTGGCCACCCACCAACTTCACAGGAATATCCTGAGGAATAATGAGATCATGTTTGCCAGGTTTTATGAGATCCATGGATGAAAGCAGTTATAAAAGTACAAAGTCCTGGAAGAAATTCTGCTGTGCTCTGAGTGACAGGTATAGTGTCTGTGCAAGAAGAATATACAGTTTTGTGTGCTAGTTGAACTAAAAGACATCGTGAGAAGTCAGATGTATAAAGTAGTCAAAGAATACCAAGGAAATGAAGTCAACTGGAGGGCAGGGGGACCTCCCCAGAAAGCTATAAAAGATATTATTTAAATATTACCAGTTTTCTTGTTTTTCATTAAATCTTTACTTAAAAACTGAGGTGCATTATAATTGCTTGAAATTAGTATGCATTAACAAGGAAAGATTGTGTCCTACTTTTCTGAATCATCCTTTACAAGGGTCCTGACCAAATAACTATTTCTGGTGAAGAAAAGCTATTTTTCTCACAGTGGGATGGAGAACTAAAAATGGAATTTCAAAACTTGTATTGTTCATTCCAGTTTCCTGTTCATTGAGCACATCTTTCCAAGTACATATAACAAGAAAAAGTTTCATAAAGTAAATTAAAATTCCTCAAGCTTTGTTCCATGAAGTGTTATTAGATTGAGATGCCCCATGAAAAATAGTAAGACTGTAAGACCTAAATAAACAAGTTTAATGTTATTATTACCATTTTTCACCAGGTGTTTTCATTTACAAAATACTTAGTTAATATTTTACATTTAACATCTAAGAACTTGTGTTCTCCTAGAACACACATTCGAAATTAATCAAAATTTCTTACGGGTATGACAGTAATTCTGGGCATTTAAGGAGCAAGCTTTAAAAGCCATGAAAATTCTGAAAACTAGGCATAGCAACTCAAGAATGGAAAGAGAAAGGGGATCGAACTAGATAGAACAAAGCTACATGCAGAAAAAAAAAATTACAAATGCTTACACTCCGTGTGTAGGAATAGGATGAAAATTTACATTTTTCCCTAAATAATTAGTTTAATCTATACCCTAGTGTGAGAGATTTCGATAATTTTGTTCTTTAAAATTTGCATTTGATGATGGAAAAAATAACCTGGTGTCAGGTCTGAAAATAAGGTAGAAATAATAATTTTATCCTGAATAACTTAAAATTTAACATAAAGAACAATAAATCTTATTCTATGGGCACACACAGACATATCCACGCACACAAAGTTGAACACGTGGACTTGATATATAGAAATCCATTTTCTCCCCTAGCTATAAAATTAGTAAGTTTTTCATTACTATGCACGTAAGTCAACCATTCAAAGACTCAATAATATCAAATGTTAGGGTGCTTAGATTATGATTGAGACATTTTTCTGTCAAAAATATAAATGATTAAAAGACTAGCATTTAAGAGGTGCCTGGGTGACTCAGTCAGTTGGGCCACCGACTCTTTTTTTTTTTTTTTTCATATTTTGAATATTTGCTATATTATCTGGTATTTTTTTTCCCCCAAATACTTTTATTTTATTTTTTCAGTGTTATTTTTTCAGTTCATTGCCAACAGATGAATGGATAAAGAAGATATGTTCCATATATACAATGGAATATTATGCTTCCATCAGAAAGGATGAATACCTAACTTTTGTTTTAACATGGGCCACTGACTCTTAAATTTGGCTCAGGTCATGATTTCTGGGCCCTGGGAGAGAGCCCCAAGTCAGACTCCTCACTCAGCACAAGAGTTTGCCTGAGATTCTCTCTGTCCCTCTGCCCCCCACTCCCCGGCTGCCCTCTCTCTCTCTCTCAAAAATAAATAAATAAATCTTTTTAAAAATCAGAAAAATTAAGCAAAGAGAAAAATAAATTTGAAAATATTTCATAAAGCACTTCTCAAAAAGTTTAAAAGCCAGGAAAAAAATAAAATTCAATAGTACTTAGAGGGAAATGTATTTATTTGCAAATCCAAGAACATAATAAATAAAAATAAATGAAAGTCCAAATAAATAAAATGTTCATGCTCAGATTATAACATTAGAGGCAAAATATTAAGTTAGGAAGTTAGTTAACCCTCTTACCATATACAATACATTATAACAGAGAATGATCTTAATTAATTTGGCTCCCAGAATGCCAAAAAGAAGACAGAATTGGTCCAGTAGTAAAAGTTCTGTATTTGAATGCTCACCTCACTTAATTGGCATCATTTCTCTGAGTCGGAGGTTTCTTGTTAGATACTGGAACTGCCTTTTCTGTCTTATAACACCATTGTGAGATTTAAAGGATCAAAAGCTCTAGTCTTAGTGTTAGATGATCCAGGTGTTAGTCATACCTCTGGAAACTCAAAGCTTCATTTTATTTTTCTATAATGCAGAGATAAAAACACCTCTTCAAACAGCTATGAGAACTAAAAAGGAAACATGGGGATTGAATACTCTTAACTGTAAAGATCAAATCCAAATGTATATTGCACTTCTCTTACTAACCCCAATTTTAAACAAAATCTTACATGAAATCTCGATATTAAAAACAGATCAAAGTGGAGCTCGTTATAGCAGAGCTACATTCCTGCTTAAAATCCCTCCAGTCCTCAGATTCCTTTACCAGGAAGTTTCATAAAACACTGAGATCGGCCCCCATCCCAAAAAACAGCATGGAAACAGCTTTCCATAACAAGTATTATTTATTTATTTTTATTCAAGTATAATCAACATACAGTGTTTTATTAGTTTCAGGTGTACAACATAATGATTCAGCAATTCTATACATTACTCAGTGCTCATCTGAATAAGTGGACTCTTAATCCCCTTTATCAATTTCACCCATCTCCCCACCCACCTCCTCTGTGGTAACCACCAGTTGGTTCTCTGTATTTAAGAGTCTGGTTTTGTGTGTGTGTATGTTTGTCCCTTTTTTCCTTTGTGCATTTGTTTTTCCAGGTCTGGGCACATGTCACCATATCATCCTGCCTTTCCACTATCATCAAATTATGCTTGGGTTGTGAAGAGGTTCTACTTTTAATCTTAAAATAAACAATTAAGAACTAGAAGATTTAATAAAAAACTGAAATAGATCATTTGATTGATAACGATTTGGATAGGCACAAGAAACTTAATATACACAATTCTATTATGTTCGTTTAAATAGTTTTCCTTGTTTTCATTTAAGAATTGAGTTTTGTATCAGTACTGCATCTTGTTTTTGTCCATCATCTCTCCCTCTGATTCATAGAGAGAAACATGACATCTTCAGTTGGCAGCAATTCTTTCATTCACAGACTATTATTCTATATTAAAACAATGGAACTAACCTGATTATTTGGATCTCTAATCCTCAATTTAGGGCTAGTACCTCTGGAGGCATGTTTGGGACTGCAGACACCATTCCATCAGTAATTTTTGACACCCACACTTTCTCAAATCAACACTCCAATTTACAGCTTTGAGGCTGATGAGGTATACAATCTTCTTAATTAGTTAGATTTGTACAGGTCACGTTCCTGTTTTTCTTTTGACATTATATCTTTGCGGGCAATTGCCCATCTCTTATTCATTTATTCCACATATTAACAAATAAAATCTTCAATATTAGTCACTATCAAAGATCTTAGAAGACAGGGTTAACCACTGGGTTTATGGGTCTCGATTTTACTTGCCATAAAAAACAAATCCATCTTTTCTACCCTTATTTGTATATCTGATTTTTATTTCCACTTATGCTACGATGTCTTGTTCTATCTAGACTTTCTTCTAAGAGCTGTAATACTAATACTTAGATGGATCTCGGGAAATATTTAACTCATATATTCTTTTAGAGAGGTGTCATGATCTTGGAGTTTGAGCATGAATCTCTGGTGAAGTTGCCAGTCCTTTTTGGTGCTACACTTCCAGTACCAAATTATCTGTCCATTAGGGTTGTCTTTGGCTCCATATATTAGACAACCAAATTACACTTTCATATATGGCTTTATTTTTCTTTTATAAACAATGTCCAGGATGCACACTGGTGCAGCTACTAGAGAATATAATCAAGGAATCTTTCTGTCATTCAGTTCCACTTTCATTAACGTTTGTTTTTTGTCCAGCTTATCATATAAAGGATTTTTTATTTTGGTACAGCTAATTCTTAGAGGAAGAATTGGTACAACAATAGTATCTCCCATTAAAGCTTTAGCTTAGTATTAACATATCAAATTGATTGTCTTATCATCAGTTTGGTTTCCAGAATCTTTTTTACCCCATATAATTCCAATTTTTAAAATTGAAGTGAAATTCCACAATACTTGGAAGGTGAAAGTGAAACAATATCTATTAAGTTCTGAAGATTTCCATTGTTCGAGTGTTGAGAGTGGTCCCATTTTGTTCTAGCTGTTCCTAAGCTTGATATTTGTATCTCCTTCTCAACTGCTAGCCAGGACAACCAATAGCAAACTCAAGCCCACATCATATATTTCACTACAAACTTACAGAGATAAGGCCAAAAACGCCAACAAATTTTCCATGGACTTTGCCCTAGCCCTGTATCTCAGTCCTACTCCTGCACCTGCGTGTGCATAGCTTTCAGATTTTGATGTCAGATCTGATTCATTCATCATAAGAGGGCTGATGAATGACCTGTCTTAGATAATTCCTCTTTTCAAACATTTACTCTCCTAGCCTAATACTGACCAAGAGAAATAAAAAATGTTATAAAAGAATTCTATAGAAAATTGTACCTCAACAAATGAAATAACCTACATAGAATTCACAAATTCCTAAAAATGCTCAAATTACCAAAACTGACTCAAGAAGAAATAAAAAATCTGAACAGACCTATAACAAATAAGGACATTGAATAAGTAATAAAAAATATCCTGGCAAAGAAAAGTCCAAGATTGATGAGTTCGTTGTTGAACTCTTCCAAACATTTAAAAGATTAGTAAGAATCCTTCTCAAACTCATCCCGAAAAGTAGAAGAGGAGGCAGCACAACTTAACTCATTCAGAGGCCAGATGTATCCTGACACCAAAGCCAGACAGAGACAACACAAGTAAAGAAAAAGGACACATCATATGCCTTATGAATATAGATGCAAAAATAATCAACAATTTACTATCAAAGTGAATCCAAACATATTAAAAGAAAAAGATTTAAAATAGATGATGCATATAAAGTGACTAACTTATCTAGCAGAATATAAGTATTCAATAATTGCCAGTAGTCATTATCGTCATCAATGTTTCTATTGATGTCATTGCTACTATTTTTTGTATTCATAGCACTGAGTCCAAGCCCAGCACATATTATGGTTTTCTGTTAATTTGGTATTACTTATTTAAAGACAGTTTTATTTATCTTTGTGTGTGCCGAATACTATAACAAGATCTATGGAATGATGGGTTTTTTTAACTAGACTATCCACTTCTGTAATAGAAGAATCTTTTTTATGTTTTCTAATTCCTTCAAACTAAAAAAATTTCGTGTGCATAATTATTCCTAACGCATGGTTGATGATACACAATACATGGTTATTTGAATAAATTAATGAACAAAGATTTTAAAAATCTGGTTATGCTAGAACATAGACTTTAAACTCAAAATAAGGCCTAGACATTGATACAGATTGGTTTTTCTTCAAACTGTCAATAGTTTAATTAATAACATGTTAGAACCCCAGGAAACTTCTTGGATGTGAATTTACAAAGATCATTGGTCATTACCTTTTATTTCTTGCATTTTCACACATTGCCAGTTATAGCCTGACAAGCACAAATTGCTCAGTAAGTGAGGATATGAGAGTGGAAGTAATTCAGTAAATCACTGACACTACACTATACAGGAAGAGCAGATCTTTTTATATGTTTTTCTGAGTTCTCTTTTTAAGCTCAAAGGAAATGTTACTAAATTGCATTAAAAAAAAACCCTGAGTAAACCACTGGATGAAAAACATAAATTTATATCAGGGCATCAAGAGTTAATCACCTTATATTATGAAATATTAAGCCAAAGAGAATATTCAATTAAGGCAGTTCCAAAATTAACTGAATATTCTTTACTTGCCTATAGAAAATTATGCCTGAAACCAATCAACCAACCAAACAAAGAAACAAAAACTAAGTTTTCATTTAATCCTTTTACAAAGATGGAAGACCTTAAAAATGTGATCATTACTTGAGGTACAGAGTATATTTGAATTCTTTGTAATAAATAATTTTATCAGTTAGGGGTTTTTTTTTCTTAGCACAATGACTCGATGCTTCTAAATATACTTTACATATTTTTAAATTTTTTATTTTAATTTTAGTTAACTAACATACAGTTTTATATTAGTTTTAGATATTCCTTTACATATTCTTTCCATACAAAGGGAGGAGCTATAGATATCACTTGTTTTTAACTGCTTCTTTGATACAGTGTACTTATAAAACATAGCTAAAATTTGTGAAAAAGCTTTGTTCTTGCATAAAATGCAAACAAATGTACTATATTGTTTTTAGCAACACGAAGAGTCCTTTACAGTAGCTTGTACTTTTTGAGAACTATGATAGATAAAAGGAAGTTATATCGGTTCTTCTGCAACTAGAGGGAATTTACCTATACTATTTTATCTTGTAGAACAACATGATAACTAATTAATGAAGGTCTACACCTGAGCTCCATAATAGATGATCAGAAAACAGTTAATATAGGAAAAAATAAGCCATTCTCCCTTATTGTTGCTTGATCTTTTCCTTAATTCAGAGATATTTCTTTCTTCTTTTTTTTTAAAGATTTTATTTATTTATTTGACAGCGAGAATACAAGCAGAGGGAGTGGGAGAGGGAGAAGCAGGCTTCCTGCTGAGCAGGGAGCCTGATGCAAGGCTCAATCCCAGGACCCTGGGATCATGACCTGAGCCAAAGGCAGACTCTTAATGACTGAGCCATCCAAGCGCCCCTCAGAGATGTTTCTTAAAAGAGGGTCTTTCCAAAATTCTCTGTACAGCGATATGAATCAAATGCACTAGATACTTTAGAAAGTATTTCCTTTCTATTTGCACAGTCCTTTTCAGATATCTGTAGTATGGACACAAGAGAAGTTATTGATATCTTCACCCTCTCTTTGTTGAAATAATACTTTAGTTCCATTGATAGTTTTAAAATTTAAGGAATTTGTTTAATGGGTGAATTTTTATGCACCAATTCAACTTCCCGTGCATTTTCAAAAACAGTATGAATCACATAAATTTTTGAGACTCATTGATAACTTCCTCTAGAGCATACCACAGAAACTGATATTTAAGTAGATCTCTTGGATTTCATATCCTGAGACCAAGAATTATGCCTCTAAAGAAGAATATATTCCTCTTTGGTAAGGATCATTGTGCTATCTACCCTTCCTCAGGTATATGTTCTCTTTTTATAGTATTTTTTGGTGTCATCTATTTGGATTTGAATAGTGTAATATCAAACACATATCGTAAACTATTATTTATATCTTCTTAAATATTAATAAAATGTAATTGTTTACAAAACTTTACATTTCTGACTCCTCTAACTTATACTTTAAACTTTGTATGAGCAAAACACTTTTTTCCATTCATATCACATGCTTCAACTGGTAAGAATTTTAGGAAAAAGCAAAAAAACCAATTCTACAAACTCAGTTATTTTATTTCATTTGGAATATGGCTAATCTGGAAGATAAATTGTACTATGCTGCATACAGAGCTAATCAAAAGCTGTTGGAAAAATTACTTTTCATTTGGAGATTAAATTTATCTTTCTTAAGTTCAATTTCCAACAATTAGTTTGACAATTTAAAGGTTAATGAGAAATTTGGTTGGAAAAATTCTCTATCTTAGAAATTAACTTGCAAATAATTCTGATAAGAAAACAAAATGGTAAATATCTATTTGAGATTATTATGAGGCATTCGATTCTATTTCCTGTGTAAGTTTTTCTTTACTGAAGTATAATTGACAAATATAATTGTAAGATATTTAAAGAGTACAAGGTGATAATTTGATAGTGATTTGTGAAAGGATTCCCCATATGGAGTTACCAGCACATCCATAACCTCTCATCTTTGGCTTTGTGTGTGTGTGTGAGAATATTTAAGTTCTACTCTCTCAGCAAATTTCAATTATACAATACAGCATTATCAACTATAGTCACCATGTTATACATTAGATACTCAGACTATATTCATCTTATAACTGAAAGTTTGTACCCTTTTTTTTATTAACCTCTCCCTATTTTCTCTGATTTCAGCCTCTGGAAACCACTTTACTCTCAGATTCCATGAATTCAACTTTTTTTTTGTTTTAATTTCACATGTAAGTGATAACATAAAGTATTTGTCGTTCTCTGTCTAGCTTATTTCATTTAGCACAATGCCCTTCAGGTTCACCAGTGTTGTCACAAATGACAGGATTGCCTTTTTTTTAAAGGCTGAATAATATTCCATTTTATATAAATATAGATATATATATATATAGACATATAGATATAGACATATAGATATAGATACATCCCACATTCTCTTTATCCTTCATCTGCCAAAGGACACTTAATAGTTTCATTTCAGGCTAATTCATTAAAAGGTTATATCATTTGTAAATATTTATGCCCCCAACATAGAAGCACCTAAATATATTAAGCAAATATTAATGGACCTGAGGAGAGAAACAGACAGCAATACAATCATAGCAAGGGACTTTATTTTGATTTTATATTCTTCAACTCTGTGATTTCTGTTTAGGACATTCGTTTATTTTCTACTTCTTGTTGAAATTCTCACTTTGTTCATACATTGCTCTTAGATGAACATCTTTATGACCATTATTTTGAACCCTCTATCAGGGAATCACTTATCACTGTTTCATTAAGCTCTATTTCTGAAATAAGTCAGAGCAAGACAAATACCATACGATTTCACTTATATGTGGAATTTAAGAAACAAAACAAGTGAGCAAAGGGAAAAAGAGAGAGAGAGAGAGGAAAACCAAGAAACAGACTCTTAACTGTAGAGAACAAACTGATGGTTACCAGAAATAGGCGATGAGGATTAAGGAGTGTGCTTGTCGTGATGAGCACCGGCTGCTGTATGGAAATGTAGAACCACTATATTGTACACCTGAAACTAACATTACACTGTGCTAACTAACTGGAATTTCAATACTTAAAAAAAGCCTATTTCTGGATATTTATCTTATTCTCTTGTTTGGAACATATTTTATTTCTTCATTTTCCTTGACCTTCTGTCTGGCTTTCTACACATTAGATAAAACAGCCACCTCTCCAATCTTCACCGAATGGACTCGTGTAGGAAATGAATCTCATCAATCAGCCTGTCCAGAGCTCTCAGTTGTCTCTCAAACCTTTGTGTTGTCCAAGCCACCTTTTTTTGTACTTGGTGACTTTCAGTAGTTTAGGGTATATCTAGGCTCATCAGTGGCCCAAAGAGGAGGATCACTGTCACCTCCTAGATGGGAAGAGTATGTTAGGAAAGCTTGTAGCTAAGCCCGGTCCAAAGAAAAACCAGGAGATGGATTTTTTTGTTTGCTCCCTCCGTGCTGGGCCCATGTGTATAGCTATGATGTGGTGGGGTGGGATGGGGGAGGGACCCCTGTGCTAATTTAGACGGTTTCTTTGTTTGCTTTGGTCATGTGGGACTTGTGAATACAACCCCCTTCAGGCTATTAGAGCCAAGAGATTCGGGTGCGTGCTGTTCAGGTGGCAGCTGCAAAAGCTGGAGCACCAGATGTGTGTACAAGCTCCTTCCAGGGAAGTCACTGGTGACTTGGTTTTATTACTGGAGCAAGCTGGGAAGAGAGGGCCAGAGAGGTATCTGCTGGCTTCACAGTCTTTGAGGAGTGTCACAGCCAGCTCCTAGTTTCTGCTAAATTAGAAATCCTGCCCTTAGGCAGCAGCTTATAAAGCATGCAGATATACCCATTTCAGGGGAAGACCGGGAGATGGGTGGTTTTGCCTGCCGCTTCTGCCTTTAGCCCTTGTGGGGATAGCTGTGGTGTGCTAGCACGCCCATTAAGAATTGCTTTTGTTTGATATAGTCTTATATGTCTCCTGGACATAAGCCTCATTGGCTTTCAGAGCTTGATGTTTGGGAACCTGCCCCTCAGGTGGAAGTCTTTAAAGTTGGGGCTCTAGGTGTGAGTCCAAGTCCTTCACTCCTCAGGGAGAAGCTGGGAGTTGGGAGTTCCCTCAGGATTCCATGTCACTGTGCTGTGTGTGGGGTTTATGGTGAGTGTTTGTCTCAGTCTTTCCTACTCGGTTCAAAGTGGGTATTTTCTATTCATTTAATGTTTATGAGCGGTTCAGCTAGTTTCCCCTCTCAGAGGGAGTTTCTCCACATGGAGCTGTATGTTAAGCATATCTATGGAAGGAAGGGAGCTCGGGAGCGTCCTATGTCAACGTCTTGGTTAACCTCTCTCCTGCATAGCTCTAAAAAAAAAATTTTCTCCCCTTTAATTTGGAAAGCTTCATCTTACCGAGGAAAAAGTATATGGATTAAGCCATATATTAATAGTCTTATCTAAAATTGGGTGTTTATTCTACAACTTTTAGTAGTAAGATTTCTCCAATATAGTAAGAATTTAATAAATCATAACTGGTATTATTTTTTAAAAGAGTTATTTATTTATTTTAGCAAGAGTGAGAGTACAACTGAGTGGAGGGCGGGGAGGAGCCAAAGGAGAGAGAGAACCTTGAGGCAGACTCCATGCTGAGCGTGGAGCCTGCTGCTTCTCAGTTCCAGGAGCCCGAGATCATCACCTGAGCCAAAACTAAGAGTTGACCGCTTGATCAACTGCACCACCCAGATGCCCCATATTATTATTAATCTTACTATTATTGGAGTGGTCACTGCCAAAGATGAAATGGCTAATAAATGATAGAGCTGGAACTCAAACCCAAACAATCTAGATTATAAAATTAGAGGTAAAAATTATAAGTATTGTCTCAGTAGTAATCATGTAGAATATTTTGAAAAGAATAGGTTTTTGGTAAATCTTTTCTCTCACAAACTATCTGTATTGTGAGAAAATACATTGAAAACTGGTATGGATTTAGATAATGGAGAATCCTGAACATTAAGCTAAGACTGTGGGATTTGGAACTATTTTTTCCATGAGTAAAGGAACCACTAAAGATATTTTTAACAGAGGAAAGGCCTACATGCACTAGTATGTTTCATCTGGGATTGATGTTAATGATGGGTAGGAAATTTCTGAAAGATGAAATGCAGAAGAACAATTAGAATGATATTGAAATAGGCCTATAAGACTCAATGCATTCACCTTCCAGTGTAGCTGAGCAAGTTCCTACTGGGCATAACCCTCTCACAGATAATTATAAAATCTGAGGAAATAAGTGAAGCTTAAAGCAACTGGAACATGATCAAAAGCAGACAGATTCTAGAGAGGAGTCTAAATTTGGAAAAAGAGAATGACACTGAGTGAACAACCATTTTTCTGGCTGCTAGTTAGGGGGCAAGACAAATCAGTATCAGTTGGGGAAACTAAAATAAAACTGAAGATTTTTCTGAACTGAAAAATCAGAGAGACTTTAGAACACCCCCAGCCACCAGAAACTAATGCAAAGACAGACAAAACCAAATGTGAGCAAGCAATAGAGCAACTGAGATCTCATACGTAGTTTATAGGACTGTTAATTGTACAACCACTGTGGGAAAAATTAGTAGCTTCTTACATTCCTAAACATGTATCTAACCTATGATGTAGCAATCCCATCACAAAGTATGTATGCAGGAAAAATGAAAACATATGGCTATATGTAAGAATTTTCAGAAAATCTCATACTAGCCCCAAACGGGGAACATCCGGGGTGTCCATCGATAGCAGAGTGGAAAAATAAACTGTCATTTTTCAAAAAGTGAATTATGGACACAAACACCACAGATGATCTCAAAGAATTTTTCTGAGTGAAAGGCATCTTACATAAAGTACATAGATAATAATCCCAATGGCAAACTAATACGGTGAAAAAATCTTAGAACAGTGGTGGCCTCAAAAGATGAGAGTGAGAACAGAGTGGGAAGAAGCAGGAGGGCACTTTCTGGGATGATGCTAATGTTGGATATCTTGACAGAAGTTTGTATTACACTGAACTTGTGTTTCACTGTTAATATTTCTGTATCTGTATGTGTGTGTATGTATGTATAGATAATGAAAAGTAATATATATCTTTTAATATAGATAATATATATTTCTGTATCAGTATACATATTTATATAGCATCTGTATCTGTATAGATACATACACAACACCTGTATTCCTCTGTGTGTGTATGTGTATATATATACATATATATATATGTTTGTGTGTATATATGTGTGTGTGTATATATATATAAAACATCAAAAGTAAAGCTGGAAGGCAAATCTGCATATATAGTACATCATTAAATATAGCATTAGATATATATCGCATCAAAATTAAAACTATAAATGCTAAGTATGCATGATGGAGTATAAAGAACAGATAGTGCACTGATATTTGCAGAGTGCTTTGAAATAAGACAGATTGATGCATGGATCGAAGGATGGATAGACAGGTGATATGCAACTATAGTAAAATATTAATGAAAGAAATTAGGCGTCAAGCATGTGGGTTTTCACTGTGAGATTATTTCAATTTGCTGTATTTTTAGGTTTTTGTAATTAAAATATTCATATTAAAGAATTGATGAGCTGGTAAACTAGGGTAACATTGCTAGTAAATAAAATCAACTACAATGTATTGAAGTTTGCTATTTTTCAAATGCTGTTAACCACTCTCTCTCTTCCTCTATTATCTCACTTAATAATTACAACAATGTGCAGCAGTTATTATTATATCTATATTATAGATAAGAAAACTGAGACTTAAAGCTGGGCATAGAGTTAGTAAAACTAAGTACTCTGATATGAGTCCTTGTCAGAAAACCACAAAGCTTGTATCTTTAAATAAAACCACTACAGTAAAATTAAAGATAAAGAATTTGTGAAAAGCAGTGAGATACAGTATAATACTATATTATATCTGCAATTTACCTACAGTTCATGAACTTGTAACAGTTTCAAATCAACATGATAATAATGTCAATAACCAAAATAGAGGTATAGGTTGTAAAAGCTTATGTGGATGGGGGTGCTTGGGTGGCTCAGTGGGTTAAAGCCTCTGCCTTTGGCTCAGGTCATCTCAGGGTCCTGGGATCGAGCCCGCATCGGGCTTTCTGCTTGCCTCTCTGCCTACTTGTGATCTCTCTCTCTCTGTCAAATAAATAAATAAATAAAATCTTAAAAAAAAAAAAAAAAAAAAAAAACTTATGTGGATGCATACAAACAGGAGAGAAAATTACAAGTTCAATTAAGAACATACTGAGTAATTGATTTAATTTTTATATCCAAGCAAAGATGTCAATCAGCACTAAGAAGTTTTCAAAATAGAACTAAGAAACACACTGAAAGTTCAAAATATGTATTATAAATCACTTATATACAAGTAGCTGTTAGAAGACACAAATAAATGGAAAAATATCCTGTGCTCGTGGATTGGAAGAATTAATAGTGTTAAAAGTCCATGCTACCCAAAGCAATCTACAGATTCAATACAGTGCTTATCAAAATTCCAACAGCATTTTTCACAAACAACAATCCTAAAATTTGTATGGAACCACAGAAGATCCCAAAGAGCCAAAGCAATCTTGAGAAAAAAAGAATAAAGTGGAGGCCTCATGCTCCCTTATTTCAAACTATATTAAAAAGCTATAGTAATCAAATGGTATGGTATTAGCATAAAACAGACACTTACATCAATAAAACCAAATAGCAATCCCAGAAATAAAACCCCATATATATGGTCAATTAAATTATGACAAAGGAAGCATGAATAGTGGGTAAAAGATATACTCCTCAATAAATAGTATTAGGACAATGGGACAGCCACATGCGAAAGAATGAAACTGGAGCATATCTTACACCACAAACAAAAATTAACTCAAGATGGATTGAAGATTTGAATGTAAGACTTGAAATCATAAAACTCCTTGAAAAAAAATGCACTAAGCTCCTTGATAACAGTCTTGGTATGATTTTTTTGGATTTGATTCCAAAAGCAAGGGCAACAAAAATTAAAATAAAAAGATTGGAGTACATCAAACTGAAAAGCTTCTGTACAGAGAAGGAAATCATCAACAAAATGAAAAGGCAACCTACTGAATGGGAGAAGATATTTACAAATCATATGTCCAATAAAGAGTTAACATCCAAAATATATGAAGAACTTATACAATTCAACACTGAACACCAAAAAACAAAGAATTGGATTTTAAAGATGGGCAAAGGACATGAACAAACATTTTTCCAAAGAAGACACAGAGATGGCCAAAAGACACATAAAAACATGCTCAACATACCTGATCATCAGGGAAATGCAAATTAAAACCACCACGAGATATCACCTTGCACTAGTCAGAATGGCTAAGATCAAAATGATAAGAAATAACAAGTATTGGAAAAGGATAGAAGAAAAGGAACCCTTGTACACTGTTGATGGGAATGTAAATCAGCATAGCCACTATGGAAAACATTATGGAGCTTCTTCAAAAAATTAAAACTAGAACTTACCATATGATCTAGCAATTCCACTTCTGAGAATTTATTGGAAGAAAATGAAAACACTAATTCAAAAAGATATATGTTCACTGAAACATCATTTACAACACCCAAGATATGAAAGCAGTCTAAGTGTCCATTAATGGAAGAATGGATAAAGAAGATATGAGAAGTATATCTGGAGAAATACTACTAGAGTCATAAAAAAATAATGAAATCTTGTTATTTGCAACAACATGGATGGACCTTGACGATATAATGTTAAGTAAAAGAAATCAGACAGGGAGGGACAAATACTGTATGATTTCACTTACATGTGAAATCTAAAACACAAAACAAATGAATAAACAAAAAACCCCACAAAATTCATAGATGCAGAGAACAGATTGATGCTTGCCAGAAAGAAGTCGGGTTGAGGGATAGGAAAATACATGAAGGGGATCAAGAGGTACATAAATAAGTCATGGGGATGTAATGTGTAGCATAGTGACTATAGTCAATAATACTGTATTACATATTTGTAAGTCATTAGAAGGGTGAGTCCTAGAAGTTCTCATCACAAGCAAATGTTTTTTGTAACACTGTATGGTGACACCTGTGTTGATTATTTTTCAATGTATACAAATGTCAAATCAGTATGTTGTATGCTTGAAACTAATAGAATGTTATACATCAATTATATGTCAATAAAAAAAGAAATAGCTGCTGAATATTTAAAGTCAGTGAGATTATCAGAGGAAATTACTTCAATGTAAAGAAGGAAGGAAGAGAAGAAAATATAAGGTAAAAAAAGGCCTTTTAAAAAATAAAGAAGAGGGGGGAAAATCAGAGGGAAAGAAGCCATGTATGGGTCACTACTTCCTTTACAAGAAACATAACTCTGTTTTCGAGTATGGTAAAGTGATGAATTTGTATCATGCAGATCATAACACTTCCGAGATGTTCTGAAATGTTTGCACCAGTGGATATAATCTCAGAAACAATAGCGAAATGACCATTTTAGATCAATTACCTCAAGAATAAATTATGCCTAGTTTATAAGGTACTATCTTAGAAACTAAGAACACAAAGATGAATACCAATGGATTCCTGAACTAGAACATATTATACTCAAGGGGGGATGAGGAATAAGGAATTAAATATCAATAATATGTTGGATCACGTACCAAGAGAAAGTTATGGGAGTTAGTAAGCATATTCCTTTTTTGAAAGCAAAATCACATTCTTTACTACGTAATCACTAACACAGACTTTCCGCATGTGGTTCTTCATTGTATAGTTGATAAATTTAATCAGATTAATGTAATTTAGAGCATAGCAGTATCAATAAAATAATTTTGAGATTCAAAATTGTGGTTTGCATGTCTCTAACTAAACTCCAGAAACGGAGGTAAAATTTGTTCTATCTGGTTCATTCTGAAATTTGAGGTCCTGTTGTTGACACATTATCTACTGCTTAGCAATAAAGTACTGGGTTAGTCAATACTCCTTGCTTTCTGTATACCATTTTGCAGAATTCAGCCCCAGAAATAGTATTCTATAACCACTTTCAATTCTACTCCATCAATGGAATTTTTTGAGTCTCAGGGCAAAGCTTTATCCTATACAGTCTAACAAATGACCTCAATTTTCTTCAAGTTTATTGCCAACTTCTAACCACTGACTCAGCATAACTATTCATCATCCTTTCTTATGATGAGTGAGTTTTCTGAATGCAGTTATCAGCATATGGCAGATTCTATATGACTGCTTCAAGGACTTTTGTAGAGTCTTGAATATGATTGAGAATTCATGAGCTGCTCCACACTTGTTTCTCCCCTCTGGATGTGCAAATTTAGCAAATGATGCAGTGAGCTTTCAAGGGCTGGGTTGAAATTACTTATTGCTCCCCAGTTTTCATTTTACCAGAAGTTTAAATGTCAAAAGAAATGTTCTCCACCATATAATCAAATGGCATCAAGGTGAAACACTTTTCTGATAATGAGTATATTTAATTTTTCTAGGGAAAGAGATTCTTCCCCATTAAAACTAATTGGAAAATTTACATCTGTTATTCCTTTAGCAACTGGAAGCATATGTCTTTTTAGGGACATTATACTCGTGGATTTTAAGTTTATGGCCAATTTCCCAGATTTCTTTTTTATTTGTTATTTTTGAAGTTCCTAAGAGCACAGAAGATAAAAAAATATTTTTGGGATCACTAAAAGCAACTAAGAAGGAATGCCTATCTTGGTGGAGAAGTCGTATCTTAATAATGTCAAATGAGACAGGTATTTAAAACCTTTTAAAAATACCTGTGCATTCAGTAAAAAGTTGTTAAATAGCATCAGAATAATTATTATTTTCTTTTGTGATATTTTATGTCTTCTGTGAGTTCTGATACTGACATCACACTAAAATCCAATTTTCATCATATATGCAAAAATCATATATGTACTGTAAATGTACTTTTCTTTATGACTTTTCTGAATAACATTTTCTTTTCTCTAGGTTATTGTAAGAACACAATATATAATATATATAGCATACTAGATGTGTGGTAATCATCTGTTTATGTTATTGGTGAGACTTCCAGTCAACGGTATGCTATTAGTAATTAAGTTTTGGGGGAGTTTGGGAGTGAAAAACTATACTGATTTTCCACTATGTAGGGACTCGGCATCTCTAACCCCTGCATTGTTTCAAGGGTCAACAGCATGTATATTTAAATATGTACATACATACACATATGTGTGTGTGTGTGTGTGCGTGCGTGTACAGAGAGAGAGAGAGGACATAACATTAGTTTCAGGTACCCATATTTTATAATCAAATTTTATTAGAGGAAATAAATTTCTACCCTTTACCCTTTTGCGGTATAAGAAGAATATAAAAGTCGATTTGGAAAGAAATTTCTAGTCTCAATAACAAGAAACTTTTGTATGCATGGGAAACTTTTTGCACCACGTGAGGGTTAGATCTGTGTTTCCTAGAGCTTAAAAGGAAATTGGTCCCTCATTGTATTGCTAGTTAAAATTTCAGGGTTTTTGTTGCAACCAGGGCATAAACTTTTCAAATAACAGTAGGGTTTGTAACCCTCAGTGTGAAACTTTAACAGGTCTGTGTCTAATGAACTTTTGTACGGGAGAGCTAAACACAGGAAGCAGCTGGGGAGATTCAATACATAATGACTGACTTTGCAACCAGATGCTAAACCAGGTTACCAGCACCTCATGGGGTCATAATAGCCACTTTTTGTGGTTGGTAAAGCATTTTTATACTCATTCAAAAATTTTTATTTTGTCTCATCTTACAAAGAATTATTTTGGATGAACAAAATGTCAATGAAGCAGTCATGTGCTTTAAAAGCTTTATCTATATTCAAATATGTGAAATGTGTGAAATGTCTTTAAAAAGAACACAAAACTCTAAAAATTCACTAATTAGTGAATCCCTCGGAGGAATGTTTAGGAAGATTTAAATTTTACTGTGTATCCTCTTTTAATTTCCAAATTCTGTATGCCATGTATTTATAAAACAAATATTGTTTTACTATAAATTTTGCCTAATCTTTTTCCCTTGTCTGACCTGGTATGCACTTTCTTCTAAAGAGAATAAAGGAATTTGAAGCAAGTTTTCCTTTTAAATTTCATCAGAATGATTTGTTCCCCTTATATTTGCTAATTTTCTTGATACTTTAATTATGTCAAAATCAACCACCTAATACTAAAGACAATGCCTTTGTTTAGTCTGAGTACTTTACATCCTAAACGAATTAAAAACTTTCATGCCCATAATCCCATATTCCCTATGTTAGCCCCTTTACAGAATGACCCATACATTGCTTTTAAAACAAGGTGAAAATCTGAGAATAATGAAAATTCAAGCAGGTTTTAATGGTGTAATCGACGGTAAGAGACAAAAACACATTTTTTAATGGTAACTATGCAAAAAATGAAGCAAAGTGAAAAGGTAACCAGTTAGAAAGTTTTGGTTAGTTAAGATGCACGTATAGCAAATATTAATATGTCCAAATTAGTGAATCCTGTCTATCACTGTACATTTTTCTCGACAAAAAAATAGTTGCAGAGGCAATAGGAAACTGAAGAATCAAGAGGAAGGATGTAGTTCTGTGGATATGACTGGTTAAAGTAAAAACTGAGTTAATCATGCTCCTCATTTTATGTTACTTCCATCCTTTGTCCATAAACCTAGATTTTTATTCTTTTTACTTATTTTTTATTTATTTATTTTTTTTCATTTGCCATTTCAACTCCATCCCACTAGTGTCTTTGTTACATGCCTTTAAATAGGCATGTATCTTTGCAAAATATATTTTTTATTTCATGTGTATGTCTTTTGATTTGGATAAATATATTTGCTTTAAACTCATTCACACTTATTTATATCATATTTTATTAAATTCTATCTTAAGAATACACAAAGTAGTGTATGCACTAGTTGCAGTATGACAATAGCATTTTTTCGGTGGATCTTCTTGACTGGCCATCACCTCCTCTATGGAACTCAAGTGTTTGGTCATAGGTGCCTTCGTCCCATGCCTCTCTCTGAATGGGCCTAATGTTGCTTAGTAGCACCTCTTCATAGCTTCTATGATCAATGAATTGTTGGACATGGATTGCCTATTTTCACTTTTTTTGGTGGAAGGAAATGTTTATCTGTCCAAGTTATGAGCTTTAGGCCCGGAAGTCCTATTTCTTCTGTCTGGGCTTTTATCTGCCTCCAGCCTTACTGGCAGCACCTTACCTCTTCTATCTCCACCTCCCCCTCCTCCTGTTCCTGCACCACCCTGGGCATGGTTTACATAACTGGCTCCTATATCATCCTCGGTGCCTCGGGTGCCATTGGCTTCTGCTTCCCCTACCCTCATTATCAAGGTACAAAGAGCACCCCAAGCTATCAGGCAACCTCTTTATGAGGTTCAAACTGATGCACCTCCCAAATCAGCATGAAGGGATCCAAGGGTTCCCTTGGACTTAAACCACCCCCCCTCATATTGCCCCACAGGTGCCCCAAGGAAAATTGACAGTGGGGAACAAACTGATTGACTTCTAGTGGGCACAGATGTAACACATTCTGTATCAAAGCTAATTTAAGCTTGTTAGTTTAACTAAGATAGACATGCCTTTACAGTTATTATCATTAAATATGAAAGTTTTTTTTTACCAAGGTTTACTGAAGGTCAAATAAGCTCATGTTATTTTTGTTGCAATTTTGCAGCAAAAGGTGGTTTAAAATGATGGCTAATTTTGTGTCATAGAATTTTCACGGATAATTATTAAGAATGAGCAGACTGAATAAATAAAAAGTTTTCAAAATCTTTGGTAACCTGAACCTTTAAAATTTTGCTAAGGTAAATAAAAAATAGGGTTGAACTTATTAGATAGCCAAGTCTTTTCCAAACAGGATAAAATACTAAAGCACTGATTATTGAACATAGGTTTGTGCTTTTGGCTTCTTAACATGGAGAAACTGAGGATACTTCAGTTTGTTGGTAAACATACTTTATGCGTTACTGAAAGATCGTACTATGGTAAGACATATTTTTTTTTAGAAATTATGAAATGTATTCATATACTTGCCAATCTAAAGACCTCTGTTGTAACAGTTCACAATTAGTTACTACTTAATTTTTACCGGAGACTAATTTCAGTGGGGACTTAATTTTCACTGGAGACTTAATTTTCTAAGCTAAAATGTAATTAAGACTGATGGAAATGATAAGGAAAGCAACTCTGTATGTAGAAAGTAGGCAATGTGTAAGGAAGGTATAAGAAATGAAAATACATTTTGTTCAGGGACAAAGACAGCAATTGTGTCCAAAATGAGACTGGTTATTTAGAGAGAAAAGATAAATCTGAATGAAAAAGAAAGCCATAGAAGGTTTGTGAAGGGAAATCTTTGGAAAAGAATTTTATATGTTTTCAGGACTAAGCTTAAAAGCACATGGATATAAGAATGAAATTCTACTTTTCTCTCTGTTAAAAAGACAGTCTGCCCTTGATAAGAAATTATAAAGTTTTTTTTCTTCTTTATCTGCCCAAAAAACCAAAGCTTCTATGTTTTGTCTTATTGAGTAGAAATTCAAAGAAATTCTCTGTAACTTTTGTAATCTGATACTCCTTTCCCTTTGATTACTAAGTATATAATCACCAGCCTCGCATTGCAAAAAGTGAACTTCTTTCTGCCCATGGGTCCTATCCCCATGCTACTTAAATAAACTTACTAAGTTGCACATAAAAAAAAAAAAAAAGAATTCTGTTGTCCCATCTATGACAATAATTTATTACTCTATCTTGTATATCTTCTTTTAAATCATTTCCAAATAGATCATGGGAAAATTTGATATTTTGCTGCATTGTAATGGTGCTTTATTTTATATTTTATTTTCTAGATGTGCATTGATAATATTGAAAAAAATTTCATTATGTTCTTCAAGTTGATTTTTCCAGCAAAATTGCCTCAATTCACTCTTAATTTAAGTAATTTAAATAGGTTGTGTGTAGGGGCGCCTGGGTGGCTCAGTGGGTTAAAGCCTCTGCCTTTGGCTCAGGTCACTATCTCAGGGTCCTGGGATTGAGCCATACTGAGCTGCATAGGGCTCTCTGCTCAGCAGGGAGCCTGCTTCCTCCTCTCTGCCTGCCTCTCTGCCTACTTGTGATCTCTCTCTGACAAATAAATAAATAAAATCTTTAAAAAAAAATAGGTTGTGTATTGATTCTGTTTGACATTCCATATTATTAATTATATCATCTCTAAGAATTTTATTCCTTCCTTTCCAACCCCTAGGCCCCCCCCTTTTTTTAAAAGATTTTATTTATTTATTTGACAGAGATCACTAGCAGGCAGAGAGGCAGGCAGAGAGAGAGAGGAAAGCAGGCTCCCTGCTGTGCAGAGAGCCCGATGCGGGACTCGATCCCAGGACCCTGAGATCATGACCTGAGCCGAAGGCAGAGGCTTAACCCACTGAGCCACCCAGGTGCCCCCCTAGGCCCCATTTTTGTTATATTATTTTGAAGTTAACATATTGTATAGTAGCAATGAAGATACTTTTATTACTTTTTTCCTCCAAATTAAAGGGAACATACTAACCTTCCCTTTTTAAGTATGATGTTTAATGTAAGTTTTTGGTAGCTAGTTTATCACATTGAAAAATTGCTTGCTATTCCTAGTTGTCATTTTCTTTTTTTTTTTCCTAGTTCTCATTTTCTTATACAAATAAGCAATGAATAAAAAATAAATGATGAAATTTTTCAGATTCTTTTTCTTCTTGAGATATAATCAAAGTTCTTGTTTGGTCAATTATAATGAATTACATTGTTACAATTTTTTATATTATTATTGGGAAATAGATCAGACATACAAATGAATGTGTACACTGTGTATTTAAAGTTAAAAAAATAATAAAAGAAAGGGTCCTGCTTCTAGTAATGGCAAAGTAACTTCTATTTAACAATCTCTCCTACAGATAAAAATTATGAACTCTCGACCAGATATACACTAACAGCTGTCATTGAAGAACAAACAAAAGAGAACAGAAACTGAAAGGTATTTGACCCTTAAAAGAAGGGAATAGTAGGAGAGACCTATGTTTATATTTCCCTTCAAGGAGTGCAATCTCCATTCCCTTCAATTCAAGAGAGCTAGAATTTAAACAGAAGTTGTAGTCTTTTTGGCTTGAGAGTTGGAAATTTGCGGGTAGGGGAAACTCACAGCGGTAACCCCAAAAGAAAAGACTCATGGGGTGAAGTCCTCAAATATGCATTTAAACTCCATCCAAATCTTTGTCTCCTAAATTTGCATTTTTAAGGGAAATTTCAAGGAACTCAATGATAAGCAACAGCTGAAAAGCTAAAAGAATTTAGAGTATTCAGCTATTGCCAAGCAACCAGATTTCTCAATCTGAAGAACACCAAAAAATAATAATAACATTAAACACAACCCTAGTGATTTGTAACACAATATAAAGCAGTCTAACTAACAGTCATATGAAAAGGAGAAGTAGAGTGGGGCACAATAAATGTTTAAATAAATAATGATAGGGGCACCTGGGTGGCTCAGTGGGTTAAAGCCTCTGCCTTCGGCTCAGGTCATGATCTCAGGGTCCTGAGATTGAGCCCCACATTGGGCTCTCTGCTCCGCGGGGAGCCTGGTTCCCCCTCTCTCTCTGCCTGCCTCTCTGCCTACTTGTGATCTCTGTCTCTGTCAAATAAATAAATAAAATCTTTAAAAACAATAAATAAATAAATAATGACAGAAACGTACCATATTTGATGAAAATTATAAATTTTTATAGATACAGGAATAAAAAGAAAATCACACCAAGGCACAACAGACATATTGCTGACAATCAAAGATAGATTGTAAATCTTGGGAGTTACCAGAGAAATGGTACGATACATATAGGGCAACAATAATATGATAATATGAAATGATGAGTTAACTTCTCATTAGAAGCAATAAAGGACAGAAGACAGTGGAATAACATCATTAAAGTTCTGAAATTAAAAAGAAGAAAAGCTGTTAATCCCAAGTACATAGCTAAAAATATACTTCAAAAATACACCAGAAAATTAAGGTCATTAAAAAAGAATTTATTATCTGCAAATTTGAACTCAAAAAATCTTAAATACATCTGGACAAAAGGAAATGCACATCCACAGAAAAGAAGGAACATCAGAAATGACAAATATGTGAACAAATGTAAAATTTACTATGCATATTTCAAAATTTTGTTTGGTATTTTATTTAAAGCAAAACTTGTAACACAATAATATGCAGTTTATTATGAATACAGATATAATATAGAGGGCAATAACAGCACACAGGATGGATATAAATGGAAACAATCCAAATGTTCATCAATAGATGAATGAATAAAAAAACATGGTATATACATACAGTGGAATATTATTTGGCCTTTAAAAAGAAGGAAATTCTTCCATTCGTGACATCATAGATGAACTTGGAATGCAATACGCTAAGTGAAATAATTCTGTTGCAGAAGGAAAAATACTGCATGATTCCACTTCTGGGAGCTATCCAGAATGGTCAAACACACAGATCATGGAATACAATAGTGGTTACTAGGGGATGGAGAAGGGGAGTTCAATGGGTATAAGTTTACAGTTCTACATGTTGTATAACAGATCTGCTGTAAAATGAACAAGAGCTTATAGTTAATGATACAGTGTTGTGCACTTGAAAATGTGCAAAGAGGTAGATCTCATGTTAAATGTATGCCCACCAAAAAGAAAAAGACGTACGAAATCGTGTGGAGTTGATGGGATTGTTTGTTTCTTTGGTTATAGTGACAGCATCACCAGTGTATGTACATGTCCAACTCACCAAAATGTATACATTAAATATGTGCAATTTTTATATATCAACCATACTTTAATAAAGCTGAAAAAATGAAATGGTACTACTGCAAAGTTATAATGTTTTACATGAAGTCATCCATTTTAACTCTAAGTAACTGTGGAAACCCGAAGATATATACTGTTATCATCATAGCAACAATTAATATCACAATGCAAAACACAGTGCTTTTCACATTGGATGTGAAAGTTAGAACCAGTGCTTTCTAAAAGAGACAAACTTTGTGTATAGAAACACAGATCTCTTGAAAGTAAAAGGATGAAGAAATACATACTATTGAAGCAGGAAGCATAAAAATGCTGAAAGGGCTTTATTTTTCCATGCACATGTTCCCTTTGACTTCTTGCTTTTCTCTCTTCCTTGCTGTCCTCCATCCTTCTTGCTATTTTTTCTTCCTTCTGTCATAATTCAGAGCTAAGTTACTAGTTAAGCCATCCAAGTTTGAGGTTATGTGTCCAAGTCAAGGTCAGGGGCCAATAACCTAGCAAGGAGTTTCAAAGCTTTGCAAGGTGAAGAGGGTCTTTGTACAGAAGTGGAAAACACTCACAAGGAACATGCTGAACAGGCCGAATAGGACATCCATGCAAGTGGTGGCAAAAGTCCCATGGTAGGTTTCTGATTCCAAGCAACGTAAGAATGTTTTCCAGGTGTGGGTGATGGATCACAACAGCATGACTTACTCTCCTTCCCATATGAATGGGACACAGAGAAGAGGACCACATAATTCTTGTAGTTATGAAATACTAGAAAGAGAATTTTTCAGAAGCTAAAGAACTATAGGGTTATGGTAAAAGATAAAATAGTAGTGCCAAGATGGAGGGTTCTGATAAAATTTCCCTACATTTATAGTTTTTCAAGATCCTGGGAATCTCTCCAATAATGGGAGTTTTTACACTACGTAAGATTTTTAAGCTTTTTAAAGAGAGACTGTTTTCTCTTTATTTCTAAAGCCCAATATTTCATGTGTTTAAGATATATTATTTGTCTAGTTCTTAAGATGCTTCAGTCATATGTGGCAGCCGGGAAATCACCTTCTGTAACTATATGCATAAGGCTCACTTTTTATTCATCTCCACATCCATCCATTATCCACACACAGAGTCAATATACATTTATGAAGTACTTACTCTATTAAATCACCATGATAGGCAACAAAGAATAAAAAGATGAACATTATTTTCCCTTGACATATCATTCTTGAGAATATCCAGGGTATCAATGATAAGTACAATTTTGTTTGATTCTAAATCTCTATCTAGTGCTGTGCTGTGATACAAGAACCTTTAAAAAAAACATTACAGTACAATTTGGTTACTATCCTTTGGTTATCCACTGCTTTTGTTGTTGTATACCATTTTTGGTCCCTTTATAGCGTATAATGGCCCGTGTTTGCAGCTATCACCACTTTCCTCCTCCCATTTTCCAACTCAAATCAGGCAACCAGCTCTATCAATTGAAAGACCTTTGTCAAGATTGTCAATACACGACAACGTTGTTACATCCTTGATCAATTTTTAGCTCCATCTCACCTAACCCACTGGCAACATTTGACACTACCCTCTTGTGATTTCAGGACATTATTCTCTCTTGATTATTCCTCTACCCTTTTTTCAGTGTTCTTGTTTGTTTTGTTTTGTTTTGCTAGATCCTTCTTGTCCCCACGTCCTCTATATGTGGGGCACTAACTTCAGATGCCTTTTCTTCCCAGAAAATCTCATTCAGCCTCCTGAAATTAAATAACACCTAAAAGTATGATTTGCAAATTTATATTTCTAACCCAGATATCTCACATAAACTTCTAACTTTTATAGCCAATTGCCTATTCAACATTGCTATTTGAATATCTAGTAAGCATTTCAGTATAATATACACTAAACAAAGTCCAAGTCTTCCTCATCCCTGCTAAAAAACCATACCCCTCCCAACTGTAAAAAATATCAACATCATCCTTCAAATAGTTCAAGCCAACAACCTCGGATTCATCCTTAATTCCTCTCCTTCTTTCACATCCACATTCAGTATCAGAATATCATTTTAGTTCTGTCTTTAAAATATATCCTAAAACTATGTAACTCTTGGTGAGTAGTAACTTGATATTATTGAATTCCTAAGGTGGGCATGAAGTTCAAGTCCCCATTGTGGAACTATGTTGAATACATCAAAGTACTTGCCCTCAAAAGTTAACTGAGGTGAAAGAATGGAGCAAGATATGTGAGAATAGATAGAAATAAGATGCTATAGGAGTTCAGAGGAGACAGAGGTTAATTTTGGGTGGAGAGGCTGGTCAGTTTTCATAGCAGTAATGAATTTGAACTTAACCTTGAGCGAGTGTTAAGTATTTTAAAGCTAAAAATAGGGCAGAAACATTCCCAGGCTGTGTAAACAGCATGAGTAAAGGCAAAGAGGAATTTGGCATTTGGCGTGTTTGAGAAATACCTAATGATTCAATGCAATTAAACCATAAGGTGCACAAGACCAGTTAAAACTGGTAAGGTAGATTGGAAGTTAAATTCTAAAAGTCTATTGTGAAATACTGGCCAACAAGAAATAAAGACATTTCTTCAGATAGGCGACAGCAATTGAGTAAACAATCCCCTTTGAAGAAATGATGCTACACGCTTGCTATTCATAAATTCTGATACCCTCAGATGAAAAGTGGTTTTTTTTCTAGGTTGTTTCCCCTTTGATTGAAAAATCATATTTTTCACTCACTTGCTACTCCTTTACTCCTCATAACTCCACATCTATCATGCCTTTCAGTTTTATGTTTCTTATAAAACTAGTCCACTTTGGGTTGACCATTGTTTTTCAGCTCCCTTTCACTATCACCCCTAAATTCAGCAAGAACTGTCCCTATCTTTAACACTACACAAATAACGTTGAAACCCCCCTTTGGAGATTGTTCTAGAAGGAGATATTTTATAGTTTTTCCATGGCAGAATTATTAATTTCTTAAGTCTCTAACATGTAAATATAACTCCCCTTCATACCTGTCAACTCTGAGAGCTAGAAAGCAAACAATGTACTACTGTTGGAAGAAATTGTTAATTTCCTTTAAAATCGTTAATTTTAAAGGAACCTCAACTAACCATACATTCCAAAAGTTTGGAGAGAATTCAAGTTTCTGAACTAAAGGTAAAAATAATCCCAATAAATTCGATCTTTTATTCTATCTGATCTTCATCTCTCCAGTGTGTTGGCTGCTTCATCTTATAGGATTCAAATATTTTGATTTTCCCATAAACAAAAAGTTTTAATGGTAACATATTAAGGAGACACAGATATTTCTCAAAACTGAAGATCTAATGTTGCCAAAGGGCATTTACTGATTTCAGCATTAATATTTCTAGATTACAAGTTTTAAAAAGATAGATGTTTATTGCATTGACATTATCTTCAGAGTCAAAGTGTATCAGCTTATATGATAAAGAGTTGACTTTATTTAAGGCCGTGTTTAGACAGTGTAGTCACTGTCTGGAGTAGTCAATGGAGGCACTCACACACTAAAAGAGTCACAGGTGCAAACAAAAGAAATATGAACCAATGTGAAAAGGATAATGATGTAAAATGACTGAGGGAGCACAGAAAAGAGTGTTGACCAATATAACGAGGAGAGACTGAAGATTTCACAGAGTAATAATTTGAACTGGGTGGGTCTGGAAGCTTTTGTGTGCGTGTGTTTGTGGACTGGGTCAGGGAGGTGGAGGAAATAAGTGAGGTAGAACAGGAATACGTAGAAAAATGTGGCATATTTAGGAAAAACATACAGTTAAGCATTTATAAACAGGATGTGTTAGGGAAAGTCTATGCAGAGGCGCTGAACATGGATCAGCGAATATGAGCATGATACATCATAAGCAAGAGTTTCAACACCATCCAAAAAGCAATTAGAAAACACTATAAGTTTTAAAGCAATGAAGAATAACTAGATTTGTGATATAGAGTATTGCCTCTTATGGAAGAAGCAGGTGTATTAGTGGAGGTGGAAAAGTCTATAAAAATGATAAGGCCAGGCAGAGCATCAGTGCAGGAGCTCAAGTTTGGTATTATGAGTAATAAGTCAATAGCCGGAGATAAGTTAAATTAAGAAGAATTTAAAAGAAAGATCCAAATAGCACATAATGCCAAACAAAAAATCTGGAAGACATGAAGCAACCTGTAAACATTTGCTGAAAAAGCTAATTGGCTAAAAGATAAAATAGACAAGGGCAAACATTGGTTATTTCAAATAAGCAAAATCGGTTAATTGATTAATTAATATATGTTAATATTAATTAATTATATATTATTATATATTATATATTATATATTATTAATATATTATTAATTAACATTAATATTAATAACACCACCATTAATATGATGGTGTCATTGGTGATATAAGATCAAGTAAAAAAGAAAAAATCAAGTAAAAGGATACGTATTAATGTATATAGTGCAAAATAGGAGAAAAGAGAAAGAGAACGGAGAAAATATGGATTTGAGATATTTTGGAGATATGTTTGGTCAAGTTTCATAATTGTGGGACCTAATTTATAGATAGCGGGCTGAATTTTGCTTAATGTCAGTAAAATTTATCATAGCGTTTGAATCTGTCATTGTAGCTTTCAGACAACAGCCTACTTTGAGCACATATATATAGAACTTTACAATAAATGAATACTCAAAGAAATAATAAGGTTATGTCAGTATTTCAATTCTACCTCAGCACATAATTCTCTGACATTGGTCAAATTCTTTGTTTAGGCTTAATTTTGTCATCTATAAAATAGGTAAAACAATTCTTAACGTGTCATTGAAAGGAATAAAGAACATTATATGTGGGGTGCCTGAGTGGCTCAGTGTTCAGGCGTCTGTCTTTGGCTCAGGTCATGATCCTGGGGTCCTGGGATCGAGCCCAGCATTGGGTTCCCTGCTCAGCAGGGAGCCTGCTTCTCCCTCTCCCACTCCCTCTGCTTGTGTTCCCTCTTTTGCTGTGTCTCTCTCTGTCAAATAAATAAATCAAATCTTTTGAAAAAAAAATAACATTACATGTAAAACTCTTAGCCAGTATGTGTAACACAAAATAAGTACTCATTAGATAATATTTATTACTCATAATAGAAAAGACCTTGAAAGATTTCTTAGTACATTCTTATTGATATTTCCCGGAACATAGCTAAATCATAGTGGGAGAGTAAATTTTTCTCTATTGGAGGAACTAGAAAAAACAAGCAATATTTTACAAGTGTTTCTTGGGCAATGCACTTCATTATATTCCAAAGTATAACCTTCCCTATCACCAAACAATACTCTTTCAGTGAACACTCAATAAATCACAACTCAGTTTCTTAAAAATGTGAATTCCAAATTTAGTTTTTTCTTGTTTCTTAATCTTTTCCATAGTATTATTTTACACACATATATGCCTTATTATTTCTACTATTCCTCAGAGATTCATTCCCTAGTATCATGGTCTTTGTTCTCTTGCCTTCTCCTTCTCTTTTAAAAAGATTCTGTAAACCTTTATAGCTGTAGCTTATCCACACTTCCTTTCACACAATCCTGGCCAATTGGCTCCAAAAGTGTTTTTCTATGGTGTGCTCAGAGACTAAGTTTTGCTGTGTCTCAAAATTTGAAAACCTCCCTGTGAAATATATCTTAAGTTTTAGGTGGTCGAGAATATGTTTTCATATCTAAATGGAATTCCTAAAATTTAAATTAAAGTTGGTCATTACAGAAGAAAGAAAGGTAATTATATCAAGTTCATTTGCTTCTTAGAAACCATTATTATTTGAAAATAATCTGTTTCTTTTGCAGATTCTCAACCCTGCCTGACTCAATGGCTCCTTAAAAAAAAAAAAAAACCACTATAATGCTAATTCTAAAATTATTCTAAAATTAAATTAAAAGACAATGTAGGCTACCCACATGCATAATTTTTAAATAATGTCCATTCTAATATAATGGAGGATAAAAGGGAAATAATTTATAATCAGATTATATGAACTTTAATATATAAATGCTCAGATATCATCACACTGGGAAACAAAATAAAGTGGCCACATATTTTACATACTTGTTTTATGAAAAATAGTACTAGAAGTAATTCCAATAATCTAAAGTAGTTGAACACAGAGAGAAGAATGGTGCTTGGTGGGGTGGGGGGAGTAGGTGGGATGAGGAGACATTGGTCAAAGGGTAAAAAGTTTCAGTTATCCAAGATGAATGAGTTCTGGAGGTCTAACGTACAGCATCGTGACTACAGTTATTAGTACTGTATTGTATAACTGAAATTCGTTGAAAAGATAGATCTCAAATCTTCTCAACACACACACACACACACACACACACAGAGGCAACTATGTAGAAGTGATGTTATTTAGCTTGATTGTTCTTTTCACAATGTATAAATATATAAAAACATCAAGTGGTACATCTTAAGTCTACACAATTTTTATATGTCAGACATATCTAAATAAATTTATTTTAGAAAAAAAAGAAGTATTTCCAATAAAAAAGATTGATATTAGAATAAGAACTGCTGTTTTAACAAGTTAATAATGGACCAGAATTTCTTATGTGTGGTAACAGAAAGAGGAAAAATTTCATTTTAAGTCGGAAAAAAGTGCCTGGGTGGCTCAGTCAGTTAAGTGCCTTCAGCTCAGGTCATAATCTCAGGGTCATGGGATCAAGCCCCACATTGGTTGGGGGGGGGTCCCTGCTCAGCTGGGTGTCTGCTTCTCCCTCTGCCCTTCCTTGTGCTCTCTCTCTCTCTGTCTCAAATAAATAAATAAAATCTTTTTAAAAAATAAGTAGGAATAAAATATTAGAGCAAGTTAAGAATTTTCAAAATAGAGAAACCAACAAATATTGTGTTGTTGTAAAGGACCTTATTGATAAGGGTAATGTCTGCATAATTCTGTATGTTATGGTATAGCATGTAAGTGATACAGAAAACAAGTCTTCTATTGTGAATTCTGAATTCTCACCACCTGTCAAAACAAGACATATATTCAGACTCTAGAACTTGGAAAAAAAAAAAGAAAAATTTATTTTAATTGATTAAGACTAATAAAAGATGAGCTGGAAAGGAGAAGTAAGCAAAGAAGGTATAGAAAGTGAATTCCTCTGAAGACATTCCTGAAAACTAAAATAAACAGGCAACCCCAAATAAGTAAATATTTCAGTATGTAATGTTTACAACATATGTTTGTAATATCATAATTTTTCATTATATTACAATTTTACCATTATTTACATTTCTTATGTCTCTTATATATAATAGCATTTTGCTCAAATTTATTAAAATTGTGATTTATACTTAAATGGGATTCAATGGGTAACCATATGAGTAACTAAGAAGACATTCAAAGTCATGTTAAAATTGGGAGAATTTCATTTTGTGAGACCATTCCACTAAGTCCAGTGGTGCTCCTCCAATAACTGTGGCAAACCAATTGCTTTTGCAGAATTCAAAAATGCTTTCTAGAAGAAGAGTATTATCACCCATACTGAGACACAACTATAAAATATCTTCAGCTCCTTTCTGAGGTTTATATCATGGAACATTTTTAGAAGAACAGAGAAAATGTGGATGAGTCTACTATAAACAGGCAATAAAGCATCAGGTTTTTTTAAAATCAGACAAGTAAGGTTCAAATTCCAAATTTCCACTTATGAATCTATGATATTGGATAAGCTAATTATCCTCACTGATGCTCTGTTCTTGGGTAACCAACCATCCTTGTTTGCTTGAGGTTTTCCTGGCTTTAGCACTAAAAGACCCACGTCACAGGAAACCCTTCAGCTAAAGGCAAATCAAGATGATTAGCTGGTTACCCTAATTTCTCCTATGGGAAAAATAGGATATCTCATTAGGTTTTTATGAAGTTGAGTCATAAATGAAAAAATATTTGGACACTACTTAAAACAGAGTCTAGCACCTACAGAGGAAAGCTCAATAAATTACAGATTTTTTTTTATCCTAAATAGGTAATGGAGTGAAATAACCTAGAAAGTGAATATATACTTCAATTTCAAAGCTAAAATCTCAACTTGCAGTTTCCTACATATTGAGTACCTTAACATCTAGCCTAACCAATAAAATCAAAAGAACAACAATAATAAATGATATTCAATAAGTATTCTTATATGTAGTGAAAACTCTTTTAAAGGGTTTGAATATTTCATTTTGTTTTCATAATTTTATAATTTTTCCCATTAAAACAGACTTAGCAATATTAATATTTGCCAAAGATCATACAGTTAGAAAGCAGAAACAAAACACAAAACTTCACGGTGATCTGACCCTCAATTTTTTGCTTTTAAGCAGCCTGCTCAGTGGCCTCATTTAATGAAGGTAAAGGAAATTATAAAGGTATTGAAATGAAGACCAAATTTCTCAGATCATGATACTAAAATGTTCAGCTTCCACATTGCACTAAATTATACATTTATATTACTTGTTAAATGTATCTTGCTGGTGAGCTTGAAAGAAGAGAAAGCAAGATATTGGTACAGAATCATCACACAGGATGGGAGAGGACTCTTAGATTCAGTGATTCTTAGAAAATATTATGTATAGATTAAATCCAAGTGTTTTAGTTTGTACTCCATCAGTAGCAGCGTCTGTGACTGTCAAGTGAGAGTGTTTAGTTTATTTAAATGTAATCTCAAGCAACACCAAGAGGGAAGAAGGGACAGGAGGCAGGAAGAGAGCAGCCAATAAAGAATGCACTATCAAGATCATTATCATGAGGCACCTGGAAACTCATCCTGCCAGGGAGCTCAAGGAATCAGAGTAGAACATGTTACTCAGAGTTGTCCAGCCCAAGGTGAGGAAGCTGGAGCATTAATGCATCAACTACCTTCAGTCACAAGCAGAAGGTAGCTTCCAGTAGGCATTTACTCTACTATTTTTCTTCCAGAGCAGGCTTCAGCCACCAGAGAGAGCCCTCAGACAGTTGAAAGTAGGTCAGGATGCACTAAAACATACAACCCAAGGAGATGCAGCTAGGCAACAACAGTGTCTGCTACCCCATGGCAGTCTACTTATCTTTTCTTAATGCTACTTATGTTTGAACACGTTCATATCTGCTATATTATCTACTCTGCCATGTATACTAAGGGATTTTAATTTTCTATGTCCTTGTTGAAGCTATCAGTCTTTATTAAATTCCTTCATTTCTCTAGTTGGAAAACATGTATTCTAAAAAGTTTATCTTAAATACAACCATTTCCAACCTCTTCTCTGGCTTCGCTGAGGAAAAAAAATCTATTTTTTCACATACATTCTCTTTTGTGATATTAATAAGTCTTCCTATTTTATATTTACATATGTTTCTAGATCACTTAGAAGCTACCTGCTAATTTTTATTTATTTAAGAAGTTTCAAAGTACTACTTTGACACATTTTGGATATGTGATTACCTATCATACTGGCGAGTATTTACCATGGGTTTAGTAAAAGTCGAATTGGAACAAACATAATCATCATTATCACCGAAATCACAAATGTTGGCCAAGTATTTTGAACACTAGTATGGATTTCTGTTCAATAAATGGTTAATATATTTCCCATAGTTTAAAAATATTTACATGAGATTAATCTCAGAATAGCTTTTCCTGATTCCTAATCATAAAAAAAAAAAATCATTCACAGAAAATATCTGGAAATGAATCCTCAGGTTAAATTTTCTGTAAAATTTCACCTTTGTTTAGGTTGATTTACAAATATTACAATCTAGGCAGATAGTTTTGGAATTTTCCTTTGAAATCCTTCAGGACAAATATTTTTCAAAGCCTAAGGACACCTAGGAAAATATGTTTAAAATTCTAAGATTATTTTCCCATAATTTTCAACAGATTTTTGCGCAGAATATCAAACTTGTATTATGAAAGTTGTTCTTATGTCAACATAATTCACCAGTGATTTTCTTCAAATCTCAAGCATTGGTCAAAGGCAAAGAATATCACAATGATTTTTCCCTTCATTAAGCAAATAATTATCTTCAAATAAATCACTAGATTATTTTTAAAGCTACTATTAACTTACATTAATTTTTGACAAACTATTTTTCACACTGAAACTTCTTGGTGTTTCAGAGTTTATATCCAGAGGTACAATTGCAAAGGGCAGGTATATGTTTTTCTTCTAATTATATCCAAGAGAAATAAAACTTTGGATGAGGAAGGACAGGAAACTTCATGTTTTGGTATAATATAATCATCATATAAATGGCTTTTATGTAAAATAAAAGATTATAGAATGTACAGCTAGAACATAGTTCACCCCAGTATTTTCATTTTACAAAGAAAATGATGCCCTGAGAAGAGTAATTCTTCTAATATTTAGGCTAAAAAGAAATAAATTCATATCCTTCTGGTCTCCCAACTGCATCTATTTCAATAGGTAACTTCCCTCTGCCCTTTTCTTAAGTTCAACCAATTAAGAAATAAGGCACGGGAGATGATAAGGAGCAGTCAAAATACAGTACAATGGATGTAACCTACTAATCCAATAACCCCACTTCCTTCATGGGGAAGTCCGAATAAGGGGCAGGAAGTGTTACTAGAATTAATGCCCAAATGCAGGGTTCTCAAACTTAGTCTTAGAGATCTTTTAGACTCTTAAAATTACCAGGTACTTTAAAGAACTTTTATTTAAATAACTTTAAATCCATTGATAGGATATAGGAAATTTAAGCCAAGAAATACTTAAAATAATATTAATTAATTATTTAAAATATCAGCAAACCTATTAAATATTAAAATGACATTTTATGAAAAATACCTATATTTAAAAAACAGTGTTATAAGTGGCATTTATATTTTCCCATATCTCTTTAATGTCTTGCATAGTAAACAGCTAGATTCCTACATCTGCTTCTGCATTCAATCTGTTGCAATATCAGTCGCAATGTCAGATAGGCTCTGGAAACCTCTATTGTATATTCATAAGAGAATGAGCATGAAAAAAGGCAAATAACAACTTAATATTGTCAAAGTAGTTTTGACCTTCTGGATCCTATGAAAGGGTGTCAAATCTTCATGGGTCCCTAGACTGCACTTTGAGAGTCAATGCATTAGTGTAAATCTCTCCTCATAGAAACTGGAGCTCTGGGAAAGCAAACATCCATAATCACATACACAGAATTATAGAAGAAGCTTGAGCTCTGGACTAAAGGGAGTAAGATTCATAAGCTCAATGACTTTTTATGAATCCCATAACCTTTCTGAAGTTAAGCTTCATCAGAATGGTGATAACATTAATATATCGAAGGCTTATTTTAAAAGCCAAATGATATGAAATCAACTCTATAAACTTCCTACAAATATTTTTTGTGATCACTCACGTTTTCATCCTATCATTTGCTTGTACAGAATCTTGTACCTTTACTGCAAAAAGTTTTATAGGTTTGTCTTTGCAAACCTAGTTCCTATTATATCCTGTACTTAAAAACTGTTATTTCTGTTCCTTCTATAATATCCTTGATGTTATAAGAAGTGACTATAATAAATGAAATAATTTAAGAAGAGAAAGTTCACTTTCCTTTTCTTTCACTTTCCATGTTCGTGATATATTTTCAATAAATATTAACTAGACAATTATATTATAGAACATTAATAGTATTTGCTTTCACCTCAGGCTGTTAGCTTCATTTTCTTTTCCCTTGGAAGCTGCAGGAATATTTCATAGTTAGGAAGGATGCCCTGAGAACTCTTCCTGCTTCCAAGGGAAAAGGACTGGAAGTGAGACTAAATCTGACCACATATAAGTCAACTAATTCCTATCTATTTCGTTAATCAGAGAAGTTTCCCAAAGGACAGAATGATCTGTAGCTCAAGATATTATCCTGAGATCAAACAATCTGGGGACTGAAAATGGATCAATGAATTGATGAAAAAAATAGGCTAATAATGACAGCATTTAAATAATTTAAGGAGAGTCCAGAAACAGAAACAAGATTATAAAGAAATGAAATGGGAATGGGAAGACATTATAAAAGTGCCAAATGGAAATTACTGTGTCAGAACATATGGTAGTGTAATAAGGAGGTTTAGAACTGTAGGCTTTCCTTGGATTGGGGAAAATCTGAATATGTTCATGAGGTAATCAAATGTAAAGACTGAAGGAAAAAAAAAGCGTACTTAATGGGCGTATATTGTAAAAAATCTATAGCACAGACAACAATGTTAGCCTTGGAAAGGTATTGTTCCACCCTCTAATAAAGAAAGAAGGAAATAATTCATTCCTTTAATCAAAATTTATTTAGTGTGTGCTGATAGGTGTCACTATATCTAGACTCTTGGAGAAAAGCAGTGATTACAACAGCCAAAAACTCTTTGTCCCTGGGGCTTACATTCTAGCTGGCAAAAACCGCCATTTAATTATTCAAAGTAAACATTCAATCAAGTGGAAAAGGAAGGGAGGAAGGGAGGGAGGGAGGGAAAAGAAAAGAAAAGAAAAAAAGAAAAGTAGAGAAGAGAAAAGAATAGAAAAGAAAGAAAAGCAGGCAGAAAAAAGAGCAAGAGAGAGAGGGAGGAGAAGAGGGAGAAGGAAAGAAGTGATCAATGTTATGGGGATATTATATGGAATGGCGATCTAATTTTAAATAGGGAAAAGGTGTACTAAAAAAAATTTGAACAGGGACCTGAATGAAGATGGGGGTTAGTTAGCCATGTAAAAATCTGAGGAAAAAGAATTCTAGGCAGAGGAAATGACCAGTACAAAGGCCCTAAGGTGGGAATGAGCTAAAGTGTTAAAGCAGAAGCAAGGCAGGCAGGGAGACAGCCTAGAATGAGCAAGGGAGAGGGTAGTGGAGCATGAGGTCAAAGTGGTAATGAGGGTCTAGTTCATGGAGGATGTGACTGGCCATTTTAATATTTTTGGTTTTAATCCTGAATGAAATGAATAACTGTTGGAGTTCTGAGCAGATGAGTTACATGAAAAGGATTACTTTATCTGCTGTGTGGAGAAGAGATTTTAAGAGGTCAAAGATAGAGGCAGGGAGGGCCATTAGGAGGCTATTATGATAATGCAGGTGAGAGAAGATCATGGCTTGGACTCAGATGGTAACCATGGAGAAGATCAGAAGTGGTAAGATTCTGGATATTTCTTCATTCTAGCCTCGCAGAATTTGCTGAAAGTTTTGATGTGAGGTGTGAGAGAAATGAAGGAGTCAGGAATGAATCATGAAGCTGAGGAAACTTATAAAGAATGGGAAGAAAAAAATGGAATGGGTTCAAGTGATATGGACTTACACTTAACAGTAAAATATCTTTGAGGTCATATTCCAAGACAGAGTGTCAGACAGTTTTAAGACAGTAAAACGTTTGAAACAGCTGCTGTGCAAAACTTGATATGGAAGTGGGATAAAAATTTCCCCACACTTTCGAAACTCGTTCAACCTCCTCACCACTTTAAGGAGCACAAGGACATTGATGTGTCCCTTGACTGAAACCTCAGAATTACTATGTACACGACAATTCTTGGTTAACTGGATCCAGTACATTTAATCTTTTAATATCTCCTGAAATTCACTACTCTATGACACTCATATGAGGCTACTTCTTTTCATTGACATAAACTAAACTCCATCCCTGGATTGCTAGCTTTTGCCTTCTGCCCCAACCAGTTTCTCATGGATTATAATTTTTTTTGAGTGATATTAATTCTTCTCCAGAAATTCCTTAAGAAGTCTGGGGAATAAAATCTTTGAGAAAACCCATCGACCCATAAAAATAGCTAAAATAATTAATAATTGTTGGTCAAACATGTTATTAATATTATCTGTGCAATATGTAATGTGAATTTATGGTCAGACTGTTACACAAGATTTTTAGCCTCCCAGAGTGATATATAAATATATACAGTCATTACGCATGATCTTTATGGGGAATTTGGTTGTAGTTAACTACATTCATGTAGCTAAGTCATCTTACTTCTACCATGGGCTGTAAGGCTCAGCATGCCAAACTGAGTGAAAGGAACAAAGCAGACATGTTGATAAAAAAGAACAAGTTTTTCTCTTCCAGAGCCATGGATATTTTCACTCATCATTCAGCATGTGTGACATTTCTTAATTTTCAAATCTGTGGACTGTGGAAAGAATAGGAAGGAAAGAACATTACATATTAAAAATTTAATGTGAACAGATAAAAAAAATTGGCTCTTCCAGTTTCTGGACTGATTTCCAAACACATGAATCTCCTATATCTAATTATTGACCTCAGAATTAAAAAAAAAATCTTCAGGAATACTTCAAGACTTGTATATTTTCATTGGTTAATCAAAAACTAATACATAGATTTATAAAATTATGAATTTTAATTCTAAAAGAACTTTTGGAGATCACATCTTGATTTCGATTATGCGATTAGATTATTGATGTGTTCACTTAATAACAAAAGTTTTGAGCATCTATCATATGCCACTCACTGTGTGAGACACACGGAATAAGTAGTGAAAACGACAGACACAAACTCTCCCTAGGAGAGTTCTAAGACTCGTAGAAGAGGCAATCATTTAGAACCATACATCATTCTATAAAACTATAGAACACGTAAGGTTCAGATTAACCCAAAAAGGGCCTGAGTCATTAAGGAACATTTTAAAATGAGGAGACATTTAAGCTGAAACCTAAAGAACGTTTAAAAATTGACCAGCTGAAGTTGTGAAACAAAAAAAGGCCAGTACATGTTAGAGTCTAGGTAGGAGACTCTGCAAAGCTGCTAATTGTGAACCTAAAAGAAGTTCCACAATGTGTACATTTCAAATTGGCAAAGATAGCAAAGATACTTATCCTCCTTCAGAATCTGGAATGGTATTGTGATATATTGGCTCTGAACTCCTGTCCTCCATTTTTTTTTTAGGTTTATTTTGTTTTTACCTTGATGTTAAAGCCCTAGAATTAATGCTCTTTTTAACTTTCTGTATGTACATATTTAGATTTCCCAACATTTCCATGTTTTTGCCCTTCCTTTCCTGATTAAATTTGTTACTTGCTTTATCAATTAATTCTGCCAGCCATTAAATTTATTCACATTTAATCTTGATTCAGTTTGCCATTTTTTCTGCAAATAACAACTTTGTTTTGTTTTTGCATTATTGGTAATGTCGTTATTTCACCCTGACTCTTGAAGCATGGATAGATTATTTCTGTATAAAACATGTCTAGATTAATCACTCTCTATGAGCACTGTGAAGATATTATCCCATTATCTTCTGGGGTGTATTGTTACTCATGAGAAGTTGGCTGTAACTCTATTTGCCATTACACTTTAGGTAAACAGTCTATTTCTTTGGGTGCTTTTAAGATATTTTTTTCTTTAAAAAGTGTAACTGTCCATGTGTCCAGATATAGATTTCTTTTTAAATATATCCTATTCAGGATCACGTGTGATTCTTCAAAATTTGAGCACATATTTCAAATTGAAAGTATCTTTTCAACTTTGAAAAATATTTAACCGTCATGATTTGGAATGGTGTTTTCCGTCCATACTTTCTCTTGTTTGCTTTTGTAACCTTTAAATTCCCTCCCACTCTCTTTTTTCTATCACTTTACTTCATTGTGCAGATTCCCGGATAACTTCCTCAGAGATATTTTGTCATTAACAAAATCTCTTCCTTTATTCAATCTACTCCATCCATTGAGTACACTTATTGCAATAGGGATACTTTTTATTCCTAGAATTCTACTTGTTTTCTTCACATAATTGGCCACTTGTGCTTTCAATCCTGTTATCTCAGTTTCCCATCTGTTGATTATTTTAAAATATTTTGAATATATTTCTAAACTCTCTTAGATTATTATTTCTAGATATCATATATAAATTTTCTTAAATATTCTGGCTTTCTCAACTCAATGATTTTTCATTCTCTCATACTATGTTTTTTATTTGTATGTTTTCTTTTTTTTTTTTTTTTTTTATTTGTATGTTTTCTTAATGGTGAGTTCATCTGAAGTGTGTGTTGTTCAGAGTGCAGGCTGGGATAGTCTGAAGAATTTTTGAGTGTCTGTGTTGTAAATATTATTCAGCAGAGCCCTTTTGTGTTTATATTTAATGGAAAAATGATGGATTTCACTGGTTTTATGTCTATTCTCATGTCAATATCTTGGACAATATGCATTTTATTCTATGTCCATAAGTGATCCAAATTTAATATTACTAAATAGTCACAGGTGAATCTAATTCTATTTCAGATTTCAGTATATATCAGGCTTCAGGGCCATATTTTAAAATTCCTACTTCATGAATAGGACATTACTTTGGGTTTTATCTGTACTGCAGAAGCTCAGTTGCGGTTCTCTGCATCATATAGGCTTCAGGTTTCAATTGCTCTCTCCAGGGATCTTGAAACCCCAAATTCTAATGCCTATTTTAACCTTCTTAATTCCGTTATCCATTTAGCTTCAGCAATCTTTCAACACTATCTTTAACTATTCATTTTGATTATTTGATAATTAATCATTTTTTCTTTTGATCTTAGGCACTCTAAATTATTTTAATATATGGCTTTCTGATATAGAATTCTAAGTGTTTAGATCCTGGTGTGAGGTAAACTTTCCCAGTGAACACAGTCAATCAACACAATCTTCTGTCTCAACATGTGACATGATCAAGTCTGGAGACAGGAAATCCTATTTGGAGTGTTTCTCAAGTTCACCGTATATATATAGTAGTGCCAAAGAATTAAAAGAAAAATTATCAGGTTATTCATTGGTTTTTTGAGTTTGAGAAAAAAGAGAAATTGGTCCTGATTATGTTAATATTCCTGCAAATGGGATGAGTGAGATGTCATTAACTAAAATAGGAAACATATGAGGAGGCTTAGGCTGGGAATTAGATTATAAGTTTCATTCTGGATACACTGATCTTGCTATCCCTTGAGACATCTATTCATAAACAGTTTGATACATGGTCTAATGCCTAGGAAGAGATTTGAACTGGCTATTTTAAAAACTGGTAAAAATCTGCATCTCATTTATAATTCAAACAAATTGAATGGGTTGAATCACTCAGCAGCATATGTAGATTGCAAAAATAACAGATTTAAGATAGAATCCTGCATTATAGTGATATTTAAAAGATGGCAAAGAATTGGAAAGGAAAACTAAAAAAAAAAAAAAAAAGAGCATCCTTACCAGTAGGAAAAAATGCAGAAAAAGATTATGGACTAGAAGCCAAAGGAATAAAATTTTCATAATGGAAGAAGTAGTATCAAATACCTGTAGCTAAGCAAAAGAAGGAGCAAAAGTCTCATCCAAATACAGATACATTGGTGAGCTTGATTAGAAAAGTTTCAGTGGGGGCACCTGGGTGGCTCAGTGGGTTAATCCTCTACCTTCAGCTCAGGTCATGATCTCAGGGTACTGGGATCGAGCCCTGCATCAGGCTCTCTGCTCAGCAGGGAGCCTGCTTCCCCCTCTCTCTCTCTGCCTGCCTCTCTGCCTACTTGTGATCTTTCTCTCTGTCAAATAAATAAATAAAATCTTTAAAAAAAAAAAAGAAAAAGAAAAGTTTCAGTCAATTCCTAAGTGGTGAACTGCAAATTGCAATGGAATGTGGAAAACTTAGGTAATATGCAACTGGAAATTATTATTATGGATAAAATTTTAATTTGTTAAAGAATTAAGAAATTAAGAGGAATTAATAAATTGATGGATTTTTAAGACTGGATGTCATAAAAGCTAATTCCCCCTAAGTTGATCTATATATTTAATGAAATCAGAAAAAATTCTTATTCAGTTTTGTATTCTGTGTAGAAATTAGGAAACTCAATGTATAATTTCTAGGCAGATGCAAAGGAGCCAGAGGATCACGGTGAACTTCAAGAGGCTAGATAATTTACACTATTAGACACCTAAACTTAATAAAACTGTAAGAAGGAAGACAGTGTGTATTGGCACAGGATTGTGTCATCAAACAATGGAGAAAAACAGAATTTCAAAACACATTCAGATTTTTATTTATAACAAAGGTGACAAAGTGGTGTAGAAAGGAAGGGATGAACTTTTCAATAAATTGTGGTGAGTCAATTGAATATCCATATGGAAAAAAAAATTGCCCTTACTTCATACCATTCACAGAAAATGAATTTCAGATGTGTTGTAGATATAAATAGGAAATATAAAACAATAAAGCTTTTAGTAAATACCTAGGAGAATATCTTCATGACTTGGGATACACAGAATTTCTTAACTACTACTCAAAATACACTAATTATAATGAGAGAAGTTGATCAATTGGACTGTCATGGGACCTAATCCTGTATTGATTTTGCTAAAATAAGTGTCCCCTAATCTAAAAAATTATTTGGAATCCCATATGTGGCTCAACTGCTTCAAATCACCTTGAATAGTAGTGCTGGTTGTGGACATGCAAAGAGAAAAGGCAAATCCATGCTCAAAATCCATGTCTATTTCTATGACAATAAACTGCTGACTCTTCCAAGGTGGAAGAATCCAAATGGTCAGCCTGCAACCAACTAGCCAGTTTCCACCCTTAAGGAATAGTGACATATTTGTAATTCATTGCTAGTCTCTGTTCCTGGAAGGTTGGACATTTGGTAATGGTAACTAGGTCAGCCTTGGAAAGTGAAGGTCTGTGTAATGGAACCTATGCATAGCATCCACTTTGCCATCATGGCTACTTCCATTGTGTACCCCTTTTTCCAGCATTGGAGTAGTTGATGGCAAAGACTGGCTGGTCAACTGGCATTTTTTTGGTCTACATCATTATTTAGTGCTTGTTCCATGGTTTGTGCATTGTGGTAGACATATGTATGCTATATAGATTCTTCATTCTTTTTTTATTTTAAAGTTTTTACTTATTTATTTGAGAGGGACAGAGAGAGAGAGAGAAGAGGAGAAGAGAAGACAAGAGAAGAGAAGAGAAGAGAAGAGAAGAGAAGAGAAGAGAAGAGAAAAGGAACAAGCGAGAGCACAAGAACAGGGAGAGAGAAGCAGACTCCCTGCTGAGCAGGGAGCCCGAAGTGGGGTCAGATCCCAGGACACTGGTGTCCCCCAGATGCCCCTCTTCATTTTTTGTTACCATTTTCCTATGTCCATTTATGTGTCTTTACCCCACACTTCCTATCTCTCCACTTTTAATTTTTTAATTTTTTCCCAGGTTTCTGACTAGCCCTCAATCTCATTTAGCACTGCCCATGAGTCTGTATCTATATCTACTCTGATCTTGGGACACTTCTTCTTCCACACAAATCGGATGGCAGAGGCATAATCTGAAGATCTTCCCACTGGCAGGTTTAGTCTTCAATAATCTCTTTCATGGCCACTCCTGAATGAGGCTGTACTAAAATTACTATCAATTTTCAAGCCAATCACCTGTCAACTAAAACTTGTTCATTTTTTCTTTCTCCTCATTTAGCTAGTTGCAAGACACTCCACACATGGCTACAGTGTAAGTGGAGGGAGGTGCACTGGAGCAGACCTGGTATGTACCATGGGATTCTTGGTTATCTGCTCATGCTGCTTGCTTGGGCCCTCTGTTCTTGACTTGTGATTGATCTCAGCTAAACAACTTCCATTTTACAATGATGTATGTTTAGGGCACTCAACTTTATGAAATGATGATTCTGATAGGATTCACTTCATGATCATCATTAAGTGATGGCAGGGAGGAGGGGGCAGGAGCAAACTTGTCCTTAATTAGGAAACATTGTTCTAGAGCAGCAAATGATAATCAGCAATAGTTATTTGGTCCATTTTTCTTATTGTTATGCTTCTCCTTCAATACCTGATTCATTCTCTTCCACCAGCATTCTCTCATGTCATTACTGGTGAACATTTCAATAACTGGATCATGATTTTGTACCTGGGGTTGTCTGTACTCCACCTGTCACCAGGAAGGGAGTCTTCATTGCCAATCGAACGGTAGTGATCCAGTGCTGAAACACCATCTTACCTCCGCTTTCTTGGTTTCAACTGTCATTGGTTAGGATGTCTGGAAACAGATATGGACAAGATGTTTATTAGTAATGAATGTCTGTTAAGGAAAAGGCAAAGAAGCATGATTGGGAAGAAAAACTAAACTGTGATGTAGGTCTAACAAATAAGTCAGCAACCCCTGGGGGAGTAGGGATCTGGAGGGAGTATTACCCATCAGAACGTCCATTATGGGAACCAAATGACCAGGCTTTTAGACTCTGACTCTCAACAGATGCAAGTTTCCCTGGAGAAAGATATGAGCTCTATAAAAAGTGGCTCTCTGCAACTTACGCAGACCCTGGAGATGGGAGAACTGAAGGCTGTCTGCTGACCATACTCCCAGCAACTGGGCAGCAAGCCCTTCCTCAAGAGATCTAGGTGGCACACCTCCACATTAATTATATTATGTACATTTATATAGATATATAGATATAGATATATACACACACAATGAAAAACTATACAAGAGTACAAATTAAACAATTGCTATATGAAACCGCATGAATCTTGTAAGTATAATATTGAGTGAAGGAGGCCAGACCTTCTTGCAAAAAGGAAGACGGTGTATAGAATGATCCTAAATATCTGCATTTCAAAAGCAGGCAAAACCCACAGACACTGTTGGAAGTCAATACAGTATTTATCGTCAAATGGTGAAAGCCTAGGGCTTACATAAGATCTTTTGCCCCACTGTTTACATTCTATTTCTCTACGTGGGTACAAGTTACACAGCTAAATTCCCTTAGTGATTGAGCATATATAACACTAAAAAATTTTTAAGAAAGTGTTAAAATGTGGCTATTCAATAGATGATAGAAATAGGATAGTAATTATGAGTTACTTTACTTAAAAGTTGTATTAGTCTACACTTCAGTGTTATAAAATTTCATGAGAATCGCGGTATATTATTTAAGATTCAGTCATAAATTACAAAGACCACAAATAATAGTTTTAAATAAATGAAAACTTTTTCTATCTCATACAAAAATTTAGAGGCAAAAAGTTCAGAGGTGCCATGTTAGTTCTGCTCCCTAAAGTCCTCAGGGATGCAGCTCATTCCAGGTAATTATTTCCCATTCCTAAGGTAGCAACTTGTCCTTGGGCACATGATAATGGCTAAAACTGTAATAATAACACCCTGTTTTAATAAGAAATAAGAAATAAAGAGAAAGGAAAGAGAGCTTGACACAAACGTTATTTAAATAAATGTCCAAGAAATAGCCACAAGACTATAACCATATCTTGGAGATAGTGTGGGTTCAGTTTCAGACAACTGCAATAAAGCGATTATCATAATAAAGGGAGCCAAATGAGTTTTTGGTTCCCCAATGCATATAAAAGTTATATTTACACTATACTGTAGTCTCCTAAGTGTGCAAAAACCTTGAGTCTAAAAACAACATGCATAACTTAATTAAAAATACTTTACTGCTAAAAATGCTAAGCACTATCTGAGCTTTCAGCAAGTCATACATAATCTTTTTGCTGGTGGAAGGTGTTGCCTCTTTGTGGATGGCTGCTAATTGATCAGGGTGGGAGTTGTTGAAGGCCGGGGTGGCTGTGGCAATTTCTTAAAATAAGACAACAATGAGGTTTGCCACATGGATTGGCTCTTCCTTTCAGGAAAGAGTTTTCTGCAGCATATGATGCTGTTTTATAGCATTTTACCCACAGTAGAACTTCTTTCAAAAGTCATCTCAAATTCTGCTGCTGCTTTATCAACTAAGTTTATATAATATTCTAAATCCTTTGCTGTCATTTTGACAATCTTCACAGCATCTTCACCAGGAGTAGATTCCACCTCAAGAAACCATTTTCTTTGCTCATGCATAAAATCAACATGAGATTTTTTTCATGAGACTGCAGCAATTCAGTATCATCTCCAGGCTCCACTTCTAATTCTACTTCTCCTGGGGCACCTGGGTGGCTCAGTCGGTTGAGCATCCAACTCCTGGTTTCAGCTTAGGTCATGATCTCAGGCCTTGGGATGGAGCCCTGTGTCATAATCCCCACTCAGTGGGGAGTCTGCTTGAGATTTTCCCTCTCCCTATCCCTCTGCTCCTCCCTCAGACACACTCTCTCTCTCTCTAATTCTACTTCTCTTGCTGTTTCCACCACATCTGCATTTTCTTCCTCCACTGAAGTCTTAAACCCCCAGAAGTCATCCATGAGGACTGGAATCAACTTTTTCCAAATTTTTGTTCATGTAGATATTTTGAACTCTTCTAATGAATCACAAGTGGTTTTAATGGCACCTAGAATGGTGAATCCTTTCCTGAAGGCTCTCAATGTACTTTGCCCAAATCCATCAGAGGAATCACTATCTATGGCAGCCACAGCTTTATGAAAGTTACTTAAATGGTAAGACTTAAAAGTTGAAATTATTCCTCGATTAATGGGCTGCAGAATGGATACTGCATTAGCAGGTACGAAAACAACATCAATCTCACTGCACATCTGCATCGGAGCTCTTGGTGACCAGATGTATTGTCAATGAGTGGTAATGTTTGGGAAGGAATCTTTCTTTTCTGAGCAGTAGCTCTCAATGGTGGGCTTAAAATATTTAGTAAACCATGCTGTAGACTGAGTGCTGTCTTCCAGGCTTTGGTGTTCATTTATAGAGCCAAGCAGAGTAGATTTCGTATAATTCTTAAGGGCCCCTTGATTTTCAGAAAGGTAAACGAGCACTGGTGTTAACTTAAAGTCTCCAGCTGCATTGGCCCCTAATAAGAGAGTCAGTCTGTCCTTTGAGGCTTTAAAGCCAGGCATTGACTTTTCCTCTCTAGCTAGGAAAGTCCTAGATGGCATCTTCTTCCAATAGAAGGCTGTTTTGTCTATATTGAAAATCTGTTGTTTAGTACAACCACCTTTATGAATTATCTTAGCTAGATCTTCTGAATACAGGAGTAGCACTTTTGATTTCCTTCAAGAACTTGCCTTTGCATTCACAACTTGACTAACTTTTTGGTGCAAGAGGTCTCTTTCTGCTTCTCTTGACTTTAGGCATGCCTTCCTTACTAAGCTTAATCATTTCTAACTTTTGATTTAAAGTGAGAGATGTATGATTCTTTTACTTGAACATTTAGAGGCCATCATGGGATTATTAACTAATTTTAATATTGTTGTGTCTTGGGCAATAGGGAGACCCGAGGAAAGAAGGAGAGATGGGGGAATGGTTGGTTGATATAGCAGTCTGGACACACACATTTATCAATTACACTTGCTGATATTGGTGTGGTTCATGGCACCCCAAAACAATTACAACAGTATTATCAAAGATCACTGATCAGAGATCACCCTAACAGATATAATAATAATGAAAAAAAGTTTGAAATACTGTGAGAATTACCAAAATGAGACACAAAGACACAAAGTAAGCAAATGCTATTGGAAGAATGATGCCAATAGACTTGATCAGTGCAGGGTTGCCATAAACCTTCAATTTGTAAAAAACACAATAACTGCAAAGCTCCATAAATCAAGGTATGCCTGTATCTCTATTCATGCCACCGACCCCAAATTAGTCACATGTCAATCACTTGGAACAAAGACGTTTGGGAAATAAAAGACTTAATTTGAACAGTTGTGTCTCCCTCTAAAAATTCTTTCCCTCTGGAAGAAGGAGAAAACAGCTGTTTTGTTCAGCCACCAGTCTCTATGGCACAGGGGAAACAGTAACAGTTTTTATGTTCCTGCTTTTAATATAACAGTAGTGAGTTTTAAAATGTCACATTCACCACAAGGAACTTTAAGAAAGAGTTAGCATGAATTATTCTTACATCATTTGGGAAAAAATGGTCACCTGAACGAAAGTGAAGTAATATAGCATAACTAAGACAAAGGATTGTGTCACTAATAGACTGTTATTAATTTTTAAAAACATAGTCTGTCACCAGCTGATTGCAAACACTTTTGAGGAGTGCCAAAGTTTCGGGAAACACAAAGTAATAGGTGAAGGAAAGTAGATGTTCTCACAGATATTACATTTCATTAGTTTAATCATATTGGAGAGTACCCAGGAAAGTATACTTCCTTTATAATTTGTTAAGGTGAAAAAGTCATGTTCACTGAAAATTGCTCCTGATTTAACTCATCCCGAGATAAATATTCTGAAAAGCAAGGAAATATTTTACATTTCTCCATTAAATTATAACGATATGCACTGCACACACATAAGAAATGTAAATATGGTGCAATGAAGTGTATTTTGAAATACGTGAGAAATTATTTTTTCCATTTCTATAAAATTATGCTTAAATATGCTCTCCAATCCTCTGTCCTTCTCTGCCTAGATAGAATTTATCTCCATTTTTTTAGAACTATATTTCTTGAAAATGATGACTTTCACCACTATTTCCATATCCTTACCTATCATTTGTTATTTCTAATTTTACGATCTGGTATTTTATGTACCATTGCAGTGTAACAGCTTTCACAAATTCCACATTAATAATCACATAAATCTGGTATTTTTTCAGCCTTTATTTTACAGATTAACTGTATAGTGTTTGATACTATTGACCACTCCTTCTGCTCATGTATTCTTAAAATCCTGATCCTCCCTCTAATAACTTCTCATACAATCTTCTCCAGTTCACTTGCTGGCGACTGCAAAATTTTGGCTGCTCAAACTAAAATCTCTGGGGGTCATCCTAGATTGTCAGTTTCTCTTACACCCTACTTCGAAAGCCATGAAGAAACCCCCCCTGGTTCCACCTTACCTTTCATTCTCTCCACTGTAACTACCCTAAGCCATGCACACCACCTCTCACCTGATTCGTTGCAAAAGCCTCCAACTGGTCTCCCTTCTTCTTTCCTTTATTCTGATACATAACTTAGCACTATAAGTGATTCTTCCAATACAGAGATCATACCACTTCTCTCCTCAAAACCCTGAAGTGGCTCCCAACTTCACTGTGAATATAAGGGAAAGTTATCCAGTGGTGTACAAAACCCTGTGACACCTGCCCCCATTCCTGTTGCCTCTCTGACCTTATCTCCAAACACCTTTGAATCTTTTTTAGTGGCCAACAAGTCTACTTGCTGCTAATAAAACGTTGTTTTAGATGAGTGCTTTAGAAAACCTATTTCGAGGGCCAGAAAGGAAACTTACTGATGACCCAAAGCATGGAAAAATGCTAGCATGTAAGTGGTTCTCCAGAGCAACCAAAACAAATCCTTAATGCTACCAGTACTCTTTTTCTCAACATGCTTTCTTTTTCCACATTTGCTTAATTTTTTTCAGGCTGCCTTTCTCCACAGGTGGGAAATATGGCCTCCTGGCAGATCCTAGATTCAGACCTTCTCAAGGTGAGCACTAATGCAAAAAATTCAAGAAAGACCTTTGACTAGTATTATGGACTTCATGTTTGTAGCTCCCCAAAATTTGTATATTAAAACTGCATTCCCCAGTGTGATGGTATTTGCATATGGGGCCTTTGGGTAATTAGGTAATTAGGCCATGAGGGTGGAGACCACATGACAGGATTAGTGACCTTATAGGAAGAGACAGGAGAGAGTTTGCTTCTCTCTCTCTGTGCCCACCATGTGAGGCTATAAGAAGACACCTGTCTACAAACCAGAAAGAGAATTCTCACCAAGAACCCAATCTGCTGGTATCTTAACTTCGGACTTCATAGTTTCCAGAACTGGAAGAAATAAGTTTGTTCTTTAATTCACTCAGTCTATGGTAATTTGCTAGAGCAGGCCCAGCAGACTAAACAACTAGCTTGGCTTGAAGTATAGGAAGAGACTGAACTCAGGAAACAGATTCTTTTATTCAAATCTCATCTCTGATACTAATTAACCATGTGACTTTTAGAAAGTTACTTAATTTTTCTGGACCTTATTATTCCCAGTAACGTGTGAACAATAATAGTGCCTATCCAATACAAATGTCATGAGATAAATTAATACATGTAAGGTGCTTAGAAATGCTATCAATCCCCTGTGCTCAGAATAAAGATTTCCCACCTCTATAGAATTGTATGTTTGAAGTGAGAGTGGGGTATTTCCCCAAATTAAAAGGGGTTTCTATGCTTCAAAATTAGTAGTACTAGTTAGAGAAAAAACACCGACAACTATGAGAAAAATGATGAACATGATACATTCATAATATATCACCATTAATGTCATTAGATCTCCTTTAGCCATAGTCTAGCACAAATTATACATAGTGATTTTTTTTTTTTAGTTTTTAAAGATAAACAGAAGAAAGAACTGTTTGTTTGTTATATTGATAGTAATAACATTTGTTGAAAAATCTTGACTTGAATAGCATCTTTATAAGGGAACCATCTGAAAACACTAAAGGCTAAATAAATGTCTGTGCAATGGAAAACATTACTCAAGTGAGCACATTAGTGGATGTCAGAAGTGTCTTGGAAAGCTGAAATCCAAGGAGCTGGATCACTTAACAAATGGCTGCTCAAATACTTAAATTATGCCATTATAGCACAAAAGAAAGGAATTGATGATTATTGCATTGTGAGAATTTATAGTTAGCTTATTGGAATGAATTAGGAGCTCCTGTTTTGCCAGTAGTGCAAGTTCATTGTACCATGCTAAAATAAGGTGCAATAGTAAGAATAATATTTGGGCTCATGAGGTTCTGCCATTTGTTAAAAATAAATCTATTTTTAGAATTCAAATGTTTATTGCTTTTATGTAGTGTCTATTATGTAATAGTGTGTTTAAATAAAAGATTGGTTTGAATTTGTTTCTCTTTGTGATTCCAAGATAAAAGACTTACCACCAAGGGGCTCTACATGGTTAGAATCTGAAGTAGCCAGACACCAGCAAGAGATTTAGTTCAAATACAGTGCATGGAATTGTGGTTTCAGAGTATCCAACAAGATACCAAGCCATGGGAGTTGATATTATGTTTGAAAAGAACATAAAGATTTCAGATTGTTCTAAAATTCATAAAGGTCATTATGGCTTTACTGGACTCCATTATATTAAATACAGAAAATAAACACGGAAAAGTGAGTTGATTGAAAATATGCACTAGAATAAGCTATTTTCAGGCATAACAGAAAGGAATTCTGAGTATTTTCAGCAATATTATTCTATGTGTGTGTGTGTGTACTGTACATGTATGAACGTGCTTTAACACCTATATGAATATATATTAAAAATCTCAGAGACGCTGATGGCTTCCACTGAATGAGCCATAAATGTCAGGGTGCCAAACCCTGTGACTCACTGTACACATTTTCAAGATGGCTACAATAACATATCCACTCTGTGGAATAGAAAGGTTTTGGTATGAAAGTTAAAAACAATAATAATAATTTTGTATTTATTTTTTACTGAGTATTTTCAATATATTTAATTTAAACAATAACACATATTAATTAGATTATTATAATATTTTTATTTCTGTAGTAATTTGACTCATTATTTCCTTGACTGTAAGCTCCACAAGAATGAAGGGTCAATGCTGATTTTGTTCCATTTTACCCTAGTTCCTAGAGTACAGCCTCTGATTCAATAAATATCTGGTAATTAAAAAACTCTCCATGACATAGTCAATTAATTTATGATTCTAAAATATAACTGGCCTGCTCATGGACCCATGGTTTTAAGTAATGGATCTGGAATTAAAATTCAGATAAAACTGAATACAGAATTAATTACCCTTTCTTTTTCCCTTACATAAATTAGTGTGTGTGCATGTGTGTGTGTGTGTGTGTGTATCCCCTCCACAAATTAGTGTGTATGTGTGTTTATATAATTAAAACACATTATATATTTAACAATTTTACCATTTTAAACTGTACAGTTCCATGGCATTTAATATATTCACTATGGTGGGAAAGTATCACCTCTATCTAGTTCCAGAATATTTTCATCACATAACAAGGAAACTACATTCCCATTAAGCAGTCACTCTCAATCCCCTCCTCCCCCAAGCCCCTGATACTAATCTGCTTTTTATCTCTACGAATTTATCTATTCTGGCTTTTTTCAATCATCATACCTTCAATGTTGATCCAATTTGCAGCATTTATCTGTATTTCATTTATTTTAATGACTGAAATAATTTCACATTGCATGGATGTATCACATTTGATTTACCATTTAGCAATTGATGACATGTGGGTTATTTCCACCTTTCAGTTATTATGAATAGTCCTGTGACAGCCATTCATGTGCCTGTTTTTGTTTGCACACCACTTTTTAACTCTTTGGGGTATATACCTAAGAAGAGAATTCCTGGGTCATGTGGTATCAATGCTTAATGCATTGTAAGTTCTAGTGATCTACTATACAACAGAATACTTGTACTTAATAGTAACATATTGTGCACTTTAAAATACATGAAGAAGATAGAGATCATGCTAAGTGATTTTTTTCGACAAACAAATCCAAAAACACATACACAAAAGAACATAAGGAAAGGTGATAGATATATAAATATCTTGATTGTGGTGATGGAATTAAGGATGTATGCATATATCCAAAGTTACCAAGATATATGCATTAAATGTATACAATTTTGTGTATCAATTATACCTCAATAAAGTTTTTAAAAAACACTAATGAAGATGCAGTGTTGCAGAAATGCAAGTTTTCACAGATATGAGAAAAAGTATACTTACAAATGGAGATAATAGAAGAAAAGGGACATGATTTTAAGAAAAATATTAGACGTTTTTCCAAAAAAGACTTACAGATGGCCAATAGGTATAGCTCAACATCACTAACCATCAGGGAAATGCAAATTAAAACTGGGAGATAGCATCTCACATTTGTTAGGATGGCTATTATCAAAAAGACCAGAGATAACAAGTGTCAGTGAGGGTGTGGAGAAAAGGGAATTCTTGTATACTGTGTTAGGAATATAAATTGGTACACCATTATGGAAAATGGGGTTTCCTCAAAAAATTAAAAATAGATCTACCACATGATCCATCAATCCCACTTTGGGTATATATCAAAAGTTATAAAATTAATATCTTAAAGAGATATATGTACTTCCATGTTCATTGCTGTTAATATTTTTCACAATAGCCAAGACATGGAAACAACCTACGTGTCCATCAACAGATGAATGGACAAAGAAAATATGTTATATGCATATATAATGGAAAATTATTCAGCTATACAGAAAAAAGTAAATCCTGTTATTTGCAACAACATGGATGAACTTCAAGGACATTATGCTAAATGAAATAAACCAAACACAGAAAGCAAAATATTGTATAATCTCACTTACATGTGGAATCTAAAGTCAAACTCACATAAGCGGAGAGTAGATGGTGGTTCCTAGGAGCTGGGAGGTGGGGAAAATAGGGAGATGTTGGCCAAAAGGTACAAACTTTCAGTTATAAGATGAGTAAGATCTGAAGATCTAATGAACTGCATGGTGACTTAGTTAATAATACTGTATACTTGAAATTTGCTAAGAGAGTGGATCTTAAATGTTCTTAACCACACACAAAAAATGTCAACATGTGAGGTGATAGATGTGTTAATTAGCTTGATTATACTAATCATTTTATAATGTATATGTATATCAAATCATCATGTTATATACCTAAATACATACAATTTTATTTGATAATTATATATCAATAAAATTGGAAAAATAAATGCCTTAGTTAAAAATATTAAGAGCAAGTCTGACTATATTATGAGGTTAGGAAAACAATTTTATAAGGAAGTAGGCTTGAGCTAAAATAAGTGAAGTGAGGGGGCTGAAAGAAGAACTTTCTGGGGAGAGTCTACAACTCATGCAAAAACCCTGTGCAGGAATCTGAGGAAGTGAAGGGAGGCCAGTATATCTCAACTTCAGAGAAAAAGTTGGAGGTTGGTGCAAGAAGAGGTTGTAGAGATATGCAGAGTCCAAGTATGTCATGGAGAATATGCTTGAAACACAGGCTTACTTAAGATATTTATTCTTTATCCAAAGAGCAATGACAGTTTCTGAAAGGTTTTAATTGTGCAATAGAGAATAAAATCAATTTTGAGATTTTTGGAGACTATTATGATGATAACCTATAAGACAGAATATAAGGAGATGAAAATGGATGCAGTGAAATTAGTTAAGAATGTATTCATTACAAATAATTAATTGTGTCTGTCCATACTCGCACCATCATAGCAGTGATGCGGGAAAATAAAATATGCACTACTTGGTGATGATTTGTAAATGGGGACTAAAGGGAAAATAAGGGAAAAATCCAAGTAAAGGTACAGAATTAAGAGTTAAATCTATTAGAGTTCAGAACAGAGGTCTGAACTGCATATAAAAAGTCACAAGTCCTTAAAATACAGCTGGTGACTGAAACCAAAGGTTTGATTAAGTTTGGAGAATATGGACCAAGGAGAGCCTTAGCGAACTTTTGTTTTTAATATTTGGTTACCAGTTAGAGAAAAATGAACTAGGATGTTGGGTTGGCAAAGAACTACCAGACAAGTAGGAATAAAGCATAGCACAATGGAATACTAAAAATCATTGAGAATTAAGTTAGGCCAATTTTGAAATCAGTCCTTTGGATATAGCAACGTAGAGAGGCTTGCTAACCTTAGGGAGAACTACTTCAGGAGTAGTAGAAGAAGAAGAAATCTTCCACAGATTGAGAAGCAAGTGAAATAGGAAAAAAAATTAGAAGGGTTTTTTTTAAAAGTTTGGCTGTTACAGGGAAATGAGATTTAATGTTTCAGCAACAAAAGGATGTATTGGCGAAAAGGATTCAGTTGAGAAGGCATTGATATTTGATAGGGATCTGGAGGAAATATGTCTAAAGCACACTAGAAAGATTATCTTTACATAGGAGAAAAAAGTAATGTATGAATAAAAGTAAAACATGTAATGGTGGGTAAGATTTTGGTAGCTTTATAGTTTTGTAGTGGTGAGTAGAGAATGATAGCTTCAATTTTTTTCTGGAAAGCAGAATGAAAGATTATTTGGAAGGTGTTGGGAGAGGTAAAGATTTGCAAAGAAGGAAAGATTCCAACGTATATCTTGGTCTCTAGGAAATTTCTGGAAGTAGGTGAGGCAAGCTTGACTCTGGAATCTGACTCAATAGAATCATGCTGATACGGAACTTTCCCATTTGGACACTGCTTGCATAGATGTCATAATTAATACCAATCAATTTGTTAGTTAGAGCTCTCCATCTGGCATTATGTTTTCTGATGGTTGCAAGTTCCAGATAAATTCTTATTTCAGAGATAATGATTATCCAAAATACGGAGAGTATTAAAAGAGATTCGAGGGCATGTGGACCGTGCACTGGCCGAGGAGCCACCAGGGGCAACTTGCTGCATGAGAACACCAGCCTAGAGCCAGCACTGAAGCTATAAGATGCTTGACCAGGACCCTGGGGGCATTAGCCCCTCCAACAAATGGTGGCCTCAGGGATTGGGGTTGTGGTCACCTCCCTCTTCATGACACCTCTGGGTGTGGTGAAGGTATGCTTGAAGTATCGGTGCCCTTTGGTGACCAGTAAGCTGATGCCCCCTTGCAGACTCTGGAGCTTCTGCTAGGTCAAATGGAAGTACCTCTTCTACTGCAGTGGTGCCCTGGAGCCCTGGTTCCTGTGCCCAAACGGTGACTGCTGTGCCACCTGGTTTCAGGACCCGCTCCCTTCTCTGGCACCATGGCTGCCATGGTGAAGATGATGAGACACGAGGTCACCAGGACCTCCCAGGTAATTGTTGGGCAGTCTCCCAGCCACCTGGTTGTGACTATGCCAACCACTGCCTTGTACTTCCCTGCCTACAACCAACCCAACCCAAGGCCTTCCTTTTTGGTTGAACCCTGACTTTTGACCTCTTCACACACATGGTGGCAGGGGCACTGGCCTGCATGGGCACCGTGACTGTGATGAGCTCCCTGGAGCCAGTGTGGACAAAGCTGCTGGCTCTGCACATGTCACACCATGGCTGGTGCCCCTGTCTGGGTTGCTGTGGCCCAGAGTGACTGGTGATCAGTGTAGCTGGGCTGGGACCCCACTGCCCTTCAGGATGTACCCTTTTCTGCTCTGTACTTGTTCAACTATGGGCCAGTGAAGAGCTGACTGAGTGGGCTCAGGCCAAAGGACCAGACACCCGTGGGCATCAGCTTTGTGGCTGGTGGCATCTCGGGGCTGGTGGCAGCCACGCTGACTCTACCACCCTTCCCCAGGGTGGAGACTCAAGGCCAGGTCACACTGAGAGCTCTGGAGGCTATGAGAGTGACACCCCTCTAACCCATTCCACCTGATTGCTGCTGCTACAGAGGATCCAGCTGAGGGCTGTCTGGGGGACTCACCAGGCCTCCTTCCCAGGACAAGGATATTCAGGGCCGCCCCTCCCTCATGTGCCATCATGATCAGCTCTTATGAGTTGGGTTCAGCAAAAGCTTCTTCCAGAGGCTTAGCGAGGAAAAGCCTCCAGGTTCTTAAAAGGAGCCAGGGGGCAAGGACCCCCCGGATGAGGGTGGGGCAGAAGGAGCCTGAGCCAAGAGACTAGTCCTCAGCGCTGAGAGGAGGGCCTCATTTTCCTTCTCTCTCAACTATGAGCCCCAGGGGAAGGGGGCTGCCCATCTAGGCCTGCCCGGACCCCATCTTAGACAACTTTCTTCCTGCTATTCTTCATTTTCAATCCCCAGTGATCATCACTTTTCCACCATCCCTATCAAGTTAAACACCTACTATGTGTCCCTTCCCCTCTCACCATTTCCCTGTGTTTTCCATAGCTGTGTCTACACCCAAGAGACTCAAAATCCTGGGCCTGCTATAGTCTGCATCCACACTCCTTAAGTCTAAAGATGACGAACTTCTTAAAAATAAATAAATAAATAAACAAATAAATAAATAAATAAATAAAAAGTGCTTTACCCTGAATATATTCCTTCTTTACCTTATTTTGTTGGAAGCATGTTCTCCCAGATTCTTTGCCTCTTTCTGGCCATTACTGAAAAGATTCTATCATCTCAATCTTTAGGAATCTACTTTTAAGAAAAAAGGGGGTATTTGGGGCGCCTGGGTGGCTTAGTCAGTTAAGCACCTGCCTTCGGCTCAGGTCATGATCCCAGGGTCTTGGGATCCAGCTCCATATCTAGATCCCTGCTTAGCACGGAGTCTGCGGCTCCTTCTGCCCTCCCCCTGCTCGTTCTCTCTCTCTCTCAAGTAAATAAATAAAATATTAAAAAATATATATATGTATACACACACACATACACACACATATATATATATTGGCCCAGACAGTTTAGATAAATTATCCTAATTTTTGTCAGGTTAACTATAAAGCTAAACATCTTTAGAAATAAACTAGTGTTAAATTTATACTATGTTATTCTTTTTTAAAAATTTTTTATTAACATATAATGTATTATTTGTTTCAGGAGTACAGGTCTGTGATTCATCAGTCATACAATTCACAGCACTCACCATAGAACATATACTATGTTATTCATGTTACTCTTAAAGTCTAAGTGGGAGGAATTTTATCCTTTAAGATATTTAAATATCCTTTAAGATATTTTTGAAATCTTAAATGGAAAAAAACATATTACAGTTCTCATTAATTAAAAAATGTAGCTGAAATGGCTACTTTCTCTGGGAAATAAAATTCCTTTATTAATAATATGCCAATATTACAGTAATGCTTTGCTAAGAGATAAAATATCTTACAAGCCAATAATTAAAAACTACAATGAAGCTCAAATTTAAAAAAGAGATGTATACATGAAAAAACTATCCAATTAAGCAGAAACAAGTTTTATGAATTATCTATTCTACTGTCACCTTTTATAAGCACATTTTTCATACTATACGTCAAAGTTCAACATAATAATCTCATTTGGAGGGGAAAATAGAGAAATGTCTTCTGTAAGTGTATAAAGAACTATCAGTGGCAATGAATAACATTTTTTAGTGTTTAGGATATGTTTTCATAAATACTAAACTGTATCTCTAGCAGGGATTTCTTAATATTAACATAATACCGTGGTAATAGATTCTCCACTACCTACTTATAATAATCTTTTTTATTCCTCAAATTATCTAAAATGGGATATTGATATGTTTTGAGTCTAAAAGAATGGCAAGAAAAGAATTCCTACACATAAAATTAAGACTGTGGTCAGTGAACTAATAATTCACACTTATGATGAGAAAATTTGGAACCAGTGATTCCAGTCTCATAAATGCCATTCCATAGCAGACAACTGGACATAACAATATACTGCCAGCTTTCCCTCTCCTCTTAGAAATGGATCTACATCATTCAATTAATTCAACACGTGTGGTATTCACTGTATACTACACACTGTGTTGAATGTTATGCAAAGTGAAATTAGATACAGTTGTTGTCCTCAGAATTTCACAGCCTGATATATTAAAAAATTTTTCTACGGATCCATTGTCCTCTGTGTCATCCATAGAGCATGACCCCAGTGCTCAACTGGAATTCTTTGCTAACCATTTAGTCATCTTAAAGGTGCTTAATGCTTATGATATTCATCATTAAAATAGTTATGTCAAGAATTACTACATCCTACTATAAATAAGAAAATAGGGCTGGGGTGTCCGGGTGGCTTACTCAATTGAGCGACTGACTCTTGATTTAGGCTCAGGTCTTGATCTCAGGGTGGTGAGATCCAGCCCCTTGTCAGGCTCCTGTTGGATATTCTCTCCTTCTCCCTCTGCTCCTCCCCACTATCTCCCCAATGAATAAATAAAATCTAAAAAGAAAAAGAAAATAGAGCATTCGAGAGATTAAGAAAATTATCAAAGGGAAAAATGCCAGTAAGGAAGATCTATGATTAGAAAACAGGTCTTATGATTCTATAATCTATGGTTAGAATAACGTCATCAATTGTCAGCAAAATCAGCTGCCTGTAAACATAAAGACATGTTACAAAACCGTCTGTCAGCGTCTCTTATCCACCCTTCTCTAAACCAATCTTACTCTTTATTAGGGTCCTAGCCTAATACTACTTCTAATTCCAAATCCCAGCCAGGCTTCCTATTATCATACAATACTTGATCCAGGCAGGGAGCAGAGCCAGCTGCACATAATTATTCATAAAATAAATTCAATTTAGTATAGCATTTCAGAAACCTAAAGACCTCAGGGCCAGCTTTGGTCTAGAGGTTATTCTCATTACCACAGCAAAGTATCTATGATCACAAAAGACCGGTAAATCTTACAAAGCGTTGAAAAAAAAAAATAGACTGTCCCCTTAAAATCCCCTATCTCCACTTGTAGCCATGGAGATTACAAAACAGAAATGGGATTGAATTTGCCTTGGACAGTCTGTTTACACAGGGAAAAATTTATTCAAGACATGGAACTTCTCCTGACACCTGACTGAGATGCTGAAATATTTCCCCTGCACTCTGATCATGTCCGACACTTCACACATGGATGATCATCCAATCACAGGAAGAGCCAGAGCTCTCAGAAATCCTTGGAATTCCTAAAACCCTGTATGTGTATACACGATAAATCCAGAGAGTCTGAATAGAGAAGGTCTCTTAATGCAGACTAGTAAATCTACATTAGGCTGATTGAAATGTTTTGTCAACTGATATTTTCCTATACGTTTTTACCTACCCTTTCGATAGCAAAACAGAAAACTCAGGAATATTACATCTGGGCAAAATATCTTCAATGTAGGTGTAAAATTACTACGGTGGGGAAGGCAAAGAAAAATAGAAAAATAGAGAATGGGGAACATATGCTAAGCCCTTATAAGAATCGCTTGATTTCCCAAAACATGTGTTCAATATGATGATGCCTTGTGCAGCTTGAAAAATACTGCTGCAAGCTTTTTAATATCCATAAGATAGAAGTTCTAATTGAGATATAGCATAATAATATCTAGTAAAAAGATGGTAGTATTGTTTTGACACTGCATTAAACATTCTTTGTGCCCAAACAGGGATTGATCTTCTCTCAGGTTTTCTGAAAGCTAGACTAATTAAAAGCATATCTTAATTCAAGCCATATCAATATAAAATGTTCTAAGTATGTCTCTCACCCCTAAAGGAGTACAATAAATGTAATCCTGTCTGCATCTGTGGGTGTGTTGTTCCACTGTTACTCTGTAAATCTAAGAGGCAGTCTGGTGCTCATGTGTAAGAGTAAATACCTCATTCACAAGGTTTTGCATTATGCATAGTTTGTCTCCTGAAGGCATTTCACACAATAGAAGCCATCTCCGATGAAAACACTTAATCCTTAAAGCACAACGGTTCATAATAATATGCGGGAATTTTAACTATACAAGCTATAAAAATCTTAACAAATTGCCAGTAGTTACCCCCTCACCGATGCATTCATTTCTTTACTTTCCAGGGTCACCCTGGTTAGTCCAACCATTTAGATCGAAACTTTGTACAGTAGCTGATGGATGACATTTTCTATTAAAGATGCTACAGGAAATAAGAAATAATTAGGTGCTACACCATTCACCATAGTAGCTGGTATAAAATATTAGTACGCCTGACCAAGAACTGTTCACCTAAGAGCTTTACTTAATTATAAAGGATAACTTTATCATGTGCATGAAATATTGCTCCTCAAAATTATGAGTACACTTCATAATATCCAAGAAGGCTAAAACTGACTGAATGCAGATGAAGTTAGAAAAACAAATTATTAGGAGAAGGAAAGGAAAAGTGAAGGGGGAGAAATCGGAGGGGGAGACAAACTAGGAGAGACTGTGGACTCTGAGAAACAAACTGAGGGTTTTGGAAGGGAGGGGGGTGGGGGAATGGGTGAGCCTGGTGATGGGTATTGGGGAGGGCACGTATTGCATGGAGCACTGGGTGTGGTGCATAAACAATGAATCTTGGAACACTGAAAAAATAAAATATAATTTAAAAAAAGATTAAAAAAATGAATGATGTATGGTGAATAATATAACACAATAAAAATTTAAAAAAGGAAAAACAAATATTATTTTTTTAATTAAAGAGTATGCATTGCTAGATGTCAGAAATATATGCAATCAGTTATCCTAATGGGGAGTTTATGGGTGCTTCTTTTGTCAAAGGAACGCTGCATGACAATTTAGTCTTCTCTTGGAACTTCAGATATTGGTTTTGTGCCTGAGGACAATGATGCTATTATAAACCCTGAGTATAAATTCTGCTCCTGGAAGTTTGTTAAGTTTTCTGAAATTTGATCTAATTCCCTTCAATGACCAGTTTTTGGCAGGCTTACCTTCTGAGTTTTAATCTTGATAATGATCTAATTTCATCACTCTTGATTCTGCCCAGACTTTCTTCTTTATCATATCCAGTTTGCCTCGACCAGTTATTCTCAACTAGGGGGCAGTGTTCCTCTCCAGGGGACTTTTGACAATGTCTGGATAAATTTTTCATTACTCTAACTGGGAGGATGCTACTGGCATCGTGCTGGATGCAACTGGGCTGCTGTTAAATAGTTTACAATGCACAGGATAACCTCCCACAACAAAGAATTATTCAGAAAAAAAAAAAAGGTAATAATGCTGAGGTTGAGAAAACTTGAACTAGATCTAAATTTTCCCACTCGCCTCCCAAAATGGTTGCCAATTAGGAGCATGTTTATAATTAGAAGATAAAAAAGAAGAGACAGACAATGTACAGTCTGTTATGTTTTTTGTTTTAAAGATTTTATTTATTTATTTGACAGAGAGAAAGAGGTCACAAGTAGGCAGAGAGGCAGGCAGAGAGAGAGGGGGAAGCAGGCTCCCCGCTCAGCAGAGAGCCCAGTGCGGGGCTCGATCTCAGGACCCCGAGATCATGACCAGAGCGGAAGGCAGAGGCTTTAACCCACTGAGCCACCCAGGTGGCCCCTGTTATGTTTTTTAAAGCCAATATACTGTGGGAAGTCAAACTTTACAAGTAGGCAAATTTTTGTATTAATTTAAATTTTATTGAAATTAACATACATGGAGAAAAGTACATAAACCATAAATGTGCAGCTCCCCCAAATTAAAAAAAAAACAACAACACAACTAGGTAACTTAACCCTAAAACAGAATGTTACCAAGACCCTAGAAATGTCCTAATTTTGAAGATTCATCCCTGGACTCATTTCTGAGTTCTAAAGTTACATATTTAACTGCCTCTGGACATGATGCCCTTCTATCGATTTTAGTAGAAAGTTAGAGAAGAAATACATGGGTTTTTTTAGTAACATGTTAAGTCAGAAAGGTTTCTTTTAAAAGTAGACTTAAGGATAGAGTCAAGAGAAAGGTAACATCAAGTTAAAGCACTATTGTACCACCATTTAAAAAAACATAATCATTAATATGCATTTAATTAATAGTTTTTGTGTCATTCTCACAAATTATATTGTAGTATTCATATATAGATGAATATATATATGGACAAAGCATTGCACATTTATATTTTTAATGGATATCAGATCTCTCTCCAAAAAAACTGTATCAATTCCCATTTTATTCTACAGTGTATACTTTCCTCTATATTCTGACTAGCCATAAGTGTTATCATTACATAAAATTCCACAATACTATGACATGCAAACCATGCTTAATTATATCTATTGAATTTCAATGATAAGCTGCTAAGAAATATTCCAGTCATTTATAGTATGTAATCCATTTATTTAAAACAAAGTACATATAAGAGTATATATAGGGATGTAATTACTTATGTATAAAGTTATAGGAGAATACATACCAACTTAGTGAAATCAGTTCATGAAGCAATGAGGGAAGAAAAGAAAAGTAGGCAGTGTGGGAATAGGTGGTCTTAATACTTTTAGAAATAACTGAACAAATACAAATAAAATGCTAAAAATTTCAGCAAAGATTGATTGGTTAAAAAAAAAAAGAAAAAGAAGAAGAAGGATTCCAACACAAAACTGAATGAAAGTTTCATAGAAAGATCTGGAATTGTATTGGAACTCTCTTCTTAGTGGATCTAAATCCACTGGTTAAATATTGTTACAAGTTCTTTATGGAAGAGATATAGAAGGCTACTACCAAAAGCCACATTCTGCCTTGGATATTTAGCTTTGTATTAGTATCTGTTGTGCTATGTAGTGTTCTTATTAAAATATGCACCATAAAAAAAATCCAGCTGCAATTATGTGACTTTAGCTCACAGAAATCACACAAATATCTCAGCTCTTTGAATCCATTATTCTTAGTAGGATTTATGTGGGCACACAAATGTAGGGAGAGTTCATTGTAACTAAGTTATTCCCCACATGATATTTACACCAGACACTAGTTGGAAGCTGGAAAGAAAGGGTTCTCTAGTCAGATCTGTTTGGGAGCTCTGGATTAAACAAAATTAGATAGATTGCTTTACTTTAGAGGTCTAATAGGCAATGTGCAATAAAATCCCATAGGGGAATAAAAATGGAAAACTCTTGGCCCTATTTTAAGGAAGTAGATATATGGATATGTGTCTTGTGCTGACACAGCAAGATGTTCAAGGTATGGAATTAAACCATTAGAGCATTGAGATGTGCCTTGCTGAAACGGTATCATTGCATTATAGGATGGCATAAGTTGCCTCTGGATATTGATAAGGTTAGGGATATAACATGTAGTAAGTTTGCTGTTCTGGCTCCTCTGATCTGGCAAATGTTTCAGTCCATTTGGGCCGCCAAGACCAGTGACCTAGATGCACCAACTTGAGGAATTAAGAGAGTCAACAGCTATTTATTTCTCCACTGCAACTTTCTCCTTATATTTACCTGTTTCTTCTTTACTAGTTGCTTCTGGAGCAAACTAAAATGAAGACAACAGATTTGGGGCCCCAGCAGGGACATCTCAGAGATTTTAATATGCTATAGTGGATCACAAATTTCCAGGAAAGGGAGAATGTATGCAGCACCTTACGCAATTTTTAACTATCGAACTTCTTTTTATCAACCATACATTTCAAAGGCAAGCAACCATAGAGCGCATTTTATAAAATAATGCCAAAATGTAGTCAAAGAATGTACAAGAGTATTGCAGTAGCGCAGGAGACCAATAAGAAAGCACTGTTGATGTGACTGGAAAAGTATTTGAAAGATAATCTTCATAGGACATACCGACTAATAATAGAAAGAGAGAAGTAGGAATAGAGTTTATGTATTTGATTTGGAAAGTGCAAGTTCAGTAAAATAGTTCTTTCTTTTTAAATATATATTATCTATGCAAGACTAAAGAATATTTCTGTTCTTTTTTTTCTTATTTCGAATGATTTCTTTAACACATTATGATTCAACTTTTGAACTTGATTTTGACATGGTCAAATGAAGCTGAAAATGTTTATTTGCAGGGTAAATACAAATTAAAGCAGCACACATCACTATCATGTTTCCTTATTATTGTCATTAATTTTGTGTTATTTGAGACTAGTCTATACAGTCAAGTGTCAAATCTGCCATGCAAATTCAAACACTTATTTCAGGGCTCTACTCCATATATTAAAGTCATGCTTTTATTCTTTATAAAAGCTCCTACAAAAAAAGAGTATTTTAATAGACTTAAGTGTTAGTAAATTCAACTTACATATGGAAGGTTTGCTGGATGGAGGTTTGCTGAGATACGGTGTTAGTGATAGGATGAAGTTAAGTGCCTCTGGAAGTTATTAATTGTACAAAAGATCTTCATGGTTATAAAAACTTATAGAAAACGAATAAAATAATCTTACAACTGTATATTTTTTGACCATAAATTTTTACCATGATAAATTTATTTTTATATTGACCATGATACTCAAAAAATGTTGTTTAGATGCTCATATTTGTGAATCACTCTAAATATGAGTATAGCAAGGCTGAGACTTCAACACCAGCTCAGGCTTTTACTTCTTGGAATGGCAGCACATGCACAATGGAACTTGAGGTTGCAGCTCGTTAAAATCAGTCCTTAAAAACCAATATAATGTGAAACCATCAAAAAAATTAAAAAGCTACTTACTGAATGGGAGAAGATATTTGCAAATGATATATCCAATAGGGGATTAATATCCAAAATATATGAAGAACTTATACAAATCAGTCAACAACAACAACAAAAATACAAATGGGGAAAGATTAGGATCTGAATAGACGTTTCTCCCAAGAAGACATATAGATGTCTGTTGACACAAAAAAAGATGCTCAACATCACTAACCATCAGAGAAATGCAAATAAAAATCACAATGAGATACCATTTCATACCTTCCAGAATGGCTAGTATCAAAAATACAAAAAATAAAACAAGCAAACAAAAAAAACAAGTGTTGCTGGCAAGGACACGAAGAAAGGGAATTTTTGTGCATTGTTGGTTGAAATATAAATTGGTGCAGCCACTATGTAGAGCAGCATGGAGGTTCCCCCCAAAACTAAAAATAGAACTACCATATGATCCAGTAAGTCCACTTCTGGGTATTTATCCAAAGGAAACAAAACACTAATTCAAAAATATATACGTACCCCTATGTTTACTGCAGCACTGTTTGCAATAGCCAAGATATGAAAGCCATCTAAGTGTCCATCGATGGATTAATGAACAAAGAAGATGTGATATATATATATATATATATATATATATATATATATATATATACATACAATGGAATATTTATTCAGCCATAAAAAAAGAATAAAATCTTGCCATTTGCAGCAACATAGATGGACCTTGAGGATGTTATATTAAATGAAATAAGTTGGACAGAAAAAGACAAATACTTTATGATTTCATTTACATGTGAAACCAAAAAAAAAAGTACCAACGAAACAAAACTCAAAGATGCAGATAACAGATTAGTAGTTACCAGAGGAATGGAGTTGGGGGTGTGGGCAAAATGGGAGAAGGGAGTCAATAGGTATAAACTTTCAGTCACAAAATAAATAAATCATAGGGATGTAATGTACAGCTTGGTGAATCTAGTCAATAATATTATATATTATGTAACTTTATATGGTGACAGGGAAAATTCTTTAATGTGGTGATCATCTTGCAGTGTATACAAATATCGAGTCATTATTTGTACTCCTGAAACTAATATAATGTCATTTGTCAATTAGATCTCAATTAAAAAAGATATGACACTTTCCTACAATGTTCTAACTTACAATAGAAACTGTATTCCATGAAGAATTATTTTGACGGTTAACAATGGCTAATCAGGTCAGAACCACTAAGACAAATCATTCCTACTGGGGTTTTCTTGAAGCAGAAGGCACACATTACAGATCACCTTGATTGCCTTGATGCCTTTTGCCTACTAAAGAAGAGTATTTTGGACTTCAAGAAGACTAAAACTGTTACGGCAGAGATATGCATATTTATACATGATCAAGATCAAATTCAAATCCCTATCAACATGAATACTTTTGAACATTTGTATCACCATCTTGTTACCATTTCATTAAGTTAATTCATTTGTGTAAGAAGTATTCATTGAGTAAGGATTGTTTGCCTGGCTTCTAGAAGGACATACAATGATTAAGTCCCTGACTTCCTAGAGCTCACTTCCTGAAGCTTAGCTGATAGGACAAATATTACAAATTTTAAAAATAAGTAAATAAAGGTAATATGATTGATGAAAGTATGTATATGTATATGTATGTGTGTGTGTATATATATATGGATCTTTTTTATTTTGTGTGATTATGGAAACTTTCTCAGAAGCAGTGATATTTAAACTGAAATATAAAATATGAAGGAAGAGTGGGTGTTTCCAAGGGATAAATATGTTCCAAGTCTTTGAATTGGGAAAGATAATATTTGAATAATTCAAAGCTAGTTTGGTAAGAGTATAGTGAGGTAGAAATAGCACATGAGATGTTGAAGAAGAATGCAAGAATGTTCATAATTTTGTATTTTATACTTAGTAGAATGGGAATATTGTGAGTGGGATTTAAGAATGGGAGTAACATGATCTAGATATATCTACATGGATCTTTCTCACTGCCTTAGGGATATTAGAATATTAGAAGGTCAAATGAAAAAAAGTCTAGAAAAACAAATACCCTAACTTAAAAAAAAAAGGCAAAAGGGGCACCTGGGTGCCACAGTCAGTTAAGCATCCAACTCTTGGTTCTGGCTCAAGTCATGATCTCAGGGTTGTGAGAACGAGCCCCATGTCAGGCTCCAGGCTCAGTGAGGAGTCTGCTTCAGATTCTTTTTCCCTCTCCCTCTGCTCCTCCTGGTCCTGTGTTTGCTCTCTCTCTATAAAGTAAATAAATAAATCTTAAAAAAAAAGAATGGCAAAAGATCTGAAAGATATTTTGCCAAAGAAGATATATGATGACAAACACATGAAAAGACAATCAACAAATCACAATAACAAAATAAAAACTAAAATCATTATGAAGTACAGCTATATACCTATCAGAAAGATTAAAATCCAAAAAAACAACAACACCTAATGTAGACAAGGATGTCGAACAAAAGGAACTCCCATTCAATAGCAATGGAATGCAAAATTGCATAGCCACTTTCAAAAACAGGTTGGCAAGGTTTTATTGTTTTTATTTTTAAGTTGTGCATAGACTTATACAATAGAGCAATCCTAAACCTAGATATTCCTCAAATGAATTAAAAATTTATGCTCACACAAAAACCTGTACATGGAAGTTTACAGCAGATTTATTCATAAGCACTAACGACTAGAAGCAACAAGACGTCCTTCAAAAGAGGAATAAATAAACTAATTGTGGTACATGCACAGAATGCAATACCATTCACTGATAAAAAGGAATGAGCTATTGATTCATTCAACATGGATATATCGTAAATGCATTTTACCAGGTGAAAGAATCTGGACCCAAAAGGTTACACATTGCATGATCTCTTTTTTATTTGACATTCTACAAAAAAATAAAAGAAGAAGGAAAGAAAAGAAACTACAGAATGGAAAGCAGATCAGTGGTTGCCAGGGATTGATAGGGTAGGGAGGTTGACTGTGAAGAGGACAAACATGGAAACTTTTAGAATGATGGCACTGTTCTGTATGCTGCTGAGGTGGTGGATCCACGACTGTATACATTTATCAAAACCCAAAGCACTACGCATAACAAAAGTGAATTTTGATGTATAAAAAAATAAATACACACACCTGCATGCACACACTAACCCAGGATGCAGTGCAAAATGTGACCACTATATCTAACTTTTAAATTGTATGACACTTCAATGAAACAGGTTCTATGAAGGACTGAGCTAAGAAACTTTGGAAAACAGTTTGATTAGGAGCTGTAAGTATAAAGACAAAAGGAACTGTTCATGAAGATTAGCCCTCAGAGCTCCAGGAAAGCTCCAGGAAAGCTCCTCAAAAGTATTTGAATACTTTTTATATACTCTATACAGTCGAAATATATCATATTTTTCAAAATTAATGAATTGGCTAGGCAAAATCAGATTTATCACAGTGACAGAGTTAAACTACCTTATTAATATACCAGGCACTTAAAATTTGTGCAGTGGTATGCTTCAGTTTATTATGTGGTTTGAGATATGAGACGTTGGTGTTCTCTATGTTCAATTAGACAGTAATGGAATGCAGGGCAAACTAATCTACTGACACTGTCTTAGGCACAAATATTAGAACCTGATAGACTACTGTTAATTCAAGAATCAATAAACAGAAAAAAACCAACATTTGGATTCAAAAGGTATTCTGTGACTTAAAGACAGAAACTATTCTAAAACTACAAAGCAAGACAAGTTTTGGATAAATATTTACAATAGAAAGCCAAAGAATAATCTAGATTGTATCTGCATTATAGAAAAAAAGGAGAAAGAATAAACATAGGAAGGCAGGGAAGGGGAAATATCAGATAAATGTGAGTTGATGAAACAAGTGAATCAGGTTACATAAATGGTAGCAATGAAAATAAAATGAAAAGGGATAAAAAAGTATTAAAAAGGAAAAATTATAACTTATATTAAAAGCAATAATGGGAAAATTTGAAATACAGGCATTGAATTAGCAAACTAAAACCAGACTAGAAAATATCTCAAGATAAAAAGAAAAAAGAGAAGCAGAATGAATATTTTAAAACAACAAAGGAAATGATAGACACAGAGGCAAATAAGACACTCAAACCAAATAAGAGGCTGTCTAAGAAAGAAACAGATTAGTTTTAAAAATTCAATAGAAGTCATATCACTGGAAGAACATAACATTCTTCAGGATCTTGACTGAATTAAGTATTAGAAACTTGCAGCAATTTGTACTATATCATCAATACAACATAGTATTTTTTTTTCTGTACCTAAACCACTTTGACAAGAAAAATGGAATATTATATTTATGTCTTTACTACTATGGTAAAAATATGTACTAATTTATAACATAATAGAAATTGAGGTCGTATCAATAATAGCTGAACACTTACAATGTGCCAAGCACCACATTACTTTATTTGATCTTTCTTATGAAACTAAGAAGTTGATACCTATTATACCTACATTATACATGAGCTATTAATATTTAAAGAGATCAAGTAACTTTTCTACGGTAAAATGGCTAACGTGTAGTTAAGCTGCAGTTCAAACTTGTCTATTTTTAAATCAGAGCTCTGAAATTCTACTCTATACTGTTTTTTGTATAAACTCTTTAAATATTAAGGACATTATCATTTCTCATTCATGCATATAAAAAGCTATTACTCCGGTTGCTGTTTGGAATTTAATTTATGTTTTTGACTACATCAAACATTTTTCTCCAATATCTTACATTATATTCGTGACTAGAAAATGCCTTGCCATCAGATTATGTTAATATCCATGTCAGATTTTAGGAAATATTTTAATACTTTAAGCTCTAACTTATTTAAGAATATCTACCTGACATTTATTTCAATTTTGCCATAAAGTGGGGATATAAATTAATTATTAATAATGGATTAGTTTTTCAGTACTATTTATTTTATCACACACCCATTCCTACTAGTTAGTAATTCTTGCAAATGATTTATGAAATATTTTAAACACTAGAATCGGCAAGTATATATCATTGATCAAAACACCTACTGATGTGTTCTAATAGCTGTGTAATGTAGCTTTTAAATGTATGTGAATATCTGGAAGATCAGATACACAGTTATGCTTCTCTTTTCAAAATATTATGAGTTTACTTATCTGGTTTATTTTTTCAAGATAGATCTGTATTAAATCCTGAAATAGACCCTAAGTATACAATGAGTGCTCTTAAACTCTTAGGACATTGCTGTTTCTATGAGATAGATAGATAGATAGATAGATAGATAGATAGATAGATAGATAGATAGATAGATGATAGACGGACGTAGATAATATACATATTTCTATTAATATATAACATGTATTCCAAAAACACACAAAATACGCAGGGAGCTAAATTAATTATTGCAAATGGAATATGTATATGGTCCAGGAAACTTTCTGGGCTCTTTCAAGTCATTACTCTTTTCTCGAGAAATAACCACTATCTTGACTTCTAAAGCTGTAGATTAGTTTGGTCTGATTCTTAACATTGTATATTTTATCTATATAAAACATATAATCTGTATTGAAAATTTGCTTGGGCTTCCAAAAAAAGTGCCAGGACTGGGTGGCTTAAATAACATAAGTTTATTTTCTCATAGTTCAGCAGGCTGGGAATCCAGGATGAAGGAGTTTCTTCTGAGGTCTCTCTCCCTGGCTTATAGATGGCCATGTTCTCACTGTGTCTTCACATGGTTTTTATCTGTATGAGCCCATCCTTCATGTCTAATGTAGATATATATCTTGTTTGAGGTGTGTTTTGTTTTATATCTAGCCTCTTCAACATTATATTTATGAAATATGTAAATGTTGCTCTTTGTAGCTGCAGCTAATTCATCTTCATTCTTGCATATTATTCCATTTTATTAATGGACCATTCAGTTTTTTAATCTATTCTACTCCTAATATTTGGGTTTTCTTCTAGTGTTGGCTATTAAGAACATTTCAGTTATGTACATTCTCATATAAGACTTTTAGTATGCATATAAACTTCTTGTTGAGTTTATACCCAAGATTGAATTTACTGGGTCACAGATTACATGATCAATCTCAGAAGCAATTCATTTTGCTTAGCATAATATCCACCAGTTCCATCCATGTCGTTGTGGCAAGATTTCAGGTTTTTTGATGGCTGCATAGTATTCCATTCACACCTTCTTTATCCATTCATCTATTGATGGACATCTAGGTTCTTTACATAGTTTGGCTATTGTGGACATTGCTGCTATAAACATTCGGGTACACGTGCCCCTTCGGATCGCCTCATTTGTATCTTTAGGGTAAGTACCCAGTAGTGCGATTGCTGGGTCACAGGGTAGCTCTATTTTCAACTTTTTGAGGAACCTCTCTATACTGTTTTCCAGAGTGGCTGCACCAGCTTGTATTTCCACCAACAGTGTAGAAGGGTTCCCTTTCTCTGCTCCAGGGAGACAAACCATAAGAGACTCTTAATCTCAGGAAATAAACTGAGGGTTGCTAGAGGGTGGGGGGAAGAGATAGGGTGGGTGGGTTATGGACACTGGGGAGGGTATGTGCTATGGTGAGTGCTGTGACTTGTGTAAGACTGATGATTCACAGACATATACCCCTGAAGCAAATAGTACATTATATGTTAATTTAAAAAAAAGAAAAAGACAAAAGAAGAAGATAAGCTAAAGTGGTTTCAGAGTGGTAGCAATTTACATTCTCTCCAGCAGTGTACAAGAGTTCCTGATATTCCAAGTGTCTACCAATACTTGGTACCATCATTCTTTTAATTAGGAAATGACTCAGTGGTGAGTGTGACATGGTATCTCATCAATCTCTCTTTTAATCAGTATTTCCCTTACTAGTATTGAGGTTGAGCATCTTTTTCTATGTTTATTAACTAACTGGATGTTTTCTTTTGCTGTAGTGCCTGTTCAACCATTTCGTCAATCATTATATTGGAAGTCTTTCTTTTCCTTTTTAATCCACCTGAGTCCTTTTTCATTTTGGATATAAATCCTATCACATATATGAGTTGTAAAATCACTGTTTGCTCTGTAAGCTTGTTTTTTCACTCTCTGAATGCTATGTTTTGATTGACAGAAATTTTACAATTTAATTTAGTTCATCAACTTTTCCCCCTTATGGTTATTCTTTTTTGTGGGTTGTTTGAATGTTTTTTTCTAATTCAAGGTTGTGAGAATATTTTTCTGTATCTTTAGAAGTCTGTTTGGCCTTTCACATTTTAGAACTCTAATCTGTATAATTCTTTGACTCAGTAACATTCACTAGCAAGGCCTTTCTATCACCCCTGGTCTGCAATGCTGTCTTTGTCATAAGATAAGTGCTCATACAGCTATGAAGCCACAAAAACACACTGATGAATCTTAAATCATACTGACAGGTAAAAGAAACCAGCCTGAAAAAAGCTACATACTATATAATTCCAATAATATGACTTTCTTAAAAGGCAAAAATATATAGAGAGTAAAAAAGATCAGTGGTTCCCAGGGGTTCAGGGGTGAAAGGTGAAGTACAGCAGATATTTTAGGGCAGTGAAATCATTCTGTAGCATACTCTAATGGTAAATACAATAAATCAAACATTTCCAAAACCAAAACTTTATAGCACAATGAGTGAGTTTTAATATACGTGAAGTTTTAAAAATTCGAAATCCCAAGATGGATTCAGAATAAGAGAAAAGCACCTAAATGTATGACAAATGTATGAAACAACCTCACTGAAGAGGATGAGGGAATAAGGTGCTGACCTCAGTGACTTTGGAAATGAGTTTAGTTCATAAGGCTAAAGCAAAAGGAAGAGTATGTACACATTTTACTGTAGTTGACAAAGTTTTTCTATCCTATGGGTTACTGTTTAACAATTCTGAAAACATTATAAGTCCATACTTAAATTGAACAATTAAGTAAACAGTAGATGGTGGAAGATGGGTTTTTCACTGGTGCAGTGGGAGGTTAGAGAAAACCAAGGGGAAGTTCTTAGAATCATTCTTGTGATAATGATTTAGAGTTTGATACATCAGTATGAAGTTGTGTTTAGCTTGACACAGATAGTTTCGAATTGAAATATTTAGATATACACACTTGTATCTCCTTGTTCTTTCAGCTGGGAGGGCCTAGAAGTAACAATATACTAGTTTCACCAAGCATACCAAGTGCCCAGATACTGGTTTCTCATACTACTTATTCCCCATTAAAAGAAGCCAGGGCTCCCTGGAGAAATGGATGACTTGAGGACTGGGGTAGGAAATATACAAGATGATCCTGGAGCATCTTGTGGAGACAGAAAGTATGAAAGTGCTAAAAATGAACAAACATGCAGTATGGAGTATGGAACAAACATGCAGATGAAGTATGTCTAAGTGACAAAGGAATCAACAGAAAGAGCTTCCACTGTCCAAAGCTGGAACAATTTGAGCAATAACATAAATAAAGCAGTATTGTATTTTAACCTAAAGTATAAAATACTCTATATTTTATAGTATGGACTATACTATACTATGGACCATACTATGGACTCAGTCCACGCTGATGTAAACAAATTATGGAGTCCATACTGATGTAAACAAACTACTGAGTAATTTAACAAATGGAGAGAAGAGGGATATTTTCCATTCAGAAGAATTTCAAATCATTGACGTAATTACCCTTAATAAAAGACAGAATAGCTCTTTATTCCTTAAGTTTGGGCTGCACACAGTGCTTTTCTCCTACAAAGCACAATGTGGGAAGGTGAGGGAAAAAGAATAACTTTACAGTGCAGAAACCTGATGAACACTATCTCAACCAAGGTGATCAAGGCTAACATCAATATGGTAAGTCATATTGAGATGAAGTGACGAGAATGACAATTCACCTCTCCAGTCTTCCTCCCCAAACCCATAACCTCAGTCTCATTACAAAAAAAATTTCAGACAACTGCCAATAAAGGGACAGTCTACAAATTACCTGACCAGTACTCCTCAACATTGTCAAGGTCATCTAAAACATGAAAAGTCTGAAAACTGTTACAACCAAGAGGAGCCTAAGGAGACATGAATACCAAAATGTAATATGGTGTTCTGAATGTAATACTGGAAACAAAAAGGGCATTAAAAAAAAGCTGGAACACTTGAATAAAGTATGGACATTAGTTTCTAATAATATATCAATGTTGGTTCATTAATTGTGACTAATGTACTATACTAATATAAGATGTTAATAATAGAAGAAACTGCATATGGGGTCTATAGGAACTCTGGTACTATCTTCAATATAATTCTATAAATCTAAAAACATTCTAAAATAAAAGGTATATTTTAAAAAAGAAATGAATTGACACAAAGACCTCAGTAAAAAACAAAAAGTGTTTAGTGATTTTAATCATGTTTTCAAGCTTGTTTTAGCTTAATTTTACTTTGAAGAAAGAACTTATGCTAAATAATTTCAACTTTAATTTATATTATGTTCAGAGATCATATGTCATGATTTAACTCATCAGAAGTCTGTTGAAACTTTCTTAGGGCCCCATATGTTCAATTTTTAGCAAATATTCCCAAATAATATGTATTATATATGTTTTAATATCTCCCCAATGATTACAGATGGTTTTCTTTCTCTTTCAGTTCTTTGAATTTTCGCTTTATGTGAATTATATCATTTATATGTGATGCATATTATAAATTCTATGATAAGTATAAATTACATATAAAAAATTTTGTATATACATACTATATATATATTACATACAATTGCATTTAGAATTATTATAGCTTCCTAGTAAATCCGTTCTTTATTTATTATGCCATGTCCCTAAAGCCAGTCTCCTTTGTCTAATATCAATGCAGCAAATAGCAGTTTTCTATGGCTAGTGTTTGCGTGGGTTATCTTTTTCTTTTTTTTTTTACTTAAACTTTTCACCTTTAGTCACCTATCATGATTTTCTAAGAGCATATAGTTGTTTATTCTTAATCTGGTTTGGCAATTTGTGCATTTAATTGAAGTAATCTATTCTTGGTAATTGTCAATTGGGATACTATTGAGTTTAACTCTCCATTTTACTACTGCTCTTTATTTGTGCCAATTATTCTTCTTGTCTTCTTTTTTACAGATTAACTTTGTTATAACATTTTTCTCTTCTGTTAGCATGACACATATACATTTTATTGTTACTTTATTGATTATCCAAGAGGTCATAACATGCATCTTTGCTTTATTAATCAATGCGAGGGTTTTAGAATATTTCAACTCTATTTTTTCTTTGCCTGACTTTATACTATATTTGTCATGTATCTCAATTCTATGTCTTTTAATACTCAGAAAACACTATTCCTGCATTGTTAGTTAGTATTAATTTTTGTTTACCCATATATTTAACATTTCTGTTATTCTCCATTCCTTCATGTATCTCAAAGCTTCTATACGGACTCTTCCAGACTGTCTCTAGAAGGTAGACATGCTTACCTAATGGAAATAAGAACCCAGAGAAAGCTTTGATTCTTTTTTTTCTGTGAATCAACTATGAAAGTGTATATTATGGATCAAACTCCATCACCCAATAACTATGATCCTGTATATATCTGATTCTTACCAAGTGAGCTACCCAATCAGCAGGTGGAGAGTTTGAAATTTCCTCCCCCAGCACTTCTTCCAAGGTTATAAAAATATAGACAATATTTTCTCAGCTGTATTGAGTCCAGAAAATAGAAACAAGAAGAAAGTTCTTTCCTGACATTGTAATGTAATTTTTATTATTGTATGTGTGCTCTTTGAGAGAAGAAATTTTGCTATATTTATGTGTATAAATTATTGATGCCAAGCTCAAGACAAAGGGATGGAAATACCAGTAAAAACAGCATATTCTTATTTAATTTACATTGTGAAAAAGAAAAAGCCCCCATTTAAAAAAGCAGTTTCTTTTTTGCTGTTTGTTTTTGTTATTTTCAATAGTCAGCATGACTGTATCTGGATGAAATTTCTGAAATATTAACCAGTAGCTTTGATCTCTGTAGTCACTGTTGTTCCTGCTTAGCCTAACATTCCCAGTCCATTTAATCAGAGGTGTTCATTGCATCAGGAAGAGTAGGTTATAGAGCAGAACAAAGATATCTGTTGAGTTGAATGGATTTTCAACTCACATCAGGCACAATAGACTGAAGGCAAACAATTTTTGATTTGCGATAACTAGGCACTTGAGAGAAAGAAAAATTTGCTTTGAATTTCAAAAAGGGCTTGGTTTGGCTTGGTTTAACTCCAGTCAGCTCATGATACAGAATCCGAATCTCTGGATGATGAGGTTAATAACAATCAGAAAAGAACACATGATAGGGCATAGGATCAGTTTTCCTGCTGCCAATATACATTGACTCATGTATATATGAAAAACTGGCGAGTGGATTGAGAATGTGAGAAGGGAGAAAGGGAACTGAAACAATAGTGCCTTGATATAGTCTTATCCTTGGCTCTCATTCAGTATTTAAGTTTTTAATATGAGGTCTTGGAATACAAGACCTGACCTGATGGGTGTAGGAATTTTTAGGGTAGAGGAACCAGGCCCCCCTTTGCCTGGAACCCTGGAAGTATGAAGATGCTCAGTGGGCTATAGACCATGTTGATATGGACAAAACAGGGGAGAAATTTGGGTAAGATGGGTCATGAAAGAGTCTGACATAATATCTATTCCTCCTTCATCCTGATGTTTCTCCTGGATTCCATGTTTTATGAAGGGTATCTAAGGGTTTCCATATACCCCAGTGGAAGAGTCAGAAGATAGCAGAGAAAGCTGGCTATCATGTGCCCCTGGGTGTGTGGATTGGGGGGAATGGGCTATACCATTTTACTAAGGACCTATGCTTTCCAGAGCTGGAGATAGGTTGGGGGTTAATTCACACCTCAAGAGGCTCATGTCATTACTGTATGCCAACGCACAGGCTTAGTCAGGCGAGAAAGATGTAGGCAGAAATGGCCAACCTCCTCGGGACAAAGCCATGAACTGACCTTGCTAACAAGTATAATAATAAGTTACAATAGCGGTGGGTGCAGTGGGAACAAAGGCAAAGCTAGGCAGAAATGTCCCCATGACACTAGCTATGAAAATGATCAAAGAACATGTGAAATCACATGGCATTGCCCAGTAACTATGATGTTACATAAGCTTCTACTGAACACAGATTCCACCAAAGGCATGGAAAAGCAGGAATTAAGGAAAGAACCCTAAAAATGTTATTTACTCCAAAGGGACTTAGTTAATCTGGAAGTAACCAAGTTACTTTTAACAGGCAAATTTAATTTGATATTCCTGTGGGGAAGAAAATGGGGTCAAGAGCTAAATGAGTGGGGCGCCTGGGTGGCTCAGTGGGTTGGGCCTCTGCCTTCGGCTCAGGTCATGATCTCAGAGTCCTGGGATCGAGCCCCGCATCGGGCTCTCTGCTCAGCAGGGAGCCTGCATCCCCCTCTCTCTCTCTGCCTGCCTCTCTGCCTACTTGTGATCTCTCTCTCTCTGTCAAATAAATAAATAAAATCTTTAAAAAAAAAAAAAAGAGCTAAATGAGTAATACTAACAGAGAAATAAATACAGTTATATTTTTGCAGGCTTGAGTGTGGAAACAATGAATTATAAATCTTCTCTAAACCTAAAAGGAAGAACCAACAATAATTAACTCATTCTATCTGTGCTAGGCATATCATATATAAAAATGTCCTACAGCTTCTACACTGGAACCAACAGTAGAACATGACTATTCATCTACAAATTAACTTTCAAATCCAGGATAGCCTCACCTAACTTTAGTGAGGAGAAAAAAAAAAGTAATTTATTCTGTTCTTGCTTTTTTCTCCAATATTGCAGAATGCAATATAGTCATATGGAACTCTCTGAACATTACAGTCAGAATTTCCTTAATGTATGCTGTATTTCAATTTTATTTAAATTTTTGCTTTATTCCTTGATAAAAAAATCTACTATAATCCTTGTTAGGTTTATCAAATTTGAATAAAAATCTTTTAAAAAGAGTAAACATACAGCCAGTATACCAACAAATTCAAATATTTTTTCCACATTCACAACTAAGCAGTGAACATTGAACCAGCAGTAAATTTATGTCTCTCAGATCATTCCTCATCTTTGGTTATATGTCATATTCTCTTTTCTGATTCCTGCAACTAAGATTTTACCATTTGCCTGTCCACTTCCCTCATTCGTCATTGTGATTTTTATTTTTTACATCTACTTATTTTGATTCAAATTTGTTCCATGCTAAATGGCATTTAATGCCTGGAACAGAAATTGATCCTACAACACATTTCATTTAATTTGCTTTCGATAATCCCCACACTAATGGCTCAAAATAAATTTACAATAAAAATCAAGATAACACTTGAGGACTAGGTATTCAAATACACTTCATCGTAAACCAATTTAAAAATATTTTTAAATAAAATAATAGCAATATAAATTTAAAAATTAAGCTTTCCACACTTTCAACGAATGAAGATAATCAGTTAGCATTCTGCTTTATGTCATTTATTTCCTTTTCTATACAGTGTTCTACTGAGTTCTTTCCACAGTGTTTTCTCCTAGTTTATCTTCTCGATTGTGTTTTATAAATTCATTAAGATTTTTAATATGGCTGTTTCCTGTGTCCATTCCAACATTGAACATTCTGTGGGAGCTAAGGTGACATCATCTAGTTACAAAACATCTTGCTAATCTGAACTAAGACAGATACATAGCTTGCATATGTGAAACTGGCAAAAACCCTTCCCATCTGTCTTTAAATGCAGCTTCTGCTGGACAGATGTATACGAGAGTAGAATGGTAGCCAATCCACGTAGAATCTTTGACAGAAGCCTGTGCTTTTAGGGCTCTTGGTTCCTGACTTGAGATGATTCATATTCTTTAAATGTTATTTAATAGGATTTAAATTTTGTTTTCAACATTGAGATCCCCAGAGGAACTGCTACCCTACCTGTGCACAGAGATAGGTTTAAAGATTACAGAAAAGCATACACAAAAGTTTGCTAAAGGCAGGATTTTTAAGTTTCTCCCATGTCTAGATAAGTAGTTGATGAAGACCTCAAGGTCCATTCTGTATAAAACAGCATTTCCAGGGCCTGGCAACAGAACTTAGTAAGCAGTTTCAATTAACAGGTAAGGAAGAATAGCAGAGAGTAACAAATTGAGAAGTGAATGAGAATGAAGAAAAAATTCTATATTACTTTTCAATCAATTTGAAAGAGAAAAACAAAAAAGATGGAGTAATAGCTTGAAAAGAAAGGAAAGATTGTTCAGAATTATACTAAGCAAGACTAGGCAACCCCAAATTCTCAGAGGCTTAGAACCACAAGGATGTTTCCTTGTTCATACTACATATCTATCCTTCGGCTACTCAGAGACTCAGGCTAATGTAGCAACTGCCTTCTCAAAGGTTCCTAGCTGTTGGGTCACAGGAAAAGATAGAGATCTGGCCATAAATTGCTCATCAGGTAATGCCTTATTTCACTTCTGCTTGTAACTCATTGTCTGTAACTCATTACTGGCCCAACTAAACCACCAAGAACCACAATGTGAATTCCTATCATTTGACCTAAGCACAGAGAGCTGGAAATATTTGAAAACATCACTGGGTATTACCATGAAGAACTTGGAAGGAAAAGACAATGGAGAGAATATAAAAATAGAAAATGTGAGAGCAATCTTTGTTAGAACAAAGTATAAGAGCAAGGGAAGACAGGAAATTTAGTGGCAAGGTAGGAGTCCTCTTTCTCTGAGAGGACAGAAAACATTGAAGTAAAAACTGAGTTTAAAGGTGGAAGTGTTAGAAGTTGAGAATATCTTTTCTTATCACTCTCAGTGTTTCCTATGAAAGAAGATTTTGACTTAGAATAAGGGGAGTGATTAGGAAATGACTCACTTAAAATACTGCCGAAGATCTGGAAAATTGGTAAACATTGATGGGGTAGAAGCAAGTAAGGAATGTTAAACAATACATGGTACTGGGGACCCAACTGAGGTTGGAGACCACACATTTCACAGGCTGAAATCTTCGGTTTAAGATAAGTGGCCCACAATGGAGACATGAAAAAGTGCTTAACATCACTCAGCATCAGAGAAATACAAATCAAAACCACAGTGAGATATCACCTCACACCAGTCAGAATGACTAAAATTAGCAAATCAAGAAACGACAGATGTTGGCGAGGATGCGGAGATAGGGGAACCCTCCTACACTGTTGGTGGGAATGCAAGCTGGTGCAGCCACTCTGGAAAACAGTATGGAGGTTCCTCAAAAAGTTGAAAATAGAGCTACCCCACAACCCAGCAATCACACTACTGGGTATTTACCCTAAAGATACAAATGTAGTGATCCGAAGGGGCATGTGCACCCGAATGTTTACAGAAGCAATGTCCACAATAGCCAAACTATGGAAAGAACCTAGATATCCATCAACAGATGAATGGATAA